>JARDYH010000002.1:131925000-133125000 GCA_029215795.1 Anniella stebbinsi
AAAGTGATAACAAGGAGCTCCATTTTCATAGCCTGTCTAGTTTCGCCACAAGTCTTCTGTGCTAAGTAGTCGTATGTATGTCCAGACTGGGACTATACCAACCAGAAACAAAAGGTAAGAGGAGCAAGTGGAGAATGAAACGCATGAGGAAGCAACCAGGGAGGTACCGAGGGCCCAGCTAATGTTAGAGGGAAGCAAGCAACGTTAAGTCAGTAACATGATAGGGCCAGCACAAAAATGCACCTATTTCTGCTGTAATGGGATTACTACCATTTTGTGTCAACTGAAGCGTTGCCTGTTTACAGGCTTTTTGTATAGCCTTTGATGGCTGGGGGCTATCAGCAGCATCCCACCTGCCTGGGCGGAATTGAAGGAAACCATTTGGCGGTTTTAAATGTAGCTTGCCAAAGGAGACACAAGTCAAGGTGGCTTTTGTTTTTCAGCCGGCTGGCAAGAAGGAGCGATGGCAGGGGGGCTTTAACAGTTGTCTTTGAGGAGCTGGTGTCGCTGTTGCCTTTGCTGTTGTCTTTGGGGAAACGGGGATGCATTCATGGCTCATATTTGCCTGGTTGCTTGCTTGCCATGCTCTGTATATTCGTAAACAAAAAGACATTACAGGAATGCTGAAAATCTGCAATAGTTGCTTCTCACAGAAAAAAACTGACCCTGAATAACACTTTGCCTGAAACTTCCTAGCGCTTGATAAAGAAGGGGTCACAAAATCTCTATGGAGAGAAATACATTTGAGTGGGGCAAAGGCAAAATGAGGGCAAAGGCATGGCAGGTGTAGGGGCAGTTACAAAGCAATCACATTGCCACAGGTACTCTGATGTTTCTCACAGCAACGCATGCAGAAAGTGCCTTTAAAATGCTCTCCCTTAAAAGTTCACTGCCCTGTCACCAAGGCATCCAACAGGGCTTCCCAACACTCATATACTGGTGTTTGAAGGTACCCATGACTCACATTTTACATGGTTTGCAGACAGGAAAAACACGGGTGTTGCATACTCAGTGGCAAATGTGACTCCAACGGGATAGAATCATAGAATCATAGAGTTGGAAGGGGCCTATAAGGCCATCGAGTCCAACCCTCTGCTCAATGCAGGAATCCACCTTAAAGCATCCCTGACAGATGGTTGTCCAGCTGCCTCTTGAAGGCCTCTAATGTGTGAGAGCCCACAACCTCCCTAGGTCATTGGTTCCATTGTCGTACTGCTCTAACAATCAGGAAGTTTTTCCTGATGTCCAGCCGGAATCTGGACCAGCTAGATCTACACTACTGCTTTATAGCGGCATTGAAGAGCAATGATAACTGTTGGGGCATCTTACATATACCGCTTTTGTAGTGTTATTTCCTGCTTTTTAATCCACATTATCCAAAATACCGCAACAAATGTCATTGTGTGTCCTACAAGATATAGGGATATAGCGTTACCATGATGGGATCGTAGTGATTTGACACAAGCTGTAGATCTGGCCAAAGTGTGCTGAACTACATTTCAGAGAAGCTCTTGGGGTCCGTGTTACATTAATGGGTGGGGCCAAAGGCAAAACAGGGCAGAGCCAAAGGCAAAAGCGCCCCCTCCCCCGCAAACACCAGCATATTCTACCTTAGAGCTTTTACTACCAGTAACTAAGCACTAGGGATGGATTTCAACCTTTTAGAATGAAAAGAAAGCACATGTGCGGAAGCCAGGAAAACATCAAATTATCAACAGCCAGGGAAAAGGGAAGAGGCTCAGGAGAAGGGCAGGTGGTCATCTGGGGAAACTCAAGAGAGTTAGAACCCAGGCAGGCTGCATTTGGTCTACAGGCCTGAGGCTTTGCACCCCTGGACTAGCGCATGGTGCAACCTTCAGACCACACCATTAACCCTAGCCAGCCATGTGGGGTCCGCCTTTCAGCCTCTATCTTCATAACGTAGTTTTACTATTGACTGCATCTCTCTCTTATAGTATATATTTTTCTTTCTCTTCAAAAGGTAGTTGCATCGCTGTTAGTACAACTCACATAGGCCACTGCCCAGTTAAAGGATGGGGGAAGTCCCACTGGATGTGGCTGCAGATGAATCAGCAGGAACAACAGAAAACCGCTTGTAAAAGGAACGGGGCATTTTGTGGTGTCGAGGCGGGCAGGCAGGAGCAAGAATGGAAAACCAGAAGAGTCCCTTCGCCTTGAGGAGAAAAAAGGAGCGGGGAGGGGAAGCGAGGTCCCCGGAGACGCAGTCATCAGCGCCAGACATTTGGTGCCGTAGGCCAAAGTGTGCCCACTTCCCTCTCATGAGGAAGCCGGAGTGGGGACAGCAGTGTCATGGGAGGGGGGGAGCGGAGCAAAGGGAGACGAAAGCACCAAGAGAGCAATGCAGGAAGTTCACAGCCACAGGCCTGATTCATACATTTTTGCAACTGGGGCTGGAAGATTTGCAGCTGTGCACAACCCTCCCAGAGGAGGATGCTGGGTTGACACCTCACAGAGCGTGCTGCCTGTTCGCACAGCAATGTGGCCGTGGGAGTGGCAGACCTTATTGGGCCCAGGGCCCAAGTCAACCATGAACTAAATCTCCACATTGCGCCTCAGAGGGGAAGCCAAGGCAGGGAAAGGAATTAGAGAGGGGAGCAAAGCCAGTTAACTATTATTATTTTTTGCATTCCTCCCCCCTCCCCCGGAAAGTTCAAAGGCTTTTCCACATTACAGGGACCACCCTCAGATGCTCTGTGCTACACACATGCACACCGGCGAGGTGACACTTCAAGCCACATACTGGGGGCCCAGTAAATGGCCAGGGAACCTCAGACAACGCTGCCGCACTGTTAAAGCAACGGGAGCAGACCTGGACAGGGCTCCGGCAGGAAAGCCTCATGTAAGCCATTGTAAAGCCACGTAAGCCGTCAAAACGGAGGAGGAGAAATAAATGACTCCTGGAAGGGTTACAGCAAAGCGGGGCTAGCCAAATGGAGAGGGGCTGAGGGAGGAGGGAACGACACACAGAGAGGAAACTCCCGTGGTCCACCATGTCCTTGTGACTCTTTCCATGCTCAATACCTTCCCCAAAACAGCCAGCAAGAAAACGGCCCATACCCAACACACAAAGGCGGCGTTCAGGGGAAGAATTTCCTGCATTTACATGTTTTGGTGCCAGCAGGAAGCTATGCCTCCCCCATCCCAGCCAGGAACACAAATAGATCCTGTCTCTAGCTGGGGTGGGGAGAGAGATTTTCTACCTCAAAATCTTCTGGTGGGCTTGTGGGGGACAAATGTGGTGGTGGGGAGAGAGTTCCCACCCACCCCATTAGGAGCAGCCAGCAGGATAGGATTCCGGGTGTGCAGTACAGTGCTATGTCATAAATAGCTATCCTGCAGGCTGAAGACCTGAAACTGCTTTCATTCTGCTTTTGGCTCACATGGTAGGCAGAGGGACGCTTGAAGTTATAGACTCTACTTCAAGGAGAACACACACACTTTTACATCTTCTTATCCATTTAGAAGTAACAGGTGCGGCTACTACAAGGCAGGTTTACGAATAACGTTGGGAATCCTTAGAAAAACTATGGCAAGAATAGTTTGTGCACGCATCATTCAATGTTTTGGGGGTGTTTTATTTTGGGTTCCACCCATTTGCTTTGGCTCCACCCGCCACTGGAATGCAGTTGCCAAGAGCTCCTCCAAAATGGAATTTGGGCCTTGGGATGAAATATAGATATATATAAAATATATAGATATAAAATAAAGAAAACAATTCCATGGCTTTTCAGTCCAAATGGGGGAAGGTGTTCCCTCAGACAGCACCGAATGGCTAGTGCCTGTGACACAACCTTGGCTTTGCGGGTCACTGGGGCAGTTTTGTAACTGTTGTTTAAAATGTTGGCTTTAAACATTTAAGTGAAGGATAAACTTACAACCTCGAACTGATAATGTATGGGGCCACCTCAGTATATATTCAAAGACAGCCAGCTGCCTGGTTCACAGGGTCAGCCTTATCATTAGGCAGAGTGATGCTGGAAGGAGGTAACAAAGTGTTGGAGGAGAGAGTGGTAGGCTCCACAGCCTGTCCCATGCCCCCTAAGCTAGCCTGCCACCTACGGGTGAGGTGGAGGATGCTCTCCCAATACTAATATTGAAGAAAAAATGATTGTCAGGTCAGTCAGCCATTGTGCATGGAATGGACCACCATCTTGGTCTTCACCTCAGGCAGCAAAATGTCTTTAGTTGGAGCTGCTGCTGAGGCATGAGTGGAAGGAAAAGTTGATGTCTGAGACCCCCTCTACAAGAATTCGGTTTGACGCCTGGTTCTCCGATTATGCGCATCTTCTCGGAAGCGCTTTATGGTAAATGACTGTACGCAGGAGGTAATTGAGCGCACAACTGGTGGCCTTACTGGTTGTTTGAAATGCGCTTTAGGAGTAGTTAATGCAGAGAATCGCTTGTTCACATAGTCAAAATGTGCTTTAACGGCTGGAGCAAAATAAAACTCGCTATTTAATGCGCATTCAATAATGCGCATAATCGGATAGATAATGCGCCTCAACTCCCGATTTGCGCTCCGCTCATGTAGAGGTAAAATTTTTAATGAGACTTGTAAGAGCTTTAAACCTCTCGTGTAGAGGCAGCCTGACTCAGCATTTAGCCTCCTAGTATATACATGTGTAAGGTAGGTTGTAAAGTCAGAAGAAATCGCTGTGATCTCTGTTAAAATGTGGTGTTTGTTTTTGGCCTTGTCTACTGTACACTTGATGATTGGCAACACCTGCATGTGTGAACTGAACAGCCACTGACCCCTGGAACAAGAGAGGCAGTTACGGAAATATAATCTGTAGTGTTGTATTTCTGGTGGCCTCATTCACACCTGCATGTCACCGCTTGGGGTTGATGCGCATGTTTGAATTAGGGCACTGAGACATAAGTATTGAGAGGCAGTCTCAAAAGGTTAAGAGAGCTAAAATCTTAAAGTTAACATTTAAAGCAGGGGGTTGGTAATGTGGTCCCTGCAGCACCATGCTCCACAAGACACTCACCAAGGTATCCTACATCCCCCACTTGAAAAAAACAAACTCAATTTCTTACTGGCAGCTGGGATTGCTGTGAAATACCTCTGCCTTGTATTCAGCCTTTTGGGCAGATTAGTTTTCGTTCACCATGCTCACATAGCAGCCATTTTGTGATAGTGCCCACAAGAGTTTCTACTATTGTCACATGTGCCCATAGCCCCCCCCCCAAAGGATGCCAACAACCTAGTAAAGCATTTGGATGCCCCAAATACATTTTGTCTCTAGAACAGACAAGACCCTCTGACTAAGACTTTTCCTTGTGACTTTGACATGTGCTGAGAGAATATAGTCGCTTTACACCTGAAATGTTGGCAAGAACTCTGTAGTTCAGCCTGAAGGCTACAACTATTCTGTTACTTGTGACATACCAGAGATGGGAAAAATAAATCTATGCTTGAAAAAAGGACTGGGGGATTCTGACACATTCTTTTATTCTGAAATCCTAAATGCTGGAATGAGGGTTGGAGAGAGAGAGAGAGACAGATAGTTCCTCAAAAGAAAAACCACCACAATTTCTCAAAGGATACTGGGAGAGTACAGGGTAGGAGTGGGCAACTTGTGGCCCTCCAGATGTTTTGGCCTACAACTCCCATCATGCCTCACCACTGGCTATACTGGCTAGGGCTGATAGGAGCTGTAGGCGAAAACATTGAGAGGGCCACAATTTGGCTTCCCCAACATAGGAGAAAAGATGGGCCTGTGAGTTAAGGACACCACAGCATTTATGTCACCATGCGCTGATATAAAATATCCATAAATGTGAAGAGAATAAATGGTTGTGTGTGCTCTTTAAATACTGCAACAAGGGTTGTAGAAAGGGCCGGCTCTATCATTAGGCTGAGTCAGGTGGCAGATACGGTTCCATCGCCAGCACTGAAATAAGATTCAACTGCCAGTCCAGTCGACTTCTGTACATAGAATGGCGGAGGGTGCCATCATGTCCTTCACTTCAAGCAGCAAAACATCTTGGGCTGCTCTGGTTGTAACTGGCCTACGGAGGAGGACGAGGCTATGGAGTCCTCTAGAAGGGGCCTTCGCAGTCTCCAAGGATATTGGAGGCCCCTTCCCTAAATTTTCAACATGGGCTGGCCCAAGACATTTTGCTGCCTGAGGTGAAGGTCAAGATAGCACCTCTGCCCATCCCAACCAGATTTTATTTATTTATTTATTTTCATTTCTATGCCGCCCAATAACCAAAGCTCTCTGCACGGTGCACAAAAATTAAAAACCATAACATACAGCATAAAATATAATATAACCAGATTGGCAGCCAAGTCTTACTTCAACACTGGTGACCAACAGGGCCACACCCTCCACCACACCTGAGGGCAGCGAGCGAGCTGAGGGTGTGCAGGGCAGGCCGCACGGCACACAAAGCTCTGACATTTCACTGATACTCCCTGTTTCAGCATCTGCTGCCTGAGGCAGCTGCCTCACTCTGCCTAATGCTAGGGCCAGCCCTGCACAGCACTCATTACAAAATGTTTCTAGCCCTAGTGACTCAAACACGGTGCCTGACAAGCTTTTTTTCCTTTGAAGCTGGCCTGCTACAAAAAGATGTGCCATTCTCCAGCATCATCTTTATTTGGGTTCAAAAGAGTGTTTTTGTGTTTTAGAGCTCAGACGCTACCTCTGCCTTGTACTTAGGTGTCTTGGGCAGGTTACTTTTCTTTTCCTCTCACCAGCTTGCCTTCTGCAAAATGAGTGTTTTGTGACCAGCCGTGCCCACCCTAGTAGCTGTTTTATGAATAGGCCACACCCTACAGCAGCCAATTTGTGAGAGTGCCCACAACACTCTCTTAAAATTCCAAATGTGCCCACTGACCCAAAAACGTTGGATACCCCTGCCCTAGGTCATCTACTTAGAAAGGAAGAGAAATGTGCTGGTAGTGTACATCTGAAATGTGAGTGGGTTGGAAGTACCCCCGGCTCTGCCCCCAACCCTCTGCTGGCCACATGTCCTCAGTGACCATGTCCCACCAATATTTGAAAGCACAGCCTACGTCCATACAACTATACCCACAAAAGCTCTCTACCCAACGAGGCCAGCTACAACCAAGATGCTTTGCTGCCTTTGGTAAAGGACAAGGTGCCATCCTCGCCAATTCTATGTACAGAAACCAACTGGACTGGACGTTGAATCTTACTCCAGTGCTGGTGATGGGCCCTGTTTCTGCAGCCTGACTTGGTCTAATGGTAGAGCCAGCCTAGGCTGACCAGATAAAATCCAGGTCAGGGCTCATGTAACTTTAACAGTTGTGACGAAGAGGGAATATCACCAGGAACTAATTGCATACAAACGACACTGGCTGAAATTCCCTTTGCTCTACAACTGTTAAAGTTACATGAGCCCTGACCTGGATTTTATCTGGTCACCCTAAGCAAGCCCTTAATTGCACAATAGTTCTGATTAGGTGGAGAGCATATGCAGAAACATCACAATAAAGACACTGAAGTCAAGAGGTAAAACGCTGTTGAATGTATTACAGATGTCTGGAAGTATCTGAAGTTACTAGTCATTCATCCCCAATTTTAACTTTTTTCTTGGCCTTTTGTAATGACTAAAAAAAATAAAAATGGAGCTGAACCATGTTGTGCAACCAAGAGATAAGGTGATAAATAGAGCCCAGAGGAAAGTTAAGAACAGTGGTGAACAAACCGGAGGTGGAGTTGGTTTGTGAGAAAGGCACCTACCTGCTCCTACTCTATCATACTGGATATTTTAGGCATGCCCAGACAACAGCTTCTAGCAGAGTCAAGGATCCTAATAAAAGGCAGCACTTTCTCCCATGTAATACTTTTCCCTCTGACTCCTATAGGCTCATTGCAGAGAATCAGCACAGTTCACAATATCATCCCTGTGGCTTCCTAAGGAACTAGTCCACCACGAAGTCCCCAACCTTTTTAAATAGCAAGGTTAGCATTTCCTAACACCACACTCCGGATCTCCCCAAATTCATATAGCCTAGAAGTGAGCCGTTCTTCAGCCAGAACTGCCTTGCCAATAAGAACTGAAAAATCACAACGAATGCTGTGAGCAAACAGTTAACACCTCATCTGGAAGGAAGGAAAGTGGATTGGGTTTACAGCAGCCCAGCCACAAAACTTGGCTTTATGTAAAATTGCAACGGGATTAAGGGTTTACTGCTTCCCTGTTGTGCCGGATTGAATGTTTGTGTGGATTTGCTCGCACAGCATTTGGCAGCTGATCCAAAGTAAATTTCTCCCCCATTTTCTCCAGAACAGCTTCCTCCAAAGCATGAAGGGGGAATAAGGAACAGATCAAGGGAGGACAGGAAATTTCAGCACAGGTGCAAGGAAGATTATATAGATAGAGCTTTGGGTATTGGGCGGTATATAAATGTAATACATAAATAAAATATAAATATAAATAAATATACTCTGACTAAATTGCATAAGAGCGGAATTCTCAATGAGTATCAAGCATGCAAATGTAGGCTAATTTGCATTAATTTGCATAATTCATGATGCTTTTATTGAACACATGCAGGGCTCTGAAGTTTCACCTTCTGACCAGTGGAGGCTCCCAAGATTTCATCATGCCCCAGATGTGACTTTCAAGTCTACCTCTGCAGCCTTAGGGGCTGCCCTGTAGCTAAATGGAGCCTCCACCTCCAGAGGCAGTATACCACTGGGGACAAACAGGAGAGGAAAACTACCTTGTGCCCAGGTTGCAAGGTTCTTGGAGGCACTTGTCACCTGCTGCCACAAACAGAACCCTGGACCTTTGCCTAATTTGGCTGGAAAATTTGACATCCTTATCGTTAACCTGCTCTGAACTTTGGGGATAAAGCAGGAAAGAAATGTAAGCAAGCAAACATGCCGACCGTAAAGCTCGAAAGGTTCTTAAACTTTCAAGAGCACGTGTGTGTGAAACATAACCAATGCAGCAAACGTTGAAACATTATGGGGTAAAACTTTGCCGCAGGGACCAGACAGCTCCTGTGATGGCTTCTCACCCACACCAAAAATAACTTGTGTTGGCTCTAGTTTCTGGTGCCGCTCCCCTGCTGCTGTACAGCACCCAGCCAAGTCCTGGGCTCCTGTCATTACCCTGTAGCCCTAAAGACCTGTGTGAGCTAGCCAAGTCTGTGATACGGTGGACACACCGGTCAAACTCTGGAAACATGGGATTGGTTAACAGGCTCAGTTTGCTAAAATTACAGAGGCCTGGGCTCAAATGTGCCTGGATAGCCTCCCCTCTGCTTCAGAAACTTTTACTGATCTCAAGTATATTGGGGTATTAGTAATGTCAGTTAGTGGAATGAAAGAAAATGCTCTGCATATGCTCAGAGGCATGCTGTTCTTTATTAAGTTGTGGGGTAGGCACCTGGTAATGAAAACAGGTTCTGGAGCACAGCCCCAGCAAGAAGACCTGAATGAGCAAGTCTACCAGACCATCTTCCTTGGACATCCTCAGTGGCAACTTCCACACAAAATTCTTGAGGACTAGTTAACAGCAAAAAGGTGCCACAAGGCTTGGGGTGGGGGGGAAATCCAGCTTGCCCTCTCTGTCCCTATGCCAATACAAATTCTTACACCCCTAAACCTACATCCTGCAAGCAAGCTGGCCATTCCATTCTCATGCATTACCTAGGGGAGCTTTCCTAAGGGTGCAATCCTATCCATGTTTAGACAGGAAAAAAATGTCCTACAACTCCCAGCATTCCTAGGAATGTTGGGAGTTGTGGGACTTTTTCCTGCCTCAAGATGCATAGGGTTGATCCCTAAATCCTGTTAGCCTAACACACATTCTTCACCTCTTCCCCCACTCCCACTTTTTGGATTGCAACCTCCACGGGGCAGAGGCCTTTCATTTGTTTTGTAAAGAGAAATGCAAATTAATGGCACAATAGATGAACCCTTTCAACCAAGAAGGAGCACAGATTAACAGAAGGGGTGAGGAGGAGGATAAGCAACAGCTAAACCCGATGTCCCTTAAAACACACACCCACGACTAGCCTTTTACTCCACAGGGAACGGCCTTTGGGTTTCACCTTAGAAATTCTAAACAGCCATGATCCTATTTGCTTACTATTATTTGCAGGCTGCCGTTCATCCAGAGCAACTCCCCAAGTGGTTTATAGCAAAAACAAACTCAAGTAGGTGTTGTTGTTTTAAATTACAAATAAAGTTCAAGCCCGTACACACAGCCCTATAAAACCGACAAGCAAAAGCCGAACCCATTGGCAATTAAAAACAGAGCACGAAAGAAGCAAAGCCGGCAGAGGACATAACTTGCTTAATCCAACGGCACTGGAAAAGTTCCGTTTCCCTCCGACCTGAAAGCCAGGACAGAGGCGGAGCTGCGCGCAAAACCTCCAAGTGCCAAAGAACCGGAGAAGGGGGGGGGGGAATACAGACACCTCTTTTCATTTCATTTCATTTCGTTTCCTTTTTGCAAAGGATATGGGGGGATAATGGATAAAACACCCCCCCACACACACACACCGAAGTTCCCTACTGTTACAGCCTCGCATCCCACGAGCGCACTGTGATAAATCCCTAGAAACACATGGGGAAGAAAAAGAACAAGATCCCCAAACTGCCATCTCATAACTCCCCTAAAGGAGACTGGCTTCGGAGCAGACATGCCGAAGGGCTGCCCCACCCCGGAACAAGAGCAGCAGCTTTTTTACACCGAGACGAGACAAGGCTAGTAGCGAAGCATCCCTAACCCGATTTTACCCAGCTCCGCGCAGCCCCCCTGTCCAACCTGCCGCAGGAGGCACTTACCCCGAAACCAGAGCCTGCCCCGCTTTGCCTTTGGGCCACTCCGGGATTGCAAGGATGTCGAAAGAGGCGAAGAGGAGATGCCGGTAAGGCGACGGAAAACCAGCCCGGCTCTTGCCACTTGCCAGCCACTAACGCTGCTGCTGCGCCGCGTCCTCCGCTTTGCCCGGCTGCCTCCCTCCAAGCTCCATCCTCCTCCTCCTCCTCCTCTTCCAAAGGGGCTGGCGGCGGCTCCCTATTTGGGCTACTCCTCGAGACGGCTTGGGCAAGCTCGGCAGACGAGCGCCGCCTCCAGGCGCAGCGGCGCCCCTGCAGCCTCCGGAGAGTCCGCCTTTTAATTGCTGTTATTTACTACCAAGCTTGCGCCGCGCCCGAGGCGAAGTTTGCGTCTGGCGGGGGAGAAAGCGAGACGGTCAGACGGAGGAGTAATAACCATCCTCTCACCACCACCCTGCCCTGCTGGGGTTTTTCCCGAGCTGGAGAACAGAAGGACGCTGATTCAGGACATTGTTCTATCCCTCCAAAGAGTTCATGGCGGAGGACGTGGCTCCTCCTGCCTCCCCTGAGAGGTAGGTTAGGCTCAAGACCAACCAGGAAGCTTCATGGCTGAGTGGAGTTTTGAACCTGGGTTTCCCCAGGCCTAGTCTGTCGCTCTAACGCAGCCCTCCCCTCCCCAACTTGGTGTTGTTGGACTACAACTCCCATCATTCCGTGCCACTTGGCTGGGAATAACGGCAACTGCAGTTCAACACATCTAGAGGGAACCAATTTTGGGTTGGTTGCACTAACCACTACCCCTACATTACACTCATCTGGATCAGACCCCAGGACCTTCTAGTCCACTGTCCTGTTTCCCACAGGGGACAGCCAGCATTTCTAGGAAGCCCACAAGCAGGGCATAAAGAAGGCAATAGCCCACCTCACCAATTGCATCTGCTGTCTAGGACCTTTGGCTTTATGTCCTCCCAAATTAGCTGAGGCTGCAGTCTTCACGATACTTTCATAGGAGTTTGTGCCATTGAACACAGGGGGACTTGCTCCTAAATAAACCCACGCAGGCTTGGGTTGAAAGGCTGCAGTCCTCTATGCATGCTGGGTCCAGGTTTCTTTTTCAGGTGGGGTCTAGACAAGATGCCTTCAATGGATTTGCCTCCAAGAAGTATTCCACCAACCTTCCCTGAGCATCACTTCCTATTCACTTATCCTCCCTCTGGGTTGGTGGAGGTTGCTGAGACACTGGCTGAATTCGGACAACACATTAAGCAACTGAGGGTGGGGGAAACAATCGTCAGTTGTGTTGCTTATTGTGTTGTGTGGAGGGTAACACGCCGCTCACAAACTACTGACGGTATGCTAGTCTGCCCAAATAAGCAACTGAGAGAAACAACTGGCTTGCAAGTTGTTTAGCTCGAAGCCAGTTGTTTAAAGTGTTGTGTGGAGGGGTGAGTGTGTTAATGGCGTGTGGTGAGTGGGTTAAAACACAAGCCCATAGAAGCATTCCAGAGGCTGCTGGGATAGAATTGGGAGGACTGAGGGAGGGGGGAGAGGGGCAGGGGCTGTGTCAGTCAAATGCATGCTTTATCGGTCTTTGCTAAGTGATCTTCTTTTCATCTAGCTCAAGTTTAGCCAAATTTGATTTCTGTTTGGGAGTCTTCTGACACTGTAAATTAATCCGAATAAGCCTCACAGTGTGACCCTGTACATGTTTACTCAGAAGTAAGTTCAGTGGGCTTTATTCCCTTGTAAGCCTTAGAAAAAAGTGACTTGATGAACAGGAAGGGGTGGTGTGTGTGGAATCTTAGCCATCCCTCTAAATTCCATTACTTATTCCAATTATATAATATTTGTACTACAAATTAAAGTGCAAATCTCATTATATCTGTTTGATCCAACACTTTGAAATCCATTAAGCCTGAAGAAACAGGATTGTCATAAATTTATAGAGGACAAAAGGAGAAACATCCCGACTCAGTTCTTATAATTTTATCCCTTTAAAATAAAGTGTTCAGAATAATAAGATTTTAGTACCAGCTGATCACTCTCATTTCTGTAAACCAGGAATATGTCTTGAAGTTAATTTTAGTGATGCAAAGGCATACCTTATTCACCTTAAAAAAAAAACACCGCCACAATTTCAAAAGAAATAAAACATTTTGTAGCATTTTTAGGCTAACTAAAGCAAATACATACTTTACGAACTTTATTGTTTTTACTTTTTGTTTTTATCTCTGTGGAAACTATCCTGCAAAGGTTTTGGTGCAGGGAAAAGCTGGTTCAAAATTCAATCAATTTAAAAGTTGTTTTGGAGATTTCAAAAGTGGAAAGAGGCTAGATCAGATGCATCCCTCATATTAATATTTACTCAAACTTAAGTCCCTCTGTGTTTAATGAGGTTTACCCCCAAGTAAGTGTGCATAGGGGCGACTCTACATTAAGGAAAAAAAGCCTTATCAGGCTTTTTTTTCTCTGGTCTCTTGGGGTTCACTATGGATACCATGTGATTTGTAATGGAAAACCGCCCCTCTGGGCAATGCTCCATAAAGTTGAATGCAACAGTGCCATCTGGTAACTGTATGATAGCACAATGTCAACTTTACACAATGGGGATATCCCACAAGAATTTTAACTAGTACATTATCTCTGATCTTTTTTAAAAACAAAATTACCGGGAGAAGGTGCAGGAGATATCCTAGAGGTAGACTGTGTCATGTAAAGAGCCCACAAACTTCCATAAGTGGCTAATCATGAGCGTGCAATGTTGTTTATGTAGAGAAGTTTTAGAACAGGGGTCCAAACAGTTGTATGCTACTTGTGATGTCCCTGTGTTTTCTCACTGCTTCTTCTTTCAGTGCAGAAAATCCGTTAAGTAGAAAAAGAGAAGAGCTGCACAACGCCTCCTAATTGCGAGTGCTAGGAGTCCTCCATCTGAAAACATGCTAAATTTCTGTAAGGTGCTAACATGATCATAGCACGTATGTGGAGCTTCCACACCTTGTCTAGATTTATGTCTGAAGGGGAAGTAAGGTGGTAAGGGGTCTCAACAGGTGGTGATGGTGGTTGTTAGGGCTACAATTCTATACATACTTACCTGAGAATAAGTTCCACTGAACTCAGTAAGTTCTTTCTCAATAAGAAAAATGTCCTGAATACACTCCTGAGCAATGAGCATCCTTTTTTAAATTTTAAAACCCAAGAAGTTGTGCTGTTGGCCCTTTCATTGTTTGTAACAGAGTTGGGGAACCTAAGAGAATTTCTACACCAGGGATTTACTGCTCACTCATGATTGGCCAGTCAAGGAAGTTTGAGGGTCCTTTATACAACATCGCCAACCTCCAGGACATCTCCCATACTTTTCCCTCTTTATTTGGCTTTCAAAAAAATCAGAGATAAAGAGATGGGATATTATTGTGATATATTGGCAGCACCATCTAGTGGCTGTATAATGAAACATAGAATTTATCAATAGAGAGAGGTCTTTGAGGTTCTCTACACACAGGAAAAATGCAGCAGCCTTACCAGGGTTTTTCTCTGCAGTCTTCCCATCATGATGATATGGACCTTTACATGCAACCACGTGATTTTGAATTGAAAACTTCAGAGTTTACACATTGGGAGATCCTGCAATTTCCTAGATAATACTACAGCATCTGGTTTGTTGTTGTTGTTGTTGTTGTTGTTGTTGTTTTAAAGCGAGATTTCCAGGGGATAGCACAGGAGGCATCCTGGACATTGACTTTGTGTAATGGACCCACAAACTAATTTAGAGAAGCTCTTTGATTCAAAGCATGTGTCTGGCCATATATCAAGGAGCCAATCTATTCCACAAAGAATCTGCAAACAAAGCCCCAGTATATTGCAGGATAAAAAGCCTGGCATGATGAAGCTCTAAGACCCAGGGGCTTAATCTAGCCAATGTGGGGTCCCAATCCCGTTCTCCAGGGTCCCCCAATGGCCACAGCCCTTTCTCCTGACCGCCAATCAAACATTTGATGGTTTCTTTACCTTCGTGCACCATACCCCATTTTAAGAGGTTGAAATGCAGGTTGAAGGACTGAAAGAACTGGGCATGCTTAGCATTGAGAAGACTGAGAGAAGACATGCTAGCCCTCTTCAAGTACTTGAAAAGTTGTCACACAGAGGGCCAGGATCTCTTCTCAATCATCCCAGAGTGCAGGACGTGGAACAATGAGATCAAGTTACAGGAAGTCAGATTCTGTCTGGACATCAGGAAAAACTTCTTGGCTATTAGAGCAGTACGACAATGGAACCAATGTCCCAGGGAGGTGGTGGGCTCTCCCACACTAGAAGCATTCGAGAGGCAGCTGAACAACCATTTGTCAGGTATGCTTTAATATGGATTCCTGCATTGAGCAGGGGGTTGGACTTGATGGCCTTACAGGCCCCTTCCAACCGAACTATTCTATGATTCTATGAAGTGCCTCTCCTAAGGCTTAGTTACTTGCAATAAGAGCTTTAAACTATAAAATGCTGGGGGGGTGGGGGTTGATTTTGCACTTTTGGCCTTTGGCTCTGCCCAGTGCTAGAATGCAGCCTCCAAGATCTTCTCTGAAACAAAATTCAGGCCTCGGGCTGAAAGAGGTTCAACCCCCCGCTGCATTTATAGCAATAAGTCACACAGTGTGAAGAAGCACTGAGCTGGGCAAAGATAAAGATGCTTCTGAGAAATAATCAAATGGGGGGGGGGGTGTCTGAAACGTACGTGTGTGTGTGTGTGTAACCAGAGATTGGGGGGAGGAACTGCCCTTCCTAAATCCTGCCCTTGAAAGATCACAGCTCTTCTGCTGTATATGGACATTTGAAGGCAGGATGGGGGTGGGGGGAAGAGCTGAAGGCACCTCTGCAGAATGAGTTTAGGTCTGCAGCTGAAGAGAGAGGCCTTTTGTTTTGCATTGAAGCCTAATTCCATCTGAGTCTTGAGGTCAGTCAATAAACATCACTAAAACCTTAAAGTGACTTAAGGCTGAGACACAGCTCACAGAGAAACGCAGCCAAGCCCAGGTGTGTTCACCAGGCTCCTTTCATGCTAATCTCTGTGTACACTCCACTAATGGGAAAAAACCAAGCATCTTGTTTTGTTTTGGACTGGGGTATGGGGCACCGAGATCCAGGATTCAAGACTGCAAAGAAGAAGAAAACACGTTAAAAGCCAAGAAAGCATTTTGAGTGCCTCCGAGATCAGGGTTTCCAATTTTGTTTTCGCTAGCCCTGCTCCTATGGCCTTCACAGCAATTTCATATGTGGCACGTGAACCTTTTTCCTATCACGGAGATAAAATGAGGGGAAGCGCTTCAGCTACCTGCTACATGTCAGACTGCTGTTAAAAGGACATAAAAAGAAGCAGTAAAAAAAACAAAATTGGCAATTGCAGCTGAGATTAGAGAAGACCCGTTGCGGATTCTTCCCTCCCTGATAAGTCCTTGTTCTTTCTGCTGTTTTTACTGCTCCAAACGCTCCTTTCACAACTTGGGGGGGGGGGGGTTGTTCACACTCACACACAAATATTTGAAAAATATGGAGAAAACCCCCCCACTATGTTGATCTATCAAATATTTAGTTCTAACCTTAATACTGTATCTCATTGTACAATTGGGGAGTGCTTTTCTATACTCCCTTGTCTAACAGCTTTTCAGACCATGCAAAAGAGCTTAATGCTGCAGTCTCAGGGACTTCAGGCAACTTTCCCTAAGGTACTCATGACGTTCAAAGTTCAAGGGCGCAGACTGGGTGTTGTCTCTGTTGTCGGGGATGATGCCTCCATCTTCTTTGTGTCTCCCTGCGCCGTCACCCCCCTCTCCAGTAGTGGCACATAAAGAGACATCTTCATGTGGCAGCCTGAGCCAGGAAATCCAAATGATGCTCCACTGTGAAGAAACGCATGGCATAATTCTCCTTGATACTCACAAGCACTCCACTGAACTGAACCGGAGCCGCACAACGGCAGGGGAGGATTTACCAGGGTGTTTGGGCATTGTACATTAGGTGTGTCTCCATCCCACCCTTAATGTCCTTCCAAATCAACCACCTCCGTGCTTCGTGGCAGGGTCTCCTTTGCCTTTGCATGTTCAGAGCCAGAAAGGTGAGCACCACACTGTGGACTGCAGCTTTAATTCAGTGGGATTTTATTGGCAGGACAAGGTGTATATAGGCAATAACATAAACAGCTCTCTTTTCCCACAGCTAACAAATCAAACTCCCTCCTTGCATAAGCCTCCTGAGCCAAACGGTGCTGCATAGCTCGGGACGTAATCCATCCGCCTCTCAGGCCAGGAGATCCCCAAACTTTCTCCAACGGGCTAGATCAGGGGTTTTCAAACTCAAGGGAAACCTGGGGTTCCTCACAAGCTTCAGCGAGATCAGCGACAGCAAGCCAACTTTCCAAAAGGACAGTGCATCTGCCCCTATGCACCTCACATCGCAAATGTGCAGAGGCTCATGGGAAGCATTGGGTGTGTGCAGGCTTCACTCTCTCTCCATTTGTGCAGGGAGCATGAGAAAGCCCAGCTGGTGCTGTGTGTGAACATGGAGCCCTAAAACAGGCGTCAGAATCCTTTGCCCTGCGCTGGGTTCTCTGGTAGATGCAGGGGGGTGTGGCACTAGGAAAGGGTTCCCTGAAGGTAGAAAGTTTGAAAACCACTGAGGTAGGAAGCCGAGCCTGAACCTGAAAAAGTCCGCTGAGCTGTATCTTCAAAAACAAAGGGCAGCTCCTGTTGTTTACACAGGGGAGACAATCGGCTCCAAGAGGGCTGGTTTCAACCTGCACATTTCCTATCCGGGAGCTGAGACTGTGCCAAGATACAGCTGTCAAGCTGCAGTATGGAGGGCAGCACTGGAAGGACAAGGCAAGAGGCTGCAGGAGGCACACGTGTCTCAGTGTTCCTGACCCAGTACAGTCTCCCGCTCCCTCCCTTCCTCTGTGCCCCCACCTCACCAGCTGCACGTTGGAGAACAAAACTCCTGCTGCGGCTAGAGGACAGTTTCATCTCTAAGAAAACTCCCTCTGGTCTTGACCCTTCACTTTGGAGGCGAAAGGAGACTGCGGGAATGGAAAGATCAAGGAGAAACAGGTCACGATTTCCTAGGACAGGATGGAAGTCCTGCGGAGGCTGTGTTGGGCCCTGGAAGCAGCAATGAGCTGTGGACAATGACCTTATGCAAAAACAGCAACAGAGAACACCCCGTTTCTCATGTAGGCCCATTAGCAGAGAAGTAAGTAACTATAATGGGAATGAGCCCCTTCTTTATTTACTTCTTACTACCCCAAAGATGGGCCATAATATTAGATCTTTTCTAGCCCTTGCTCAACATTAGGTTGGACAGGAGGGTGATCCTCAAGGAACCACAGACACTCTAGGGCAGGGATGCAGGACTTCCGGCCCTGGGGCCAAATCCTGCCTTCTGGGGTTCCTCAGACTACCATGTCCTCTCCCCCGGCACCCCTGCTTGAGAGGAATGCCCACATTGTGCCCCCGCAGCAAAGTAGCCCTAAGTATTCAACTGATCACAACATGCTTGTTTTACACACACACACACACACACACACACACACACACACAAACAGAGAGAGAGAGAGAGAAATAGTGCATCCACCTGCAGGATCCAACATGAAAGAGGAATGATTGCGAGTTACGTAGATCAAAGTTCTAAATGATCTGTATAGGTGGAGGGTCTATTTAGATCAAAGTTCAGCCTCTGAGAGGTACAAGACAAGGTACAAAAATGTGTATTCTAGAGTCCACTGTGTTCAGCTAATGGCACAGCATCCTATTAGCTGGGGCCAGCAACTCCCATGGGGCAAAGAGAGGGGTGCATGTGCTCAGGTAGCCCGGCCAGCTCATCCGTTGTGCCGGGATGTTGGTTGCGCACCAAGTCCCCAGCCGTCGATGCAGAGTTTAGTACATTCGAGGAAGCTGGATGTTTTCTGGAGGGGAGGTTTGATGCAGGATAGTCATCAGGTCGCATGTCCATCTCCACCTTCCGCTGCTGCTCATCCGAGAGCTGGCGAAAGGGATGGAACTCCAGATTGGTTCATGTAGCGGAAACTGAGCTGGGGCAGCAGGCAAGGGCCCAGGAGATGTCTGCTCAGGCCAAGCCTCTTGCTTGTTATGGGAAAGCCTGGAAAGACTGATGTTTCATAAATACTAGAAAAAGGAATAAGGCCGCAACCGCCCCAAGACAGGGAAGTCAGGACACAAAACCGGAAGACGGTGGCCGAGGAACAGTGGATTCCGGGTGACAAGCGAAAGACCTTCGTGAACACGGCTTGGGCTCAAGGCTGGTTCTCACCATATCTCCTCTTTCTCTTCCTTCTCTACAGATTGGGGGGCATCGCTCCAAGGAAGCCGGATACAAGAGCAGCAGACTCTGACTCAGTTTCCACTTGGCATGCAAGGGGCTAGTTGAAGGGCACTCACACAGGGGCAACGTAATTCCCAGGGAAAGTGCCAAATTTTTGTGTTCTTCTGGAGACACCTAAAGTACAAACAAAAGCACAGAAGAGATGGTTGATGAGGGAAAGGGCCAAAGTTGCTAGCTGTACAACAGAAACCTTTTTCCTGGAAGCTCCTGAGTAAACCTCATGAAACAAAAAGTGGGCTCCAAAGAAGCCAATAATTCCCCCCATGAGCTCACTTCTACCTCTTATGCAACCGCTACAAGATCTGGGGGACTCTCCAGAATGTCTTGCTATGTTGCAGCTACTCAAACGAGGATCTGGAGGTCAGGGACCCTAGCTTCAATATAATTTAAGAAGACAAGGACTTAATTAGAGTCATGCTGGATCAGACCAAGGGTCCATCTACTCCAGCCTTCTGTTCACACAGTGGCAAACCAGCTGTTGATCAGGAACCCACAAGCAGGACACAAGTGCAACAGTATCCCCCTGCCCATGTTCCCCAGCAACTGGTGTACACAGACATACTGCCTCTGATAATGGGGGCAGCACATAGCCATCAAGCCATTGATAGCCTTCTCCTCCAGGACTTCATCCGACCCTCTGAAAGCCATCCAAATTGGTGGCCCTCACTACATATTGTGGCAGCGAGTTCCACAGTTTCACTACGTGCTGCGTGAAGAAGGTTTTCCTTTTATCTGTCATGAATCTCCCACCAATCAGCTTTGTGGGATGACCCCGCTGGGTTCTAGTTTATGAGAGAAAAAATGTCTCCAATTTCTCCAGACCGTGCAAAATTTCGTGCACCTGTATCATGTCTTCCCTTACCCTCTTTTTTCCCCAGCGAAACAAGCCCAGCTAATGTAACCTTCCCTCACTCGGTGGCAATTTCTGGGTTCCAGTGGAAGGTGGGCATGTGGGTGGTGACGGATGCCAGCCAAATAGAGCTTGCACTAGGAAATGCAGCCCCCCCCCTCGACCTGTAGTACATTGCAGCCACCCAAACAGCTTCTTTCGATTTGGTACCTGAAGTCCAGGTATGCCCGCTAGCCTGTGACGTGGTAGGGGTTTCCCTTAATCCTCCGGGAGCCCTAACCCTCGCGGCGTTAGGATTGCACTCCTATCGCTTGTCGTCTCAGATCGACCTGCAGTGGCCCCCAGTGCCCTCTGCTCTCCACAGACGTAGACGTACCCACAAACCAGCCATCATCACATTGCTGCATCACGTCCACTCGGTCTCCTTCATGAAGCTCCAGCTCATCCTCATTCTGGGGCCTGTACTGATAAAGAGCCTGGTACCTGCAGCACACAAGCCGTCAGTAAACACATTTCTACCTTAGGAGTGTAGGAAGCGGGCCTTATATCGAGTCAGGCCCTTGGTCCCTCTAGCTCAGTATTGCCTGACCAGCAGCGGCTCTCCAGGGTTTCAGGCAGGAGTTTTTCCAGCCCTCCCTGGAGAAGCCGAGGATCGAACCTGGGACCTTCTGCACGCAAGGCAGATGCTCTTACCACTGAGCTACGGCCCCCTCCCTTGTTTATTTAATTGCAACGTTTATTTGTGGTTAAAGGAGGGTGTATTACAATTCATACAGCTTTAGCGTATTTAATTTCTGAAAGTCATCACAGTATGGGGGGGGGGGGGAAATCACAATGATTCCAAACAAGGGGGGGGGGGGGAAGTCACAGCTAGATTAGTGTTCCTAAAAGTTATTACAATATACTACATTCAAAACTCCCTCCATATAACTTCTCCTTTGATTTTTCAAATAGAAAGTAATGTTAGACATGGCTTCAATATGCAGCATCTTTAAATATTATTCTGAAATAGAAGGAGCTTACTTCTTTCCCCAGTTCCTGGCTATACCGAAATACCTGCTGTCAATAAATTAATTATTATCTCCAAGACAGATTCTCATTCTAGCCCGAATTCTATATTTTTATGGCTGTTTTATCTATTCCTGCACTTTGTTGTTTTGTTTTATATTCTTTTAAATGTTGGAATTGTTTTTTCTATTGGGGGGGGAAGGGTTACTCTTTTAATTCACCCAGAGTAATTCACTCAGAGAATGCTGTTTATTGGGCTCATGATGATGATGATGATGATGATGATAATGATAATAATAATAATAATAATAACTGTTGTTGTTATGGCACTATATTCTTCAGGCAGTACAGCACAATCACTTTAGGATCTACTGGCAAAAAGTGGCCTGCAATCTCTGCACTTATTTAACTGCAAAATTTATAAACCAGTTTCCCATTGCTAAAAAATGTGTCCCAAATAGCAAACAATGCCCCCACAAAGCAAATCAAAGAAACAATAAATAAATAAAGTGAACATTTGTTCCATACTTCCATTTTTCAGACTGTCCGGAGGAGAGAGACTGAACTGTGCTTTGCACATGGAAAAGGAATGTGCAGAGGCAAACACTCTGCCTGCTCTCCTCCCCCATCCCCGACATCTTATTTGGGGAAGGGGGGAAGGAAAGCACTTCAGCCTGCAACGCTGGGTTGTCTCTGCCTTTCAAGTAGGAGTTTGCAACGCCTGGCAAAGGCCAGTCAAGGCCCAGGTAGAGCAGCCAACAGCTTCCGTTTCTTTAGGCACTGTGCGAGCCCCTCTCAAAAAGGCCCTTGTTCTGAGCAACAATCCAGACACTGTCCCAGTCTGGCACCCCGGGAGGGCCGTCTGTAGCCAGCCCCCCCCCCCCCCCATGGGTCACTTCACAGGGTGGATGGCCTGGCCAGCTGCCAGCCGGAGCAAAGCTTTCCCTTCTGCTCCTCCCCACCGCAGTTAATTCAGCCTCACTTACGGGGTCCATTGGACGTTGGGCGGGGGCCCTTCGGAGGCGTGCCTGGTGCCGCGCACTTGGGAAGTTCGAGGAGCTGCTGTCTCAAGGGCTGAGCTCTGTGGGCAAAGCAGAGGGCAGGGAGATGCCATGGTGAGAATGCAGGGCACCACCTGAGCCAGGAAGTCGGAGAGAGAGGCAGGGAAGGAAGGCTTTTCAAAACCTAAGGGGACTGCCAGGAGCAGACACACCGCCTGACAAGGAAGTCCTGAGTGCCTTGGAACAAGATGTGCTATGAATTTAAATAAAATATGGGCATACTGGTTCTCATGAGGGGAGGAAGGAATCTGGAAATCCCCTTCCTAATCCCATGCAAATCCCAATCCTCATGTATAAAGCAACTAAGAACCATCATCCCTCATCTTGCCCACTACAAAGTGACACAGATGTTACAGTAGTAATAATAATATGAACGAACGACATAAACACAGTAGCCCTGCGTATATTTAATCTTTGTTATCATGAATTACAACTAACCCTGCATCTTTTAAGGCACACAATCTAATTGCCTGGCATGGATCACCGCTGCCCCAGTGCATTTAGAATCCCAAAGTGCTGTTGGTGGAGTCAAGGCTGAGGCTTCACACAGCACCAGAGGACAATTGTTACAGGGGCAGGGAAACGGGAGGCCCATGGGGAGGGTCAAGTCAGACGTCCTTGGAGGCAGACATACCCACCCGCCTCCGGTCATCTGGAAGCACACCCAGATTGGCAACGGTGCCCGAGGCTAAAACTTGGTCAGACTGTCCAGACCTCGATCCTCATCTCCCAGACTGACCCTTAACTCCGGGGAGCAAATCTGGTGCGACGGGGGAAGACCTATTTGCTTAAACCCAGTCCATAAAGCAGGGCATAGGGGAGGCACTTTAGTGAGGGGAGCTGTACCTGCGTCAGCATTTGCCTCTTACCTCCCCCCCCATAACTTCTCCCCCCCCCCTGATGCTTTTCTCCCAGCCAGGCTCAATATTGGAGCTCAGCTGGGAAGAAAAATACCTGAGGGCTTTGCAGAGGGCCAGCCTGCAGTTGTGCCGGACTCAAAATCAGCCAGAAGGCCCCAAGGCAGTTTAGGATGCTTCCTGAGCGAAACACACACATCCCAGAGCTTTATACATATTTACACAAGAATTTTAGCAATAGCAGGCAAGTAAAAAATATGAACGGCACCACCGGCCAGGGAGCAACAGCTTGTCACTGGTTTCTCCTCCATCCTGTTCAACTGCCTCCTTCTACAGAACTAAATGCTGCTGCTTCCAAAGACAAGATGGAGCCACACCTATTGCTGAAGTTCTGTAGAACTGCGATTCAAACAGCCGGTCAGCCGGTCCCTTAACAGGCTCTTCTCCCTTCTGATGTTAACAAGGGCTGGCTCTGCTATGCGCAAGGACAGACTGCAGGCAGGTATATGTATGCCACAGGTGAGGAAAAGGTTTAGTTAACAGAGCCCTTTCCCCCACCAGGATGCCTCTTTTGCTAAAAAACAGTTCCCCAACCCTTTATGTGTGATTGGGGGCACACCAGAGTTCAAGCAAATTCATTCATTTCATTTCATCACATACCAATGCACTCTGTTTGCATTCATTCTGTTGCGGTCTGGCGGGCGTCTTGCCTTCCTTGTGAAAACCCTGGAGGTCTGTGCTTGAAACTCACCAATGGCTCTGTTGCCATGCTTGACCCCCAGATGCATGTTGCCTTTAGACAGGTATTCCTCTCTCAGCCCCTATGGGTCTGGTTTCTTCAAAAAGATCTTGATCTCCCTGCCTTTCCTATCCTAGTTCCAAGCACAGAGCTCCAAAATTCCCACAAGGGAGATAAGACATCTATCAGAGTGCAACAGAATTAATGCAAACAGAGTACACTGATAGATCCACCTCTAAGAGCAAGTGTAGCACAGTAACTGTGGCAGGGCTGGGTTCAAATCTTCCCTTTGCCTTGACCTGAGGTGTTAAACAAGCCATTACTTCGCAGGCAGAAACTAGATGTGTCAATAGGAAGCCCGTCACTTCAAACGCTGGTCTGCTCCAACCATGTATGAAGCAGGGGGTGGGCTGCCTGAGGCTTACTTCCCCACAGCCTCTTCTCATAGGTAGCTGAGTCAGACTATTGGTCCATCCAGCCCAGACACTGACTGGCAGCAGCTCTCCAGGGTTTCAGGCATTGTTCTTTCCTAGCCTTACCTGGAGATGCTGGGGATTGAACCTGGGACCTTCTGCATATAAAGCAAGTGCTCAACCATTGAGCTACGGCCCCTCACTGATTTTCCAGCTGGGTTCCAGTAGAGGAAATGAGCCCATATGGGGAAAAAAGCATCTGAAGAATAGACTATGGGGAGGTAAGCAGCGAATTCCCCCCTGCCTTTTTCTCTAAAAATTAGATCCCCACCCCACCCCAATTTATGCATGATTGGCACAGGACCAGGGTTTAAACCAAGGGTGGGCAGATGTTGTGACTCCAGTTCCCATCATCCGTGAACACTGAAACTCTGACTTGGCCTGACAACATCTGGAGGGCTGCAGGTTGCCAACACCACTTTAAACAAACATACTTGCTGCTGCCATTGTGTCTAGCCTGAGCCTCTGCCCCCCACCTGCAACATGGGGATGATACTTAACCATCTTTACAGGGCTATTGTAAAGATTACAAAGACACCGTACGTGGCGCATTCTGAATGCTCACAGCGTGCTGTATAAAGGTGAAGTATTATTCTCGCTCTGCTTTGCATCATTCCTTTAAATACAGAACTGGAATCTTCGCCTTTCAGGTTCTGCTAGGTTTTCTAGGGCTGATGTTTACTCCCATATTCACTGAAAGGGATGCAGAGTTGCCCTTTCTGCCAAGTCACTTTTGAGATCTTCACAATGCCCTGGTAGAACACACCGGTGCATATGCCTGTCCAGGGTTCCCAATTGCAGGCTGCCATTTTAATTTCCCCACAATGCCTAGAGTGATGCTGCTTCAGTGCAAATGGGGGAAATAAAAATGGCTGCCAGCCACTGCCACAGTCAGGTAAGCCTACTAGGGAACCCTGGGTCTCCAAGCTCCCTGGATAGCTAGGATGTGGTAGGCCCTCAGCGCTGTAAATGCGAAACAGAGGAAAGACATGCCTGAATAGAAAAGAGCCACCAGCAGCTCACCTGCAGTGGGAAGACAGCTCGCGGTTGTGAAAGCAAGCCAGGGGCAGCAGGTCGAGGAGGCTCCTGCATCTGGAAGGAGGCGGCAGGCTGCAGGTTGTTGCTGGCTGTTTTGACGGGGCTCTGGTTCTGGGGACTGAATGAGCCAGTTCTCGGTGTGCTCTGGGGTCTGCGGGGCACAGCCTCGGCATGTTCTAACTTTGGGGACACTGGGAAAGTGAATCCAGAGTGGCTGGAAGAGGAAGACAGCACGTCTGCTGTCAGGGAGCTCTGCAGGCTCGAAGGCGAGGTCTCAGACTGCCACCTGCTGCCCAGGCTGGGCGAATGCGGCTGGGATGGTGAGCTGGAACGGGCTCGAAGGCCTGGAGAGGAAGGAAACTCCTCCGAGTTCTTCACTCTGGGCTCCTTCGCCACTTGCACATAGTTGGCTGGGAAAATGCCCTGGCGGTTGGTGCCGGAGATGCGGCCTTCGTACCAATTTCCATCCACTCTGCGGACCAGGCAAATGCGTTCGCCCTAGAAAGAAGGGGAGAAGGGAAGGTTAGCACATCCCAGGAGCAAAGGAGCCCATGAAGCTGAAATACAGGCCTAGCAAGAGACTTCCTGACCTTCTGGAACAGGATAGTTTAAAGCAGCAGCCCAGGCACAAAAGATCCATCCTGATACACCTGCAGGCTCTTTAAGACTGGCCACCTGTTGTCCTGCCCCACTGGTCTGTCCGGTTCAGTCTCCTGCCAACTTTAGCAACAGCGCCCCCAGCTAGTCCTTCCCATGACCTCCAAACAAAAAGAGCTCGAGGCACCAGGCACGGCACCACCCACCCTACTGTATCTGTACAACAAGCTTGTGAGGTAGGTTAGGCAGAGAGTGTGTGACTTCCCAAGGTCACCTAGGGATGTTGGAGAAATCCGTAACCCAGTCAAATAAGTTCGGATGTCTATGAATCGGACTCCAAGATTCTATCACGAACTACCTTTTCCTGAGACGCACGGATTACAGGGATTTGCAGGCCGTGGTGTTTTTTTGTTTTTTAAAAACTTTTTTGAATTGTGTGCAAATATAGTTACAGAAAATACAGAAAACAAAATGGCATCAGCCAAAAATGCACATTTCTCCCATAGGCTAAAGCATGAAAATGCACATGTTGGTTGGATTTCTGCATTTTTGCAAATTTGGGAAGTTGGATAAAATCTGATTCTGCCTATGAGCAGATGATGGAACGAAAGGCACCTCTCAATCTGTGAAATGCAGAAAGAATGGAACAAGATCCGTACATTCTTATGGTCACTCAGTAAGCTTCGGGACTGAGTGTTCTACTTCAACACTCTAACCATTATACTATACTGGCTCTTAAACCCAAAATATACAGCTAAACCCTAGGATGCATGGCTTCCTGCAAGAGAAATTGTTGCTGGAAGAAAAAGTACTCTGAACAGGCAACATGAACTACAGAAAGTGATTTCGAGAATCCCACCTAGATTGTTATGAATACTGGTGTGTGTATTTCGCTATGTACATTTGCTGGAAAGCCAAGGAAGCATTACACTCCCCATACATGCAACAAATAAGCAAACAAAACTCATATGTGCTTTCTACTCTGTAGAAACACCTGCCATAGAGGAAATTTGTTAAGTGTGAAACAGTCCAGATTTGACTCCTTAGAGCTCCCACCTTTGCGTAGAAAATATAACTACTTTTGACTGTGTTGGGGATGTGCTGTCCAACAGATAAAGGAATGCAGATTTATTTATTTTTCCTATTTATTTTTTATTACGTCACATCCTGTCTTTTTTCCACTTGCAAGGAACCTAAGGCAGCTTACATGATCCTCCTCCTCCTCCTCTCCATTTTATCCTCACAACAACCCTGTGAGGTAATTTAGGCTGAGAGTCAGTGACTGGCCCAAAGGCACCAGTGAGCTTCATGGCTGAATGGGGACTAGAACCCTGATCACCCGAGTCCCAGGCTAGCCCTCTAACCACTACACCACACTGGCTCTCGCATTGCTTTGAGGTTGCAGAGTCCAAATGGGGCAGTGCTGGTAATCTGTCATAGACAGGACGGAGCACCTTGACTGAGCACAAAATTTTCTCCACCACCACCACCACCACCAGCACCATAACAGATCAAAGTTGCTGCTGTCAGAGTTCTGCTCAGTTAGGGCAAGTTCATGGACTCTGGTTCTCCACAACTTACCCCAACTCATTACCTGAACTAATAGCCAGCTCAGAGATTAAAAGAACTAGGCATGTCTGGAAAAAAAAACCAAAGCAAATCCCAGACTATTTAGAAGACAATATTTCAGAAGCTCCCTATTTGTGAGACTCCCATTACCAACTAATTTATATATGATGTTTTCTCCTGTGTAAAACAGGTATCTAAACTGTTCTTCAGTGTACTTTTTCCTTTGCAGAAATAACACGTTTCTAGTACTCATTGACTGTGAGACATTTAAAAATGTCTAGGCAGCCCTCTGCAAAATGATTCCCTATCTAGGGGCAGAACGTTTTGGTTCTGTGCAACTACCTGTTCCTCCATCCATTCCTCTCACCTTGCTTCTAGTCACAAACTTTCTTCCATAAACTAATATAAACACACACCATTTACCTGTGGCTTTTCTACTGGCATTTCTATATTTCCCTTTATGTAGTGGTAGCATGCAGATTTCCATATATTTCCCTTTATAAAATACTACTAAATTATGCACCAACTCCCATATAAAGCTCAGGACAAAGCATGTACATTTAGCAAGCTGTATGCCCAGGGAAGCAAAATTGCACAAAATGTTATTTGTCGGATTTAACTTTAGTACAGAACTTTTGAGTTCCTTTGGTGCAGAATTTCCCAGGGGAAACAGCAAGATCAGAGGAGAGGATGAGCAGCCATGTCAAGGCTGGTTCTACCATTAGACAAGTATGAGGCAACCTGCCTCAGGCAGCAAATTTGGGGGTTGCCATTAAAAAGGGCAGTAAATCTTTTGGTTTATTTCATTTTTTTTATCACCACGGGAGACGCCGCTTGGATCTTCTGCCCGGGGCACTAAAATGCCATTGGCTGTCTCGGAGCTCAGTTTATGAGAAGCAGAGACAGACAACCAAACATCTGTTGGAGAGGAATGAGCTGGCCGGGAGCCCATGAGGCAGGGAGAGCGCATTCTGAAACATTTTGTCACTGGCCCCATCTTGAGCTGGAATTCATTTTCACGCCAGTCTTTGGGCTCCCGTGTTCGTTGTTTGATTTTGCTTTGGTACCTTTCGAAAAGACAGCTCCACCGGCAGATCCCCTTTGAAGTTGTACTGAGCCACAGCGTCTCCGTACTCCAGGACTTGGATGGGGGGGGATTTGATGGGCTTGGGGATTTCCGTCGGAGGCAGGACCTATTTTGAAAAAGAAGCAGCAGCAGTTAAGGCGTTAGTCTGGGGCACAGGATTCTTAGTCTCAATTCCATGCTCAGCTTGGGGTGACTGTGTTCAAATATACAACAAACTGTAATTTATCACGGGGATGAGGAATGTGCAGCCCTCCAGATGTTGTTGGGCTGCAACTCCCAATCATCTCTCACCATTGTCTATGCTGGCTAGGGATAATGGAAGTTGCATTCCCCAAGAGCCTAACTGCCTCTTCCCTCCTCCTTCTATGTGGCTGCTAGGATGAGTTTGGAAACGTTCGCGTCTCGTTTTGATTTAACTGCAGATTGTTGAGTCATCCAAGCCCAACGAAACATACTTAAACTATGGGGCTGTTGTTGTTTTCTAAATAAGCCAACTTCAAACCATGGTTTATGGAGCAGCCTTGTTTCAACAAACCGTTAAGATTAACCACAGTTTCAAATTCAGACATAACACTAAACTGTGGCTAACTGAAATCAGAAGCCAAAGCTTCCAATCTCTTCCTCATGGCCATGCCAGAGAAGGACGAGGGAAGCACCTGAGGTGGGCGCCTTCCCATCACAATAGTTTATTGTGATGTCTAAATGCAGTCTCTGCCCTGCAGGGTTTTGGTGACCATCAAACCTTTCTCTTGAACTCAAGAGAATCACCAGCATGTTCAGCACCGTTTCTTCCTTCCTCACTGTTGCTACGTGATGCTTTTAACTGGGACTGTCTACCACTGAGCTAGGGGCCCTTCAATGTCAGAGATATAGAAAATCCGGATCCTATTCTTCCATCACTGAATCTACAATCACAGCAAGGACTAGATTCCCAGGCAGGCGTTGCAGAGAAGATAATGCTGAACTTGGATACAGTTGTGGTGGAAACAAAATCTATCCCCGCCCCACCACTTGTTTGCGGCTCAGTTTTCACTGAGTCACACATCACTGGGCAGGGTGGGGGAATTCATTTCTATGCCTCACTCTAGGTTTCCATGTGATATACGGGCCTCCTCCCCTCCTAATCTGAAAGACCGTATTCTCCCATACAAGCCTGCCTGTGCTTCAAGATCTTCTGGGGAGGCCTTTCTCTCAGTCCCACCAACATCCCAGGCACGCCTGATGGGTACACAGGAGAGGGCCTCTTCCGTGGCTGCTCCAAGGCTCTGGAACTCCCTTCCTAGGGAGGCCAGGCTGGATCCCTCTGTACTGCACTTCCGGAGGCAGGCAGAAACTTCTTTATTCCGGCAGGCTTTTGGAGCTACTTTTTTTTGGGGGGGGGGGGGAGGTTTTAATCTGTTACTGTTTAAAAAACTTTTTAAGGTGTTTTAAATTTTACTGCAGGTTTAATTCTATTTTAACTTTTGTAAATTTATACATTTTTAATTGTACGTGTTTTGATCTTGCAAACCGCCTTGAGTCCCAGCCCTGGGAAAAAGGCAGGATATAATAATAATAATAATAATAATGACAACAAATCATTTTGCTAGCCGATTCTAATAGCAACCTTGAAAGGTCCACATGGCACAGATTATGTCTCCTGCATGGAAACTCCTTTTTGAAAACATGCCGGCCGTTACTTTTCTTTTTTGCATCTCCCGTTCTTGCAGAACACATCCGTCCGTGGTGCCACTTCTCTCTCTTCTTTCCATCTCAGCTCAAAACCCTCCTCTTCTGTTGGCTCTTGGTCCTCATCCCCCAACAAAAACAGTGCCTACTCACTGGCGGAGCACCTCCTTTGCATACAGAAGGTCCCAGGTTCAATCCCTGGCATCTCCAGGTAGGGCTAGGAAAGACCCCTGCCTGAAACCCTGGAGAGCTGCTGCCTATCAGGTATTGGTAATACTGGGTTAGATGAACCAATGTCTCACGCAGTATAAGGCAGCCTCCTATGTTCCTAAGTACATGGAACAGCATTTACTTGCATTCATTACCTTGTTAGTGCTGCCTCTGCCTCCCCCCTCCCTTTGTCGCCTTCCTCCCTCTGCTCCTACCGTCTAAGTTTTTCTGGAAGCTCCTCGGGGCAGCGATCTGTCATTTGCTTACGTTACCCTCTAAACCACTATTTACACGGATAGTAATTAATAACCCCCCACAATCATGTAACTTGAGCTAGCAGCTTCTGTTCAGAAAGACCTTGGAAGCCTACAAAGAACAGAAATATTAAAATAGAGGACATGTTTATTATAAAGACACCGTATCTGCTGGAGAAGCTGGGGCCCTTGCTACTAATCCTGCTCTTAGCTGAAAGCAGGTGAAGTTTTCAGTTCTTAAAGCTTGCTCCAAGAATTCCTGGTACCTCTTCTTCTCTTCCGCACACTGAATGAAAACATATCCAATTTCGCAGTGCACCAGAACAGCAAGGCGTGCTCACCTCCACGTAGTTGGCAGGGAAAATGCCCACCCTGCCATGGTGTTCTCCTTCCAGCCAGTTTCTGTCCACTTCCTTGTGGATGTAGACAATGTCACCCTTCTGCAAGGTCAGTTCCCTGAAAGGTCAAAGGGCAGCGTAATGACTCACCATCAAAGACAAACAGCAGACCCCGTTAGGAAACAGAATAATGCATTTTGTCTCTTAAAGCCATTCGTTCCATTTGAACAAACTGCCTCTTGTTCAGGGTGCTGGCTAAGTAGCATTATCAAAGAGGCCAGGGTTGCCAAAAAATAGAGCGTTTGTCACGGTTACTTCTTTTTTTTTCTTTTTCTTCTCTTAATATAACAGTGGTTTTCAAACTGTGTTCCAGGAAACACTCTGCAGGAGAGCGTTGAATGTGTCCTAGGACACATTCTCCATTCAAGCAGAGAAACAATGAGATTTAAAAGGTCTAGCCAGGGCCTCGCATGGGCAGAGTCCGTGCCCAAGAACATGCTCCAGAATTCGCTACAACTCACTGGGGGGTCTTCTACGGCGGACTTGCAAAACCTACTTGGTAGACAAGCCAATGTAGCAAAGCTTATGTGTCTCAGTGTAACTGGTGGTTAACAAAAGATAGAGTGGCATATTTGCTTTTCAGATGTGTGAATCCTATCACATTTCGTATTTGGCAGCTAAGAAAATTCAGGCAAGTATTGTGAAGAAAATAACAATGGATTGTAAAGGTGATGCTCTAATCTGAGCACGTTAAGTTAAACTGGGAGGTTTTATGAAGGATATATTTCAGTTTTTATCTAAAATGAGAAGTATTATTTGTGTTTTCTGTCCCTGATTCAGTTTTTTTTTACTTTTGTATTGTTTGCAATGCCCTACAGCTATAAGCAATAAACATTTTGCTGTTGCTGAAAAGGTTACCCGAAGATAGAAAGTTTGGCCATATAATAACAACAAGAGATAAAGGTGCTCCTGAGAATTAATCACATATAGTCTGAAACAGCAGGGAGGCAAATGCCACTCAAATGAAACTCGCTGGGTGGCTATAAGCACGTCGTTATCTCTCAGCTTAATCTCTTATCCAGTAGCGCAAGAAGGATGACTGAGTTGAGAGTGGCAAAGCACTTACTTTGGTGACTCTGCCTGGAAGTCAAATTTGAGACGAGCAGCTTTCATCTGGAAGTAGGAGAAAATGGGTTAAAAGACATAGAAGTAGATACCCAATTCAAAAACCCAAACAAACAAGGACCATGAAAAGTAGACTACAGAGCTAATATAATTGCTTACACATATGATACTTGATAAGGATAATACTATATGTTCACACCGTTAATGTTAAATAGTTAAAGCTAAATAATTATGTTGCTGCATGAACAAAATGCTCCATTAGCCCCAAAATACAATACATCAATTCTAGAAATAGAAACGATCATAATTAATTCTGTCTAAATAAGCTGAGGTACCCTAATAGTTTTACATGGAAGATAACAACATTAGTGTGTAAATTCAAACATTAGTGTATAAATATTGTCCACGTAATTAATTCATGATAGGTAACGCAATGGTCAATAAAGATAACCATAATGGTCAAACAACACATAGGTGTATATATATTATCCACACAATTGGACAACTACTCTGGATTATATTGTAGTTTCTGTACTTCGTCAGTAGAAAGCCATTGTGAATGTGTCTGATGTCTATCTGGCCATACTCTGGCCTTTCTCTTACTCCACGCTGACTAATAATACTTTTGCAGGGAATCAGAAAATTTGGACTTTTACAAAAGCTCCTTTAAGCTAGCTTACGGTAGTTCATATATTCCTCTGCTAACATTACTTACTTTCCAGGTCAAGCATATGGGAAGAGTGTTGTGTCAGATAGACATTACTGTTATCTTTATGATAACATGAATTAATTGGGTGAACAATATTTATACACTAATGTTCTTAACTTCCTATTAGAGTACCACAGCCTATTTAGACAGAATTAATTGTGATCATTTCTATTTCTACAATTGATGTATTGAATTGTGGGGCTAATGGGGCATTTTATTCACACAACAACATAATTATTTAGCATTAACTGTTTAGCATTAATGATGTGAACATACAGTATTATCTACATTAGCTCTGTAGTCTACTTTTTCTGGTCCTTGTTTCTTTGGGTTATTTATCTTTGTTGAGGGTTCCTCTCAAACCATCAGATTTTAAACAAGACTCTGAACACCTTGCTAGCACAGCACAAAACAGAACATCAAAACAAAGAATGGAACTGAAAATCCCTGGCCTGGATCACAGAGTACAAGTGAACCAGGTGTAGTAAGCCACAGGTGACTTCTCAGATAAGAACTGAAACTGGGTTCACGTGAATAAGAACAAATCTGTTTGGATGGGTATGTAGGGAGTAAATTCATATCCTTAACGCTGGACTGTTCACCTACTCTTTGTGCACAAGAAAGCATTCCCAGCAAGAGAGAATTTGTGCTGACTAAATTCCTCTGGGAATATCCTAGAATATTCCTCTACTGTGCCTTGCTTTCAGGTCAGACTATAGAGGTCAGACTAAAAATGGATTCCACTCTGAGAATGGATAACGAAAAGGAGTGTGTGCTCCTCTTTAAAGAAAAATCTCTGCTGCTGGTTTCTTGTCGATTTAAGTTTGATCTCAGTGGGAGCAGAACAGAAGTTAAAAGGAGGTTAATGATTTATTAGCCTAAAGCAACTGTTTGCATGAATATTGCTTCTTAGATGGTCCAGAACAATGAATAATGCTATAAAGAAAGTCAGAACGTTTAAGTGTAAGAATCCATACTGAGAATGAGGAGATAAAGTAGGTTAAAATGTTATTTTAAAAAAGTCATCCCCTCGAGTCTCTGATCTAAGGGAATGAAACTGTTAAGTACAAGTTGGACGCTGCAATCTTACAGTGGCTTTATTGATACGGTTTTCCCCTAAAGTGTAAAATTGATACAGTTTTCTCCTAAAGAACTCTGGGAATTGTAGTTTGTTCTCTGTTAAAGATCCTGAGAAACCCTCACAGAACTACAGTTCCTAAGGCTCCCCAGGAGAGGGAATGAGTGGTAAACCAATTTACAAGTGTAGTGTAGATAGGCCCAATGACAATCGAGTCTAAACGTATGAAAACAAAACTATTATCTGTCTCTTGTTGGATGGAAGTGACATCTCACCTTCTTCTCATCTCTTTTTGGGGGACTATCGAGGACGATTTCTGTAGAATCCAGAAAGGGGCTTTGCCCAGCAACCCTCAGAGGATCTGTGTGAAGAGAAGAATGAGAGAACAGATGGATAAAGGCGTTTCCCAGAAGGAATGCTCACATCTACCGGGAGGTTGATGGAAGGATGAGTCATAAGAAAAAAGCACAAGTTAAGTTGAGCCAGGGTGCAGTCCTGGAAGCCAAATTTCTATCCTAGACCTCAGAACGTGGGAAGCCAATGTCAGGGAATTAGCTTAGACAGCTGCGGGCTAGCTAGAGATGAATGCCTCTAATCATTTGCAACATGTTTTTCCTTCGCAACGAGTCACTGCATCCAGTTTGCATGCATCTGGGATGAGGGGGAAAGGTTTTAGGGCAGATTGAAGCCCCACAGCTCTTTTGATATGAATTAGGAACAGGGCAAAACAGACCACCCAGACATAGCTGAGGCACGTTTCCAACACAAGCTAGGTATTTCAGCTCAAATGTTTGCTGATTTAGCTGCGTCATATTAGCAAGTCGGACCCTAGTGAGTGGGTGGCGTGGGGCAAATACCCTGGCAAAAAGGGGGTAAGTGTTTTATTCCCAGTGCTGATACAGGCTTAAGTAGATAACTGACCATATTGATATGTCCAAGCAGATTCGAACACTCAGAAAAGAACATCAGAAGAGCCCTACTGGATCAGACCAAAGGTCCATCTAGTGCAGCAGTCTGTTCACATGGTGGCCAACCAGCTGCTTACAGGAAACCCCCAAGCAGGACATGAGTGCAATAGCACCCTCCTGCCCATGTTCCCCAGGAACTGGTGGTCATGGGCATACTGCCTCGGATAATAGAGGTAGCATAGAGCCATCAGGACTATTAGACATTGCTAACCTTCTCCTCCATGAGTTTGTCTAATCCCCTTTTACACCATCAAAAGTTTTGGCTATCACTATGTCTTGTGGAGCAAATACCATAATTTAACTATGCACTGTGAAGAAGTCCTTTTATCTGCCCTGAATCTCCTACTAATGAGCTTCATGGGATGATCCCAGGTTCTACTATTACAAGGAGAAAAATGTTCCCATACCATGCGTAATTTTGTACACTTCTATCATGTCTCCCCTTACTCGCCTTTTCTCCAAGTGAAAAGCTGGAGCATCTTCCCTCATAGGGGAGATGCTCCAGCCCCATAATCATTTTAGTTGCCCTTTTCTGCCCTTTTCCCAACTCTACAATGTATTTTTTTTTTAGCTGTGGTGACCAGAATTAGCATATGACACAGTTCCCCTAGGGCAGCCTTCCCCAATTGGGTGCCCACCAGATGTATTGAAATACGACTCCCACCAGCCTTACTGGCTAGGGGATGCTGGGAGTTGTAGTGCAACAAATCTGGAGGTCAACAGTTTGGGGAAGGTTCCCCTAGGACTGAACCACTTCAAAATGAAGGTGCTGGAAGCTTGTGTTTAAACGCTCACTCGTGTAACCCCCGCTCCCTGCAAGACTACCTTTCTCCCTTGTGATCTACCTTTCCAGCTGCAAGGAACTGTTGAGTTGGGAAGCATTCAAGCATGCAATCCCCACCTACATTCTGATGTAGCACTTGTGCTTCTTCTGAATGCTTGAATCAGCTCTCAGTTTCTCTATCAGTGGAACTGGCTTAATAAGGGCATACCTGAACAGTACTTATTTAGGGGGTTGTGATGGGCATGTGTGTGACCCTGTATCGGCCTGAAAGCCTGTGAGCCATGGTAGCTCTCAAAGGCTTCTGGGTAGAGAGGCTTGCTACAGCCTGCTAGTTTAGCTGGATGGCTGCGTAAGCATCTCTATGCCTGGTAAAAGGCGCGTCTCCTCTGAATTACTAGGGAGGCAAGCACCTGCTTTCTTATCTACTAAGCCGAACAAGCTTGGTACGGCATCTGAGTGCTTTTATGAGCACACATTCCGAAGTTAGGAGCTCAGCATCTATCAATTATGCCAAGTAGTGAGCTCAAGACAGCACCTGTGTACGTAAGGAAGGGTCTCATTTATCTGCAGCCTATGTTATCCTATAGTGAGAAAAAGCTCTTTGTTATGAAGCTCAGTAATCAATCATCCCCAAACTTGGCACAGAAGCCAAGTTTGGGAGTAGTGTAACCATTGCTTCTCTACCCCGAGGGGGGGCTTCCGGCTGGTCGTTTGGTTTTGAGTAGAGACCTGCGCAGCTAGTTGTCTGCCGTCTATCTTGGGTAGCGCCTGTCGTGCTTTAATAAATCTTTTGGCTCCTTTGTAAAAAAACTTTGCTTTCGTTCTACCGAATCCTTGGTATACCTTTAAAAACTAGACCAGGGCACACACATGCCCACAGTCCACACTCACAGGGCCTGTTCGGACAACACACTAAGCCATACTTAGGCCGCTAACTCTTTTGCAGCAAATGGTTAGTGAGCGTGTTGAAACCGTGGCTATGCTGCCACCATGGTTAGGAATGGTTCACACAACATGCTAAGCCATCATGTTTAGCTCAAAATGCTTAACCACCATGGCTTAGCGTGTCATCTGAAGAGGGTCACAGAGAGGATTTAGCATGTACCAATACTCCCACTTATCCACAGAATATATGGTAGCAACCATCGCACTGAAGTTCCTCCTTTAGGGTTTCCTGTTTGAGGACATGCAAATTCAGAGCCATACCATTCCTGGGTGGAGAGCTGCTCCAGTTGTTCCTGGCAATGCCTGGGCTGCCTTTCTCCATTCTAGGGCTGGTTGGTACGTGGCACTGGGCTACAGGAAGGCTTTGTCCCGTGGAAGGATAGGCACTGTGGCCCAGCAGAGGGCTGCTGGGTTAGAGAACGGAGAGGCACAGTGAGACTGAGCGTGTTCCAGCAAATGGGAATGTTAGAAACAGACCTGGGAAGCCAACACTGGGGAGTCCTTGAGCAAGTCACTATTTTCTAGTACAGCATTTATCTCACATTTTGAAGTCAACCCCCCTTCTGTGATCTCCCAACCCAATATCCATCATCTGTATGACAGACGAGTGTATGGAAATTCTCCCATGCAGCAGTGTATGCCAGATGCTGTTGAGAATCTTTGGATCAGACTTAATGAATAGCCAGTGTTATTTTGGTGAGCAAATTCAGGACTCAACTATACAGTCCGAGTTCAAATGCCTGCTTGACCTCGACACCCATTTTCAAAGGGGCCAGAGAAGATGTAAAATATATGGTAAGGTATTATCTCTCTTGAACATCAACAGATCACAACAAACAACTTGGGGTATAAGCATACAACGTAATTCTCGATTTCAAGTTCTAATGTCAGTTCGACCTCTGCACCCATTTGTAGGGACAAAAAGGGAGAGGGAAATGCAACATCTCTGTATCTGTCTTGACTATAGAAAACACTGGAATGAAAGCTGGTGTGCATATTCAGAATGCAATTGTAAGTTTCAAGTTTGAGAAGTGGCCTAATCTCCAGTAATTTCCCCCAAGACTTTACATGGCGTCCGGAAGCTTTAGAAGGGCTGTAGCTCAGTGGCAGAACACCTGCTTAGCATGCAGGAGGTCCCAAGCTCAATCCACAGCATTTCCAGGTAGAGCAAGGAAAGAATCCTGCCTGAACCTGGTCAGTGTGGACAATACTGGGTTAGATGGACCAATGGTCTGACTCAGTAGAAGGAAGCCCTCCTGCTATTTTTCCAACATGAGAAAAGCTGCTATTTTTCTCTGTAGGACAGATATCAACTGAGAATAGGGGACTAAAGAAGAGAGAGGCAATTTCAATTAGGGAAGGAAGGTGAGGAGGAACAGATTCACACCCCTCCCAAACAGAAAGCACCATCGTCCTGATAGAATTCTCTGTTCCATCTACATTCCATTCCTGCATCACACATATCTAAATCAACTCACAGATGCCCATCTACAACCTAGTACCCTCCAGATGTTTTGGACTTCAACTCCCAGCATGCATGACCACTGGCCATTCTGGCTGGGGCTCATGGGAGCTGAAGTCCAATACAGCTGGAGCCACAAGTGCAGATTGGGTGGGGGAGGCTGCTCTACTCAGTCTCCAGATAGAGCCACATCCACATCATGGAGACTTCCAACTCCCTGCACATCCCACACATAAGGACAGCATTTGGATGACACGATAATCAACCGGGGGGGGGGGGGGACGACAATCATCGATTATTGTTTTGTCCAAATTCTGCCAATAACTTACTGTCCATTGCCTCTTCCCCCCCCCCCCCGTTGCCTAAAATGTCATCCAAACGCTGCAGATCAGCAACACAATGGACGACTGTTTCCCCCCACCCCCGGTTCATTATCGTGTCGTCCGAAACAGCAGGATCAGCCCCGCCCCACTCACTGCCCTGGCAATCTCATCACAAGGCTTTCAAATAAAAGCAAAAATGTATCGGAAGGGCACAGGGCTTGGAGGTGGAGGGAGGATTAAGCAACTAAAAAACAAGCTGCTAACCCACCAGGCCTTACGTCTCCGAGTCCACCCCATGACAGGGGACAACCTGCCTTGCTCGACTTCCACCCAATTCCCACCTCCTCTGTATCAAAACCCTCTGCTGACACTCTCAACTCCTATGCGTCCACGCAAGCTTTTCCCATCTCCTTATGAAAACAACGGAGAGAAGGGCTTAGAATCAGGGCAGAGGAGGCTGGACCACCAGGTTGTCCCTGCTACCTTCTCTCCCTTGCAGCATCAGTGCCCTGGTTCCCCATGTGCACAGTGGGCCTGTCTGTAATCCCTTACCCCAGCCCAGGGCCCCAGAGCTGTCTTGGTGGAGGCCAAGCTCAACAGGAAGCACTGAAGCGGCAACAAGAAACTGGCAAGCAACAGCGATTTCGCTGAAGTTTAACTTTAGTGTTTTTATTTTTTAAATTATTTTTAAAGGGACAACACCACAATGCCCCCTTTCCTTGCAAAGTGAGTTTGAGGATGGATGAGAAGAGCAGGACCAAACCAGGAGACGTTGGGTGGGGGGATCTATTTATTTATTTAAAAGCAGCCACAGGAGGAGGAAGGGGCAATTCAAATCAAGACCACGGGGCTGGGGGAGGGATGTTTAAGCCTCTTCCCTGTGTTATTTTACCCAGGTAAAACTGCCCCGTCCCCCCAGGTGCTAATTTTTCCCACTGAGGAAAACATACAGGTACCCTGTGAAGCCAATAGCACCTCTGGTGGGTCATGCATCATTTCAGTCAGGAAAACGACTTGGGAGAAAGAGTTGCCCACCCCAACTCCAGTCCTCACAGGATTCCTTCCATCCTCCACAGGTGCTCTGACCACTTTCACAGATCTTATGCCTCACGTCTGCTTTGGGCCTAAGAAAGGGATATCTGCGTCTAATGCACATAATTAGAAATGGGGACTCACGTTTCTGGATGGGGAAAAAGGTGTGTTGTGTTGCTATATTTAAATGTCTAAAATCTTGTAATTGCCTGCTACCAAACAACCACAGCCTAACGGCTACAGCTAACAGAGTGAGCTGTTGAACGTTTGAACCAGGAACTTCCTGGTTACCTCAGTCATAAATTCATCACTGGAGAGGCTTAGGTGAACAATTTCCTCAGCTTTCACATCTCTATTATGGTTTTAATTGATGTGAACCGGCCAGATAGCTCTGGCTATTGGGCACTATAGAAATGTAATAAATAAATATGGAGACAATATTGGCCTACCTTAAAGGGTTGATGTAAGGATTGCCAAGATAACACATCTGAAGCGCTTTGAACACTCCAAAGGGCTATCATAACACTAAATATTACATTAATTGTTAATAAAAGGACAATGGCCAACAAGTTACCAATCCTATACAAATCATTCTTTATAAAATGCAATCTTTAAGCTTCTCCTAGCAAAAGCATGCAAGGGCCAAAAAAGCTCAGAAAACCCAAAACTTGGCTCATGGTGTAACGTAACTCCGACAAGAAAAAAAGGGTATCTATTCTTGGAGCTAGTGGCTGGAGAGAAAACTATCTTGTCCATTTTCCCAAGAATGTTTTAGGCTGAAAAAATATTCTTAAGAAAAGTAGAGGTATGTCCCACAGAAAATGCTCTTGCAGAGATCCCATGAATTTTGATGGGGCTTGTGCAGGAGAACTCAATGGACTGAGCTCCTTGTTAGCACCTCGGCAGGGGGAGCGAGCAGGAAGGGGGTCACTCTGGTTTTTCACTTCTAGCATCAGAGAGGCAAAATCGCAGCACCTGCTCATGCCAACCTAATTAGATTATTTTATAATAGGGTGAATGGGTCATGGGACCAGCTTGGCAGGAGGCAGCAGTTTCTCTTCATGCTGAGCATAAAACTCCTTGCAGGTGTGTCAGGGCTTTGGACCTTGACTTTTAATACAAACACTGGCCGGCCTCCAAAATTTGGTGGTGGTGGTGCTTGGGAAAGACATGCTCCGTGGGCCCCCTCAGCCAGGAAGAGGCAGGAATGTAAGGAGAAAATTCTTGCAGGCTGACTCTTGGATCTTCTGTGCAAAGGTAAAAATTTAGGACTGGACCCTGGGGCCAAACTCCAGGACACCCCCCCCCCCCCAAATGACCACTCAGAGAGCAGCAGGTGCAGATGGAAACTCCATTTCATTCCTGCACTGGTAATGGTGTTATGATTTAGGCAAGTTTAAAATGCAAAACTCTGCATGCTTGTAATGTTTTTTTAAAAAAATCAGGATTGGCAAACAGTTTTGTTGTTGTTCTAACGTATCAGGAATGTAGACGCAGTTGTAAAGCATGGAGTGGCAGCTGGAGGCGGGAAGGAGAAATGTGAGTTATGTGCTTCACAACTGAAGTAATGCACATAGCCAGCTAAAGTGGGGAAGCACATAAGACCATTAAGACCAGGGTTTAAAATTACATAGCCGCTCTACTATTATTCTACTCTCCCGTGCCACCTTCTGTACCCTGACAGCCACACTATATGTCTGCAGAGGAGCCTATAAAGTTCCTCTATGGATATAAGCATTATCATTACCACCTAGCATAATGTACAGATAAGACTTTAGCAAACAGAAGGGTCCAGCTGTGCAGAGTGAAGATGGAAGGCCCAAGCTAGAGCCTGGGTGGTGCAGAAGTTAGAAGTTTGAACTAGAACTGGGGAGACCTGGGCTCAAATCCCCACTCCGCCCTGTAGCTCCCTAGGGAACCTCAACCTGACTTACCTCGCAGGGTTGTTGTTGGGATAAAATGGGGGGGAATTTTGTACGCCACTCTGAGCTCCTTGGAAGAAGGGCAGGATTAAAATGAAATACAGGGGACAGCAACGCTCAGCACAGAGAGTGACTCAGTGGCAGCAGGGTATTGCATTGCAGGGTATAGCAGCTAGTGAGCTGCTACAATATCCTTCTCCCCCCACAAAAACATGGACCCAAACATACATGACATCATAACCCCCCCAATACCTTTTATCTCCATATTCCTGTTATGGCTACGTTACACTATATCCCGTTTCTCACCCTTTGACCCAACTGCTATCACTCCAGTGTCGTAATCAAAAGCTAACGCCGGCTGTGTAAAGCGGGCACCAAGAACCAGAAGCTGGCTGGCACTGCGTGTGGGTGCTTCCCCCTCTGGCCCCAGCCACCATCCCAGACAGGCCTGGCAGCAAACGGTTCCTCCTAAATGACCCGACACTTATCTTGCTTATTTTCCCTGTGGAGCAGGATATGAATGCCAAGAATGGGTCCATGGGTCCATTTAACAGGGCTCACAGATCCCCCTGGGAAATAGAACAAGCCATGCCTTGCTCTTTGCCCCAACAGCCAGCAAACCCAGGTACACTGCTTCTAATCGAGGAGGCTCCATTGGGCAACAGTATGGAAGGTCGCAAGACCCCCCCTTACCCCACAAATGTGGGCTTCCGTCCCCTGACAACAGCTTTAGTCCGCCTTTTCCCTAACAACATCATCAACAACACACACACACACACACAAATATACTAGTTAAAACTAACTCCCGCAAAGGGGGGAAATTCAAAGACGTCCCTGCCAGTAAACGCAAAAATGCCTCCTACTTCCAACCCCGGAACATCCTGCACTTTAGCCTGGCACACCCAGGTGTTTTAGACTTCAACTCCCATCAGCCCCAGCCAGCAATGCTCAGGAACGCTGGGGAGCCTTCATCCCAAACTTAAGAACATAAGGAGAGCCCCTGCTGGATCAGACCAAGGGTCCAACTAGCCCAGGACTTTACTCACACAACGGCTCACCCCACGCGGGACAGAAGTGCAGCAGCAGCAGCACCCTCCCGCCCATGTTCCCCAGCAACCGGTCCGCGTCTGGAATGCACCCAGCGGGAGAGGAGGCTGCTGCCCATCTGCCCTTGCCCCAACTTTCGCGTCCGGCGCCCCCTCTCCCCCGCTGTTGGCGGCGAGCGGCGGATCCGGTCCAGATGCTTGGTGGATGACGCCACCGCTGGCTGCAACGAGGCGAGGTGGGGCAGCTGGAAGGGAAACGCCGCTGGACGGGCCGCCGCCGCCGCTTCTCGCCCCGTCCGCACATACATACTCACCGACGGGCAGCGAAGGCAGGGGACGAGGGGCTGGCGGACGAGGAGGAAGGCGCCGACGAGGTGGAGGAGGAACGCTGTGCGGAGAGAGGGGAGGGAAGCGCTGAGCCGAGAGCCCGAAAGGAGGCCGGACTCGCGTCCCGCGCGCGAAGGAGCCAGCAGCAAAATAGTTAGGCAGCCGGGGAGGGAGGAGGAGGAGGGAGCGCGCGTCGCTGGCAGCGCGCTCCGAGGAGCCGGCGGAGGCGGGCAGGGCGCAGCGGGGTCCTAAAGGCCAACTGGTCTCGGGCAGAGATTTTGGGTGGATGTTGACATTTACCAGTAATTCTTTATTGTTATTTTTCCTCCTTTTTTAAAAAAAATAGTCATGTATAATCCACGATTACAAAACAATTTAAAAGAACATGATGATGATGATGATGATGATAATAATAATAACCCATTTTCAATCATTTTGACTTTTTATGTTTTTGATGCTATTGTTTTAAAGTGCCTTTATTGTAATGTCTTGGTTCATTGTAAGCCACTCGGGGAATCCCACAGGGTTATAAATTCGTATGGGAAATCAGTCAATCAATCAATCAATCAATCCAATCAATCAATCAATCAATCAATACAATCTTGCCTTTCCCAAAGAGAACCATAGTATATAAAAAAAAACTTTTTTTTTCATGTACAAGATGGGAGTTGTTGCAATCCTAAGCACACTTAGGGCACAATCCTATACCTGTTTAGGCAGAAAAAAGTGCTACAATCCTCAGCATTCCCCAACCAGCATGACTGGCTGGGGGATGCTTGGAGTTGTAGGACTTTTTTCTGTCTAAACCTGCATAGGATTACACCTTTACTAGACTACAGAGTAAACGCCACTGAATGCACTGATGACTTTGCTGTAAAGAAAATGCCAAAGAAACAAAATGCCTTTCAGGCAGCAATCCTATGCACACATATATGGGAGCAAATCCAATTGAAGACAGGTAAATGGCAACATTCACCAAATTCCTGATAGTTACTGTACTATATAAATACAGCCGGGAGAATGAGAAAAGGGAAATTGGAGCCAGAGAATGATACACATGGCTACGGTTGCAAGAATTTTTTGTACTGATCCTGCTGCTATGCCTGTAACAGCAGCCTGATACACAGAAATTAAGCAGGTGATGCTTTATCTGCTGCTGTTTACCTGTGTGCTAGAAAAAGCTTCACTTGCTTGCTTACAGCCTGATTCCTGTGCTTAACTCTGCATGGCATAGAGCTTTCAATTCCTGGGTGTCAGATGGCTGTTAAAGGAACAAAAGCAGGGCCAGTAAACAAGTTAGGGGACATTCCCAGTAACGACTGCTAACACAGATTCTTAAGTTTGGAGTTTTGCTGTTCTCTGAATTTGGGGGAAGGACTTGAGCCAATTCTTTGTTCAGCACAGGCACAAGAGTTGTGGTGGGGAAGACAAGGATGCTATGATGGCATCATGACATGCCCTAAGCAATGGCCACAGAAAGGGCAGCAAGACGAGGGTTACCTTACGCACAAGTTGACGTATCTCAATGGCTCTAATGTCCTTGTCCAATTCTTCGCTGAGCTGCTGTAGCTCCTTCTCCAGTAACTCCTGAAAGAGGGTACAGAAATAGGGACCTGGGTGACTGTAGGTAACCTCTGGTAGAAGCTACAGTTGGCAAGTTACACAGCTCTTAGGATGAGTCAAGAGAGAAGCATGAAGGGGCAGTGATGTGCTCACTGCACATGAATGCCGGGGTGTGTGTGAGTTTCAGTACATGATGGCATGTGTTGTCCCAGGATGTGGTCACAGCCAATGAAGTGTCTCCTTAAGGGGAAGTTGAGCTTTGCTGCCAACCAGATCCTACGCACACAAGTCCTTGCCTCTGAGTTCAATGGGACAGCCTCCCAAATATGCACACACTGGAATGTAGCCTTAAGGACACAACGCAGAGATGGACAGATGCGGATACGGACAGGGAGGCCTCGTTTTTCATCGGGACAGTAAACCTGTGTCTCAATTCAGTCTGCAGGCAAGGGCTCACATGACAAAATGCTGCTTCAGGGTGGGGGTGGGGGTGGGGGTGGGGGGAGATTCAAATACATAAAAAACTAGCATGTTAAGCAAAAGGCTAGGCTAGAATCCTGACATGTTCGTTTTCTATGTGAAAGGCATTTGTTTTGTTTTGTTTTTGTATGGAGGAGCAGTCAGTCATGGATAAAATTCTACGTGGAAAAACTGAAGGACTTGGGTATGTTTAGCCTTGAGAAGAGGGTAGTACTCTTCAAGTACGTAAAGAGTTGTCACACAGAAGAAGGCTGCAGCCTGTTCTCCATCATCCAAGATTGTAGGACACAAAATAATTGGCTTAAGTTACAGGAAGGCGGTTTTTGACTGAATTATCAGGAAAAACTTCCTAACTGACAGAGCAGTCAGACAATGGAACCAACTGCCTAGAGAGGTGGTGGGCTCTCCACTGCTGGAGGCATATTCAGGCAGAGTCTGGACAGCCATCTGTCAGGGATGCTTCAATTTGGATTCCTGCACTGAGCAGGAAGTTGGGCTTGGTGGCCCCTTCCAACTCTCTAAGCATCATCACACAGGGAAAAATCGCATTTGCTTACCGTCGCTTCTCCACTCGCGCATGTGTCCCTCATTACTTCCTCTTTCGAAAGAGAAACTAAACGACTTGCACGTGACCCATTCAGTGGGCCCTTTTGATCCTGCTGCTTCTCCTGAACACAGCAGGAGATAGCGGCAACTTCCATCTTTAAACATAAGTCAGATTTACTGAGGTGTTTTTTGTCGCGCGGAGAAGGCTAAAAGGGGCAGGAGGCAGGTGACGTTGTGAGAGGGACACGTGAAAATCTGTGAGTGCCTGGTAACGAGCGTGCAATAAAATGCTCGTCTGATGGTTTTGTGAGCCAGCCTCCACCTGCAGACTGAAGCAGTACAAATCAAGACACAGATTTACTGCCTCACGGAGAACTAGGCTACACAAGGATACTTTAAAATAATGGGCAGAAGCCTGTTGCGTGAAAGACAACCACGGACAAAGCTCCTTCAAATGAGGCCGAGGGGAACCACTCATGTCTTTTAGCAGTGGAGATCAACACATCTTTCTTGAGAGTTGTTAGGTTTTTGCACAGGATGAGGCTCATGTTTGGAATAACAGTGAATTCATAAGAGGCCGTGTGGAGTGAAGTATCATGTCTCCTCTATGGAATAGGAATGTCTTAAATTAAGACACATTTCACAATCGTACCAACCCAGGGCCTTCTTTATGGCGGTGTCCCAACTTTGGAACTCTTTCTCCAGAGAGGGTTACCTGGCACCAAATCCGCTATCTAATTGGCATCAGGTGAGCCCTCTTTTATTTCCCCAGGCCTTTTACGTGTGTGTTTTTGATCTGAACTTTAACTGGTTAGGTGGCCACTCCTTCCTATAACGGTTATGAATTCTAACTTACTATTTTTGTTGGTGGTGGTGGTAATGCAAGATGGAGCATTGTGCTGGAGAACAATCTTTTCAACAACAAACAAACACTAGGATCCCCTCTACAAGGATTCGCTTTTGCGCCTGGTTAGCCGATTATGCGCATAATCGCAGAAGCGCATTTACGGCTAATACCTCTGCACGAGAGGTGGCGAAGCGCATTAAGGGATGACCAAAATGCGCTTTACAAGTAGTTAATGCGCATAATTGCTTGTTCACATAGTCAAAATGTGCTTTAACGGCTGGAGCAAAATAAAAGTTGCTGTTTAACGCGCATTCGATAATGCGCATAATCGGAGAGATAACGCGCCTCTATGCCCGATTTGCGCTCCGTTCTTGTAGAGGTAAATTTCTTAAAGCGCCTTGAAAGAGCTTTAAACCTCTCTTGTAGAGGCAGCCTAGAAAAGACAGGATAGCTTGAGGTACCTGAAAGTGTTTCCATTGTGGAAATTAGCATCTCATGGCGTAGGCACTAGTCCCAGAAAAGCTTATAATGATATAAAAATTATGTTGGTCTTTAGAGATGCCACAAGATTTGCTGCTCTTTTTTCTGCATCAAACTAACATGGCTACTCTATGGAAATCTTGCGGAGGCACGAATATGGTCTTATGCAGCTAACAGCCATTAGGTTGCAGGCAGGTCAGAACAACAGAGGCATGAAGTGACTATTTAGTGTGATTGCAAGGATAATAAAGGATAGCTTAAAAATTACATTCAAACCAAGGATCCCCCTCCATTTTCACATGCAGGGATACATTTCAGAGAAAGAAACTTATACCACAATGGCAAAGGAAGGAAGTATGATTCAATATGCATGCAGAATGCAAAAATGGACAAAGAGCTCCATCAGACAAGCGTTTTATTGCACACTCATTGCTGGGCACTCACGGATGTTTGCAGGTCCCTCTCACAACGTTGTGCATGTTGTTTACTTCCTCTTTTGAAAGAGGAAATAATGAGGGACAAAGTGCAGGTGGAGAATCATAGAATACTAGAGTTGAAAGGGGCCCATAAGGCCATTAAGTCCAACCTCCTGCTCAATGCAATTTCCCCCCATGTGATGATGCCCGAAGAATTCAGTGTCCTGAGAATCTCAGCTTCCATTAAAAGAAGAAAAGGTTCTAGTCCTCATGGCTGCAAATATAGGTATGGAAGTGTGTGAGCAATGCATGCTAAAATCTCAGAAGCTAGAGAGTAATTGTGGGCTAGGTTACAGCCGCCCCTCCATAGTTTCTTGCCCCTTCCCATATGTAGCAGAACCAGGAAAATATGGCATGCAACTCATTTTTAAAAATGGAAGGCTCACAGTATGAAATAGGAGAAACGACGGATCATTTGCTTCATTTGCATAATTTATTCCCATCACAGAAATTAGCTTTCCTTTCTGGAGAACCTGAGTTGCTCGGGCACAGACCTTGATTGTTTTGTTTTAGTGTGAAATATCCATGGTCCTGACTACAGCCCAACAAGAGCACCTGGCTTGGTGGGACTCGTTTGGGGACCGCCACATCTCTCCTGCTCTGAATCCTGACCCGGAGGCCTCTTCCTTATCCACAGCATGCAGTTCTTGGCAGTGAGTCTGCAGCATGGAGGAGAATCTTCAAGGCGAAGGAAGAGGGGAGAGGAAATAACAAAGAATCCTACTCCATGGAAGCCAGTAAACACAGCTGCACTCCAGCCGTCTTGGGAGAACTCTGCAGGGAGGATCTCAAGCACAGCACCAACCACTCCTGCTCGCTACATTAGCTGTACCGGTGGCTGTTTTTGTGCGTGTGTGTTTTCAGAGGAAGTTTATAGCATATGCTTGGCTGAGTTCCAGTTCTGGCTTTGCAGCCACAGGCTAAAGCATGCATTTCCCTTGGCACGGCAGAGTACTCACCTCAATTGGTGGGGAGGGCGGCTGGCGTTGCGCTGGAGGCGCTGCAAGGGGCTTCTCAGGCTACAAAGGGCAATGGAGGGCAAATGAAAACATTGGTGAAGAGGCTGCTGAACTAGACGTAATTAACAAACCTGACAATAGATCCCTTGGTCTGAGTTAGGACTAGTGGGGTGGGGTGGGGTGGGATTTCCCACTACAAAAAGTAATTCTCCATATGGTGTTGGAGCTATTGTTCAACATTTGCACTTCCTTATGTTCAGTTTGAACACAATGCAGCAGCACATATCCGCTGTCACATCTCCCAGAGTTCAATGGGGTTTACTTGCCAGAAGTTATACATCTAGCATTACAGCCTTGGCATTCCGCTCCGCTTCACGTGACTGACAATACATGATCCAATCCAGACACCATCTGGGTCTATTGCTAGTACAGTCAATGAACACCACCACACAACCAAAGCCAAAACGGGCTGCATACCAAGTTGGGATAATCGAGGATGGATGATTTCCCAGGCTCATAGTCGAAAATGCTCCTGGGCTCCAGGGCTGTAGCTTCAGTTGCTTCCCAACTTCTCCTGTTAGAGAAAGAGAAGAGAACGTCAAAGGGCCTGTGAGACCTGCTCTCCTCCACTCCTTGCCCCTATGACTTGTGACTTTACGTATGAACAATTTTCCTCAGGGGGCATTGTTCATACCTCCAAGTTCTTTGCTATAGGCAACATCAAGCAAAGGTGCATATTGTGAAAGGGATAAAGCTCAAAGCGCCACATAGGGCGCTTCCATTTCACCTGGAACACGATGGTTTCTACAGAGGCAGTTTGCACATTCAGCTGAGAGTGACTGCAGAGGTTCAGCTAGGGGTCTGACCTTGGGGCCAAAGTCCGGCACCTCAAAGACCTGAGCGGCAGCAGGGAGGGAATGACCCCCCCAGAGAACAGCAGCTGTAGAAGCAAACTCCATTTTATATCTGTAGTCATGAGGGTGCTACGATTCAAGCTTAAAATGAAAAACACCTGCACCTTCTTAGAATGCTTTTTTTTAAAAAAACAGGGCGGCAAACAATTTTGTTGTTGTTATTCTAACAGGTCTGCAGGCCCCACAGGTTAAATCCCCAGATGCCCCGTCTCTAGTCCCACCCCATTTCTCCCAACACCCCCAGATTGCTTCGGCTATTGGGTAGTATAGAAATGTAATAAACGAACATATAAATAAAGGAAACCATGGATTGTGGGGTGGTTTTCTTGGCTTTTCCGCTGTTTCCTCCCATTCTTACAGATTGAAATGCCTTCCCTAAGGCTTGGTTTGTGGTGGTAAGAGGTTTAAGCTACAATAGACTGGTATCCTCCCCCCACCCCCCACCCACTCTTTTGCCACCTACGGAATACGCCTCTGAGGGCTCTTCGAAATGGAATTTGCCCCTTAGGCCGAAAGAGCTGCTGCACTTCTGTTCTAACTTATCGGTAATGTAGAAGTAGTTTTAAAGCATGGAGAGGCAGAGGGAAGGAGGGAGGGAGAGGTGAATGGGAAATGTTAGCAGTGTGTTTCACAACTGCAGTGATACCCATGGCCGTGGTAAAGGGTCCCCCCATAAGACCTTCAGCTCCAAGGTTTAAAATTACTGAGCTGCAGCACTGAGCGATAGACTGTTAAGTCATCAAGTCAACACATCAGAGGGCATAATTACGCTAATTGGTTTAATAGCTATGTGTTCCTTAGCATCAAAACGTCTGAAAACCACTTTCTTCTGGCATGTGCCGCAGCTCCCCCTAGTGTCCCACTTGGGCCCTGGAACAGGCATGGATCCAAGTGGGTGAGTTATCCAAGGGGCGGGTCGACGTTCGGCTGGCAGGCTCCTGCGCCAGCTCTCCCCACTTGCATTCCCCGCGTGCCTGCTGGACTCACCAGTCTAAGCCATTCCGGTGAAAAGAGGAATTGCTCGATGCCACAACTGGAGACTGCCTCTTCTTCTTCACGATCCCCGGAGGCTTCAGATCTGAAGGAGAGAAAATCATCACTTTCCGGGGCAGACAGGCCTTTTCAAGGGAGAGCAATGTGTGCTGGGTCTCTTCTCGGGAACCCAATGCATGCATGCACGTACGCACGCGAGCACTTAAACCTGCTTTCCCCAACCTGCTTGCCCTCCAGATGTGTTGAACTCCTGGAATTCCCAGCCAGCATGCCGGTGGCATTTCAGCATTGTCCCAGCCTCATGGGACTGACTCGTGGGAACGCAGCTCCCACGAGCTTGGGAGAAAATCTTAAGGGAACTGAACTCTGCCCCTAGTGCAAAGACCAGCTCTGCTCTTGTCATCTGCGTTGGAAATATGGCAACCTCATCTGTAAGCTACAGGAAAGGGACAGTGTTGCACTTAGCTAGCTAATGCATGGGAATTTTGGCAAGCCTTAGGATCTCTATTAGGCTGACCATATGAAAAGGAGGACAGGGCTCATGTAACTTTAACAGTTGCAGAGAAAAGGGAATTTCAGCCAGTGTCATTTGTATGCAATTAGTTCCTGGTTAAATTCCCTCTTCATCACAACAATTAAAGTTGCAGGCACTATACTAGAGTGACCATATACAAAAGAAAGCAGGGCCCCTGCAGCTTTAACTGTTGTAATGAAGAGGGAATTTCACCAGGTACAAATTGCATACACATGATGCTGGCTGAAATTCCCTTTTCTCTACAACTGTTAAAGTTACATGAGCCCCGTCCTCCTCTTCATATGGTCAGCCTAATCTCTATAGCCTACAGTGTAGTTTCCTGTGCACCTTCCCTTCCTCCTCCCCCCTCCGCCTTCCATCTCCTGTCTCTGTCATAGAACACAAAGATATAGAGCGAATTAGCTCCGTTTAAAACTGTATGCTGTACCTACATTTTTATGCAAGAATATTGGGAGAAAACCATTTTGCTTTTTCTTTACTAAAGAAAGGTGGGGGTCTCCTTTTATGTGCATCTGGGACTGGTAAATGCTTGTTCTGTTCTGCTTTTTGTTTTGTGTTTCTCTCTCTCTGCTAACTGCCTTTTTAACAGGAGGCAGCAATACCAGATAATCCCATCAATGTGTTTGCTATACATGGGTGCAAATGTGAAGGGAAAGGCACCGTAGATTGACGACATGGGTGCCAGTGTCAAATCCTAGGCTGTGATGCCAATAGAACAGACCTGAGGAGAAGAGATACAACCATTTTATCTGCACAGGGATGATTCAAGATGCACCCAGAGACTTTTGTTTTGCTTGGCTCCAGCTCCTGACCCATAAATGAAACCCCTTCTTTAGCCCTTTATACTGCGTTTTGCTCAACACCCACCCATAAGTCTCCTGCAACCTGCTCATTGCTACAGATCCATTCTTTATTTTAAAATCCTGTTTAAAATGACTGGGCTCTTCCCTATCGTAACTTAGGCTGTTCCTTCAGAAGCAGACACCCATTCCTACCTCTGGATTTGTAGGAGAAGTCCCAGTCCAGTTCTGGTTCTGAAAGAGAAGGGAGATGCTCAATAAAGTCTCCTCTGGTGGGACCCCTTCTCTGTCAGGGCCCCCTCATTAGGTTACATGGCTTTGGTGGCCACACGCTGGCTGGCTGATGGGCTCTGTAGCCAATTAAAATGGTGGCCAGATTCAGCTGATTGATGCTGCTTAGGCTGCTGGGCCAGAAAAAAATAACAACAACAACAACAACAACAACAATAATAATGGCACAAGGCAGGCATCAACAGTGGGCCACGCCAGGGAACTGAGGCCCTGGCAGCTGCCCAAGGATGCCAGGTGTTGGCACTGGCCCTATTCCCAAGGGCAAACCACAGAAATAAGATAACCACTCAGAATGCAACATGTTAACCAAACAATAGGAAGGGAAGGGAAGGGAAGGGAAGGGAGGAAGGAAGGAAGGAAGGAAGGAAGGAAGATCCCGTGAAATGTGAAGGGGAGTTTGTACTCTCTGGAGCTTTGTTGGTGTCGCTTATTCAAGTTCTTAGCCACCTTTCTCTTTAAAAAGACCCAGGGCAACTTAGAACAAAACTATTACAAAGTAACTACAATACAATTATTACAAAATGAAAAATAACAGCAAAAAAAAAAATGATTTCTATTAACATGAAAATATAAGAAAGAGGCGCATACCTAATGTACATGCCTGAAACCCAGTGAGCCATGGTAGTTCAAAGGCTTCTGGGTAACGGCTTGCTGCAGCCTGCCGGTTTAGCAATATGGCTACATAAGCATCTTTCTGTCGAAAGTGCGTCTCATGCGAGAAATTAAGGAGGCAGCCACCTGCTGCCTTATCTACTATGCTTAACAAGCTTGGTATAGCATCTGAGTGCCCTAACAAGCATGAGTTCCAAAGCTGTTGTGTAAAGCCAAAACTTCCCCATCGGTCAGTTAGTTCCCAAGAAGATATGCCTGCCTAGGCTAGTGACGTAACTGCTTCACCGTAGTTTCTATGGAGAGAACGCACGCTTATGTTATGGTCAGAACAGTATAACCATTGCTTTCGCCCCCACACAGGGGTCCAGATGAGTCGACAGCTCCGATGCAAAAGCTTTCGTTGTCTGAGTCCACCATTTATTAGGTACGCTTGTTAGGCCTAAAGATGCTTCATAAACTGTCTCCTTGTGAGTAAACCTTTGAGTCTGAGTATGCAGTTTCCATGGCAACCTGAACGAGCCGCACCAGGAGCCGACAGCCGTGGCTCCGGGATGCGACACCTAAACTGGAATTCGCTGCCACAAGATGTAGTGGCGGCCACCAATTTGGATGGCTTTAAAAAGGGGTTGGATACATTCCTGGAGGAGGAGGCTATCAATGGCTACTAGTCCTGATAGCTATGCGCTGCCCCCAGTCTCAGAGGCAGTCTGCCTATGTGCACCAGTTGCTGGGGAACAGGGGCGGGAGGGTGCTGTCGCACTCATGTCCTGCTGGTGGGTTTCCCGTGGGCAGCTGGTTGGCCGCTGTATGAACAGAGTGTTGGACTAGATGGACCCTTGATGTGATTCAGCATGGCTCTTTGTTATGGTCTTCTGAAAACTTCAGTATGGACCATAACTAATGCATGAAAGCACAACATATGCCTCCAAATGCCTGGAAGCAGAGGAAAGTCTTGACCTGGCACCAAAAAGATGACAATCCCTCTACAAGGATTCGCTTTTGCGCCCGGTTCGGCGATTATGCGCATTATCACAGACGCGCATTTACTCCTAATCCCTCTGCACGGGAGGCGGCGAGAGGCAGCGAAACACATTAATAGATGTCCAAAAAGCGCTTTACAAGAAGTTAATGCGCATAAGCGCTTGTTCACACGGGAAAAATGCGCTTTAACGGCCGGAGCAAAATAAAACTCACGATTTAACGCGCATTCGAAAATGCGCATTATTGGAGAGATAACGCGCCTCTACGCCCGATTTGCGCTCCGTTCTTGTAGAGGTAAAAATTTTAATGAACCTTCAAAGCGCATTAAACCTCTCTTGTAGAGGCAGAATGTTGGAGCCAGGTGGGCCTCACCGGTGAGAGTGTTCCACAATTGGGGGAGGGGGGCGCACTGAGAAGGCCATTCCCCTTGTTGTTGTTATATACCAAGGAACTAGAAGGGGAGCGTAGAAAGTTTTCAATGGAGACTAAATTATGTGTCTCTCTTCCCAAGTCAACGGCGTTCTCTTTTGGTGAACACCACTGACTTGGAACTTGGGCAGTGAAACCTACAAGCTGATTGCTCCTATTCACATAACATTTATGTACCTCAGGTGGTGAGAATCCCATGACATGGCTGCACATCCCCATGATAATTGTATTTATTGTATAGTCGAGTCCTCAAGAACAACTCTGTAGGTTAAGTCAGGATTTATTACTGCCATCCCCATAAAAATATAAAGCAAGGCATGTTGGCTGTTGGTTCATAAGAAAAAAAAATGCAATGCCTTTATTCGGACCAACACAAAACGTCACAAAATGAGCATGCTTTCAAGTTCTTCAGAACAATTAATCCTAATAGATGTTAAGCAAATTTGGGGATGGGAGGTAAAGAAAAACCTGCCTTAATCTTAAAATGGAGTATAGAAGGAGATTGCAGATTTAGGGTGTAATCCTATGCATGTTTAGACAGCATGGCAGGCTGAGAAATGCTGGGAGTTGTAGGACTTTTTTATGTCTAAACATGCATAGGACTGCTCCCTTAATAGGATTAGGCTCTAGTTTGTTATGCAGGTTTTCGGGTTGGGACAAAGAGGCAGGTGACAGCCAATTCCCCCATTTTAAACATATAAAATCTAGCCCTTGCCTGCATCCGAAGGCTGAGACTGAGCTTGCCTAAAGCCACTAGGTGTGTTCATAGGTGAGCTTCCTCAGTGGCCAGGCTTGCTTGTGATCCCTTTTGCACATGTCAAAATTCAGAGCTACACAGCTTGCAATTCCCAAATCCCAACATAGTCTGCAATCTGCAGCATAGAAAATGACACAATAAGTTTTTAACCAGTAGGGGCCGCTCAATAACTATAAGGGACCATGCCTTAGAGAATATGTCTCAAAGGTGAAAATATGTTCCACACCACTGGCTCAGTTGAACAAGCTCCGCAGAACAAAAATGTGAACCCTATTTTAAAGGGACAGATAGTATATACATGGTTATAGTGTCAAGGATTTTTGATCCAAATTTTGGGGACTAAATTAGTATGATGTTCTGAGAGGGACCATACCAGGAAGCTTGCTGTGGATCTGCTGGAACATGCTCCGATACCAGTCCCGGGGGCTGTCCACACTCTGGAACAGAAGACAGACATGCAAAGTCATTAGCAGGGGAAGAGAAAATTGAAAGAAAGAGAGTGTACGATCTGGATGGGAGGGATGGGCTGGAAAGAAAGTCACATCTGTACAGAATTCTGCAATTTTGGTTTTGCATTTTCATATTAAGCAGAAAGTACAAATATTATTAAGAAAAAACGGGCTTCTTCCAGTGCAAGATGACTGTGTGTTCAGTCATGCACACTGCACAACCTTTGCCATGATGTGCAATGTGGACAGGTAGGTAAATGAAGAAGGATGAAGACCTGGAAGAGACTGAACTGTAGGGATCTGACTCAGTGGGGCTGTTCACTCAACAAGCTAACCTACATTCAGTGGTTGAGTGTGGGTTGTTGTTGAACCATGGGTTAGCCTGTTGTCAGAAACCAGGACATTTGGTGGCTTGTTAACCACCCTGAACAACTCAACAACAAACCATGGATTCTCAAGGAGGCTTGTTCGAGACTAATAAGCCACACTACATGATTAACAAGCTACCCTGCGGAAAATGTCCTGAATTCAGACAATAGCTCAATTCGGATGACACAATAAACAACTGGTGTGGGGGAAACAATCGTCAGTTGTTTTGATTATTGTGTCATCCGAATGCTGCCATAGTCAACTCAGCGCTGATCCTCATCCACACCACAGTTGATTATTTATTACCATGTTGTGTGGGGAGTGCCCCCTAGGGTTAGGGTTAGGGTTAGTCAACCCACCATTGACTATCGTGTCGTCCGAATTGAGCCAATATGTTAATTCACGGTTCAACAAACTACCCATGGTTCAACAAACCACCCATGGTTCAACAACATACACTCAACCACTGAGTGTGGGTTAGCATGAACCCAGTCTGTAAGAACTGTCCACAGAGCATCCATGAAGTGAATTTTAAAGCATCTCTGACATGGGGAATTGGGCGTCAGTTTCTAGACTATGTACTATCTCCCACTTCTTCATTCCCCCTCAGGTGCAAGTTCCACCCTTCCTGCCTGGGTTGACCTTTAGCTATGATTTTGCATTACGTATCTGCCACAATGATCAGATCCTGGTTAAGAAAGAAATGCAGCTTAGCATGAACCATGGGTTAGAATCCGTACAGATATATGCTAAGTATATGTGAAATCCAGGCCAGCAAGGAAAGAGAGGGGCAAATCTGCATTGGAGATGGGTGGAAAGTGGAGGAAGCAGCAGCAGCAGCATTCATTCTCAGGACTGGCTTCCAACTTGCAAATCACAGTTTGTATTAACCCAGCATTACATCTGCACCAGGCCAAAGTACTTTCCTTTTTGTAAAACTGTTTTCATAACTATCTGTTTGGCACAGAAGTGCTGGGCAGGGCCATGCAGGGGATATTTTTTTTACTCATAGAGGCCATTGGGAGCTCTCTTATCTTCAGATCAACCACTCACATCACATCCTTTACGTTAGCATTTGGATAACTTCAAGAGGTTCTTATCCAAATGTATCTCTCACCCAAGAGATCCATAGCCCAAATCAGTTTGGATACAAGAAGAAAAGAGGGGAATGCCATTTCTGCATTTTATTTACATCCATTTCATCCGAGGACTCACCGATCGTGAGGCAATGGGCATCCCGGACTCATCCACAGGCCCAATCCCATCATACTTCACCCAGCGTTTTTCTTTCCTCCTAGCATCTTTTGTCCAAGTGGCCGACCAGCCTGGCTGTGCTGCGCCATTCACAGATGGGCTAGTGGCTGAATCAGCTGGGCATGGAACAGGTGCAGCTCGAGATTTCTGCAGTCTAATTTCTTTGGCAGGCCAAGTTGGGTACCAATTATATGCTGCAAAGAGAGATGTGGACGGTTTACAGTATGGCCTAAGGAGCCCATAAGGCAGGAGGATAAGGCCAGCCAGGCCAGCTTAAAAGAAACGTAGATGTTTACTGGGTCTGTATCATATTAGTCATGATAGCCAAATAGGTTATTTAGAGGATATTTAGAGGATATAAATAGGATATTTAGAGGTACCAATATACCCCTGATTAACAGCTGCGGGGGATAAGGAACAAGAAAAGTCTATCATCATCCTACTCTGCTTGAACTTTCTTAGAGGCATGTGGCTGACTGCTCTTAGAAACAAAACGCTAGGCTAGATAAAAGTCCTTGGCCTAACTCAAGAGGGGTGGTTAGGGAAACTATGAAGAGGGGAGCGCTCGCAGAACCACTGCAAGTGGGCCCACCAAACGACCGTGGAACCATGCAGTGCAGCATGGTTTCGCTACCCCTCCTCTGTAGTTAGGGCACATACCTCCGCGTGGTTAAACTGTGAATCACAGCATCCTCCGCAGTGCAAACAGGCTCTTGACAGCCACTCAGTTTCAATAATAATAATAATAATAATAATAATAATAATAATAATAAATGGCTGCATGACCACAGAGAAAGCCTGCAGCAGCAAGAGCACTGCCAGAAGTGACGGTCACTTTTGCCAGCAGTCACTCTTGTCACAGAGCCTGTTCTAACCACCGGGCAACCTGCCACATGTCACGGTAAGCCACCCCGGGATGGTAACCCAGGGTGATTCCGTAACTATCACTGTAGCGGTTTTCTCCCACCACACAACATACTAAGCCATCATAGTTAGGACAAAACCCTTAATTATCGTGGCTTAGTGTGACGTCTGAACAGGCTCCTTATGAGCTCTGAGATATAGCATCCTGCTTTACTCTTCACATCAGTAATCCTGTGCAGAGAGAATAATGAATCCTGGCCAGACCAAGGGTCAGAGATAGTTCTTCTGGGTATACACCATGCCTTTTCTTCACAAAAAGTATATTTTCCGCTTGAAAAGACCACCCACTGGCGCCAGACCCATTCAGTTTCCACCCATGCCAGAGTGGCACCGGACAATGGGAATTTTGTCCCAGCTGAGTGTTCTAAAGAAGGGGTGTTGAAACTCAGGCCCACCTGGAATCCCAATCTGGGCTTCCCCAGATAACCCCACCCCACCCCACCCCACCCCCCTGGCTCTACTCCCTTTCCCTCCAACCGTTGATATTTTTGGTGGTTTCCTGGCTTTTGCATGGTTTTCCCCAGTCTAAAAGTCTGCAATGCGCCTCTTAAGGCTTCGTTGCCAGAGGTATGAGCTTTAAGCTGAACACCTACACGCACTTATTTGGGAGTAAGCCCATAAAGGGCTTACTTCTGACCAGACATGCATAGAATTGTAACATACTGCCATTTTTTTGTGATTTGCTCCTGCCCCTTTGCCTTTGGATCTACAACCACTGAAACGGGCCCCCCAAGAGCGTCTCTGAAATAGAATTTGGCCCTCAGCGAAAGGAGAGCTCTTCAAAACACCAGGAGCGGTCAACTCCTCTGCTAATGGGAGGGGGCATAGTGACAGCTGAGCTCGGGAAGTTGGGTCTAGTTTTAAACAAACACAAAGCCTCAAGCAAATGAACAATAGGAAGACAGGAAAGCAAAAGGCTACAAGGTGTTCCACTCTTCTTGCCAAGGAGGATCTATTATCTCCCCCATTCTTGGCTGGAATTACCTGAGTTCCATTGGCTTGTTTTCCGTGGCTGGGATATTCCATTATGCACAGTGCGGGGCGTTGTGTCATGGAACTCAAAATTCAGGGTGTTAGAACCGCAGTTCCGAATCACAGCTACCTTCAGGGGAACGACACAACGAGACGGTCCGTGAGTACTGTACTCCTCTTTCATTATATCTCAGTCTTAAAAGTGGGATCGTATTTTGATTGCTCAACTCTATACCATAGCAACAGTTCTAATCAAAATGCAAATCCTATAGAAATATTGTCCTTGGAAAGTTTAGTGTAACATGTATCAATCAGAGGCATTTGTCTCGTCTTGGAATGGTGGAACATTTCTTCCCTTAGTTGTGTTCTGTTCTATGCAGCAATGAGATTTGGGTTAAATTTCTCCTCTCTCCTCTTCTTCCCTACCCCCTTGACTGGTCTGTATCTGAATACAGATATAGGTTCCTTTCCCCTAGCTGTGCCCCTTTTCTCTAACCACCGACCATGGGCTGGTTCCCCAGCTTTTGTGCCGTTTTCCCCCATTCTAAAAGGTTGAAATGCCTCTCCCAAGGCTTAAGTATCAACAGCAAGAACTTTAGGCCTCACCCCTTTTGCCTCTGGCCAGGTGCCCTACTTTACAGATGACAGTCCTGTATTTCGGAGGGCTGGCAGAGGACAGTCCTCTATTTGAAATTGTCCCCTCTCTGATGCGCTGTCCAATCCAAGGGTGCCTCTACAAGAGCGATTTAAAGCTCTTTCAAAGAGCATTACCAATTTTACCTCCACATGAACAGAGTGCAAATCGGGGGGTTGAGGCGCTTTTTCTGTCCGATTATGCACATTATCGAATGTTCTTAAATAAATTTACCACGGGAGTTAAAGCGCCTTATGACCATGTAAACAAGCGATTCTCCGCATGTCAACAACTTTAAAGCGCGTTTCATACAACCGGTAATGCGCTTCACCGCCTCTCGTGTATAGGAATTAGGCGTAAAAGCGATTGTGAGAAGATGCGCATAATCTGGCAACTGGGCGTCAAGCCGAATTCTTGTAGAGGGGGCTCAAGTCTGGCTCAAACTCAAGGGACTTTGAAGTTGTCCATCAACATTGCCCCTGAATGGTGGACTGAGCAGGCACACAAGTTCTCTGGTCAGTCTTCCCCACCACAGTGAGATGTATTGTAACCTATGAAAGTCACTTTCACAAGATGTAGTGATGGCTACCAATTTGGATACCTTTAAAAGGGACTATCAATGGCTATTAGTCCTGATGGTTATCTGCTACTTCCAGTAACAGAGACGGAATGCTATGTACAGCAGTTGCTGGGGAACAGGGGAGCGAGGGTGCTGTTGCACTCCGGTCCTGCCGATGGGTTTCCTGTTGACAGCTGGTTGGCCGGTGTGTGAACAGAATGTTGGACTAAATGGACCTTAGTCTGACCCAGCACGGCTCTTCTTATGTTCATATTGTATTTCCATTTAAATTGTAGTAATTATTTCTGAATTTGCACCTTCACATAGAATTTTGCATATGCAAATAGTATGCAAATTTGTTTCCTTTTTTTGTGACCACCCTACCTTTGGCCCCCGAGAGCTTCTCTGAAATAGAATTTAGGCTCTGGGCTGTAAGAAGTTCTGCACCGCTGGTATATAGCCTATACACAAGTTTTCATTAATGTGACAGATACCAGCTTGGGAGATGGGAGACATTTTCATCAGGGAACTGGCATAAGGGGACGGGCTCACCATCCTCTCCCTGTGCCATGGTTCCAATCCAGATTGGTCCTCTTTGTCAACTTGTAAAGTGACTTGGGAAACTGATCACAGATCTCCATGATCTCATCTAGTTAGGCCCAGCGTCACTGGGTACATTGAGAATTGTGCTTCGCCTCATTTTCTGTAACCCAATTACCTCAGGATGTGACCCTCCTGGAGAGCAAGCAAGTCAGATTGGAGACACGCGCACACACACACACACACACACACAATCTTTGAGTCTGTTAAGCTCACTGTGGCACACTCACTCTGCGGTGTGATGGGGTCCTCACAGTCTGTGGAGTAGACGTAGCCTGAAGAGATACTGGGTTTGTGCTGTTGGCAAAATATGAGTTTTTCTGGAGGTATGAGGGGATGAAGTCATCCAGACTGAGGCCCAAATTTGCCTCAGGTACTCCAGCTCTAGAGTGAGGCGGTGGAGAGGTAAGACTGGGCCTTCCTGCTGGGGAAGGAGAGAAATGGTTTCCATTCCTATGGAGACGCTGTTCACCATACGACACACCCTGCAGGAGTTTGGGAAACAGAAGCATTGTTGAAACATTTCGGTACCGTATACACAATCGCAGTAACTCTGAAGCAACAAGTCACTGCAGGTTAGATCTTTCTAAAGCCATTACAGGGTTCCAACTCAAGTTGAAACAAATAGTCTCCCAACATGCTCATCAAAACATCCCCCCCAAATCTTAAAGTCATATCTGTTCTAGATACTCATGTATACTTCCACAATAATCACAGAAAATGAATAGCTATATTTGATATATAATACCTCGTTTTAATATTCAGTATTTGACATTTGACAGTCAACATGTAATGGTATTTGGCAGCTTTTGGTAACAAATGGACAAGGTAGTAGTACACAAATACCGCATACAATGTTTTATTGAGAATATGCCACAGCATTTAAAATCTGACAGCTGAAAGCTTATATTTCGTATCTGATGATTGCCAAAATCAAAACAATCCAGACATAACAAGTGAAAAATACACAGATTTTGAGGTAAAATCTCACATTCAGAAAGCAAATCCAAATTTGAAATGTTTACAGCCAACATTTGAATGGTAAGTTTGGAAACATTTATCACCTTAAATATTTTCCTATATTTGTTTTATTCCTACATTGAGCAGATATAATCCTCACCTTAGCACTGAACGATTCAGGAGACATGGCCTCAACAGCACGACAAAGAACAACGGCAGGGGGTCAGAGTTTTGTGACCTCTCCATTTCTGGCAAAGCTCCAGTGCCTTTGATAGGCAGGGCTATGCAGAGCTGGTAATATGCCCAAGCCAGACGGGAAGTGTGTGCCCCCCCATTTCAAACTGCTCATTAAGTATTTTTAACGTTTTTTTAATCCCCACCAACATGTCCGTTCTACATAACACCTTCATATTAAACCTGTTCTACAACACCTCAATGTTGAATCAGAAATTAACATTCACGGTATCATCATCATTATTATCGTTAATATCTATCATCGTCATTACCTCACCCTCCGCTCCAGAGATTATATGCCATGGAGAAGATGGAGGAAAGAGACGCAGTAAGGACAACCATCGCAACTTAGGCACATAGATCCCCGCCCCACATGCGGCACATGGCCCTCTGGAGCTTGTAGTCTGAACGTGGTATTCATGACGGACGGCTTCTGCGCTGTTTCCGCAAGGCGGGCTCCTCGCTTCTCCATGGGCCACTTACGCTACGGAAGCAGTAGCGTAAGCTGGGGGGGGACCTCCTCATCAGAGTGCCCCCTCAAAATCATGGGCCCTGGGCCAACTGGCACCCCCTCTGCCCTGCCCTGGGCAGAGGACCAACAGGTGAAGCATTTTCCACTAAAGCACCTCCTTGATGGAAAAAGCATCACAGCGGTTGGGTTAATGCAACTGGGACTCTGCCAGAAAAAAAGGTAACTACTTGTGAGCAGCAGGGAAAGAGGCAGGTGTTGCACTGTAAACAATGGAGAGCCATTAGCTTTGCTGAAGAGCTCTTCAGACGGAAATAGCTTAATCATTGCCACATTATGTGACTCAGGGCAACATACCTCACCTGGGGACACTGTGCCCAATTTCACTGTCCGTTAATGAACAACAATAGCACCACAGCAATGCTGTGTTTGTGTATACACTTGGAGAAAGCTACTGCTGCACTGCTGCACTGTGGAACTTTGTTCATTCTAAATTACCCCAGAGAATGCTTTATTATTTTATGGAGCAACTGACAAGCTATAAAGAGGATAAATAAATACCGGGAGTATTCTGAAACAAGAAGTTCACGTCGTGTCATCTACCATGTTAATATTCCACCCTTTTGCCAACGAGCATGGCACGGGTGGGGGGTTTCCTCACTCCACTTTCTCTCCACAACAACCCTGTAAGGTAGGTTGATCTAAGAGTGTAACTTGACTAAGGCCACACAGGGAGCTTTATTTGTGAGAAGGGATTCAAACCGAGGCCTCAGATTGCAATAAACATATAATTTTAAAATAAATTTGGAATATTTTGGGGGAAATTAGTATGATCAAAAACAAGGAAAGTAAAGAGGTATGTACATGGAGGACTCAAGGAGAGAATGGGACAGGCTCATATCAAGCTGGAAGCCCTTCTAACGCCCCCCCCCCCTTTAATTTCTAAGCCTTAACGTAGATATTGCTGTTCCTACTTAAATCTCAAACGGTGAGGGCTAGAATGTTGGTTTCAGATAGCATAGTTTGTCCATTTTTGAAACCAGATGTTAGATAGGATGACCAGATTTTGGAAACCAAAATCCCGGTCCCCCCCGCCACCCCCCCCAAAACACCCCCCCCCCAACAAGCCAATCACCCCCCAAAAAACCCAGCCTGGACCTACCGGGTCCTCTGCTGCCGCCGGGCTCATGGTGCCGCCGCCGGGCTCGTGCCGCCGCCACCAGGTTTGTGCTGCCGCCGCCAGGCTTGTGCTGGCGGCGGCGGCGCTGCAGAGCTCGTGCCGACGCCTGCGGTGCTGTAGGGCTCGTGCCAGAGGCTGTGAGGAAGAGGGCTGATTCCAGAAGTGATGTAATCGGCCTCCCCCGCCTCTTCCGCGTGGGCATCCGGCCATCGCGACAAACCCCGAGGAGGCCAGAGGTCACACAGAAGAGGCAGGAGAGGGCCGATTTCATCATTTCCGGATTTGGCCCTCTCCTGCCTCTTCCGTGTGGCCTCTAGCATGAGCCCTGCAGCGCCAGCGGCGGCGGCTCCACAAGCTCGTGGCGGCGGTGGCGGCGGCACAGCAGTGGCATGAGCCCGGCGGTGGAGGAGGCGGCGGCATGAGCCCATAATCGGCCCTCTCTCGCCTCTCCGTGAGGGCATTGTTTCCCGTTTGTCCCCGCTGCCCCCCGGTCAGCCCGGATCGCCCCAGTTTTCCCAGTTAGGACCGGGAAATCCCGGGCGATCTGGTCACCCTAATTAGATAAAGGGAATACACACAGGTGTGCACAGACACATTTTGGAGTGATGCCCATCCAAGGCTGCCTCTGGTGACAGGGACATCAAAAGCTGCCTATATCAGACTCTTTGGGGACCATCACGTTTCCTTACTGTTGCTCTTGCTTCTGGCTGCTCTTCTGCTTTATTTATTTATTTATTTATTACATTTGTATACCGCCCCATAGCCGAAGCTCTCTGGGTGGTTTACATAGAATTAAAAACAATATACAAAAATTAAAACAGCAAAAACATACAACATACACACAATCTGTACATTTAAAACCCACTTCAACACTTCAAAAAACTACAAAAACAAAACAAAACAAAACAAACCCAGGCTCCTCAGATATTGCCAAATGCCTGAGAGAAGAGGAAAGTCTTGACCTGGCGCCGAAAAGATAACAATGTTGGCGCCAGGCGGGCCTCGTCAGGGAGATCGTTCCACAATTGGGGAGCCACCACAGAGAAGGCCCTCTCTCTTGTTGCCGACCTCTGAGGGACAAGAAGAATCACACAGGAGAGAAAAGGCAACCACGTGGCCCATTCAGTGTAATGGGACAGTGCCCTCTAGTGGGCATTTTATAACACAACTTCCCCGCACGCAGGAAATGGTGACCAATTTCATTATAACTCAGAAGAGTCACATTTTGTTTGGACTATTTTACTATGAAAAAAATGGCAGAAGGAGAGGGAAACCAGCAGGAGGCATGCAGGAGGTGGACAACGTCATTAGAAGGACCCACAAAAATCTGTGACTGCCCAGTAACAAGCATGCTATAAAACGCTCGTCTGATGACACTCTTTGTATATCAAGCCCAGTGCTCTCTGCTCTGATGGACAACGGCTCTCTGGGCTCCCAGGCTGGAGGTCTTTCCCATCATCCCCTTACCTAGCCCGTTTAGCTGGAAATGTCTGAGATCGAACCCAGGACCATCTGCCTGCAAAGCAAGTGCTCTTTCCACAGGTTTGTACTTTGTCCATCTTCGCTGGAATCAAGGGATAACTGCAGCAGCTCTTCCAACTTAGCCACACCTCTGCTTTGTGCATGCTATCTAATCATCCCTCACACAGGGCTGTTTCTGACATCCCATCATCCCTTCCATGGGAACAGAAGAGGGGAATGCCTGCTTTTGGCTCCCAGACAAATGCCTGACTGGAAGTCCCAGAGCCTCAGCCAGGAATGGATTAAATCCCTACTGTTATTTATAAGAAGCCTCAACTACTCCACTGGGAAATGGAGTAGACCAAACTGTTCCAAAACATTTCCTGCTATTTATTTATTTTTAAGACAGGCATGTGATACAAAATATAGTAATGATTATTATATCATCACGAGTGAAAGGATAATCAGAGGCTCACATTCAGGGACTGGAGCATCCCAGTTCCGGAGTTCTGAAACACCATCAATGTCTGTCACATGCAGATGTTCTACTTGCAGTGGGAAGTCAGCTCAAATTTGTCTCTTCTGGGCACTGAAAGAGAGAGAAAGAGACAGAGTGTGTGAGATATGGTGGTGACATGTAGGGTGACCTGGAATTCTGTTGTAGGATGGCCAGTACACGTCACCCACAATGAGGGATATATCATCAAAACAGAGGACAAAGTTTTGCAAAACACTGCATATGTTAATTTATAAGTGCAGACACAAATTTAGAAATAATTACTATAATTTAAATAGAAATACAGTTCATCTCACCATCGTGAGAACACTGTGACCAGGTGACCTGTGTGTCCACTTGCTAACTGTTGACGGGTGACTGTTCTCCTGTGTTATTATTAGTATTCTTTTAGATGGCAGCCCTCATCTGAAAATCTTAATATGTGGGGAGTTTCATTCCCCACTGACAAGGAACCTTATAGCTGAAACATTTTGACATTCCAGGACACTAATCCCCTTTTTCACTTCCATGTTTCATATTATTATTTTTCATGTCCATCCATTTTTCTGGCACACTGCTAGTTCATCACATTACTCGGTTATTTTTATTTGCAATTAAACATGCCTGTGTACTAGTTTTGCACATAGTGATTTCAAAAAGGTGACTGACCTGCGTTGGTACATTAGTGGAGTGATCACAATAGGGGTAGGAACAGGTGGGCAGTAGCCATGAACCATTAGCCATTGCTCCATTTCCCATCTTTTTATTCCTGCAGATTGTTTTTGTCACTAGTTACGTGACAAAGTATTTTTTAAAAAAGTAAGAAACAGTATGAGTGGTGTGGGATCGTGGAGGATGTGGGAATATAGCCAGGTGGATTGGAGGAGGACACAGTTATGCATTACAATTCGGGACTGTCGCAATTCCCATCAGGCCTCCGAAGTCAGAGGTGAGGATTTTCAAGGACGCGTATATCCACTCAAACACCAGTAAAGACAAAACAATGTTCACAACAATCTAGGGGGGAAAATGCCATAAAACAATAAAAGCAACAGTCAAGCAATAAAAACAACAGATAAACTGAAAAGGTAAAACTGAAAAGAAACATAAAAATTAAATATAAAACACCGAGAGAGATTATCTTAGTGCCTTAAGAGCCCAATCCTATGTATATTTAGACAGAAAAAAAAGTCCTACAACTCCCAGCATACCCCAGCCTGTATTGCTGGCTGGGGAATGCTGGAAGTTGTAGACCTTTTTCTGTTTAAACATGCATAGGATTGCAACCTTAGTGATTTTACCTTCTCACCGCCATTGTCAACAGCTGCTCTTGCTCCTCCTCCTCCTCTTGTTCATCTAGGGTGACCAGATAAAATCCAGGTCAGGGCTCATGTAACTTTAACCGTTGTAGAGAAAAGGGAATTTCAGCCAGTGTCATTTGTATGCAATTAGGTCCTGGTGAAATTCCCTCTTCATCACAACAGTTAAAGTTGCAGGGGCCCTGCCTTATTTTGTATATGGTCACTCTAGTATAGTGCATGCACCTTTAACTGTTGTGATGAAGAGGGAATATCACCAGGAACTAATTGCATACAAATGACACCGGCTGAAATTCCCTTTTCTCTGCAACTGTTAAAGTTACATGAGCCCTGACTTGGATTTTATCTGGTCAGCCTAGTTCATCATTGCTTCCACTTGCTTTCTTGATAGGCAGAGATCCAGTGAGCAAGTAGGCCATGGCACCTCCTCCTCCCCCCTCTCACGGCCTCCATTGTCCAGTCCAGACTGAAAGAGGCAGGCAAGCAAGTGAATTGCAATGATGAAGGAGCAACTCCAGGTGGCTCTTGTCCGTGGGTCCCTGCTGGGGATTGGGCACTCATATGTGCCCAAATATGCCTGTCCTTGTACCGCCTCTGTTAGGCTACACGAAAAGGAGGTTGCTATTGCACTCATGTCCTGCTCGTAGGCTTCCCACGGACATTAGGCTGGCTACGGTGCAAACAGAATGAAGGACCAGACAGGCCTTTCTTCTGATCCACTCCAGGTCTTCTTATGCTCTTATGTTCCATTGCAAAGCTTTGGCTCTCTCCCAGTAGGCACAAAAGAGATTCTAACTCCCAAAGCTGTTCCAGCGAGTTACTAGAGCAGTGCAGACTCCGTTATTCTCTACGACTGACACTGTTCTCTGCTGGGCCCTGGAGAAACAAAGTCTCCTTTGCGCAGCTGGTATGGTGCCCACGGCGAGGTCACTGCCTGGCCCCTTCTCTCTGCCAGCGCAGGATGCATGTGTTGCGTCAGGCCTTTCATTGTGGCTGTGACAATGCAAATCATTTTGTATGAATAATTCAGCCCCAAACAAGACTCTACAGTTTGCTCAGCTGCACGGCTGGATTCTTGTGAGGGTGTAGAAAAATGGATTTGGCGGGACGGGAGGAAGCAAAGGTTTCAGAGTGGGAGGCAGGAATCTCCAAGATGTTGGAACTTGGGGTGGGTGGGAGAAGGTGAAAGAGGTTGAGTGGCCGTAGCTTGGTAGAACAAAGGCTTTGCATGGAGAAGGCCCCAGGTTCAGAACATCTCTACATTACGGAATAAACCTGCACCCCTAGCATTTCTTCTTCTTCTGGGATCTTCTATGGCTCCTTTAGATGGTGACCACGTGATTCGTAATTAAAAACTTCTCCTCTTGGCAATATCCCATAAAGTAAAATGAAACAGCATCATCTAGTGGCCTGCAATATCCCGTGATAAATTTCAATAGTACATTACCTCTGATCTTTTTAAAATTGATATTACTTAAAGAAGGTGCGGGAGACATCCTGGAAGTTGACGGCATCATGCAACCCCCCCCCCCCATCAAATTTCCATGAGTGGCCAATCATGAATGTGCAATAAATTGCTCATCATGTAGCGAAGCTCTCCGTCTCCGGCATCTCCACATAAGGCTGGGAGAAACCTCTGTCTGAGACCCTGAAGAGCTGTTGTCAGTCAGTTGACAATACTGAGTACTGATCTGTCTAGATCAGTGGTTTAATTCAGTATCAGAAAGCTTTCATCTTTTCAAATCCAGCAAGGTCTCATCAGTTTGCGGTAATGTTGGGATCAGGCCCATGTAGAGTCTCGCATTAATCAAGTCTTGCTGCAACAGGAATTTTCTTCCCCAAATTGACCACATGTATTTTTAAAAGATAAAAGCAAATTGGAAAGGACCCAGAAAATAGCAATAACATGATAAAAGGGGAAAAATAACACTTGTGTTTATTTCACTTAGAAAAATGTATTACAGGGAAGACATTACATCATTTGATATATTGATGACTAGTATAAAAAAAGGATAACAGGGTCACCAACAGACATATAGTCCGTAATTTGTACTATTTTGGAGACATTTATGTATTATTTATTTATTTATTTATTTACTAACAACATTTATATGATATACCATTTTCTTCCAAGGATTGCATTGTATCATACATGTTCCTTGTCCCTTCATTTTATCTTTGCGACAACTGTGTGAAATAATTAAGAAATAATAAGAGCCAGGCTGGATCAGACCAAAGGTCCTATCTAGTCCAGCGTTCTGTTCACACAGATGCTCATGGAAATCCCTCCATAGATAAAGGTGTTCAGGAATAAAAGATGGAACAAAAGTCTGCATAGCTGGTGAGTGCTAGGAGCCCTCTGTTTGTAAGCAACCCTGTGTTGTATCCTTTCTTACAGGGCAATTTTTCCAGCCAGATTCCCCCACCCAAAATGATAATCTCTCCCAATGGAAGTGCCACCAGCAGGAGCCCATCCCACCATTAGGCACAGCAAAGCAGTCACCATAGGCAAGAAATGATGGGTAGTGTGGAGGACACAGGGGTAGCAGCCTCCTGGTCATTCCCCTCAGTTGAAGGACAGAGTGTCTCAGACAGTCTGCCCAGCACTCTCAAACCAAGCCTCGTGACCTCAGGTCCAGAGGAGGATGCTGTCCCTTTGTTAGTTTTGAAGTTAGATTCAAGTGCCAAGCCAGTCGGGCTTCTCTAGGTGGAACGGGGCGCCATCTTGTCCTCTGCCTCAGGGCAGCAGAGTGTCTTGGGTGGGCCCTGCCTCTGGCCTATAGGGACACAGCTGCATCCCTGGATTCCATCCAAGCTAGTCATACATGATCTACAACTCATTAACTGGTGAGTTAAATGATTGGCCAAAGAACATGACCACCAGTCAGCGCAATCAGCATTTAAGCCAAATCATCTCCCAAGCTTCAAAACTGCCTGTTTACATGACCCAAAATAGAACTGACTTTGACAATTAAAAGGGAGTAGGCAGACACTCTGACTCTAGGATCTTCGACCCAAAAACAAACAAACAAGGAACCCTGTAACAGCAGAGTGGCCATGGAGGAGTTGTCGTTCGGAGGAGGACCCTTCCATTGAATGAAATGAATCCTGGAACAATTTATTCTCATCTTCAAGCTTTTCCACATAATCACAGTTTTGCAGAGTAAAAGTTATCTTCGATGATGATGATGATGATTGTTACTATTATTTTATAAACTGCCAGTAGTATACCTGGAACTTTATGAACTAGGATACACTACATGAGGGCCCTCCATGTAAACTTGCAATCTAAATTTATATTGGGGGGGGGGGGAGAAAACAGGAAGAGAAGTGGGAAAAACAAGACTAACGAAAGATGGAACAAGAGTCAAACACAGTTACTTAGGGCTAAACTAGATGTTACTTAGGGCTAAACCAGGGCAGGATCTACACTGCTGCTTTAAAGCGCTTTAAAGCGGTTTATAACAGTACTGACAACTGTTGGGGCCCAGGACACACTCCAAAAACAGTTGTCACTACTGTTATAAAGCACTTTAAAGCGCTTTAAAGCAGCAGTGTAGATCCGCCCCAGATTGCTTTCCCTAAAAACATAACTGCAGGGGACTGGATCACCGGGAAAGAAGATTTTAACTCTGCCCCTTCTCTCTGCTCTTTCCCCAACTTAAATCACTCCTCCCCAAGAAATTGCTAACAGAAGTATGTCTTTCTTCTCCCCACAGCTAACAGCAATTTTGGGAGGGGGGCAATTTCAGGCAGAGAAATGACAGGGCTGGGGATAATCCTCACTCACCAAATTAAAATTGCAGATGCTTTTACGTTGTTACAAAACAATGAGGAAATCCCTTCAAGTGGTACACATCAGTTGAGAAAGTTCACCAAAGAGCTGAGACAAAAGCAGAGGATTTTGAGGAGAGGTCTCAGAGAAGTAATGTAGGAAGCTATACTAGGTCAATGTTATTTGTCTATCAAGATCAGTATTGCCTAGTCTGACTGACAGCAGTTCTCCAAGGTTTCCAGCAGGAGGTCTTTCCCAACCCATCACCTTCCGCCTGAGCCTTTTAACTGGAGATTCCAGGTCTAGGACATTCTGCAGGTAAAACAGGTGTTTTACCACACTGAGCTACTGCCTCTTTCATGAACAGAGAAAGGCTTCTCCAAAGGACCTATTTATAGCACATTTGTTTCTGACCACTCATGGAAGTTTCCAGGTCAAATAAATGACGCTGGGCCTGCTCAGACAACACGCTAAGCCATGGTTAGGCCACTAATCCTTCTGCAGCAAATGGTTAGTGAGCATGTTTAAACCATAGTTATGTAGCCACCATAGTTAGGAATGGCTCACACGACACACTAAGTCATGGTTCACACAACACGCTAAGCCATAATGTTTAGCTCAAAATGCTTAAGCACTGTGGCTTAGTGTGCCGCCTGAACAGGGTCAATATAAACAAACAGGGCATCTCCCATGGTTTCTCACCCCCCTTATTCCTTTTTGAAATAGATTAGAGAAAAGCTGAAATAAACCCTTAATGGTGCGAAACAGGTAGCGTGTAAAGCTGGCATTGCACTATGAAGCTACCAAAGAAGAGAGGAAGGACTTCAAACGGAGGGAGAAGAGGGTAAAATTCCTCCCTACAGCAAAGGACCAAAGAACCAGGAAGCACAACAGTGCTAGGTAAACAACAGGATTTCCCTTAATGTAGAGATGCTCAAAGAGTTGGCTCCACATAGGTATTCTTGGAGGCAATTCCAGGCACAAGATGCAGAAAGTGAGAATGAGTGGAGCCGTTTCAGGGTGAAGGCAGACAGATGTTCTAAAGTGTGGCTGAAGTGGTTTGAATGCATATTCTGAGGCATTTCGGGGCAAAGAATCTGTCTTCAGAGCACTTCCTCCACACTTAGGGCGAAGTTGGCAAACATTTGTGTGATGGCACAAATTGGGTAGAGGGTGCACGGCCATCGTGCTTAAAATCCTTCTCGCAAGAGAGAATCCTACACCATCAGGAGTCCCAGGCACCTTGAGGAATATAACAACATTCAGTTCAACAACCTGAGCATCTCGTATCAGATCTTTGTACTCAGGTTATGAAGGTCAGCACAGGAGGGGCGGTACATGCAAGGACACTGGGGATGAGGACAGAGAGTGCACCCCCAAAACCCCCACACAGTTTTGGCTTTACACTTTTCTTTTGAAAGCCTGAATAGGACTAGATCAGTGGTGGTGAACTTTAAGCCCAGGGGCCAAATTCGGCCTGCCTAGATTCCCCAGATGGCCAGGCCCCCTTCCCCTGGACCCATCACCTTCCCTCAACCATTGTTTGGTGGTGTTCTAGCCTTTATACCATTTATTCCCCTGTCTAAATAGTTCCCTCATCTTGAGTATTGCGTCTAGTGCTGAACACCACACTTCAGGAAGGATGCAGACAAGCTGGAGCGTGTTCATAGGAGGGCAACGAGCATGATCAGGGGTCTGGAAACAAAGCCCTATGAGGAGAAATGGAAGGAACCAGGCATGTTTAGCCTTAAGGAGAGAAGACTGAGGGGAGACAAGATAGCCCTCTTCAAATACTTGAAAGGCTGTCACACAGAGGAGGACCAGGATCTCTTCTTAATCATCCCACAGTGCAGGACACAGAATAATGGGCTCAAGTTACAGGAAGCCAGATTCCGGCTGGACAGCAGGAAAAACTTCCTGTTAGAGCAGTACGGCAATGACCTAGGGAGGTCATGGGTTCTCCCACACTGCAGTCCTTCAAGAGGCAGCTGGACAGCCATCTGTCAGGTATGCTTTAAGGTGGATTCCTGCATTGAGCAGGGGGTTGGACTTGATAGCCATATAGGCCCCTTCCAACTCTACTATTCTGTGACTCTGTGGAATCTCTCTCGTAAGGCTTCATTACTAGCAGTAAGAGCTTTAATAGGGCCAGCTCTACCATTAGGTAGAGTGAAGTAGCTGCCTCAGGTGGCAGCTGCTGAGGGGCAGCATGATGTTGGGAGGAACAGAGCTGTGTATGTTACTTGGGTTTTCCCTGCACCTGCTAAGTTATCCTGCTGCTCTCAGATGTACTGGAAGATGCTGTTCCACTGCCAATGTTGAAGTAAGATTCAGTTCTCAGCCTGGCTGGCTTCTGTACGTAAAATACAGGAGGCACCATCTTGCCTTCACCTCAGGCACCACGATGTCTTGAGCCAATCCTGAGCTTTAAGCTGCAATATGCTGGTATTTTTTGAATGTCTGAATAGGACTAGACCAGTAGCAGTGAACTTCAGGCCTGGAGGCCTCAGCCCCACCCATCCTGGGGATGCAGCCCCCAAGAATTCTTTGAAATGGAATTCAGCCCTCAAGCTGAAAGAGGTCTCTGACCCTGAACTAGACAGACATTCTAAATGTGAACTAGACAGACATTCTAAATGTGAACTAGACACACATTCTCTGCCTGAAAACAAACCCCTTGGAATGCACTGCATCCACCACACCATAGAACATCTGCCTGTCTTCACTTTCAGGGAACTGGAGTCGCTTGGACAGCTCAGGATGGTAGTGATAAAGGAGGGAAAGATGCACATAAATTTGTTGCTAGGGGTTGCCATCTGTCAAGTATTTTTAATGCTGGCACAATATCAGATATTTTGTTTAATAAAATCAGGTATTTTGAGCCCAACAGACGTTAAATTTCCCCCCCAGTCAATCACATGCTCTGATCCAGTAGACTCCACCACCTGACCTCCCCAAGTCCCTAATCTATTACTTGTAGTGGGGTATGGCTTTACTGTAATTTTAGAAAGGACCTTGAGGAAATAATCATACAAAAAGCTAAAATACAATCAGGGCACGCATTGCTAATCATGCAGATTATTTGTTGAAGGGCCCAAATAATCTGTCATAAAAACTTCAATTGTGGAACCAAAATACATTTACTGAGGGGAGGCAGTCACTGCTACGCACATAACAAAGGAAGAATCCGTTTGTATCTCTATGCAAACTTTCTCCCTCACTTTGCCTTTAATGTCTGTTTATCGTGGAATCTTAAAGCAGTCTCCAAACGTCATTAAATTAAGCTACCACACCCAGGCTGTTAAATCTGATGGACAGAGTCCAATACAGAGTAGGCATGTTTATTCCATGCTGGAAAGTGGCAAATAAAAGTGGAACATCAAGTACTGGGGCCAGGATAGGCTTAGAATCCGTTCCTAGTTCCCTGTCACTGCCTCTTGGCCATCCTCATACCTTTGCTATAACACACATCCAAAACAATGGCTACTACCTCCCCTGGAGGAAAGGGAATGGTCACTGCTCAAAGCGGAGAGCTAAAATTCATTTAAATACATGCAAACTTCAAATTGCAGCTGGCCTAGTGTTAAGGCATGCTGGCTGGGGGTGATGGGAGTTGCAGTCCAACATATCTGGAGAGCCCCATTTTGGGGGAAGCTGCTCTATTGCAGGGGTAGGCAGAAAGTAGGTCTCCAGATGTTTTTGATTTCATCTCCCAGCATTCCTGATCACTGGCTGTGGTGGCAGGGGCTTCTGAGAGTTGAAATCCAAAATATCTGGCGATCTACCTTTTTCCCACTCCCTGCTGTACTGTAACTAAGCCCAATTATGTGTAACAAATTAATTGTCTATTCTTTCCCTGCTCTCTCATGCCTCCATTTCGCTCCTCTTCCTCTGCTTTCTTCCTTGTGTATTCTTATATAAATCTTTCTACACAAGCCATTTATTGTGCACTCATGATTCCTCACTCATGGTCGTTTGCAGGTGCTTTACACAACATTGTCATCCTCCAGGGCCTCTCCTGTGCTTTCCAACCATTTTTTTCCTCCGACAAGGAAAGTCTGGTATTTCTGTGAATGGCAGAATGTGAAACCTAGTGTATTTGCACAATTGTTATACCACAGTGCCACCTAGTGGTTGTGTAATGGAACATATAGAAAGGCAGAGAAAGAAAACCCCAGGGAATAAACACATATAAATGAGCCAATTTTAGGCCATTTCTACACGAGGCATTTATCGTGCCCTCATGATTGGTAACTCACAGGTCCTATACATGACACTGTCAACCTCCAGGGCACTTCCCACTCTTTGTAAGCTTTATCGCACTGTTTTTCATGATGACAAAAGTCCAGAATTTTTCTTCTGCCCACAATGAACCGTTTTATCTCTATAGTGTACTGACATCAAGGCAGATTATTGCAACTAATACAACAGTACCAGCGGGTGACTTTATAATGAAACATATAGACCTTGCTGAGGAAAAAAGGAGGGAAAAAAACATGGATAGGACCTAATCTAATCCTGCAAGGAATCCGGATGCAGAAGCCCCAGGAAAGTTGCGAGATTTTTGACTGGTGTATAAATGCTCTTAATCCCACAAAGAATCCAGCAGTAGAAGCCTCAGTAAAGTAGCGGGTTAAAAGCCTCATGTAGAAAAGCCCTGTAAGCCTTCAGTGGCAGGGACCTGCTCCCTCTCATTTTTTGTAAAATGTCATGTACTTAGTTAGATGGTGGTGTCTAATGATCATTGTGATATTTAGCGACTTTGAAAGTTGCCTTGAGCTCTTTGGAAGGGCATCAGATAATTAAAAACAAATAAAGAAGCACAGGCTGATATTGCTACCAAGTCACTGACTCAATTGTTCTACCCTACACTTGGTCTGGTCACTGTTAAACCGGTGAGATGGCTGTGAAGAAATGCTCAATTGTCCTACAGGGCAGGCCAGCCTGTAACAATTCTCCTTAACTATTGACGCCTGGACTCATCAAAATACGCCCTTGATTTTGAGTGAGGGGAACTCCAAAACCTGCTACCAGCTAGCTCCCCAGTCACCGCTGGGTGAACTCAGCCTGTTTGGACAAAGTATACAGCATACAGTTCTGGCACACAGTGGGGAAATCCTAAGATAGTCAAAAGTATACGGTGAACCCTTCCTTTTCTCATTCCTACATCCCCCAGTTCCAAATCGCTTTACTTTCTAAATAGGCAGTACTAGGCAATCTGAAAGGAGATATTCTAAAACTGATTTATACACAAGCAGAGAACATTACCCCTAACAACAAAAAGATAACAATTTCATTAGAACACACACACACACACACATTTTTTATCCCTTTACAGCAGCCTTCCCCAATCTAGTGCCCTCCAGATATGTTGGTATACAACTTCCATCATCCCCAGACACACAGAACAATGGGACTTGTAGTCCAACACAATAACATGGCATCAGGTTTGGGAAGGCTGCTATAAAATCAAGAGGGGGGGTTGTGAGGAGGGGGAAGGAGAAGTCCTTCCAGTCAGATGTGGTCAGAGAAGTTTGACGAACCCAGGGGAGATGAGCTATCAAGGCTTTCCTAATCAAAGATGAGAGTAAGTGTTGTGACTAGGCCTGTTCCCCTTGGGCCAGGAGAAGGATTTTCAGGCGATCAATCAGAGTCAGATTCTGATGCAGAAGAGAGACGGTGTCAGAACATACCAGCCTGTGCAGGGAGTGGGAGAGGTGACCCTCATGGGCTCTTCAGCAGCTGGGAACGACCTTTTGCCAGCCCGTATCTCTGAGGGTGTAAACAACCCACAAGCTGGGAATCAGTGTTCTTCGGGGGGGGGGGGAGGCACTGAAAGTCTAGGGTCCCCTCTACAAGGATTCGCTTTTGCGCCTGGTTAGGCGATTATGTGCATAATCGCTGAAGCGCATTTACGCCTAATACCTCTGCACGAGAGGCGGCGACAGGCGGCGAAGCGCATTAACGGATGACCAAAATGCGCCTTACAAGTAGTTAATGCGCATAAGCGCTTGTTCACATAGTCAAAATGCGCTTTAACGGCCGGAGCAAAATAAAACTCGCTGTTTAACGCGCATTCGATAATGCGCATAATCAGAGAGATAACACACCTCTACGCCCGATTTGCGCTCCGTTCTTGTAGAGGCAGCCTAGCTGATCCGAGAATCCGCCGCAAACTAAAGCAGGCGGAGTGAAAGGAAGGGGAGAGAAGATAGTCCCAGCTAGCTTCTCGCCAAAGGCTTCTCCAGAATCAGCCTCCCTGAAGTTCTAGCAAAAGGACTTTCCCTTTTTCTTGAAAGGACAATTGTCTCGCTTAGTTTGCATAATCTTGCCTAGCGAAAAGTTCCTAGAACTATACAGTCCCTTCAGGCGGGAGATGTTTATTGCCTGAATAACGTTTTGTAGGTTACATGGCAGACCTCTTTATTGTCTCCCAATAAAGCGAGGGGTGTTGGGAAACACGACAGTAAGAGGCGTGAAATGGGAGATATTTCCACTCCACTCCTGGCAGATAGGAGTAAAGGGCGAATTCTAGTTTCTGTAGCAGAGAGATGCTTGAGATATGACAGGGCAGTTACTCTGTAGTGGAGGAGCTAGGGGCTGTTCTACACAAGATCATTAATCCACTCCATCTACTTTCAGTTTCATTGTAGAACTGAGATCCGAGCACTTCACAAGGAGCGTTTCCTTTCCTGTTTTCCCGCTACATAACCTTTAAGTGGCACTGTGGCATAGCAGAATAGTGCAAATAGACAAGAGAAAACTGCACTTTCTTTCGATATCAGAAATAATATTCCATTTTCCCTGCTCTAAAAAAACCCGCAGAAAGTGTTGTTTACAAACAGTAGCAAAATTGGTGGGTCACATCGTTGTCTAAAGAAGCTGTAAACAACCAGAAGTAGGGAATGACGAGGAGGTGGAAAAATAGACACCCACCATTTGCTGCTCCACCTTGGACAGGAAAATGTCTTGGACCAGCCGCGATCATGATCAAGTTTTCCTGAAAAAGAGCTTGTCCGCTATTACTGATCTTCCCAGGCAATGCACAACCAGAGGGAAATGTTGGATGTATTCTAGGCTAGGGCATCCTTTAAGTGTATATGAACTGACATTTGTTGACTGACATGCCCCAAAGATTAGGCAACCAAGGAGTGACCTGTGTGAGTCGGAAAATGCCTCTATGCAATGTTTCTGTGGAGGACACATTTTTGGGGAAACTGTTCCCTGATTATCAAAACTTTGACAACTGCTGCTATAAATAAAAACTTGAGTAGCTGAAAGAGACAGATGCCAAGACAACCTAAGGCTTAATTAAAGGATCATCACCTGGCTTTCAAGACAGACAAAAGGAAGCACTTCTTCATACAGTGCATAATTAAACTATGGACTTTGCTAACACATGATATAGTGATATATCCACCAATTTGGATGGCTTTCAAATGGGATGAGACTAATTCATGAAGGATATGCCTATCAATGGCTACTAGTCCGGATAGCTATATATTACCTCCAGTAACAGGGGCAATGTAGCTCTGTATACCAGTTATTGGAGAACATAGTGATGCTACATTTCTGATTATGTCCTTCTTGTGGGCTTCCACATAGGCATCTGATTGTCCACTGTGCAAACAGAATGCTGGACTAGGTAAGTCTTTGGTCAAGTTAGCAGATGTGAAAGTGGTAACAGTAAATCTAGGGTGGGCAACTTGTAGGCCTCCAGATGTTTTGGTTTGCAATTCCTGTAATCCTTCACCATCGCCTCTGCTGGCTAAAACTGATGGAAGTTGTAGGCCAAAACATCTGGGCCACAAGTTGTTGTAAATGGCTTTACTATACTGTAAATGTTTCAATATGCAATATGCAGAACTTAACACATGTCAGCAATCTGAAGGGAAATGTGGTGGAGGAAGGAAACCATGGGAAATTTAGGCTTATTTTGGCATATCTTGTACCATCAATTGTACAACTGGGAAGGGGAGATACCTTTTATTGTTAAAAAGAATCTAAAATAAATCTCTCAATAAACAACAACAAAGATAGGCCTTTGGTTCCATTCAGCACCACTGTTGTGCTTTAGTTTGAGGAATTAAGCGGAAAGGAGGAACAACTGAACCTGGAAGTGTTTGGGGAGTGGCCCGTCACGGGAACAGGCAGAAGCTAGCTGAAGGCCAATGCAGCTGACAGCAATTCCCAATCACCACCATCCTCATAAGAGACATGCCAGAACCCAGAAGTGATGCTGGAAGCAACTATTATTCTTGGTGCTTCGTCTTTGTCGCTTGCATACCAGCTCATTGATCTTGTCTGGACATATCCTGACCTTGGACCAGATGCTGACTACTCTTCCTGAACCCAGTATTGTTTGACCTGGTTTCTGATGGATACTTTGGCTTTCAACCATGGGCTGTTTATTGATGTTTCCCTCCTGGTTATCGAGTTTGACACCGGTGATTTACGACAACAACCACTCTTTTTATGTTCTGAGTTGCACTTTCACAACATCTTACGGAGAGAAGGGGAAACTTGGTGCCTCTTAACTTCTTTAGCCAGGTTGGTGGTTCTTTGCAACCTCTGGAGAAAAGAGGAGGGCAATAGGGTGTTTTCTGTTCTGCCACCCAAATTGGTGCTGATTCCCACCCAATTTCCCCCCCCCTTGGTTCTGTTAAAAGCATTGGAGAAGCAGAAAGGAAATGACTTAGCATCTCTACTCTGAAACAAATGGAAGAGCTCTTAGACAGGAAGAAGTCCCACCAATGCGAACCTCAATGGTGCAGCAGTCCACCCACCCAATCTTTGCCTCCCCCCACCACATATCCTGTAAAGAGCCAGATAAACTGTGACTAACAGAATTATGTCAGGCAATCATGTTTTTACAGATATCTTTAGCCAACCCCACCCACACTGTCTTGCATCTTAAGGGAGCGGAGGACAAGCTGTTTACAGAGAAAATGGTATACAGCAGCCTTTTCCATCTGGTACCCTCCAGTTCTGTTGGACAACATCTCCCAGAAGCCCCCAGCTAGCTACATAGTCCAACACACCTGGAGGCTAGGAAGGGCTGCTATACAGCATGCAGAATAGAGACTTCAGGAACATATACTGGGAGGGGGGTGTTCTCAGCCCACATGCACTTTTCAAAATCACTGCAAACAGAGTTTGGAGGGCAACATTTGGTAAACGCTCAGGAGCTAGAGAAGGGCTTGATCAGAATTTTAAGTGGTCCTATGACAGGCAGAAGACAAATTATTCATCATAATTACATAAATGCAAATGAACGTCATCAATACACCTTGCAGGATTCAACTTTTCTTGGTCTGAAATTTCCGTCGCCTTGGTGTAGAATTTGCATTTTTAATGCAGAGTACACACTGCCCCAATTAAGGAACGGCACTTAAGCTGGTGCAGAGCAGGGACGTGAGTCAGCATGTAATTTCATCTGCACTGGAAGGAAGCACCACTCCTTAATTTTAACTATGTAAACACACTGCAATTGCTCAGTGGTGAGACAAAGGCTTGGGGTACCTTTCTTGGCCATATTGCTTTATACTTCTTCATTTAAAGCACGGCCCTCCACTTGTGGCCCTCCAGATGTTTTGGTCTTCATTTCCCATGATCCCTCGCCACTGGCTAGGCTGGCTAGGGCTGATGGGAGTTGCAGGCCAAAACATCTGATAGAGCATCTGCATTGCAGGTTCAATCCCTGGTTTTTCCAGGTGGGGCTGAGAAATAATCCTGCCTGAAACCCTGGAGAGGCGCTGGCAGTCAGTGTGGACAATACTGGGCTAGATGGACCAAGGGTCAGACTCAGTAGAAGGCAGCTTCCTATATTCTTTAAAGAAAGGTGTGACCCTTGATAGGAACCGTAGTTAAATGGGATGCAGATGAAAGAGGCAGGCTGGAATATTAATGCCAAGATCAACAATAAATGCAAAAGGTTCTGTCTCTTCACGTCATCTGTGCTGAGGACTAGTTTTTGCACGGAACTCAGTTTGGCCTTCAGAGACTGCTCTAAAGCCTCTGCTTATTCCCTTCCTGAGCCAGCCTAGGTAACAGTGGTAAGAGAACCCCAAGGTCAAAAAGGGTGATTCCAAGGTGCTCCCTCAATCTGCAGCCAGGCACACTTGCTTGGAGCTTAACCTAAGCTCTCACGTTGTGTTTAAGGTGAAGCAGCCAAGGATCTTAAGTGCCGCACACACGTGCCGGCATGCAAACATTTCCACACCCTGCAGGGAAAACATTTCGCAGAGAGGCAGGTCGGGAAGGGGAGCAGGGGGCTGGGGAGGCCTGCATGCCTGAGCAAGAAAAAAAAATGGAAGGAGAAAGGAAGGGAAAACCCACCAGTGTGGAATCTGATCTGACGAGCTACTTTTACTGCTGTAGCAGATGGTTTCATGGGACACAGCTCCAAAACACCCAGCTGCTATGGATAACATGAAAGCAAAGGAGTGTATCCTTGGGGGACCTTTACCATAATCCTATATGTACATGCCTACTCAGAATGAGTTAAATGAGTCTTACACCCAGGTATAGGGCTGCAGCCTTACCCTCTGTTCCAGCACTCATCTGGCAGCACATGGGCCCACTTACCTGTAAATCTGACCCCCACGCTCTGGACACATCTACACTACAGATTAAAAGTGGCTGACCATTGATATAAAACCAGTTTGATTGTTACATCTTCCTCCCAAAGGAGCCTTGTACTCTGGGCTGGTATCAGAGGTTAGCATTAATGGGCATCGGCTGAGGCCCGCACCCCAGCAAGGGGCTCGCTGCTATCACTGCCTGTTCATGTGCCCTCTCCAAGCGTGCTAGCGGCGACAAGAGCAAGGCTCCCCTGACTTGGGCTCTCCTTTTGGGCAGTGGTGCCAATTGGGACCAGGGGCAACCTCGTGCACAGTGGTGCCAATGGCAAGTGGGGGAGGGGTAATAGAGGGTATCTTGCCTGAGCCCCCCACTCCCCAAATCCTGAGCCAACACTGGTGGTCTCAGTTTGTTTATTTTAACTGTTCTGAGAATTCCTTGCTAAAGTTCTGGAACCACTTCACAGAACGACAACTCCCACAGATTTTTGCTTAGTAGCCATAATAGTTGAGCATCCGGAAGAGGCACGTCAACTTTACCTGTGCATGCCTGGTTCTGCATGCCACCCTCCTTTCTTGGGTTTAGCCTGGATGAGGAAGTGACACATACGCAAAATACAGCGATCAATGACTACACCAGAAATGTCTTTTTTAAAAAGAAAAAGGGAAAACAAGGAAGATTGATCATACAGATTATGTGGTTGGCCTCTGGGGCCTCTGGATAGGCGAAGGCAGCCTTCTCCAACCTGAGGCCCTCCAGATGTTTTAGGCATCAACTTGCTTCAGCCCAGATCAGGAATGCTGGGAGTTGTCTACAACATCTGGAGGGCACCAGGCTAGGTTATACTGGGCTAAAGAAATGGGAGACAAAACCTCCGCTGCAGTAGAGGATAGTACTTTTGCCAAGGTCCTCGGCTACTCTAAGCAAAATAAGGATGGGCCAGCTCAGGATATGATCTCCCGCACATGTGGCAGTGATGGGGGAGGCATCAGCTGATGCCTCCCCCTTCACTTGGCACATGTTCCATTTTGCTGCTGTTCCTGCATTTTTGGAGGGCAAGGCAAAAGCATATAGTTGGCAGCAGGAGGAGGAACAGAAGTTTCAGTCAGATGATCTTTCTTCCTCTTGTTTTTCAGCTGGTACCAACCAGGAGCAGGGGAGGGTGAGCTAAGATCTACGTTCCTAAAAGATTACATTGGCTAATGACGTTAAGCCATTGCTATCGCTTAAAGATGCTATTAAGATACCATTGGCTGCCCTGGTTATATTGGCTGTGCATTCTGTCCTTGGCTGCCTCTACAAGAGAGGTTTAAAGCTCTTTAAAGGCGCTTTAAAAATTTTACCTCTACAAGAACGGAGCGCAAATCGGGCGTAGAGGCGCATTATCTCTCCGATTATGCGCATTATCGAATGCGTGTTAAATCGCGAGTTTTATTTTGCTCCGGCCGTTAAAGCGCATTTTGACTATGTGAACAAGCACTTATGCGCATTAACTACTTGTAAAGCGCATTTTGGTCATCCGTTAATGCGCTTCGCCGCCTCTCGCCGCCTCTCATGCAGAGGGATTAGGTGTAAATGCGCTTCAGCGATTATGCGCATAATCGCCTAACCGGGCGCAAAAGCGAATCCTTGTAGAGGGGACCCTTCTCTCAAGCAGCAGTGCTTTCTTGGAGCAAACAAGTGCTGGAGTAGAGTTACCAGTACCTAGCCTTGTGAAATAAGGATTTTTTAAAATTTTTTACTGTAATCGTAATCATAAAGTCATTAGGATGGGCAAAACTCCTAGGAGGAATTTTGCCATGGTTTCTTTTCTTGGCTCAGCTGCAGCCTTGCAGATGAGATCAAAAATCACCCTTCCCCAGCCTGGTGCCCTCCAGATGTGTTGGATAGCAACTCTTATGATTCCGAGCCAGAGATTATAAGGAACAGTGCCACTGTTCTATCCTGCACACATCACCAAGCACTCACACATAGTACTAAAGAAAGATTTAGCAAAAGGTGTCTTTCCCATAGCACGTTTAAAATGCAATGTTTTCTACTAACTCATTTGTCCACATAATATTAATCCTACAGTGGGAGGACTGATACCCCCTCAAGACCCCCCATGAGTTCATAGGAAGCTGCCTTATACCAAGTCACATTACTTGTCCATCTACTATTGACTGCTCTGGTTCACACAACTCGCTAACCCACACTCAGTGCTTGAGTGTGAGTTGTTGTTGAGCCACAGGTTGTTTAATGAATTGTGGGCTAGTGTGTTGTCTGAACCCAGGACATTTTCTGCAGGGTTGCTTGTTAACTATGTAGTGTGGCTTATTTTTCTCAAACACGCCACTTTGCATGGATTTATTTATTTATTTATTTTATTCCATTTATATACAGCCCCATAGCCGAGCTCTCTGGGCGGTTTACAAAAATTAAAAACACTGAACATTAAAAACACCAATGTACAAAATTTAAAACCATAAAGCATAAAAACAAGTTATAATTACAATATCCTTTAAAACAACAATTCTGGGTCAAAGCACAATAACAACACAAAACCCTCATCATATGCTGTTAAATGCCTGGGAGAAGAGGAAAGTCTTGACCTGGCACCGAAAACATAACAATGTTGGCGCCAGGCGAGCCTCATCGGGGAGATCATTCCATAATTGGGGGGGCCACCACTGAAAAGGCCCTCTCCCTTGTTGCCACCCTCCGTGCTTCCCTCGGAGTAGGCAACTGGAGGAGGACCTTAGATGTGGATCATAGTGTACGGGTAGGCTTGTGTCGGGAGAGGCGTTCCATCAGGTATTGTGGTCCCAAGCCGTGTAAGGCTTTATAGGTTAGAACCAGCACCTTGAATTGGGCTCGGAAACATATAGGCAGCCAATGCAAGCAGGCCAGAGTAGGTCTTATATGCGTGAAACTTCTGGTTCCTGTTATCAATCTGGCCACTGCATTTTGCACAAGCTGCAGCTTCTGAATTGTTTTCAAAGGCAGCCCCACGTAGAGTGCATTGCAGTAATCCAATTTAGAGATTACCAGAGCATAGACAACTGAAGCCATGTTATCCCTGTCCAGATAGGGGCATAGCTGGGCCACCAACCGAAGTTGGTAGAAGGCACTCCATGCCACCGAGGCCACCTGAGCTTCAAGTGACAAAGATGGTTCTAGGAGAACCCCCAAGCTACGAACCCGCTCCTTCAGGGGGAGTGCAACCCCATCCAGAACAAGCCGCCCTGTGGAAAACGTCCCAGGTTCAGATAGCACAATAACCCTTAGTTCAACAACAACCCATGGTTCAACAACCATCCACTGGGGTCAATGCGCTGTCTGAACAGTCCCAGTGGCTCTCCAGGGTCTCAGGAAGAGGTTTCCCCCTATCACTTGCTAGCCCTTTTTTCTTTTTAAACTGGAGATGTCAGGGATTGTAGTGGGAACCTTTTGCAGCTAAGACCAGTGCATTACCAGTGAGCTGCAGTCCCCTCAGAGAAGAGCAGGGATTTATACCTAGGCCTTTGGTCTGCCACAATCTTATGACTCACTCTTGTTCCCAGGGCTAAAGTCTCTGCAGCACTGGCAAACATCTCTTTTCCACGCAAGTATTCAAGACCTATGACAGTCATTCGAGGTCAGGAACTGGAATTGCAACTCCTGCTCAGGAGAAGAGTTCGTTTCTTCCAAGAGGAGCCCACCTTTCTCTGCCAACCAAAGTGCCAATACTTTAGTGAATCCTTCTGCAACCTGGTGCCCTCCAGATGTTTTGAATGACAACTCCTACTAGCCCTGGCCAGCATGACCAATGGTTATGGATGATGGGAGTTGTAGTCCAAAACATCTGGATGGGAACAGGTGGGGAAAGGCTGCTTTAGAATGTAGCATCTTACCAGTCAATGCCCAAATGTATGCTTGAGCAGCTTAAGAAAGAGAAGAAAAAGAAAGGGACATAGGACGGGCTATTAATGCTTGTAAAAAAGCTACAATGAAAAATGTTTAAGTATTAAAAAAAAAGAGATAAAAATTGAATTCAATTAATCCCCCAGTTTGCACGGGCACTAAGAAAGCAAAAGGGCTTTGTTCCTCCCCACTCCTGTCTTGTTCTTCTCTTCTCCAGCCATACCTGGACCAAAGGCTCTTGAGTAAAGACAGTGGGCCGGTTCGCACGATCACTGCAGTCCAAGCCATGGTGGGTTGTGTGTGGTGTGTGCAGGCGGCCATTCTGAATATTCAATTCCCAGTGGGTTTTTGCCATGGTTTGTCATGTAATCCAAACCTAGGCAGCAAGGGTTGTCACCCTATATAAGCCTATAACAGACCATGGGTTATGTGATGGTTGTTCAACCCTTGCATAGCCCACGGTCCCTGGGTTCAGATGACACGATAAGCCATGGCAATGACTTGAATATTCAAAAATCATCTGGCATGCGCCACAGTCCATCAGGGCTTAAACAAGCCATGGTAGGCAGTGGTAATTGTGCGAACTAGGTCAATGTCTAGTCCCAAGGATTTCCAATTGGGCAGGCCAGGCCACCTGGAAGCCAAATCCACCCTAGAAAGTTCGAAAGATGGCCATACCTCTTCCCTGACTCCATCCCTTTCTCCTGAGCGCTAATGGTTCAGTGGTTCCCTGGTAGGGACTTCAGAACTCATGGGGTGCCCGCCCCACGAGTTCGCCAAGCGCTGCTCAGCCGGCCCTGTTCCAAGAGCCAGCCTCGACAAGGGCTTGGCGACCCCACTTTCCGGGGCCTCTGAAAAGTGTTAAATTCAACCAACACGCCATTAGCATGGCTTAGGGAACTGCACACTTTCCAGAGGCCATGGAAAGTGTACTTTGCCTCTCCACCCCCTCACACCAATCGGGGCCTTGAAGGGCCTTTTAAAACCTTGGATTAAGAGAGCCTTTAGGGCCCCGATTGGCATGTGGGAGGAGGGAGGCAAAGAGTGCTTCCTGGGGCCTCCAGAAAGTACACAATTCCCCAGCCACGCTAAGGGCATGCCGGGGGAATTGCAAACTTTCCAGAGGCCGAATCCAACTCTCTGTCCATTGGGCCAAACGATCACTGCAAACCACACTCAGAAGGAGAGGAAAGAAGGCCAGGAAAGGGAGAAACAGTGAGAGCAGGGTTGCATGTTTGCTTCTCAGATCTATTAAAGTTTTTGCAGTGTGGCTCTCACGCTCTGAAGCGTTTTGGCCAGCCCTGCACTGTATTGCTGGAGGCCAAATCCATTCCCACCCACATTCCCTGCAACAATGCCACGTTCCTTTCTCAAATTATTTCTGAGAACCAAGCCACGTCCCCTCTCTCAGAAAAATTGTGTGTCTTGGAGCGGGGGAAGAACAGCATCAACCCAACCATCAGGTGCCAGTAAATATGCCTCTACTTTCTTTCCGCACCCCAATTGACGGCTGTTTCTGAAGAGAGGATGGCACAATACTTTTTGGGGGAGTCTGGATTTCATTACTTGTTACAGCCAACTCGGCGTTGTTCCCTTCAACTTTCTATGTAAACATCTCCATTCCCCACCCGGATTTTCCCCTCCCACCCCCAGATTGTACTGGTGATGTTTATCCTCAGACAATGTGAGCAAATGCCCATTTTGGCTTCATCCTCAATGTTTCCTGTTCAAAGATCTTGCTCCCTTGGATAGAGGAGTGTTGGGTGGGTGGAGAGGGGAACAGGGGAAGACTGAGAAACTAAAGCAAGCATTAAGAATGCCCATGTGCTCGGTCTCCAAAAATGCCTGGAGCTATCTGCCTCCTTTGAGCATCGAGGAATCCCGGGGGCACAGCGCTTACCCAGGTTTGGTTTCTTTTGGAGATAGGCGAATTGCTGTTGTGCAAAATTTGTGTTTATTTACAAATATACAGACGAACCATAGACAGAGTCACAGCTTAAACATTGCAATAGACAGCCAAACTCCACTGCTCACGCATCATATCTCAGCCAGTCAGACAGCACCTTAAGATGCTTATGAAGCCTAAATGCTGCTATCTGTCTCCCTTCCTCCGTGTCTGTCTCAAATTAAAACTCCATCTGTCACCTATATTTTTTATCACATACATGGACACCTAGAGTGCTTCCAGAGGGAGGGCTCCTAACACTACCAATGAGAAGGCATTATGCAGCTATGTAGTCTTTTCTTTCTTAATGGACTATCTGTGGCTAGAGAAAAACTGAAAACATGGGAGGGTTACAAGTTGAAGATGCTGCCCTCTTAACCACCCACCTCGGTGAAATTCCATGTACGCAGCTCCTTTACACATGCTTTTTTCTGCCAGAGATTTTCTTTCTCTGCCTTTCTATATGTTCCATTAAACAGCCAATAGGTGGCGCTGTGGTATAGCAGGATTATGCAATTATGCAAAGCTCTTAAAACGCCACTGAGAAAAAATACTAGACTTTCCCATTTGGGATAAAAAGTTATAATGATTGCAAAATAAGGGTGAAGCCTTGGAGGAGGAGGACATCGTGTAAGGGACCCGCAAACTACCATGAGTGAAGAAGCATGAGTACACAATAAAAAAACTTGTGTTAAAAGGCTCACAGAGAAGCCAGCTCTAGAGATAACTCTATGTAGCACAGTAAATTTTTTACAAGTCAATAAATGTTTAATAATAATAATAATAATGATAATACCAGATCTTCCTTCTTTATAGAAAAACAGTGCATGTTCTACCACTGAGCTTTGGTCCTCTCTCCAAATAAGCCTAATTAAAAAACATATATAGTTGCTCATTGCTTGCCATCCCATCATCTACTCTGAACGCAGCCAATGTGGCTTGTTAACCACTCTGAACAAACCCACAACAAACTATGGCTTCTCAAGGTGGCTTGTTTGTGAAAAATAATCCACACTGCATGGTTAGCAAGCCACCATGTGGAAAACACACTGCATTCAGACAACATGATAATCCACGGTACAACAACAACCCAGAGTTCAACAACAACCCACACCCAAGCACTGAGTGTGGGTTAGCATGTTGTGCGAACAGCTCCAAGGTATACAGAGAGAAGGAGAACAGGAGCCATCCATCAGATTGCAGTAGAGGGAGATAGGAAGCAGGGCCACTCCATCAGATGAAAGACCAGCTCTATCAGACTCCTCATCTCCCTGAACTGTTTTCCATTCCAGCTGGTCATTATAGGAACTATTACACTTTAAGAATTGGTGCCTGCTTTTTTCCTCCTCCTTCCCCATTCCTTTTTCCTTCTGTATCGTGTCTTTTGGATTGTAAGCCACTAAAGACCCTCCCTGAAGACATTTGTGCTGTAAGCGCAGGCACCAGGGATAACAGTTACTCTGCAGGCATTAACTGAAGAGCGGTGCTACTCTGAATAGCCCCCACTACATGGGAGCTATAACATAGGAAGCTGCCTTATACTGAGTGAGATCACTGGTCCCACCTGCCCGGTATTGTTGATACTGGCTGGCAGTAGCTCTCTGGGGTTTCATGCAGCATTCTTTCCTCACCGTAACTGGAGAAGCTGGAGATCGAACCGGGGACCTTCTGCATGCAAGGCAGGTGCTCTATCACAATGAGCTATGGCCCCTCCCCATAGTATGAATAGGGTTACTGTGGGGTTTAATTCAAGGATGAACAGCCGGAAGGGTGAATATTTCTTCTCCTAGAATATTAATAATAGATTTATAGTAATGTTGGATATAGCCCAATTTTGTTAGGCCTGGCAGTTCTCCAGGGTCTCTGGCAGAGCTCCTTCTGAGCCAGCACTGGTCCTAGACACTTTCATATCAGAAGCGAGAAATAAAAACAACAGCCGTCCTCGCTTTAAAGAAAACTGATTTCATTGCTCCTTACAGCCTTATGTAGTTGGCCTCCTTGTGCCCATTCTTTGGTAGAAACACTGAGAGGCAGCCAGCAAAAAGAGGGATGCAGAGGGGGAAAGCCCACCACCCAGGAGAGTACAGCAGTAGACTTTGGAATGAAATCCAGGAATTGTGCCATCAGATATAAAGCAATTTGGAACCCTGAAAGAACCATGAACATTGCTCCAATTTCAGACCATCCCACAATCCTCTGAGCAAACAGAAACCCTTTGCTTTGCTTAATTGACAAACTGAAAAGCATTCTTAAGAAGAGCTATGTAGATAAATAAGAAAGCCAGAAGGCATGTCGTAGAAAGGAAAAGTTGGAGGCGATGGTTATAAAAATAACCCAGGGGGAGGGAAAACCCCCCCATGGGAACACACTGGCAGATTTCAAATATTTAACGGATGTCAGCAAGAAGAAAGAGAGCAATTAGTCATCATAAATGCTGAAGACACAAAAACAAGCGATGTTGGTTTTAAGCAACAGGAGAAGGGGATTTAGGATATATTTGAAGGAAAAGACATGCCGTTTCAATGGATAAGTGCCTAGGGAGGATGCAAACTCACATTCCTTGGAGATTTCCAAGCAGAGGCTGAATAGCACCTAGTAAGGGTGCTTTGAGGTAAAATAGGCTCCTGTACCTCAGTGGGTGTCCAGCAGACCGTCTTAGGCCCACTAAAGTACAATACGCCTGCTACGCCACTTTTCCCATTGCTGTTGCCTAGACAATGCTCTGCCTCTACTACTCTCAGTGGCCATTAATGGCTCAATCCTAGTTAGGGTGACCAGATAAAATCCAGGTCAGGGCTCCTGTAACTTTAACAGTTGTAGAGAAAAGGGGATTTCAGCCAGTGTCATTTGTATGCAATTAGTTCCTGGTGAAATTCCCTCTTCATCACAACTGTTAAAGTTGCAGGGGCCCTGCCTTCTTTTGTATATGGTCACTCTAGTATAGTGCCTGCACCTTTAACTGTTGTGAGGAAGAGGGAATTTCACCAGGAACTGATTGCATACAAATGACACTGGCTGAAATCCTCTTTTCTCTACAACTGTTAAAGTTATATGAGCCCTGACCTGGATTTTATCTGGTCACCCTAATCCTAGTCAGCCTTTTGACAGGCCTCTAAGACTTTAGGCCTGTGGGCTGACTGTACCCACTCTCCCTGGCAATTTGAAGCTGCCCCCCTCCAAGGGGCTATTTCCAAACATCCATTGTTTGAAGCCCTGTAACCCATCTTTCTGAGAACATCTAAGGCCCACTGAAACACCTCAAAAGGGGGAATGGGAGAATGCCTTCAACACTGCATCTGGCTTGCTCAACAGCTCCTTGGGTTCAGAGGCATATGGTGGAGTTGGCACCAGATATTTGCATTCAGTAGGGCTGTGCACGGATCCGGACCCCGAATCTGGAGCGGATCGGGCTGATCCGAGCCTCCCGGATCCTGATCTGAACCAGATTGGCCCCAAATCTGGCCGAATTGGATCCACGATCCGGATCTGATTTGGATCTGGTCACAGCACCCTCCCCGCTCTCCCCCTCTCTTCCGCACTCTCCCTGCTTACCTCCTGCCTCCTCCACATCATCCCTGTCGTCCTCTCTCCTCGCTGTGTGCCGCCACATTTCCCGCTCACGTTGGGTGACGTCATCACTCGACGGGAGCGAGAAAAGCGGCGGCACACAGCGAGGAGAGAGGACAACGCAAGATGACTTGGAGGAGACAGCAGGTAAGCAGGGAGAGTGGAGGAGGGAGGGGGAGAGCGAGATGGAGTGCTATGCACAGATCTGGATCGAATCTGGATGTGAGTCGGATCAGATTAGGCCCAATCTGATCCGAGTCTGATCGGGCCCAATCCAGACCTGACAGGTCTGGATTGGATCAGGGGGTCCATGCAAAGCCCTAGCATTCAGTTAGCTGCACTACACAGTTTACCTGCATTCTTCATATGTGTGAGTTGCCGGGAGAGTGAAAGTGTTGTGCACTGCTGCCACTGAACACAGCAAAGAGCAGCACTGATAAGGCAGGGACATGATTAGTGGGCAGTTATAAAAACACACTGAAGGAAGAAACTAGAAGCTAAGAAAAGGGGTGCAGAGAGATCTGTGGGGTGGGGTAAGAGAAAAAGGTGATAGAGAGAAAAGAGAGCATTCATGATGAGAGCAGAGGGAGAAGAGAGCGAGCTCTACAGAGCGGAAAGAGAAAAGAAGTAGGAGTTAATGGGGTTCAGAGAGAGATCTGGTGGTACCGAAAGGAAAGAATATGCTATGTAGGCAGAGATAAAAGTGGTTAAGTGGGTAAAAAGAAGCATTAAGGGGAAATTATAGGCAAAACCACTTTCCTACTGCTGATGAAAAGATACATCCCTGAGTTAGTAGCAATATAAAAGTAGGTGATTTGAGTTTATGCACCCTCTCCCTATGAACAGGACTTGAGAAGGAAGTATCAAAAGCAGTTGCTGGGGAACATGGGTGGGTGATATTGCATTGTGTCTTGCTTGTAGGTGCCTGGTCGACAGCTAGTTGGCCACTGTAGGAACAGAGTGCTGGACTAGATGAGCCCTTGGTCTGATTTAACATGGCTGTTCTTATGTTCTTATATTCATCCATCCTCCTGCTAATTAACAGGGAGCATAATCCACCAGCACGTTCTCCTGCATTAAAATGATCAGAACGTGAGCAAGAGCAAGTTTTGTTGCTATGCTTTTGCCCGGTTCCCTTTCATTTCAGGAGGCAAATTCAGGAGAACTTCCTGGTGGATTGTTCTTCGTGGATGAGATCTGTCTACATCCCATTCAGCTGACCATGTCGTACTCAACGTCTATCACCTTGCCTCATGGTAGGGCCATTACCACTTCAGATGCTCAAAACAAACCACAAATATGGTGGTCCATTCCACACATATTATTGGCTCAGCAACATATGGAAATACAGTACTTGAGGACTGGGCTGCTGGTCAGCTACGGGAGCAGGACAAATGATAGCCATAAGGTTGAACCTCAAATCTGGCCCGCCTGAGGGCAAAGTCTGGCTCTCCAGATGGCCACGCTCCCTTCCCCTGGCCTCCCACTCTCCCCTGCTACCGATCATATGGTGGCTTCCCAACTTTGTGCAGTCTTCCCTCCCATTCTAAAAGGCTTAGTTACTAGCAGCAATAGCTTTGAGCGAAAACAAGCTGGTATTTTTTTGTCCTGATCCTTTTGACCTTTGCCCAATCCTTTTTGCTTTCAGCACTACCACGTGGCCCCCAAGAGCTTCTCCAAACTTGAATGTGGCCCTCAGTCTGGAAGAGTTTCGACACCTCTGCCACAGAGTGATAGGTCAGGGTGGTGATAGCCTGATCAGCACTTGGATGATGTAACTCTATAGAGCTCACGCTGCCTTACCATCGGAGGCAGTACCGGCTCCAGGTTTTGAGGGCTGCTGGGCAAGGCACCTTCAAAGGCCTTCCTCCCTCCAATGAGTCGACCTTACCACCAATAGCACCATTAGCTGCTATTGGTCCTCATCCTTTCTTGCATCATTACAACCACTTATCTGAAGGAACGCCACCTCCCATATGTACCTGCCCGGACCCTAAGAACATCCTTGGGGGTCCTTCTCCGTGAGCCCCTGCCAAAGGAAGTGAGGCAGGTGGCTACCAGGAGGAGGGCCTTCTCTGCTGCGGCACCCCAGCTGTGGAATGAGCTCCCCAGAGAGGTTCGCCTGGCAGCTATGTTATACTCCTTTAGACGCCAGGTGAAGACCTTTTTGTTTTCACAGGTTTTGATTTTTAACCTTGCTGTTTAAATTCGTATTTTAAATCCCGATCAATTTCCGCACGGCTGCTCGGTTTTTATCCTGTTGGGCTGTTATACTGTATTTTAAATTATGCTTTTATACTGTTGTTTTATATTTTGAACGGTTTTTATGGTTTTAATTTTTGTAAACCGCCCAGAGAGCTTCGGTTATTGGGAGGTATAAATGTGCAATAAATAAATAATACATAAATAAAAATGGCTTACTTGACAGGCAGAGAGCCCATAAGCAAGGAGGCAGTGGCATCTCCTGCTCCTCCTTCTTGCCACCTCTGTGGTCTGGGCCAGAGGGAGGGGCAGGTGAACGAGCAGTGAAGAGGAGCAGCAAGTCTAGGGGGCTCTTGTGGGAGGGCCTCTGTGGAGGTGGGGCCCTTGGCAGATGTCCAACCATGCCTAAGCTCGACGCCAGCCCTGACAGGACAATTGGACTACTATACCATTTGTCTGCAGCTGGTGGGTTGTGACCTACAATTGGGTCACACTCTGCCCTGAGGTGGGGTACACCGGTGGTTCTACCACCAGTTTTAGTTTATATTTTAAGAGACAGATCAACAGAGACATTTACAGTAAAAAAAAATAATACACATGGATAGCCTTGTTAGGCTGTTACAGAAAATACACACGAAAAGATGAAGGATGGAGACAAATCACAATTAATCTCTTGTTCTTTAAAGTGCTTGTTTAACACAAAATTAAAAGAAGGCAGCAGGTTGTCTGGTTAAAGGTGAGTCTCGTGGTTTGGAAAAGATAAAAACTACGGAACTAGATGGTCAGTACAGTCCTCTCCAACTCCCCCCCTCCCCGCTTGATACACTGGCCCCTGCGCAGAACCAACTGCCCTCCTTCCTCAGTCAGCATAGTCTGCTTCTGATATACTCAACTTCTCACCTAGGGTATTTTTTTTATATTGGCAGGATATAAATTGAATTATTATTATCATCATCATCATCATCAACAACAACAACAATTTCTGTCAAGCATTTCCCCCAGATATTTAAAAAATGTTCCCTAGAAATACTGGTTTCTAATTAATTCCCAAACCCCTATCTCACCCCCATGGCTAGAGAACATATGACCAGTCCTATCTGCTCCAACCACTACGTACCAAGACTTCTGCCTGTTGCACAGAGTTGCCAAGGCTGCTGTGTGTGAGGTTTATGCAATGTCCTTCAACACTTTGCCCCCTGACCTTTCCTAGATCATATTTCCCTAGCAGGATTTCTGTCTCCGCTATGGGGGAAGAGGACAGAATGCACATTTACTCTTTGCACAAGCTAATTAATTTAAACCCTTGCAGATAGAAAGTCGACAACTGACTAAATATTGGCAGGAGGAGAGGGAAAAAACAGTCACATGCCACAAATTAAACACACACACACTGTCAGGATTATTTACTTGTGTGTGTGTGTGTGTGTGTGTGTGTAAATCTTTGTGAAACCTAACCCAAGCTTGTGGTATTACTTTCTCCCTTCTTACAATTGACCCCACTTCTTCGTCTCTAGTATTTATTTTTCCACCCTTGGGCTCCTTATAGGTGCCTAGAGACAGCTGGATGTGGTGGAAAATCCAAGTGACCATTGTCCCCCCCTCATTGGGGAGGGGAAGCCACTTTCTTAATAGCATATTAAACTAGTTGCATGATCATTTTTGCCTCCTTCCCACATTTATGTGCCCTTCCAGAAGCCCTAGAAATCTTTGTCCCCTCTGTGCAACACAACTGATTCTCCCTGCTGCCACCGAAGGCATGGGAGATCCCAATGTCCTGCGGCAGCTTCCTAAGGAAAAGCAAGACTTTGACCACTTGTGCCAAAGGCAGTGTACCTCTGTGCCCACCTTACCAAAGACTTTTCTACCCTCCTTCAGCTCCAATGTCTGTCACCGAGCAGAGAAAGGAATTTGGGCCAGTTTTGAACTTCGCTGGCTGGGATCTGGAGGCATCTGGTTCGGCTAGGGCACACCCACCCCCCAAACCCACAAGATAGATTTCGCCAGTTCTCACTCCTGCTCAGCCTACCCCCTGCACCCTCTCCCTGTTCACAGAAACCCTGACCACAGAGATTGGGAGAGGCAGTCCTTACCTTCCAGACAGAGCCCGTCAGGAGCCGAAGGGAGGGGAAAAATAGGTCCAGTTGCAGTTTGCTGCTGGCACAACAAGTGGCAACCCTGCAGCAAAGCCTTTGTGCCAGGCTGGGTGACTCCTGACCCTGGCCAAGCTTGAGAAGACAACCTGGGGCGTTGTGGACTGTGGGAGGCAGGCAAACACACAGCATGAAGGAGAAGGCACGGCTTTTCCTGAAAGAGTGCGCTTGTATGTGCCTGTGACTTTAATATTCATGCTGTGAGCTGCAGGGGGAGCAAATCAGACCCGAACAACAGAAAAACAAGCCAAAGGAAAAAAGAAAAAAAAAAGAAACCCAGTGAAGAGAACACAATGCAGAGGAATGAAAGCGAACCTTGCTCTGGCAAGGGCACCGGAGGAGTTAAGAACATGCTTCCCGAAACCTCATGACACCAGCTGGATAAAAAACTCCTCTTTGAATGCAGCTCGACTCACCTGCTGCTCCCAAGCATCAGGGGGATTCCCACAGCCTCTTCTGGGACATGGCAAGGCCTGTCAGAAAAAACAGCAGGGAATGAGATCGTTAGTAGCTGGAAGAATTCAACATTTCCCAAGGGCAATGTGACACCGGGGTTTGGTTGAGAGCCAGTGTGGTGTAATGGTTAGAGTGCTGAGTTAGGAGTAGGGAGACTCAGGTTTGAGTCCTTACTCTGCCTGGCGTTGGGTCAATCGCAGACTTTCTATACAATGTTGTTGTGAAGATACAATGAAGAGAAGGGGACAGCCAGTCTGGTGTAGTGGTTAAGAGTGTTGGACTGGGAATCGGGAGATCCGGGTTCTAGTCCCCACTCGGCCATGGAAGCTCACTGGGTGACTTTGGGCCAGTCACAGACTCTCATCCCAACCTTCCTCAAAGGGTTGTTGTTGTGAGGATAAAAATGGAGAGGAGGAGGATTTTGTACACCGCCTGGGGTTCCTTCAGGAGGAAACAAGGTGTGAAATAAATGTAATAAATCAATCAAGAAGAAAATATTTAAGCCACCTTGAGTTCCTTGGAGGCAAAAAGGCAAGATATAAATGTAATAATAAAATAAACAGTATTTGGGCCAGCCGCTGATTCTTAGCATAACATATCTCAGAGGGAGGGGGGCTGTTGTGAGGATAAAAATTGAGAGGAGGAGGATCATGTACACTCATTGGAGGAAAGGCATATAAATGTAATAAATAGATAAGGGAGTACATAGCAGCGAACAGAAGTTGTGTCCTGAAGAGGCAGATTGTGGCATTAAATCCAGCAGAGTAAGAGATGGATGGATCTCCAGGGCACAAGCCACTAGGAAATTCTCCTGCACTGTTTTGCTCGTGTGCAGGACAGCCTTCTGGTTATTGTTATTACTATCATATCACCTTTGTGCATGATGTTCTAAAGCAGGCTTCGTCCATCTGGTGCCTTCCAGGTGTTGTGGATTTTGCCTCCCATCAGCCCCAGCCAGCATGGCCAATGGTCAGGAATCCTGGGCGTGATAATCCAAAACATCTGGAAGATACCAGATTGGGGAAGGCTGCTTTTTGGAGGAATAAGAAAAGGCTCAGAGGTCAAATCCAACCTTCCTAGAGGTCAAATCTGGCATTCTGGGGTTGCTCCGATGGCCCTACCCCTTTCCCCCAACAATCAATACTTGGGTGGCTCCCTGGGTTTTGTGCAGCTTTCCCCACCCATTCTAAAACATATTCTAAGGCTTAGTTATTTAAGCTAAAATAAGCTAATATTTTGACCCCGCCCCTTTTGCCTTTGGCCCCACCCACCACAAGAATACGGCCCCTGAAAGCTTCTCTGAAGTGGAATGTGGCCCTCAGGCTGAAAGAGGTTTTGCATTCCTGATCTATGAAGTAAAGTTCTTCCAGACCACCTGCATCCTCTAGGATACAGAGGTAGGAAATATTTTGGCATGCAGTGCCGGGAGGTGGCAGGCACACATGAGCACACACAAAAACCCAAACACTACTTGAACAACTCCATAGTTCAGCCTCAACTCAAGCTATCGACCATGGTACCCTTCTGGAACGCCTGAGGGGACTGGGAATCGGGGGCACTGTGCTTCAGTGGTTCCGGTCCTGCCTCTTGGGCAGGTTCCAGATGGTGATGCTTGGGGATAGCTGCTCCTCAAAGAAGGAGCTGCTGTGTGGTGTACCACAAGGTGCCATCCTTTCCCCAATGCTGTTTAACATTTATATGAAACCGCTGGGAGAGATCATCCGGAGGCATGGGGCGGGGTGCTATCAATATGCTGATGACACCCAAATATATTTCTCTATACCTTTGACAACAGCGTCAGCTAAGGATAGTGTGTCTCCTCTGAATGAATGCTTGGAGGCGGTAATGGGCTGGATGAGGAAAAACAAACTGAAGCTGAATCCAGACAAGATGGAGGTGCTTGCTGTCAAAGGCCACAACCTGGGTTTGGAGGTGTGCCAACCAGTTCTGGATGGGGTTACACTCCTCCTAAAAGACTGAGTTCGCAGCTTGGGGGATCCGTCACTCCAAATGACAGCTCAGTTAGATGCAGCGGCCAGGAGTGCCTACTATCAGCTTCGGCTGATACGCCAGCTACGTCACTTCCTAGAGTTGGAAAACCTAAAGACGGTAGTGCAAGTGCTGGTAACTTTGAGTCTCGACTTCTGCAATGTGCTGTACATAGGGCTACCTCTGTGCCTAGTCTGGAAACTTCAACTAATTCAAAATATGGCAGCCAGGTTGGTCACTGGTACACCTAGGGGTGACCATATCACACCAGCTTTGAAATCGCTCCACTGGCTGCCAATTAGTTTCCGGGCGAAGTACAAAGTATTGGTCATTACCTTTAAAGCTCTACATGGTTTGGGACCAGGTTACCTGCAGGATCGCCTTCTCCCACACAATCCGCCCCGCACGCTCAGGTCCTCTGGGAAGAGCTTACTACAGTCGGCCAAAACTAGGCTGACAACCGTAACCCAGAGGACCTTCTCTTCTTTCGCTCCCAGACTGTGGAATGGCCTGCCAGAGGAGACTCATCAACTTAACAGTCTTTTAGAATTTAAGAAAGCTGTAAGGACTAGTCTTTTCCGTTAGGCATATCCAGTGGAATTTTAGGATGTTTTTAGGATGTTTTATTGCTATTTTAATAATGTGCACCATGTTTTCAATCAGTTTTATGTATTTTATCATATTTTATATTTACTGCTGTTCCCTGCCTCGATCCAAATGGAGAAGCGGGTAAGAAATAAATTTATTATTATTATTATTATTATTATTATTATTATTATTATTATTATATTGTTAAAGGGTCTTCTGGAGTTTCCACTGACATTGGCCAGAGTGTGGGAGTAGGACTGGGTTCCAAAGAGCCAAGGCACAGAGCCAAAGTGTTGAAATAATTAACTGGAAATGCACACAAACACGCACATGCTCACATGGCCTGGTTCAGTCCGTCTGCTTATGAAGCATTAATTTCCTGAGAGCTTAGAGACATACACAGATGGATTCCCTTAAACACACGTGTGTGCATATAATGAACACGCACACAGAGCTAGGCAGGCAAACATGCATCCACAGGGACATGTGCGCATGGTAATGGCGACACACATATATGCAATTACGGTGTGCAGTCACACACAGAAGTGTGGAAGCAACACAGATGCATGCAACAGCAATGTGTGTCTGCGCATACAAAATGCACCTGGACACAGAATTATGTGGCTATGTAAAAATGCACTGGGGCCCCAAATATACTTACAAAAGGTATTTATATGGGAGTAATGCAATCCTACTTGGAGGGAGGCATGCCCACCAATTATGCAACCATACATAGAGAATCCATGAACTGGCAGCCAGAGAGTTAAGTGTGGCTTCAGCATCTCACATGACATCATTGCACAAAGAAGGGATTGTTTTGTGCCTGATCATGTGCAGAGTGCACATGAGCAATGACAGTCAGCTCCCAAGGCCATCTAAGATGGAGCTCAAGGCTTCAAGATGTGTCAGAGCCAAAGGCAGGAAACCAGGCCTTAAAGTGGCAGATTTCAGACAGATAATGGAAGATCTGTTCCAGTACACAGTGTGCCATCTCTCACTCTTTCCCTGTATTTACTGATTCTGTAAGCTTTGTTATCCTGGCTGAGAGATTTCCCGAACTACGTACATGGAACAAATGAAGCAACAGAACAGGAATTGCCCAGGATGATTGGCCGGGATGTTAGACAGAGCTAGTATTATCTCATCTTTTCCTTCTATTCTCATGCCAAATGACCCCGGCCTCAGAAGTGGAGGGTGGGAATGGGGTGGGGGTTGCAACAGGCTGTCCAAGCTAAACACCCATGGGGCATTGAACCAGGTGCTTAGGCCCTGTGGCTGATGCTGTGCACTCCAGCTGTTGGCAGCATTTCATGGATGCCCCACGCAAGCTCCTTTTGAACAGGAGGAGATCTGTGCCTTTGCAAGAATTACCCTTAGCTTATAACTCTTACTGCCCAAGCTTCGCTTCTCTCCTCTCTGTTTGGGTGGGGAGAGCCAATGGGGGGGGGGGGATTTTGAGCTTAAAATTGGCCAGAGGAGAAAGCGCTAAGCATACTGGTTCCCCAAAGGCAGTTCCTCCGCTTCAATGACAGCCTCCCAAGGCTGCTTTTCATTTTAAAAGAAGTCAGGAGAAGTACAAGAACATAGGAGCAGCAGTGCTGAATCAGACCAAAGGCCTATTTGGTCCAAAACTCTGTTCACCCAGGGGCCAACCGGATGCCCATGGGAAGCCCACAGCAGGACATGAACGCAACAGCGCCTCCACCCCCACCCCGCCACTCATGCTCCTCAGCAATTGGCAGTGAGAGGTGTGAAGAAAGGGGCCTGGGAGACTACAGGCTGGCGGGGATGGGCAGGGTGGCCTACCTTGCAGGACTGGCGCCTTGGAGTTGGGAGGGGGGAAATCCTAAGGAGGACTGTTGTCAGACTTCGGGCTGCTGGTTCTCAGCACTCACACCTGGTCCTCTTACGCTTATCTTGGGAGGCCCAGCCAGGGCCAAACTTCAAGGCCGGAGTTAATTGGAAGGGAGCTACAAGAGCTTCATCTGTGGAAAACGGCCGTTTGCAGGGAGGGGGGCCAGTGGTATGAGCGGAACGGTCGAGGATTGGTTTTGGCTGATCATGGTACCAGCTAACCCGAAAAGGGATAAAGGGAATACCCAATGGGTGGAAGCCATCTTCTCCTGTGGTGGGTGGAAGGAGGGATCCCTACTCAGCAAGGTGATGCTGGGGAATAGATAGATTTATTGCTCTCAGGTCTGGCACGTTCCAGGGAAAGACGTGTCACCCTTTGAGTGTGATTTAGTGTGAGTTAAATTGTTTTATTGTTTTATTGCTTTACAGCTGCTAACTTCTACCTCAAACCTCACCCTACCCCCCCCCCCCCACTCCCCGCTGCCCTCCGTTCCTTTCCTGGCTTGCATTTTAACGGCTTATTGGACCAACTGGGGCCTTACATGGTTAGCTGACAGATTCTTAATAAATCGCTTCAGTCCTTAACCTGTGTGTTTATTTCCGACAACTGGCTTGGGGCTATTTAGCCTTGGGATCGGGATGTGGGCTTGGGGGGAACTCGGCTAAAGAGTTCTGCGCCCACCTGGAGGGAAAGGGGTCCCTTTCCTTCACAAGAGGCACACTAGCTCTATATGTGCAATGTCTAGCCTGGCCCTTTGCCATGGCTTTCTATATCGGCCGTCTCCAGTTTGGTGCCTTCCAGATGTTTTGGACTTCAACTGTAGGGAAGGGGCTGTGGCTCAGTGGTAGAGCACATGTGTTTCATGCAGAAAGTCCCAGGTTCAATGCCCAACATCTCCAGGTAGGAATCCTGCCAGCGGCTGCCAGCGAGTGTCAATAATGCTGGGCTAGATGGATCAAGAGTCTCTCTCAGTATAAAGACAACTTCCTGTGTACCTAACTCCCATCAGCCCCAACCAGACTGGCCAATGTGCTGGATGCTGGGAGCTGTAGTCCAAAACATCAAGACAGCACCAGGTGGAGGAAGGACTGTTCTACAGTAATCGATAAACTTGAAAATGCGGCCACATAAAAAGAAGCTGGTGACACTTTAAAGGCTAAATATATTTATTCTGGCATAAGCTTCTGTGCCTCAGAACTCCCTATGTCAGTATGTTCTGTCCCATGAAAAATGTAATGACACAATATATTTGTCAGGCTTTAAAACGGTGAACAGACTCTCTCTATCTCTTTCTCTGTTTTTGCTTCAAAAGAATAAAAGATCATCTCAGGAATTTGAAGATATTGGGATGTTTGCCATCCGCATGTCCGAACAAGGTTTCAGTGACCAGATTTTGAAGGATTTGTCCGTTTAACCATTCCCCCTGCTTTTTGAATAGAAAGCTATTGAACTGCCTCTCACTTTAGTTCTGAAACTGGATGTTAACACTGGCAACGCAAGCCTTTGTGTGTCCTTGACAATCTCAGATTTGGACACCAAAGGCAAGGTTTTTGTAACAGCAACAAAAGTTTGGAGAGCAGCACACTGTAATATCTTAAGCGAGCGTTTGCTTGAGCGGCAAGAGATGAATAACATCATTCATTAAGACAACATTTCCCTATGAAGTATACACAGCATGACGAGGTGAGGTTTTGCTAGGGCTGGAGAAAGAGAAGAGAAAATTGAATCAGGACACCGACTAGTCAAACTGCAAAGAGAAAATGAGAAGCCACGCAGCAGGAATGCTGGATTTTCACCATCCCAAAAAAGCAATGCTAACAACTACTGGCATTCACAACACCAAGCATGAGGCAGTTGTTAGATTCTGTGTTGACTCCTGAAAAAGCTCCTTTACAAGTTTAGTCTAAGGGTACCTCTTCACGGGCACTTTGCCTCGCGGTGGCTTCGAAGCGGCGGCAGTTGGGTTACATGACGCTTGCGTCAATTCGAAGCAATCTAGGGGCAAAGGCTCTTTGCTCCGCACTAAAAAAGTTGGGTATTTAGCCTGATTTTTTTCAGAGCAAAGCGGGCTGGGCAGGGAAGGGAAGGGAAGGGGATGGAGCAGCGAGCTATAAGCTCACTGCACCGCCTCCACTGTCCTCCCCCACAATTTAATTTTAAAAAAAAAACAACCCCACTTACTTTAGAGTAGGTGGGCCACTGCTTCAACCGCCCCTCCAGCTGACACTGGGCAGGCGCGGCAGTGACAACAGGAAAAGCTGCCGTAGCACTCCTGCCGTGAAGACTGGCGGCAGGAGCGTCAATGCACAGCGCGCCGACTGTCGCCGCCGCTGTGTGCCGGAAGAGGTGCCGTGAAGAGGCGGCCTAAGATATTTTGGTGTCTCAAGTGGAAAATCCAAATGGCAGCACCTCTTCCCATTATTCAACATGGGGCTCAATCGATTGAGTGCTCCTGCACAAATCTTATCAAAATAAAACGGAGAACTGAGTGGGAAAAAAATCTCGACAGATTCATTTGCGACTTGTGGATCACACCTCAAATCTGCATCCCATTCCTCATCCTAAATGGTACCCAATTTTACATTTATTACTTCAAAAGAAAAAAAAATCTTCCCCCAAGCTCAGCGTGGTGTACATGGTCCCATTTATCTTCCTGATCGCCCTGCGAGTTAAATTAAACTGAAAGTGCGTGACTGGCTAATGGTCTCCTAGGAAGCTTTATGGCTGAGAGGGGATTTAAGCCCAGGTCTCTCTCCATCTAAGTCCAACATTTTAGCCACTACATCATACCAGCTCTACAAAACATCTGCCTTATGGACTTGCTTTATGGTGGAATCGCATCTGCTCCTTTAACTTACTGCACTGATAAATAAACATGCTGCAGCTTTGAAATAGCAGTTGTGCTCAAAGGAGAGAAGCCTTTACAGTCTGTTCCATGCTATTCTGTTGTGCCAAGTGAAGAGATCACCCTTCTGTCCTAGATACTTCTATAGCCTGCAAGTTGGTGGTAAATTATAAACATTTACTTAGCAAAAATATCAGGCTAGTACTTTAGTTGGGCTCCATGTTACACTCCAGCGCATATTACCAAGTTCTTCTCTCGCCTGCATTTATAGTGCTCAAATTATGGGGAGAAATGTGGTGTGGGGGACTTTTAATGAAATTCACAAGCCCCTTAGTTTTAACCAAATCATGTCCCCGCCTTGGAACATTCTAAAACAGTAGCTACGGTAGGATGGACAGACTTCAAACTTGCCGGATTTATTTTGTATTTTAATAGATCCACCAAAAGACATACATTTAAGGTGCAACCCTATGTAAGTTAGGCAGAAAAAGCCCTACAATTCCCAGCTAGCTAGGAATGCTGCGAGTTGTAGGACTTTTTTCTGTGTAAACATGCATAGGATTGCACCCATAGAATTAAAGACTTCTGAGCCCATGGATTTATTTTGAGTACTAGAACTGAACAGAGCTCACAATTCTTCCACACACAAAAACATTTGTGGTTACCCCAAGCTGTCTTCATTTCAGCAGTATAATTTAGGATCAAGGGTGAGTCATTTTGTTGTCACTATTGTTAAACAACTGGAAGTCAGAAACTCTTTCCTATCTACACAATTCATCCAGCGATCCATCAGAGCTTCTCTATATGAGTGATTTACTGCATGCTCATGATTGGTCATTCTCAGAAGTTTGCCTTTTTCAGAATCTACACAATGCCATCAACCTTCAGGACATCTCCCATGCTTTTTTCCAGTAACCTCGCTTTAAAATGCACACACACACACACACACACACACAAGATAATGTAGTATTTAAAATAATCTTGGGATTAATTCCAACAATAAATGGCACTGTTTAATTAAACTTTATGGAGCATTGCCTGGAGGGGTAGTTTTCAACTACAAATCACGTGGTCGCCATTGGTCACAATCTAAAGGAGCCTATAGTGAACATGAAAAGACCCAAGGGGAAAAAAAGCCTGGTAAGAATGCATTTTTTCCCTTAATGTAGAGACACTCCTGGACAGGACTATATGGGCCGCCCCAGTGGACGCTAGTGTCTCCCATGTCACTGGGGCAGTGAATCTGTTCCACGTTTCAGTCGGAACCAAACAGGACTCTAAGGGAACTACCTGAGGTGCACCTTGGATAGTTCATTTAGAGTTCTGACTGAAACCTGAAGCAGATTCACTGCCCCATTGACATCGGAGTCACCAGCCTCTACTGGGCCGTCCTGTAATTCAAGCACTGGGTACCTCTGAATGCTCCCTGCCCTTTCACAAAGATACAGAAAGGATCTGGCTGAGGGTTTAATTATTATCTGTCAGGCTCCAAGAATCTCACACAACCTCCAGTTCACCTTCCTCATTCACCTCTAGCTACTAGCAAAGTATGTTGCAGCCTTCGAGCCTCTTCCAGTAGCAGCAAAGTGCCCCATGTCGAGTTCCTCCCACTGCGCTTTTATTAGGTTGCAATGACTCCCCTTTGACCCTAAAGTATACTGCTGAAATTAAGAAAGCTTGGGATAACCACAAATGTTTTTGTATGTGGAAGAATAGTAAGCTCTGTTCACTTCCCGTATTCATCCCCTGGAGAGACGGGTTCAAATCCCCAGCCATGAGTCTCACTGGATGACCTTTGGGCCAGGCAGGCGCTTTCTCTCAGCCTAACTTACCTCACAGGATTGTTGGTGAGGATAAAATGGAGAGAAGGAGGAGGACTATGTAAGGCACCTTAGGAAAAAAATATGAGATAGAAATGAAGTATCACTATTACTAATAACAATAATAAAGAGAGGGAGAAATTGGGATATCTCCCTATATCAACTTAGAAAATATCTGCAGTACAAAACTTTGAAACTGCTTCTCTTCTCTGGAAATTGTAGTTCAGGTATGGGGACAGGGAGATTACTAGAATCATAGAATAGTAGAGCTGGAAGGGGCCTATAAGGCCATCGAGTCCAACCCCCTGCTCAATGCAGGATTCCACCTTAAAGCATCCCTGACAGATGGTTGTCCAGCTGCCTCTTGAATGCCTCTAATGTGGGAGAGCCCACCACCTCCCTAGGTATCTCTGATGCGCTTAACTGACCCGGCCTCAGATTGGGAGAGGTGGGAATTTTCCTTGGCAACCAGGCACATATCTATTCTGGCAGGCCCTCTGCTTTCGCTCAAGTGACAAGTCTGCCTCCCACAATGAGGCACCCAGCAGCCACATGAATCCTTTTGTTGTGGTCATGTCGCTAAGGCTGACTACGTGCTTTAGTCTCCTTTGCGCAGGCAAGCGGAAGTGACTCTGAAGAGCAAACAGGAGACCGGGGACTCCCTTTTAGCCAAGAAGGTGTTTGCACTGGAGGGTCACCCTTCAGAGCACTAGGGGTGGGAGTGAGGAAGGGAAAGAAACTGGTCCTGGAAGAGAAGGGACGCAAAACCGCAAGGGTAAGCTGAGAAGGCAGGTCCCTGCTGCCTGGCAGTGATCTAGGACAACAAAAGGAACAGGGAGCTGCTGGGATTGTTTGCTTAACCTTTCCGTTGAAAAGCCACAGCAGGGCTGGAAACTAGAAGGAACAGGTTGAAGAACAAAGCTAATCTCTGTACTAGAGAAGGTTTGCTCTGCTGAGAAGACCCACATACCTTTTCCTGCTTCACTTCCCTTATTGGGGTTGTCACATTTTGTCAATGAAAACTGTAATGCCTCCGAGCATATGGTGAGTTCTTCCCAGACCTTTGTTCCGAAAGGACTTGTAGACCCTGAGCACGTGCAGACTGTCTTGCTTTTGTGGAGAGAATTCACCTCTCACCCCTTTTGGGAACGTCCAAGCATGCATTGGAATCAAGCGGCTTGCACCACACTCTCAGCCTGCCTGTGAGGTTGCCAAGGGCTGCAGCGGTCTCACAGATGTTGCATCACAGAGTGTTGGGGGCCTGCGGAGATGCCAAGCTGCAAGTCTCTACTGCCAGCTATTACCTTGCTCCATTACCAATGCAGCTATAACCTCGGTCCCCTCTACAAGGATTCGCTTTTGCGCCCGGTTAGGCGATTATGCACATAATCGCTGAAGCGCATTTACACCTAATACCTCTGCACAAGAGGCGGCGAGAGGAGGTGAAGCGCATTAACGGATGACCAAAATGCACTTTACAAGTAGTTAATGCGCATAAGCGCTTGTTCACATAGTCAAAATGCGCTTTAACGGCCGGAGCAAAATAAAACTCGCTATTTAACGAGCATTCGATAATGCGCATAATCGGAGAGATAACGCGCCTCTATGCCCGATTTGCGCTCCGTTCTTGTAGAGGTAAAAAATTTTAAGCGCCTTGAAAGAGCTTTAAACCTCCATGTAACGTCTTAAGTGTGGAGGGCACATGACAGCAAACGCACGCTTGGCGTGCACCTAAGGAAAACAGATCCGTCGGTGTTTTTCTGTTGTTCCTTCCCCCACTCTGGCAGCTGACCAAGAAGAGAATCAAATTCCGATCGATCCAGTGCAATTCTGGCTGGGTGGCATCTGTAGTGCTGAGCTCCTCAACAGCCAGCAACACTCCTAGTTGGGTTCTAGATGAGGCTTTCCTCACCCCATCATCCTGCCTCATTCACAGAATTTTACAGGGGGCAGAGGGGTGTCCGGATATAGTCTTCCATTCATTACTTCCCATGTTCTCCCATCGCTTCTTCTGCCTTTTCTCACGTCACAGAAAATCCATTAAGGATTAATGTGTTTTTTTTAACTTATCATGCTGGTCATTGACTGACATAATAAATGACTGATGAATCTGCACAATGCCATCAAATTGGTAGCACTAGAAGCCCTCCGTCTGGAAGCACCCCTAGTCAGGTTCTCCCCCTTTCTTTTAGTAGTTGGGCCTCTCCTGACTCTTTCCCGACTTCCAGAACCTGCTGGGCAAAAATGAGGCCTTCCTGGGACACAGCCTGTAAGCCAGGGGTGTGGAATGAGTAGCCCACAAGCCAAGGCACCCTATGAGGCCTCCCTGAAAGGCCTGCAAGTCTTCTCCTCAGGCCTGCCTCCTTATCGCAGTTAGGCCTGAAAAAGCCTCTCATGAGAGCCAGTGGGAGGCTGCTTTTCAAAGTCTAATTACTGCCCAAAGTGTGGGAGGGGATTGGGGAGGGGGCGTATGAGTATGTGGGAGAGGGTGTGTGTGTGTGAAAGAGACAGGGAAGAGAGGGTGTGTGTGTGTGTGAGAGAGAGAGAGAGACAGGGGGGAGAGGGTGTGTGTGTGTGTGTGTGTGTGAGAGAGAGAGAGACAGGGGGAGAGGGTGTGTGTGTGTGTGTGTGAGAGAGAGAGAGAGAGAGACAGGGGGAGAGGGTGTGTGTGTGTGTGTGTGAGAGAGAGAGAGAGAGAGACGGGGGAGAGGGTGTGTGTGTGTGTGTGTGAGAGAGAGAGAGAGAGAGAGAGAGAGAGAGACAGGGGGAGAGGGTGTGTGTGTGTGTGAGAGAGAGAGAGACAGGGGGGAGAGGGTGTGTGTGTGTGTGTGTGTGTGTGTGAGAGAGAGAGAGAGAGAGAGAGAGAGAGAGAATAAAACGGGGCAGGGTTCAGGCAGACCTGTGACATGACGTGTTCCGTTGCACGTACCCCCAAGAAGGTTACCTATGAGGAAGTGCAGCCCCCCCCAGAGTGAACCCCCCCCACACACATTTTAACATGCCAATATTATAGAATATTACCATTTAGGACGCAATCCTATCCATGTTTAGACCAAAAAAGGCCCTACAATTCCCAGCAATTGCCGGTTGGGGAACGCTGGAGTTGTAAGTCTTGCTTTCTGTCAAAACATGCATAGGATTGCACCCTTAAACTTCTAAATTTCATTTATTTTTATACCGAACTGGTGGCTGTGTTCTTCTTTGGCTTGCTGGTTGAACAGTTGTTTCGATTTGTCTTTCAATGTGTGATTGTATAGTTTTTATATGGGATGTGTTGCCTTTTCACTTTGTGCACACCGCCCTGGGATCCCTTGTGGATGAATGTGGGTGGTTTGTAAGTTTTAGAACAAATAAAATAAACAAGAAAAAAAGTTCCCTACCCTTGATGTAACAAGAAAGAGGAGCCAAAACTTGCCTTCCAGTCCAGGGGTCGATCCGAGGTATTTTATGGCTGAGGTGGAAAATCCAAACGGCAAACTCCCTCTTCCCGCTGTTTAACAGGGGCACGGTGTACCGGGAAGCTCCCACACATAAGCCCCGTGAAGATTGCAATTTGGCAGCCTCCACAGTGGTGTCTTCATTTCATCCACCTTGCAAGCGGATCCCTGCCTTCCCTGTCACGACACCCTTTTGTTTTCTGCTTGTTTCCTAGAACTGGTAATATGAGTCATCTGGACTTTACCCTTCGTGTCTGAAATGCAAACTTCCAACCACGCCAGCACCAGTTAGGCAAGACTGAGCAAAAAGAGCGATGGTGCAGGCAAAGACAGAAGGACTTTAGCATAACAAAAGCTGCGCCGCTAGCGTCTTCTCACAAGAAGCAGCTCCAGAGCCATGTTTTGCGTGTCTCATTGGCCCTTGACACGATTCCCAGGGATGCAAAACACAGGAGAATCTGCACGGTCAGAATAGAACAAGCTGTGTAGCTTAGTGACAGATTTATGGGGGGGGGGGGGTGTTCCAAAAAAGCATCCTGGGGATATCTTTGGAAGCTTCCCTCTACAAGGATTTGCTTTTGCGCCCGGTTAGGCGATTATGCGCATAATTGCTGAAGCGCATTTACACCTAATACCTCTGCACAAGAGGTGGCGAGAGGCGATGAAGCGCATTAACGGATGACCAAAATGCGCTTTTCAAGTAGTTAATGCGCATAAGCGCTTGTTCACATAGGCAAAATGCGCTTTAACGGCCGGAGCAAAATAAAACTCGCTATTTAACGCGCAATCGATAATGCGCATAATCGGAGAGATAACGCGCCTCTACGCCCGATTTGCGCTCCGTTCTTGTAGAGGTAAATTTTTTAAAGCGCCTTGAAAGAGCTTTAAACCTCTCCTGTAGAGGCAGCCTTAGTGGGGAAGGGGGAGGCTCCTCTAAGACAGGGGGTCGGGTGGGGTGGGGGGCTGAATCATTCTGCTTAAGGGTTGAATTCAATATCAGAGAAGCTCTGAAGGGTCACATTCCATTAGCAGGCAGAGGCAACAGGAATGAGCCCAAAATCTCAAAAGAGCAAGCATATTTTAGCTTAAAACCCTTACTGCCAGTAATAAAGGAGAGCAGCTCAACGTTTTAGAACAGAGGTGGGGACTATAAATACTTGTTATCAGTAAATAAATATGATACTCAGGGTCTAAGACAGGAATGGAATAGAGAATTAGAGCTTTCTGTTTTGCCCAATCAATGTGTTGCATAAATTATGCTATTCCCAAGTGTCCAAAGTCCAGATATGAAACACTTGACGAAAGACCTCCTGAAGCTTTGGAAACTAATTTATTATTCTGCGCAGAACAGGTGACCTCCGGACGCTAGCGCTGCTTTCCAGAGTCACACCGCGCCAAGGTTCAATCAATGCTCTTATACTCCAAATGTTACATGTCATCAGCCCTCATCCCATTGGTTTATAGCCCCAGTGACATCATTTGGCAAACTCTGTTTTACTCTCGAGTAGTCCCAAGTAGTGGCCAGATGTGGCATTGCATTGCCATGTGTGATTTTACTTGTACCCAGAGATGCTTTGCAACGTCTCTTCACTTCTATCATTCCCTTATATGGCCATTTTGTCCCTCTAAGTCAGGTAGCTTAGGCCTTCCCTGATTGTGCATAATGAAGCCTGACCTGGAGAAGAAGGAGCAATGACGATATTAACAAGCTCCTAGTTCTTGCACCAAATCTCTTGCAAGCAGCTTGACTTTTGCAGAAATGGATACAATGGACAGGCAGTGGGGAATGGGGCTTTGGGGTGCCGTGTGTGGACAGTTTGGGTGTGCGTGTCAGCGGACACATGTAGGATGCGTGTAAGATGCGTATCAGGGGAAATGGACATGTTTTGGGGTGAAAATTACAGATCTGTTCAGATTTTTACAACAAATGGATCGTTGTTTTGACATCTGTACCTGAAGTTTCTATGGATCTCAGGCTACGCCTTATTCAGCAAAAAAAAAAAAAACTTGTTTCAGGTATATTGGACTCCACAATGCCTTTTTAATAAGGTTTTGTCTAATTCACATAAATGCAGGTTGCTTACCTGTAGCCGTGGTTCTTCGAGTGGTCATCTGTGCAGTCACACATATGGGGTCTGCGCCTGCGCTGAGCCTTGCTTCGGGAAACTTCTATAGCTGAGATTGTTTTGGTGGGAACCCTCCACCACCGTCCTACTGCACATGCTCCAGTGAGTTCTCGCTTTCCCCTCAGTTCCTGGAGACCTAATCTGGCCTCGATTCCAAGGGCTACGGATGCACTGTGATGGGTATCGACTATAGTAAAGTTGTGCATGCGCTCATACCTGTGTTGGCACCATGTGAATTTATGGCGATGCCGAAGTGGGGACGGTGGATGGGTTGTGTGACTACACAGATGACCATTTGAAGAACCATGGTTACTGGTAAGCAACCTGCATTTCTTCTTCGTGGTCTCTGTGCATCACACATATGGGCAATTAACAAGCTGATTTACCGGAGGTGGGTAGGTTCGCCAAATCACTGTAAAATCACTGACAGCACTTCCCGACCAAAATTGCAGTCTCGCCTGGCTCTGATGTCCAACCTATAGTGGTTGACAAACATAGAGGTTTTAGACCAGTTGGTGGCTTTGCACAAATCCGGAATGGAAACTCCACGTCCAAATGCAGTTGATGTGGATAGTCCATGAGCGGAATGTGATTTTACTGAAGTTGGTGGGTCTTTTCCCGTAATCTGGTATGCTAAAGTTATAGTTTGCACAATCCAAGAAGCAAGTCTCTGTGATGACACTGGGCGTCCCTTCTTGCGTCCCCCATAGCACATGAAAGGTTTGGGGGATTTTTGAAAATACTATGACCTAGGCTTATAAAAAGCCATCACTCTTTTGACATCCAGGGAATGTAACTTGGATCCAAGTGGGTCTGAAGGAGATTGAAAGAAAGTTGGTAAAACATTTTCCTAGTTAACGTGGAAATCTGACACCACCTTTGGGAGACAACAAAACAGATGGCAGTCAAAAACGTTGGCTTTGACTCGACATCAGCCCCCCTAGTTGTAGTTCCGGTGTTCAGAGATATTTTAAAGGATGTTTATATGTCCTGGGATGTGATAACAACAGACAGCTGGGTCCTAGCAACTGTCAAGAGGGGATACAAGATAGAATTTGGAGCTCTACCTTCCACCGGTACCATAAAAATAACCTCTCCTTCACCCATACTTGAAGGGGAGGGGATGGTGGATGGGTTGTGTGTAAGGGAAGTGACTGCACAGATGATCACTAGATGAACCATGGTTACAGGTAAGCAACCTGCATTTCTTCTTCATGGTCTCTGGCCTTTTTGAACAGCTTCTTAGCTGTATTAATGGCCAAGGATTGCCCAGGCGTCAGGGGATCCGAGCGGCAAATGGATAGAGCCGGTCGGTCCCCAGTTGAGGTCACTGGTGGAGGCATGGATGACTAGTGAGATGGAGTCAAGATGGGTGTATAGACAGTCTCCAGAGCCCTTTTCCATAGGATGGCTCTTAATCTATCTGATTGATTTCTTCTAGCCTGCTTGGATAGGCTCATGCTGTGTGAACAGGCCTCAACTACACGGGATTCTCCGAGACTCAACAGACACAATGAATGTCCGCCCATTTATGGAAGCTTACTCCCACAACAAGAGCATTTTTTAAACAATGCTTTCTGTGCCATAGACGGATCAATGTTGAGGCAGAAGCTCTGAGGGCCGTAAGGCGATTCCTCTAACCAACAGAACGACGAAATTTTTATTATTATTATTATTAACACTAAACACTAAGGGTAAGTAATAATAAAGAAATTATAAGTAAAACTATTGAAAGGTCTCAGCTAATTGTAGAATAAACGCAGTTCTTAACAAACGAAATTCCCGCAAGGCACCAAGCACAGAGGTCTCAAGGAACTGAGGGGAAAGCAGTAACCCACTGGAGCATGCACAGTGGGATGGTGGGGGAGGGTTCCCACCAAAATGATCGCATCTACAGAAGTTTTCCAAAGCAAGGCTCAGCACAGAGCCCATATGTGTGATGAGCAGAGACCACGAAGAATTGTTGGAGATGTAATGCACCTTTTATTCATTTTTTTACAATACCTAATAGTCACCTCCTCTTGGGAGGTGGTCCTAATATGGATAAACTTCATATTGGAACAGTGTTTAATACTGAACGATGTGCAAGTCCTTTTAAACTATTTAAACTATTTACTGGTGTTTCCCCCCCCCCCCAAAGTTAACATATGGTTTAGTTAGCCCAAATGGATTTTAATGAGCCAAAAGACTGATATTACAAAGTTGGAAGGATCAATGTTCACTTCCCTTAATGCAATGGGCTAAAGGCCTAACAACGCTATCAACATTTGAACAGGTGGTATATAGGCACTCCTTGCAGTGGATTAATATATGGATATTTGATTTGCTTTTCTTGAAACTTATGCATAATCTCCCTCCCCCCCCCTTTTTAAAAAAAGAATGTTGTACTTGATGGAAGAATGTTGTATTTGGTAGAATATTGATAATTGCATGTAATCCCCCCCCCCATGATTTGTTTTCTGTTTTGTTTTGTTAAATTCACAATAAAAGGGAAAAGATCAAATAATAATAATAATAATAATAATAATAATAATAATAATAATAATAGAATGGAGGTAGGGACTACACCAAAACCACAAACTAGCAAAGATCAGTGGTTGGGGGGAAATGGGTATAATCATATGGGAAACCCCAGAAGGCTGCATTGGGACACGCTAGGCAGTCCCCAGGCCTGAGGTTCAACAGCCCTCTGTGAGAAGACCCATAAAAGCAGAAAAACCTTCTGGAAAGATCACTTGCCTGTTACTTTCAGTCTTCCACTGCTGGGAAGTATTTGGTGAATTCTTGGCCATGCTCAGCGGAAACCCTAAAAAGTGCCTGGAATTCTTTGCAACACAGAAGACTCTGGGGCAGATGAGTGGATGGGAGAAATATTTTTGAGAAGGTAGAAAAATTGGAAATCCCTGCAATCAACAATGGAGGAGTCCAAACTAAGCTTATGGAATTGTGATGGTTTTGATACAAACAGTGCTTGAAGTGAGGAGGAAGGAGTGAAGCAGTTTCAGATTAGGCCAAACTCAATTACATCAGTTGAAAAGAAGCAGGATGGCTTTGGGCCTGCCTAAAAAGAAGCAGGATGGCACACTACCCTGGTTTGAGTCTTGGCTGCAATACATACATGGAAATGTTCTAAAGGCTGATGACAGGAAGGTTTACTGGTGGAAGAGAAACAAATTCAGCCATAAAAACTAACTGCATGGATTGGAGATCACCTGGGAGGCAGTTAGACATAAATCTGGGCTTACAATCAACCAATAAAAAAAAAAATGAAAACACATCAACTTGTGAGCAAGCCCACATGAAGTCCAGGTAAACATGCATGGCGTCCAACTCTTAATGGGCATCTTTAGAAGCCAGATACCCCAATGCACCCTTAATCATTGGTCTTTAACTGGCATGTTGAGACTCATAAGCAGGTAACATCAGTGGCCCCACCATTTTCTTTTTAAAATTATAATTGAAACAGGAGGAAGGAGGGGGGAGAGGAGAAAAGCAAAAGCAATAAATGGGCACCAGGTCTGAAAAGGTTGAATGTGAATACCTTAGACCAGCAAAAGTAAGTCATAACCTATGTGATGATGTGGACCTAAAAGTGCCTTATGACTCTATAGCAGCATTTAAGAGATTTTAAGTCGACAAATTTTAATCTATTCATAAGAAAAAGGAAACTCTTCTCTCCTCGCCCCTCCAAAACCAGTTGTGTAAGAAGACACCACCACCTGCATCTTTTTGAGATCCATCTGTAGAAGTCAGACGAACTGTATGCATCAAAGTTCAGTGTTCTCTACTTTCACAGAGTGGCACTCCAGGACTCACCCACTGTTGTTTAAAAAACAAGACACTCATTTGGTTAACAGTCGTATTTGAGCAACCTAAAGGAAAGAGCAACAGTAGGGTGACCATATTTTGAAAACCAAAAAGGAGGACAACATAGTCAGCCCTCTAGGGGGTGTCCCGACCGACACGTCTGCCCCCAGGGGGCATGTCCAGCACCAAGGGGGGCGGGGTGCCCACCTGAACATAGCCTTGGTCACATGTCTGATTTTACAGCACACAATTCAGACAGATTTGTTCTACATAACATCTTAATGTTAAAATCACTGAAATAACAAGTGAGACATCCAATGTATCTAAAATTCACTTCACTCACTCCTACTTTTGTAGCTTTTGCTATACTTTGTTGCTATACTCTGTGTGATACATTCTCCCCTTCCCTCAAATATCTTTTCTGATTGTATCCTCACTCTGCTGCAAGCTGCTGCTTAACAGGGCTTATTGCTGGCCGGCTGGCTGGCTTTTTTATTATTTTATTTTAGTTTTAAAGTTCAATTTTGTTTTGAAATTTGCTAAAAATCAACAGATGAACAGATCTGCTTGAAACTTGGCATGGCTAAAGCCCTACACAGGAGCTATCAAAGTGCCAAGTTTCATCTCTTTATCTTTAAAAATGATGCTTTTTTTAAAAAAGCAATTTTTTAAAAAAACCTCAAATTTTAAAAAATTCCTACAAATCAACGGATGAACGGATCTGCTTCTAATTTGGCATGGCTAAAGCCCTATCTAAGGGCTATCCTTTTGCCAAGTTTCATCTCTTTGTCTTTAAAAATGACAGAGCTGTAAGCATTTTTGTTAATTCCCATTGACTATCAAGTAGAGCTGCCCTTTCGGTAGGGGGAGGATGGGAAAAATCCAGATTTTTCTTCAAATTTCATAATTTCCCCCCCTCCTCGGATTTGTTACCAAAAATCCTGACATGTCCTGGTTTTTCCTGACAAATGGTCACCCTAAGCAACAGACCTCAAACTCCTTCTGATACGGTTTAACCAAAGCAACAGCACCATCTGCTGATAAAGTTACAGTATGGCTGCTGCACGCTCCCAAGGGTGCTGTATAGCTAGCTGTGTAGTATATGTCTTCTAGTGACAGTGAATAAACTGTGCACTGTCCCCTTAAGTGTAAGCCAGCCTCTCTCCCCTTTCTTGCCTTGGAACTAAAGGCAAGCAGGCTGCAGGCTTGCTTTTACAGCCCTGCTAACGAACTGGGTGTGACCTGAATCAGTAGACCAAGTTCAGCAGACAAAACCACATGCACACGCAGAGCGTCTTCACACATCTAAAGTGCACCTAACAATGTAAAATGTGAATACAACAAAACCAGGTTTGCAAACGTGTATCATACAAGTTTACTGGTGAGAGGTGTTCGGCTGGCGGTGATGCATGCTCAGAGCTCCAGGGGATTCATCTGGGTCAGTTCCAGAGGCAAGGACGGTAAGCGATCCAAAGTCCAAGCACAGCAAGTTCCACAGAAGAGCTCAGTTATTAGGAAAATAAAAGTCAGGAGTCTAGGAGTGCTCAAACATAGACCTTGTTCCAGCACCCTATGGCTAGCACTGAAAGCTTCTAAGCCTGGGCCTTCAGAGCCCCACCCAGAATACAGCTGCAAGCTACCAGTGCCACCCGAGGAATGGTCTACTCATGAGCAGGCCCATGCTCACAAATATATCTTTACTCATGAAGAGTCCTTATGCCTCAGTCAGGCCCTTCTGCCAAGCCGTGCCCTGTATTCCATGGGGCTAGGTGGCTGCTCAGCATCTACATTTGAGTTCAAGAGGTGTCTAACTAGCTCTTGACTGATAGAGTGGACAGCCATCTCCCCTGTGAGTCCAGAACCCCCTGATCTGCCTCTAGGTCCATCAACACAGGCAGCTTTTCCATAATGTCCTTCTGGGAGTACATGACAAGAAGTGGGGTTGGGTTATTGACTGTATAGTCGAGGACAAGCTAGAGTTAAGTGCCTGGAAAGGTTTGCAGTATCTGATTTTCATTATTTAAAGAGCAGCCACAGGGAAACCTGCTTGGGATAAGAGCTACAGTGCGCACAGAGGGGAGTTTAACCCTTTTGAACTGCACTGCTGTCCAGGGAAATATATTCCCCTCCAGCTGCCATTGCAGATCTTAATGGGGCCTCACTGTGGCTGCTGCTTAAATAACAAAATTCAGGCACATTAAATGCATTTGCTGGAGGTGCTGTTGCTGGCTCATAATATGCAAACTGGGCTTCAGTTTTGAAGGGGACTCCCCGCGCCCCCATCCCAGTTTCAGGAGTTCAGAGAATGAAAAAGGGCTGAGGAAGGCTAGCTGTCCCTCAACAAAATAGCTTTCAAAGTAGCATGCACAACTGCCTGCTTCTCAAGGATACAATGGGCTGGGTCGTATTTTCTGTGGCACCCTAAATATCTCATTGGATCATTGGGATTTGCTAGTAGTTACCTCTGCTTCCCTTAGATCAGCACTGCGGCAAGACGGGGAAAGCTGAAGAGTTGGCGGCTGTCATCACAGGCTCAACAGAGCATCTTGCAATACCAATTCTATCCTGCCAATTCAGCATGGTAAATGAAAGATCATATGCCAGGTACAGTTTATGAACAAGAAGCAGAGCATGGCTGAGGGCTGAGTTCAGTTCCGGAGAATTTCTGGATGGTGGTGCATTCCAGTGGAGAGCAGGGCCGAAGGCAGACAGGTTGAGGTCCAAAATACCTGCATAATTAAGCTTAAAGCTCTTAATGCCAGTAGCTAAGCCTCAGGAGAGGTATTTCAACATTTGAGAATGGGGAAAAAATACAAAAGCGGGAAACCCACCAGATGGTCACCCGTAAGGGGAAAGGGGGGATGGCTGCCTGGGAACCTGAGGGCCGGATTGGCACCTTAGAAGGGCCAAATTTAGCCCAAGTATTTGAGGTTTCCACCCCTGCCATAGAGATTTAGGGATACCAATGCTATGAGCAAAATTATGCATTTGTCTTTTTTTAGTTTGTTTCGTTAGCTGCCATAAGAGGGAAGATTTTAAAAATACATAAAACATCACACCCTTCTACCCTGCACACCTTAACCAGAAATAACCATTGGGCCTGTTTCTGTACTCAGTTATCCCAGATTAAAATTTGCATCTAATTTATATCTCCTGATGGTGAGCATAATAGTATAGTTAACTGATAAAGGGTGTTTAAAGTCACTGTGGTTCTACGGTAGGCACACAGACTGGTAAGATCTGGATTAAGTTCTCCACTTATGTTGAAACTCACTGAGTAGCCTCACATAAGACTGTGTCTCTCAGGCTAACTTAAAGGTTGTTGTGAGGATAAAATGAGATATCCCCATGGATGTCATTGTGAGCTTCATGAAAGAAAGGTAGAAAACGTGAGCAAACAATGACAATTGATTCATCTATTAGCATTAAGAGTTTTTCTTCAAAGAACATGGCTTATTGCGGATTTGAATCCAGGTGGGACAATATTCCCGGAAAGCAGGACGCTTTGGTTTTGAACACAAAAACTTGAAAAACAGTTAAGAGGGAGAGAAGGAATCCTCAAGACAGAATTAACTGGTTGGGTTGTACAATGGAAAACCCTCCTCCTCTAAAAAGGAGCCTTTTGCTGCAGCACCCTCAGCTTCCCCTTTGGAATGCATTGCTCTCTAGTGTCAACCCCGGGCATTAGGTCAGGAAAGAACACAGGAAATTAGACTATCAGTCATTACTAGGAAGTTGAGAATCTGTATCTAAGGCATGGGGAGGGAGGTCTAGAGTTACCAACCACATAGAAAAAAACACAACTCCAAAAACCGTACTCTTCTGGGCTATACTTTGTTGCTATTTCCTGCCATGTGCACGAGATGTTGTGCTATAAAACACCCACTAGAGGGTACTATCCCACTAAACTGAATGGGCCACTTGGTCGCTGCTTCCTTCCCTGTGTGATTCTGCTCATTCCTATTGCGGAAGGAAACAGGAAGCAGAGCGACGGGAAGGAAACATGATCCCACCCCCCCGGTCTGAAAATCCTTTTATTCTCTCCCATTACCATGCAGGGCTGCCCCAAGGTAATTTAATGCTTTAGTCAAAAAGTAAAAATAAATCTAAATGGCAGCCTTCTTCCTAGTAATGTACATAGAGCACAATCAACCTGGAAGTTCACCCACACAAGCCCAACTGAAAGGAACAAGAGTTGTGCAAGGATGCACCCCAGCAGGGTCAGATCCGGCTAACTCTGCCATGTTTAAACCTGTTAAACACATGCCACTTTATCTTAGGTTAATACTGCTTGTGCCTACCAGCAAAGTTCTTCTATTCTTATCATTTCATCAGACATGACTACCATCTTCCAGAGACCAGAACTCCATTGGCTTCAGTGTGGAGTGCATTTTAGGGGCACTTTAGAAACCTGGTGTTATGCATAAAGTCAGGCTTGCTGAATTCAGTGGGACATACTCCCAAGAAAGTGTGTAAAAGACTGTGGTCTTAGTTTATAGAGGGCAATGGAGAGGCCCAGCACTCCAGAGACACAGGGATTCTGCAGCAGAGAAACGGTGTGGAAAGAAAAACCCAGACAGTAGGAAGATCACAACCTCTGGATGTGTTTAGACTACACTGCTTTTTATTCAGTCCTCAGCCCTGTCTAGCATGTACTTTGGGGCTGTTCACACAACATGCTAACCCAAACTCATTGGTTAAATGTGGTTTGTTGCTGAACCATGGGTTAGTGTGTTGTCAGAACCCAGGACATTTTCCAAAGGGTGGCTTGTGAACTACCCTGAACAACCTAACAACAAAACATGGATTAAGGTGGCTTGTTTGAGAAAAATTAACCGCACTACATGGTTAACAAGCCACCCTGCAGAAAATGTCCTGGGTTCAAGACAACACACTAACCCATGGTTCAACAATAACCCATTCTCAACCACTGAGTGTGGGTTAGCGGACTGTGTGACTCCAGTCTTTATCTCGATGAAGAGAAGACAATGTTTAATGACTTGTACTTAGTTTCCACTCATTCTTACAAAGGTGTCCCCATTGAGGCTTCAAACGAACCAAACCATGGTTTAGGTATTTGGTGCTATTCAGCAGGTGTGCCAACTGAAATCCCCCAATTTATTCAATACAACAGTTTGTGTTTTGGGAACCATTGCCTCTTCCCTCATGTGACTCCAGGCAAAGAGAATTTCAACCCGAGAAGGAGAGGCAGTCAGCCTAGTGCCATTTAAGGATTTATCAACCTGGAAAAGTTAGTAACATAAAAGTTAGTAACATAAATTAACTCTTCTTTGCGAACGTCTGAACTGAGCTGCCTCTCAAAGCATTCCCAAAAATGACACTGGAGCCAAACAACTGTCATTTAATTTTTAACTTTTTTTTTCTCTTAAAGATGACTTTCCAATTTACATTAAGACAGTTCTAACAAATTCATTCCTTGTTCACAAAAGAGAAATTATATTAAATAATTTCTGCCAATAAATAACATTTTTCACCATTCTTCTTTAAACGTAACTAAAAAAAAAGAAAAGAGCAAGAAAAAGGAAGGAGGCAGCCTCCAGGCAATGGGCAAACATCACTTCAGAATCAAGAACCTCAGTCCTCACCACCCATTCCCGAGGGTTTGCGATTCCACCTTGAGATGAGCAAAGCTGGCCAGGTGTTCTGGAGTAGGTTGCAGAATCGAGCTATATTAGCTAAGTCAGGGAGAGGTGAGTGGGCTGCGGCACCATGGCAGGAGAGGTTCTCTTCAAGGAGGTGAAAGCACCTTTGTTCCTGAAGTTTGGAAGACCCATTGTGGACTCCCCTCCTTGTTACATGCACCTTGCTTTTTATCATGCAAGATAAAGGTTTAAAAAGTAAAAATAAAAGGCTGCTTATAGGCAACCTCACAGTTAAGGGGGCAGTGCACACAGCCATTAATACTCTGGAATCTGATGGGCTAGCGGGCTGTTTTCTTGGTTTTTTATTCTTTAACTTTTTGTCACTTTCATTGCTCAAGATTGTCCCTGGAATTAAAAAACAACACAACAGAGGTAAATGGAGGGGGAGGGGAGGGAAGAAGAGGAGTCGGACCCCTCACGGCATTCACAGTTCTAAGGAAGGTGGGATTGGGCAGTCAACCCAAGTGTGTTTCCCCAGTACTTGTCTGTTATATTTAAGCCCCCCTTCCAATCCAGCATTGGTTTGAACACCAAATTCTCCTCTTTACAGACATAACATGGGACAGCAGCATTTGCATGCCACAACCAGGATGCCACTTTTTAACATGGTTAATGGATGCTCCTTTTGGAGATCTGGATCTTTATGTTGCTATCTTCTGATCGGAGATCACTCTGAGGGCTGCTGTATGTGCAAACACTCCCCATCTTTTAACCATAGTTAAGAGATGAGGAGCCGGTAAGGAACATCCTGCTTCCTTGCCCTAACCGCTGCCCTCTCTTGTATGAATTCTGCACATTCACACACACGGTCCTTCACCATAGTTAAGGCGCAAGTTGGTCCCAGCCTTCACCATGGTCAACATGTACTAAAATTCGCTCCCCGGCTTCTACATTCTGGTTAAAGGACCAAGAAATGTCACATTGGCTTTAGCAAAGCCGGGGCCAACTCCACGCCAGAAATGGGCAGAATCTCTCTTTCCCAGGTCAAAAGAAAAGCGAGCAAGCATAAGATTTCAGTCCTGATTACTGGAAGCTGGTTTCAACCCTGCATTTCCAACTCTTTGCTAAGATGGCTAAAGGATGAAGAGAGAGAGAAAAAGAGAGGGGGGGACTCAAAAGGAGGATTGTAGCTGTCAAGAGTTTGCTCCTCTTCCAGACCAGGGTCTGCTCCTTGTCGCTCACTTCGCTGTTTTCAGAGTACCAGGAATTTCACTAACTCTTTCAGGAAAAAGGGAGGGAGGCAGCAGAGAATGTGTTACAGAATGAGCATTAGCTAATTGGGGGGGGGGGGAGAACGCCCACTCATCCCAGCCCCCCTCCAGAACGGTGCTGCTGTGCTGAGGAAACAAGAGGCCCCGGTGCCAGTGTTCCCTTAGCAACCAGAACCTAGGCTTGGCCTGACAGCCAGTGGGCTTTCTGTGTGGAACATGGGATCCTATTTTAATTCAGGGTGTCGGAGTGATCCTGAGAGGAAGGGAAAGAGCCCAGAGCTCCTGCCTGTGGTAGTGAACATCTCCTCCTGCCTCAGAACTGACACTTCTTCGGAACAGCTGCTCCAACGGAGACTAGGGCCTCTCTGTGACAGAACCGGGGGCTGCTTGGAACTGCCATTTCGGAAACCGTCACGCAGCCCTTGTTTCTCAAATGTGATGCAATCCAAGTAGGTGAGTCTATTTTGTGGGCAGAAGGGACACCAGGTAGTTAGCTCATTCCAGGTCTATGGAGCAAAAAGCACCACACCCAGAAAGCAGTGGCTTTAGGATCATCATTTTGCTTGAGAAAAAGCAAAATGGGGTACAAAGAGATGAAAGAGTTGCAGAATGTACCTAGCCAGTCTGCAAGGAGAAGCCAAGAGCATGTCATTTTAGGGCCCATGGGTCTTTTCTCTTTAAATAAAAAATCAGGCCATGTGCAAAGTTACAAGTGTCTAGTAGGCAAAGAGGAGTGCATGTATACCATTGCCAAGAATTAATATTTCCCAAAAATGATGAACAGGGAGAAGTTGGCAGTATCTTCCTGACACTAAGAAAAAATGAGACACGAAAGGATCCAGAATTCTGTGGCTGAGATTCAGGTAGTATAGTTGCTGTGCTGGCTTCCACGTGGCTCCCTGGGATATATGAAGACTTCCATCCAATACACGGCTGGGCTTCCAAACATATTGACATAATACATAACCCCTCCTACGTACCCACCTGGGAGGTCCATCTTTCGCATGTTATGTAAATGAACAAGGAAGGCCCAACCACCCAGGTGGAAGTTTTGATACATTCCCAGAAGCCTCATGAGGGCAGGCAGAGAGGCTGCAGCCGCATTGCCCAAAGTATGTGCCATGAAGGTGCAAGTTCCCTTCGCTCTGGATGATCCACAAGCGTTTGCATCTCTCAATCTGGAGGCCTTCCACATCAGGCCAGATCGCTTGCCCTCTTAGCGCAAAGCTGAGATCTCCTGAAGGACAGTGATTCCGACCCCCACCGTTTTTCTATGAAAGGAGGTGCTGTGGTGAACCCCAGCAGAAGCCATAAGAGGCGTGCACAGTTTAACGCAAATAAAATTCACACTGTTTCAAAGAAGCAGTTGATGTAAAAAGGGTGGCGATGAGAACATAACCCACCCACCTCCCAATCGCCTCTGCTCTGAAATGCAGACAAACCGACCAATGTCATAATTCTGAACAGGGAGGTTTCTGAACTGGGGAAAGTCTACACCCAAAAGTGAGAAGACGACAGCCCCACAGAGACGGAAGAGGCATCTTTTGGAGGTCAGCCCTGCGCTGCCTTATTGTTCCATTTGATTAAGCCAGAAGAGGGGGGAAGAAGGAATTGCCGGTGGAAGACCGATTCAAACATACCACAAAAAGAGGGGGAGGGGCTATGGCTGAACTAAGTGAGGTAATTCCAAGGGGAAGGCACCTGCACCTCTTTCTAAAAAATGATCAAGTTTGGATTAAAATCAACAACACCGTGGCCTAGTTTCCATCAAATTTATAATAAAGGAAACTTAACAGGCTCATTATTCCACACACAGGGGTCCCATCCTCAGCGCACCACGCATCTGTTCAGCTGCTGTTCTTTGGCACATTATAACACCATCTCCTTGCTTCCAACTCTGACTCAAAACAAATATCCGTCACAGAACAAAGATCTCTGGCTCCAGGTGCTGACCATTCACTGGTTCTACTCCTAAATTCGCTCTCAAATCTTCAGAGGGTTCCCTATGCAGGGGCCATCTGGCCATTAACTTACATGTTTAAAAAGAGCAGAATTGGTCATCACAACTCCCCTAACTTCCCACCTGCAACGTCTACCCACCTGTGACCTTCTCCTTGCTAAGAAAAGATATTTGCCTTCCTTACAGAACGCTACTCGCAGGTCACCCCAAGGACAATTGCGGGCTTTGATTTAAGCCTGCAGTAAACATGTTTCTTGCATTTGTAAAGTTCTCGGTGGGTTTTTCAATACTTGGCAAACAACAAGACTGAGATATTGAGTCAACTGAGAAATCACGCCTTGGTTATCCTCCAAGGTTTTCTTGTCCTTTGAGGAAGAGGCAAGTTTGGCTTTGCCAGATGCAAACCTGGAACCGCAGAACCACTGCACAAGTTACATAGGAAGCATGCTTGCGATGGGCATACTAGCCTTTCCTACAGCGAACACCGAAGGTGAATGGCAGGTGGGCCGAGCGGACACAAGCCAGGGACCCCTGGCCTAACAGGGCTCCTGGGCACACATCCACTGAGTAGTAAGGGATCGGTCCCTGCCCATAAACATCCTTTCCACACATAGTGTGAAGCAACTCTCAGCTGTCGCTTTTACGAGCTTAGGGCAATGAGAGAGAAGGATGCAGTGATGGCTCCTGTTCACATCAATAACAGCCGGCTGACTTCCCAGGTGCAACCTGCAGGGAGATGCAGTGCTGAGCAGAACATGGCAGGGCTGCAGACTCCCAGTCCCTTGAACCAATGCTGATGGAAGATGCTTTGATCATGGAAATGGAGCCCACGCTTGCTGGCCAAAATGCCAACGACTCCAGCGTCATACGAAAGGTAATTTCCCCAATTATTTCGGAGGCTGAAGAATCAGCAACTCATACTGGTCAACTGAGCCCCTGAGGTTACTGAGAAGCCTTTTATACTCAGCCCATGAGAGCTCCGTCAATTTCATGCAGAAGCCTCATGTGGGGCCTCTTTTAGGTCTGCTGATGCTCACTGTGTCCAATGGACACCCTCAACCCAGCACCCACTCATAGCCTGAGCGGGTTTTCCACCTGTCCTCATAGCATATGTATCATATCCCAAGGCTGGGCAATGAAGGTGGTACAATTCATATAAAGGAAGCCAGTTCTATTGGTGCAGAACTCCACCCACCCAAAACTGTACCTTCTTCCTACAGCTTACATTTCTCACACCACTCACACTCCTAAAGCACTGAAATTGGGAATGCAGGAGGCCCCTGGGTGGGCACATCACAGAGCTATTTTGTGCTGGGGCTCACCTTATGGAGCCATAGTAGTGCAGTGCGTGTGAAAGGCAGGATGTGGGAGGAAGGGCAAGGGCCTCTTTCCCAAAATATTAATCTCACATGGTTTTTCACATTACGATCACAACTCCAGGACAATCTGTGGAGGTGGTTTTGTGCAGAGAAGCCAACGTTAAGTCCCACCTGTGTCATGCCGATACATTTATGGTTAAGTTCCTGGAAAATACAAGCAGCCAAATGGGCGGATGCGTGCGCACGAGAGAGAGAGAGAGACTTTCAGATGAATGGAGACCACAGGATCACATTCATCAAAGCCCACTTACTGGTTTATTCCAAGAGATTTTTATTTCTCTGCTGAAACCGGATTCCCGAAGGGAAAAGCAATGGGAACATTTGAGGGAGTAAAGAGAGGAGAAGGGAGAGTTTCATTCCCCAGTTCCAGCAACTTATCTAGAGCTGGATTTCAACATTTGCTTCTAACACAGGGTTCCCAAAAAGGAGAATTTACCAATTGCCCTATGCAACATGCCTTTAATGGAAGTCAACTGCTGGAGCATCAGATGCTGTGAGGAACAGAAGAAGAAGAAACAAAACAGCAAAAGTCGGGAGGAGAAGAATGCCGTTTTCAAATCAAAGATGCCACTTTTTAAAATGAGGATAAGTTAAAACGGTTCCAATAACTCAGACAGGAGAGTCGCCCTGGGCTGTTTCCGCTTCCCTCTCCCAACGCAGGCTCCTTCCCTTTTGGCAGGGACGGGCCATCTGTACAGAACAACACTTTATATATGCACTAGTATTTAGACCCATTCCTAAATTTAAAAAAGAAAAAAAAGAAAAGAAAAGAAGACTTTTTATATAGCGAACATAAAATTTAAAAAACTTACAAAATGGTCACCTCTCTTACAGAATGGATGCAAACTGGATTATGGACGTGCCTCCAGGCTAAGTTGGTTTCTTCCCCCCCCTCCCCCCACTTCATAATAAATAAATAGAATTCATTAAGTTTTGGATCCTTTAGTGATACAGAGTGGGCGGCTTGAACTGTTACGGGGCTTTCTTCCCTGTCCCGTTCTTTTCCGCAGAGTTTGTTGAGGTTAAGTTCACCGGCCCATCTGGGTGCTTTGAATCCTTGCGGGGCGGCATGCGCTCATTGACGCGGTCAAGCCCCCTGGCTTCTTCAAAGCTGCGAATCTTGTGCTGTGGCGAAAATCCACGGATGGCTAGAGTGGGGGAGAAAGGGGGTGGCAATGAATTGGAGGAGTTTCCAAGACTGATTTGCTGAACTGCATCTTCACACGCCACTCCGCTACTAAGCAGGATTGTGGCTACGGAGCACGTGTCTGACTTTGGGAGGGAGCTGGGATTTTTTTAAAACCATTTGGGTGCTGAAAGCTACTTCACCACTGATGTGAAAAGACAGCTTCTTAACAAAGGCTGGAGACTGTTTTGTTTTTTTCCCCCCTCCGGTGTTGAAGAGGTTTTGAAAGAGGGATTTCTGCTTGCAGTGTGCACGTTCATCCTACTTTGGTCTTTTGTCAAACGGGTTTGATTGGTTTTTGTAGTGCTTCGAAAACCTCCCATAGCTGCTTAACCAGAAGCATCCTTGCGGTGGGGGAAGACATACATGTACCCACTATGAGAAGAGAGGCCCTCTCAAACTGCTTTCAACTCTCTTAAAACAAATTGTATTTCTCCATCTTAAATAACTCCTAGGGAGAATTACTAATCTGAGGGTGTCTTGCTAGTATTGGCTTTCACTCAGCACAGCCCCACGTCTAATCCTGGGAGAAACGAGTTGGCAAGTCAGACATGTGCTCAATAATCGAGGCATTAGTACAGTGAAACAGCAGCATACTTTTGAAAGCTGAAAAACATAAAACCAAAATAATAGTGAGGACTAAATCATAGTGACGTACTGCACCACAACACACAAAACACCACAAAAAGGGAGAATGAACTAATCGTTGGACCAAAAAAGCAGCCTGGTATATTTTAAATCTTGCATGACCAGGAACTGAATGCAGGGAAAAGCTTCAGGTATGGCAAAGCTTCCAGGCTGAGCACAAAATCTCCTTCTGCAGATTGCTTTCAACAGAAGAGCTAGCTGGATTTACAGCGGTTAATGTTGCTGCCAAGTATAAATTCTGCTGAAGACTGATCTCCAGACACCAATTTTGCCCAGAGACACTTGCTACATGATTGTTGCAAATTAGAAGCAGAACAATTTGGTTAATCCCATATTAGAGCTTTAACAAGCCCATCCAAGGAGAAGGTGAACATTGAGAAGCAAGAGACCAGGACAGAGGCTTCCTAAATTTATTCTGAATATGTGCTCCACTTATTCGGGAGTGCCATGAACAGCATCATGTTCGGCAAGAACAGAACCAAGATGCGCATCCTGTGAACTGGCTCAAGGCGTCTCAAGGCTTTGGGTTGCCCTATGCAGGGCAGATTGTGTGACGAGCACAGATTCTGGAGTGCCCTTCTAGCACCTGCGGAGAGCTGGATGTAGTAGGTGCAGAGGTCCTGGGCTCAACTGCTGGCATCGCTGCAGTGAAAAAAAAGCTGGAGTGATTTCTGCCCCAGAACTATGAGAGCTTTTGCCAGTTTGAGCAGATAATATTGGGGTGGATGGACTAAACCGCCGGATCATTTAAGGCAGCTCCATATATATGTATTTCATTGAGGCTATTTCAGACAAAGACAAAATGGAGGCTTGCATGATGCTTCTTGCATGGGAGGTGCCCTTGGCATGGCGCCACCCTAGGCAGCTATCACGATTGCTTGGGTTGAGCCAGCCCCAATTCTGTTGCAGTGATGCAGCATTCCCAGAAGACTCAAGGGATGGATCCAACTCCAGGCAATAGTCCTGAAGCCAACAGGGAATGGTAGGCTTCGCCCGTGCAAAAGGAAAAGCCACAGTAAGGAGCATTACACCATCATGGCTGTTTCAGGCTAATCCTCCTCCCAGTCCCGACGCTATGATGAAGACCAGCCAGGGGAAGCAAGAGTGACAGGGTAGAGAGTTGCAAGGTGTCTTTGAGCTCTTGCTTGGATGGACCCCAGGGGTGGAGGGTGTGCGCTAGGGCCAGTGCGCCCTTCCCTTCCCAGCTCTCCTCTACTTCTGGTGATGCAAGAATCAAAGGTGCCTGTACTGCGGGCAATAAAGCTCTTGGAAGGGAAAAGAACAGATTAGAAAACACACAAAACCATCCCGGTTCTCGCAAGATTCTAGCCATACCTTCCCGTGCCTCTACCGCTTCTACTGTGGCTGTAATACAGAAGGAACAGTGGCATGCAAAAATGAAGACAGAAAAGAGTGAGTGAACGTAACAACACCATGGCCGTTTGAGAACTACAAACCCCTCCCCCCACCTCCCAAGTCCCAGCAGTGGAGGATTCTGAACATGGCCAGCCAGCACAGAAGGGTGGCAATGGGGCAGAGAGACAGATGGGTGTTTTAGCTTCTCTTACGTGAAAAGGCTACTAAATGTCATTGCAACAAAACCCATGGAAACAGCACACAGAACGGCAGAGCAGGCCTTTCAAGACCAGGGGCATCCCACAGCAACCTTTTTGGTAGCTTCTTCCAGGAGTGCTTGGACTGGGGAGCAACATCCCGTCGCTACCTCACACTCCTGCATGTTGACGTCAGCAACGTGTTGCTAGAGCTAAGCAACACTTCCCAGAATTGGATTCCCAATAAAGCAAACAGTTCTACGCATACAAGTTAACTTCAAAAATAAAATAGCATAGGTGATGTCTGGGCTACTTTGGTGGGCCATTACTGCATCCTGGGCTGGTGTGGATCCAAACCGACAGTCAACCGCAGCACTGCGATTTGCCATCAGCCATGCTAGCTAAATGGAACGTCCATGTTTCTCTGAATAGACTTATGAACAGAGTGGGTGAATTCGGATGACATAATAAGCAACCGGGGGGGGGGGGGGGAAACAATTGTCAGTTGTATTGACTATCATGTTGTCCGAATGCTGCCATAGTCAACTCAGCGCAGATCCTAATCCACACCACAGTTGATTATTTATTACCATGTTGTGTGGGGAGTACCCCCTAGATGAACAACTGTCAAGTTGATTATTACCCCACCATTGACTATCGTGTTGTCCGAATTCAGCCAGTGTCGAGCCAACTACTAGTGAGGGCTGCTCACAACCTGCTGGTGAGTTTCCAGGGGGTACCTGGCTGGTTGCTGATGGAAACAAAATGCTGGACTAGATGGACTGCTGGTCTGATCAGACAGGGCAGTTCTTAAATTCCTTTGCCTTTGGCCCACCAACTTAAATGCGTCAAAGGGCCGCATTTAAAAGGGTGGAGCTTTGGAGAAATACAACTATTGCTACATGCACAAAAATAAGTGTAGAAGCCACAAGGACCACGCGTCCAGGTTGGTTGTTGCTCAAACCTGTACTCTATAACATAGTTCAAATAGAGAGAGTTGAACTCAGGTGTTAAACCATTCAGGAATTGTGTTCTGCATCCAGTGCTCTAGAGAGTGAGGTAAAGGGGCAAATATTTGGACATAGCTGGGAAACCAAAATTGCAGTTGTACTCTACTGAACGGAGATCAGAAGGGCAGGGTGAAGGACTGAGCCCTTCCAGAAGGATCCAGTTGTGGATCATTCTCATTTGTATAAATATGACAAAGGAGTCATGACCCAGAAGCTGTTCAAGTCTGAGATACTTCTATCCTTCTTTGGGGATACTTTGATATTTGCAGAGTGTCAACCTTTGTTGAGTCTGTGTTTGATCATCCTCAAGACTTCTCTAGCACACAGTACACAGCTTCTATGCCAGATTACTTGCAAGAGCTGGCATTTCCAGAAACTACCTTCATGGGCTATGCTGGCATCAAACTTTCTTTCTGGCTATTGGAAAGCAGCTTGAACTCTCTGGCATTATCTATATGATTGATCTAAACTCCTCCTCAGTGCTGGAACTGTTGAAGGTAAGCAGCCCCTATACCTGAGCAGAGCATCCTTGGTGAAAGGCTCTTCAGTTCTTGGGATAGGAATGGGTAATGTCCGGCCCACAGGCCTAATCTGGCTGGCTGGGGTCCCCAATCCAACCCATAAAGCTTCCTGGGACAGGCATGCCCCCTTCCTGATGTCAGTACTAAGGAAGGCTAGCACTAGCAGGCCAGCTCTTATCTCCGATCACTCATTGGAGATAAGAGGGCTTCCCATGCTAGCACTGGTAAGGGAAAGCCCACCTACATCTCCAATCACTGACAAGGGGGGAAGATGATGATGTCAGGCGGTTGGGCTATCCCTTGACATCATCCGGCCCTGGTGGGTGTCCCAGGAGATTCTCACTCCATCTTAGGGCACAGCACAGACACATCAGATTCTATGTTCTGTGGTAGGGGTGGGAGCTGGATTACAGCACTAGCCTACTCCTAGAGCAAAGAAGTTTTAAAAGAACATCACAGAGCCCAGAGATTAATGATAAAGGAAGGAAGTTCCTTCTTCCTGCAACAAGACTGCATTCGGCGGGAATGAATTCCTCCCTGAAAAAAGTATTGGATCTGGAAGCCCTAGGCTGAAATCGCTGCTGAGTCACAAATCCTCTTGTGCAACCTTGAGCTGACTTGCTGGCTCTCAGCCTTGGGCTTCCATCGAGCATGGCAATGCTTCTGATCTGCCTCACAGGATTGCCATGTGATTAGCTTGAGAGGAAGTACCTTTGCACAACAGCAAGGCTGAGAGACTATTTTGGCAGAAGGGCCAACATAAGCTGAATGGTCAGAAGCTCTTCAAGAAGGCAATATGAACGGAGACACAGAACTGGGAATGGTATGCAGGGTGAAGAGAGCTCATGCTCAGGAAACTGTAAAAGGGGGACAGCATTCTAGCAATGAAGAAAGAGGCAGGAAGGTGCAAAGTTAAGGGCTGGTTGGAGGATGAGGGAGAATTTCATGCAGAGGACAAAGTTTGTGTGGCGCTTGTGTGATGTGATGGAGAAACAAGAGGGAAAAAGCAACAGGAAAAGGTGTTCTAGCTGGTCATTGCGCTTTTTAAAATCGAAGCTCAAAGACAAACTGTAAAGATACAAAGCTTAGTAAAACTCAAATGCTTTATTTTAATTTAATGCACCATTGGTGAGAACTTTGCTTATGCACCATGTGGGTGTGAGGTGCTTATAGGAAGATGGAAAACCTGATGCAGCAACAGTTTCCCACATTATTAGACATTAGTCAGTCATTGAAGAATATGGTTTCCTAAGCCTGATCTATTGCAAAACTCAAGCAAACAGGTGTAAAGGGAGATCTTGACAGCTACTTCATCATCTGCTGATTTCTTGTTCCATTAAAGAAAAGATGCTAAGCAGCCTGAAAAATGGAGTTCTCCCTCCCCGTGAGAAAGAAAGCTCCACAATTTTAGAAAACTACCACTTCCTTCGGCCATGCAAGCCTCCGCTAGAATTTTCTTCCTACATGCAAACCTCTTTGGGACACACCAGGAAGTCATCCAATACCAACGGGAAAGGAAACTGGTCTGGTTCAATGCCAGGCTCAACTGCCGGCAGCAGCAAAGGATTAACAAGCTAGATTACAGGGTTCCCCCTAGAGACACATGTTACTATAACTCATTTCCTGACCTGCAGCCAGTCACAAGTCCCCACAAAGGCTTATTGCAAATTTGATCAGTGCTATCCTCAGCAGATTAGCTTTGTAAGGCCCCCTCCACTCCTATATGTACACTGCTTCAAGATAGGAAGAACCATGCACAGTGTTACAGACGAATGCATGGACATACTGCATTGCGCACACACATGATGAAATAGAAAGTACGTATTTGGAACTTGGCATCTTGGGTAGCACAATGAAAAGGTCAATCCAATGGGTGTCTGCTGTGAAAATGGCCAATTCCATACCGTGAATCTTCATGAAAGGAATAGAAAACAAAACTACCGATATCGTAATGCCTTCATACAAATCGGAGGTGTGATCACATTTGGAATACTGGGTATGGTTCGGGTCACCGCATCTCAAAAAGGATATTGCCAAGCTGACAAGGTGGGCACCCAAAATGATCAAGGGGCTGGAGCAACTCCCCTATGAGGAAAGGTTACAACGTTTGGGGCTTTTAGCTTAGAAAAATGGTGAGTAAGGAGGGGCATGATAGCAACTTATAAAATTATGCACGGGGTGGAGAAAATGGAAAAGGGACATTTTTTTCTCTCCCTTTCTCCTAATACTAGAATTTGGCTGGAGTCATCCAGTGAAATTGAACGGTGGGAAGCTCAGGTCAGACAAAGGGAAGTACAGCTTAACACAGTGCATCGTCAAACTGTGGAACCTGCTACCAAAAGATGTAGCGATGGCCACCAACTTAAAACAGCTTTAAAAGGGGATTAGACACATCCAGGATCAGGCTAGCAATGGCAGTGTGCCTTTCCATGCCAGTTTCTGGGGACCATGCGCGGTGGGCGCTGTGTTGCACTCATGTCCTGCTTGTGGGCTTCCAAACAGGCATCTAGCTGGCCACTGGGCAAATACAACACTGGACTAGGTGGGCCTTTGGTCTATTCTAACATTGTTCTTATAATCCTATTTTTTTTAACGTAACTGCAATTTGCCAATGTTTCAAATTTTGTCCAGTTCTGAACATGCAATCCCACTTCAAAATTATGAAATCTGAGCATTTTAGATTCATTGGCATTTCTTGTTTGCTTTGCTTTTGGCAGGCAGCAAATACAAAAGACGTAAGTTATCAACTGTCAAATAACCAATCATACCGGAAGGGAACAACCTTCTTTAAAAGGGGACAATATGCAGGTGGATTAATGCTTTGTTGAAAGGTTTTAATAGCTTAAAGAATTTAATTGCATTTAATTGTTTTCTGTAAGCCACCTTGAGGATCTTTCCAGGATAGAAAGTAAAATACCACTGTAGGCCAACAGTGAAACATGGCTCTGAAATATTCAGAACGTCACCATGTATCTCAGAGAAAGATTTTTGGCAGCAAATGCATTTCAGCAATAGCTTAAAGTTTCATCGCATGTTTCATGACGTATGAGGCGGATGCCCCTTAAGGTGCATCGAGAATGTCCCCTAATGATGCATCAAGAATGGCAGATTTGGGGGGCCTGTTTGCTGACCTCCTACTGATATTCAAGCAAGGAGGGGGCACACTCCACATGGCACACCATGGTAAACCACTAAGCGACATATTTTTGTGTGCAACGAGTTACACCTTTCATTCAAGTCGTATAAGCATTTGTGTCAGCCTCTGATCCTGCTGAGTTCAGGGGCAGGCTGAGGCCAAGCGGCAGCAAGAAAACAATAGCCCAGACACAGCATAGGAAGGAGCAAGAGCTGGATTTCCAATTGGTCAGGGTCATGAGCAAGCCTGACCTGGAAGTCTTTATAGGGGTCACGGAGAAGTACCTGACCTGCTCTGACATCCTGGTACCCAAGAAAAGAAAAGAAAAGAAAAGAAAAGAAAAGGGCTTCCTAGCTGACATAGGTAGTCCCCTTGCAATGCCTTATTATGGCCAGCCCTGGATGGTGGCACAGGCCAAAATCCTTCCTCACATCCCTCATGCTAGCTGTTAAAGGTTTCAGCCCGCAGTCATTCTTGAAGTATTGCATCTGAACAGAAGTCTTGGGAAGACGGGATGGCACAACAGTTGTTTAAACCCCTTTCCTGTATTACCAAGGTTATTTCTTGCTTTTGAAAAATGGTGGACTTCATGCATGGCACACACCCATCTAAACCACAGTTAATTTCATCAGTTTATCGCTTTTAGTAGGTGCTAAACCTGGCTACGGAATAGTCATGGAGGACAGGACAGGAAGGAACGCTCTAGAACCAGAAATCTCTTAATAGTTTCACATCTGGACCACAGCTGTTAAGGTGAGTGAGTGCAACTGTGAAAAGGCTACATTTTCATTATTTGTTTTTCCTTAAGCATGCCTTCAATCCTGGGAAGAAGGGGTTGTGTATGGAAAACAAGCGGCGATTAGCTTTGGATCCATGAAAGACAATAGTGGAACGGCATCAAATGCAAGGATCGTGTGGGTCTGAACACACCGTAAACTTCGATCTTTGCACTCCAGCATAACTTGGCTGAGAAACACACTGGATACACAAGCGCTCAAGGCTGGAGACCAGCACAAATATTAATGCTAAAAACATTCAGCCGTACTCTGAAAGGGAATCTCGGAATCTGAGTACTCGGAAAGAGAATCTCAAAACCCTCAGCTGTTAGTTCTCAATGTTAGCGCTGAGAACAGATGGACTTAGTACAGGAGGGAACAAAAAAAGCAGACTGACGGTATTCACGTACGCTCTTACACAGCAGCAGAAGTCTAAAGGGCAACTGTTGTTAAAAGGATGAAATATGAAGAGTGGTTACAAAGAACAGACCCCAGCAAGGCTACGCATGCTTCAAGCCTCTCTTCCCAGCAAGATCACTAGCTATGACAACATTATACAAATGCCTTGGGCGAGATCCTTCCTCCTGCCAGGTTTCTACTAAATCAGCCCAAGCGGCTTCAACTTCTCCGTCCTTATTATTCTCTCCCATGCTTCGTTCAATGCAGTTCAATGCCACTTTGGGGACTTTAGAGACAGAGGCCTGGGATGTTACCGCCAGGTTCGTGGGGACATCCGGGGTCCATCTTTTTCGTGGCAGAACTCCAGGTACTGTGAAGGGAAGAGAAGTGTGGCACTGGGAAACCTCTTCTCCTCCTAAAACAAAACCTGGAGGGTCTCTTCAGGCCAAAAGTCACAGGCCAACTTCACACAAATTCTGATCTTCGCAGCATGCACAAAAATATCGGAGGCACAGGGCTTGGCTTCTCACATACTTACCAGTTTGTAGAGTCTGCTTCCCCCCTGAGAGGACTCCCAGGGGCAGAGTACCTGTGGGAGTCAGGCCTTTGAGCGTCAGCACACTCTCGCTCTCCTCTCTGAAATGAGGAAAAGCGGCCAATTTATTTTTGAGAGAACAGCTAAATGTTTTAAAATCTGCTCGCAACAGACACGTTTGCAATCATTTGAGCCTACAGGTACCTCAGAGCTGGGATTGGCTACAGTCAAGCATTTGGTTATTGGCCAGGCTTCCTGTACGTGCCAAAGGAACCATAGCTTAGTGGACAGCTCAGGGCATACATTTATTTATGAATTTATTTATTTGGACTTCCTGGCTGAAACCAAGCCACTACTTTGCACCAGCTCTGTAAACTTGATTTGAGGGTTTCCTGAACAGAACAAAACCTGAACAGTACTGAGTTCCTGGCCCGGTCAAGAGAGAGAGAAACCAAAAGAGAGGTCCATGAAGTCCATGCATTCCCTTACATTTGCTCATTACCTCTTAGGTAGGACTATATGTTCTGAGAACTGTGGATTTGTGTCTTCACTATGGGGATCAGTGGGACCAGTGATATCTTACCAAGGGGCAACACCCAAGCAAATGGTTGTTGCCTTAACTATCAAATGCATCTTGTCCGTGATTCAGAGGGCCACCCTTTAACAGAAGTATATAGAGCTAAGCAAGCCTGGTTTGGGTCCTGTCAGGATGGGAGACTGCCTGGGAATACCATGATGGAAGAAAAGTCAGATATAAACGTACCAAACCAGACAGACCTTGGTGTCTCTTTATATCCTACACCCTTGCTGTAGGAGCCTTTTCCAGAGGTTGAGCACATGGCATGACTGTAATATTTAAAGACCTGCAACTCCCTGGGTGGGGCTGATTGTGTGGCCCTTTCCCACAGAACTGGCACCCTGCGAATGGTAGCCATCAATGGCTACTAGTCATTAAATCTATATATTGAGAGCCAATGTGGTGTAGTGGCTAACGTGTTGGACTGGGAGTCAGGAGATATGGGTTCAAGTCCCCACTCGGCCATGGAAACCCACTAGGTGACTTGGGCCAGTCAAAGACTCTCAGCCCAACCTACCTCACAGGGTTGGTGTTGTGAAGACAAAATGGAAAGAGGAGGTTTGTGTATGCTGCCTTGGGTTCCTTGGACGAAAAAAGGCGGGATATAAACGTAATAAATGAATAAATGAATGAATAAATATTACCTCCAGCATTGGAGGCAGTATGTCTCTGTATACAAGCTGCTGGGGAAAGTGAGCAGGAGGCTGCTACTATCCTCATGTGGTCTTCCCTCAGGCAGCCGGTTGGCCACTGTGTGAACAGAAAGCTAGACTAGATAGCCTTTGGTCTGATTCAGCATGGCTGTTCTTCTCTGCTTATGCTGGAAGAGTGCCAATTCCAGGGGAAAGACCCATGGTCCTGTCTATTTGGTGATGAGCTTTCAAATATTCAATGTGCACATCCACTGAGAGATTCTATTATATTCAGCAGTATATGTTACAAACAAACAAACAAACAAACAAATAAAGTAAATCCAAGTCTTTCGATTATTCCTTTCCCCGGGTGTGGCTCAAAGAGAGTTTCTTTGATCATTACTGGTAAACCAGGGAGCCTGGAAAAAGGATGCAACTTTCTCTTCTCTTTCTAGCCAAGATTCTCAAGAGCGAGCAAACTTACCGAAGAACCGAAAAGACTCGTGCCATCTTCCCAATGGCCCTGATCTTATTCCTGATGATCTCTTTACGGGCATTTGTGCCTCCTTAGGAAAGGAAAAAAAAATCAAAAAGGTTTAAAAGGATGAGGAAAGAAAACCCATTAGGCTCAGGCGATGCCAGTAGGAAGCATCCACTTGACTCTAGAAAAGAGAAACTGGATTACAACTTTACAGCCAAATTCCATCAGTCACGGTCGTGGAAGGGTAACGATCAGAATGAAATGGGGGAGCAGGTGATGGATCAAATGACACACACGCAAGAAATATAAATGGGAGGGGGGGAAGCAGGACCACCAGAAGTAGTAAGACGACCTCTTTACCCCTCAAATGGGTTTGACCACACCACGCATGAGATGTAACATGAATGACTCAGCCATAGAGACACAGTTTGGCAAGGCAAGAACACATCGACAAGACCAAGAGAGGGTGAAGACATCAGGATGCCGGGCTGTGCTTGCAGAAGGGAGCGCGCACGGTCACACAAGCACCACCTTTGGCACAGACGCAGACAGAGGAATAGCTGGAACCATGTGGCTTTGCTTGAGCTTTCATTCAATACAATGTGCTATGGAGAAGTAGGCTCCCTTTTATTACACAGACCAAACACAAACAGAAAAGCATGGAGGTTTTGGGAGCTCAACTGTAAACTGAATGACATATATATCTCCTCTCAGCTGAGATCTTGTTTTGTTTTTTTAATGGTCCGGCTACGCATTAAGATCAGGACAAGCCAAACTGGAGATCTGACATGCACCAATGGATCAGCCATGCAAAAGGTGGCTGCATTCAAAAGTCAAGAGAAACGTGACCCCACCCCCACCGTTCAGGTTCCTGGTGAAACACAATAGGGTTAAAAAAAGAACAGAAAAAAGAAACCAAACGCAACGCACCACGTTCAGGTTAAAACTGAAGGGGGAGAAGGGAAAATGGCGAGATTGTCCAACTAGTCAGCTATTCAAAATCCACTCCAAGGAAATCTGGTGGCACAGGCAGTGAGAATTAAGCTTTTAGCAAATTCTAGCTGGGTACCTTTCGGATAGCTTGAAATGTAGTTATCTTCAGGGAGAGGAGACACCAAGTAAACAAGGAGATGAAGATAGAGATAGAAGAAACAAATTTAATTTCCATGGGAGGGAGGGAAGAACTTTCTTTTTAAAATGCAACGGGACAAGAGGAACCAGATGGTGGCTCTCTTCTGCACTTGCATCATGCTCACTTGGCTAAGTCTCCCTCCCTTTTACTATTATTCTGGATGGACAATAAACTTGCCTTCTGCTTTCCTGATGTGTCATGAAAAAACTGCCAATATGGGCCCAAAGGAGGAGGTTGGTTCTGTTACTGAAGGCTATGCAAAAGGAATGGAATGGCCAGTTCAATGATCATTGATTTAAAAGCATTGATCTAGCAATGCAAACTGCCCCCCCCCCATTTATTTTGCATCAATAACTAGTACTTATGCTAGGGAGACACCAAAATAAAATATTATGGCAATACCAGAAAATTCGTCTTCAGTTTCAGCTGGTAAGGAGCGGTGTTACCCTAAAGACAACTCCCTTCACACTTAGCTGTTGCCATTTTTACAGAAATTCTGTACAGACAATATGCTTTCAAAGACTTGGGACAGCACAGCAGAGTTGTCACTCAGTGTTTATACCCCCACAATACTCTCTCTTTTTGTGGGTTCTTTCATGTCTTTCAAGCCAAACAGCTCCCAGAAGCATGACCAGTAATGCTGCAACAAACATATGGACATTTTGTTCTGATTATCAGAGGTGCTTACAGGATGGTGCCCATGATAATAAAATCCTCCACTCCCCCTGCCCCTTCTGAAACAAAGGGCTTTTAAAAAAAGATCAGCGCTCCTACAGTTAAAAAGAAAAGAAGAGTACATTTTCCCTTAGGTGAAACTGATCGGACCAGAAGTCGATCCATATCTGGCCTAGGACATTTCAGAACTTGTAATGGGAGCAGGGAGCAGCAGCATTTACAAATGAGAAAATCTGAACAAACAGCTTCCCCACTCCAGCCAGGCTTCCTATTTTTAATTGCCCCTTCTGCCTTCCTTACAGCTATATAAATATCAGAACTCATGGAGAACAAGGATATTGCCATGGCGGTGGGCCAGGAGAGGGGCAGAATGGCTCTCGTTTTCCTAGAGAAGGGTCTGTAAAAGAAGCCTAAACTATGAATGAGAAAGAAGGCAACAAAAAGGTGCTAAGAACAAGGGTCCGGTACTCGCCGGATTTTGTTGCAACTACCCGAAACTAACCCACCCTGAAAACATAAAAAGGTTTTGTTACCATCCAATGTTTCGTCTCCATCTGTAATGAGCTCATCATCGGAGCAGATGTTGAGGATGTTAACCAGCATCTCTGTAACTGCAAGAAGAAGTGATAAATGAGGACACCGATTAAAGACCAGGCTGTGTATGTGGAAACTGCTCTGCATGTGAATGGGGTTTGTAAAGCGATACGATGCGAACAAATCTTGTCCTCGCATGTTCCCAACATACTCCAATTCTGCTAAAGAGGGAGAATTGCTTCTTCTTTAGCAGAAATCGGAGTTTGCCGCTGCAGCTGGATTGACAAAATACAGTTCGTGTTTGCCTTCCAGTTTCCAACTGTGGTTTGCAATCCTGATTTGGAGGGAAAATGCAGGCTGCAGTTTGTCAGTTCAGATGTAACAGCAAACAGTGGTTTGTGCTAAAGAAGAATTCGCTGAATTGGAGCACAATACGGGAGAAAGGAACATGCGAGCAAGTTCACTCATATAGCAAAAAAACGCAATTTTAACCAAGCTGATGTATCAATGCATAGAGAATTTCCATGTAAAGCTAAACCATGGTTTAGTGCTACATGTACCGGCAGAAAGGAGCCTGCATGAAGCCTCAGTGACACATGGTGGCCCCTTCCCTCCTCCACCTGTGCAACCTTGAGAAGGAATAAACCAGAATTTAGTTTCACTTTAGTAGATCTACAATTTGGCATTACATGTGGACCAGGAATTGCAGTTTAAAGAAGCTCTAGTCAACTGCTAAACAAACCAACAACAAATCCTGGTTGTTTCGCTGGCTTGTTTAACAAGTTAAAGCTTTTTTAAAACAACAATTCCTGGTCCACATGTAACAAGCCAAGAGTTTGTTAAAGCAAAACTGAATTTAGGCCTATTCCTCCTTCCAGTTACATGAAGGAGGGGATAGTGGTATGCATGAGCCAAGCACATGTAGAAAGGGCTCCCCTTTGCTACTGCGCATAGTGCTAAATTATGCCATGGCATTACGTGTGAGCGATATTGTAATGTCTATTTATAAGTATAAACTACAAAGGCCCAGGCTAGATAACATGCTACAACACACACATAAAGCATGCATTTAAAATGAAATTTAATTCATATAAACCTAGCGAATGCTCATACCTAACTGAAACAACGTGTACTATGCATAAGTGAATTCAAGCATGTTCATCTCATTCTCCTTCCTTCCTGTACCATCTCTCTCTGACAGAATTTAGATTGTAAATGCTTGAAATGTACTTCAGGTGTTATATTACTTTTCAAAGTATCAATGATGTTTTTTTCTTCTTAATCACAGCGAAGACAAACAGAAAGAACTCCCAATGCTTTATTCACAAAGTGTCTTTAAATTAGCTAGGCACCGTGCAAAGATCTATTTTTCTGATCTGAAATCCAGCTGCAGGCTGGGGCACAAGTCTGGTGTAGTGTTTGGAGGGATTCCATGAACAGGGATCACTCTATGATCTGTGGTGTGTGAGAAGAGCCCTGAAATGGGGACTTCCTGGGCTTGTTTGGTGTGAACACCATTATGCTTTCTTGAGAAGTTTCTGGCTTTGTGTTCAGTTGATCATGAGAGAAACTATGGCTCAATTCGGACGACACAATAAACAACTGGTGTGGGGGAAACAATCGTCAGTTGTTTTGACTATTGTGTCTTCCGAATGCTGCCATAGTCAACTCAGCGCTGATCCTAATCCACACCACAGTTGATTATTTATTACCATGTTGTGTGGGGAGTACCCCCTAGTTGAACAACTGTAAAGTTGATTATTACCCCACCATTGACTATCGTGTCATCCGAATTGAGCCTATGGCTCAATTCGGACGACACGATAGTCAATGGTGGGTTGACTAACCCTAACCCTAGGGGGTACTCCCCACACAACTGTGGTGTGGATGAGGATCAGCGCTGAGTTGACTATGGCAGCATTCGGATGACACAACAGTCAAAACAACTGACGATTGTTTTCCCCACACCAGTTGTTTATTGTGTCGTCCGAATTGAGCCTATGTCTATTTTAGGAGGAATCTGGAAAGTTGTGAGGATACTGAGAATGACAGTCAGTTATGGCTTTGCAACTATTATGGCTTTGCAGTGGTTATTTAATTTCAGTTTCCATGAAAGCTAAGAAAGTGTTATCCCCTTTTCACAGATGTGGAACTGAGGCTGAGAGGAAGCATGATAGCTAAAACCCGTTAGGATAGAGGTAGGAGTTTAAACCAAACCTCCCAGATCCAAGACTGAATTAGTGTCTGTTGGATCATACTGTCTTTCTTCAGGAGACAACCTGAACAAGAAACAGCAGCGCAGGAGAAAGATCAGTTCAAGTCCAAGAGCAGCTTTAATGTTTATCGGAGAACAAAGAAGGCCTCCAAACTCAAAGCCTTGACCCTAATACACCAAGGGTACAATTCCACATGCTCACCAATGTATGGAATTCCTACCACCTACTTTGCCAGATGGAGCTCCAGATGTTTACCTAGGCTTTCTAACACTGAAATTAAATGCTGGAGAAATGCATATTCAGTAATGAGAATTAAATAAAGATACATAAGCTTGGCTTTATGTAAAAGTTTGTACTACTTCCAGAAGCCACATTGTCAAAGGCTGGAGAAGGTGGCATTACTATAAACTGCTTTAAGGACCTTTTTTGCTGAAAAGTAGTATATGAATGCTGCAAACAAAGATACACAGCAATTTTCGAGTCTACAGAGACAACATTGTTTAATTTCCCACTGCAACAAGAATGGGCAGTAACCTACTTATTTTTTTAAAAAAAAAACTTTTCATTTCTCTGATGGTCAAATTCTGCATACATTTCTAGATTGCAGAATACACAAACAGCTCCCTCTAGAGCAGTAATACACAGTTTAGGGGCTACATCCAGCCTAGTCAATCAATAAAACTATTGCTTCAGGAGGATCTTTTCCACGCTGCTTGGTGAACTGTTTTTGCTTTCAAAAAATTGATATGTCACTCTCCGTCTTACCCTTTTCCCCTACAAAAGGCAGAGACCACGTGAAAACATCCATGAAATTTGGAAGCCAGTAGGGGTGTGGAGAACAGTTGAACTGCCTGATGTTCATGACATTGTTTTCATACTTCAGCACAGCAGCTAAAAGAAAACAAGAGAGAGAGAGAGAAAGAGAAGGAGAGAGAGAGATTATAAGAGTGCCTCTTTCTTCCAGGTTTATACAGCTCTGAAAATGCAGTTATGCTGCTGTGTAAAACAGCTCCTACTAAAACTGAACACCCCACATATGAGAGGCAAGGAGGAATGTCAAATACCAATTTTTTTCTTTTGTGGCTTTTTTCTGTTAATATTTGCAAGTAAAAAAGACTTCAATTGAAATTTATTTTCACTCCATAGACTTTGTATGTCAGACATAATACTAAACTATGTTTTAAAGCTATGTGAATGCGCATCGCCACTCTCCAACCTTCAGTTTTCAAATAAACACGTTTTGCCATTATGTTTGAACCAGAACAAACTGTGGTTAGTTTGAACTATGGTTTGCCCGTGTAGAACAATTTCAACCCATGATTTACAAGCCTGGCTTATTTGGACAAACCATAAATAAAGCTAACCACAGCTCTTGGTTCAGACATAATGACAAGCTGCAGTTGGTTGAAAACACAAGCAAGTGTTTTCCTATCTCGTCTTTGTGGCTGTACCAGAAGAGGGGAGGGGGTTACAGACTTGTGCACAAATCATTAAACTATGCTTTAGAGCAGGGGTGGGCAATCTGGGGCTCTCCAGATGTTCTGGCTTCCCTTCAGCCCTAGCCAGCATAGCCAATAGTGAGGGATGATGGGAGTTGTAGGTCAAAATTTCTGGAGGGCCTCAAGCTGCCCACTCCTGATTTAGAGGTCCAAACCCTGCCAGAAATTACTTTCAGACAAGCACTATTTTTAACATATAAGTTTCACAGGAATTGCATTCAACTAATCCTAATTAAACCTGCCAGCTAAGGACCAGTCGTATTGTATCACATTGTTGTATTCTACCCTGCCTCCTAAAAGCTCAGGGTTATATTGGATCCTCGCAACAACCATGTGAGATAAGGTTACTCAGTGAACATTTGGCAGATTTGAACACAACCTCCCTGCTTCAAGTCCTAACAGTCTCTCTCCCTCTTCCTTGCTGATGGAACAACTTCTGTAACTGGCTAACAGAACTGGGCTATATCAAAGGATCAGACTCAGGTGGTCCAGGGCAACAGAAAAGTGGCAGGCAAAGACAGCATAATATTGTCGGCTCGCAAATATTGCTCAGACCAAGCTCAGAGTCACAGAGCTAAGATGCTGCTCAGCTGAGACAAAGGCGCCAGGGGAAGACAGGTCCTACAAAAGAGGTAGAGAGAAGCAGAGGTAAACCCCTTTAATTCTTTCAAATCAGAGCTACGACAGGAGGACATTGCACAATCACCTCTAGTTCTCATCACTACCCTTCTCTCCGCTCCCTTTTGCAAGAGCCTTCAAAATTGCAGCTGCTGGGGTGAAGGAAAAGGAGGGAGGGGAAGAGCAGAGGGCCTGGGCAATGTGTGCTCTGTACCCTCTCACCCTTATATGGGATTGGCTCTGCCAATCTAGGTGGTCAAAACATTCCCAGTAGAAAGGCCAAGCACAAACTGTGGCCTTGTTTCAAGGCAGTAAAATATTAGGGGGGGGGGGGAACGTATGAAATGAGCAAGTGCTTCTGTTAAGGAAAAACACACACCAAAGGAATAAGGAAGGATCAGGAATAGCCCAGCACTGATACCCATGATACACAACTGAAGTCTTACCCTTGTTGTTATAGACATCTAGATAATTTGGTGCAGAAAAGATTGTGATTAGGGATGGAAAACCTGTAGTCTGGCTCTTTCTGTACATTCGGTACCTGGAAAAGCAGGCAGAGGGTAAGCAGGTCGACCTTGCAAAACACAGAACATAAGAAAAGCCACTGAATGCAGAGCTAAAGTTACTCTGAACCTACCCGGCATCCTGGGCTTCATGTGCTCGGATCACAGATAACAAATTATTGTTTTGCAAAAATTCACAAATCGCGGGGTAACTGAAAAAGAAAGTTTTAAAACATGTTCACATGTGCTGGCGGCAATTGCCAGATATGTTCCCCTTCTTTCCTCCAATGGTGGTTTAAATAGTCGATGGTTAGTTATTTAACCCACCACTGGTTATCGCGTTGTATGGAGGGAGTTTTTTTAACCAATGGTTGGTTATTTGGCCGAAATAACCAACACAAATAACCAACGCTGTGCAGAGTTGCCTATTTGTACCATTAGTTATTGTGTTGTGGGGAGGGCACCACTGGTTATTTCCTCAGTCACCGTTGGTTATTTTGTCAGCCAGAGAGTCACAAGGCAAGAGAGGTCAAAGCAGTGGCTGACGCTCTAGTCCAGATGGCAGGACAGATTTTCGGCAGCAATGGCGGATGGGATACTAGCAGGAGGATTGAGTGGGGAGAGAGGATGGGGATGACTGAGTCAACTCAGCATGGACTAATAGTCAACTCAATGCTGACCTCAATCCACACCACAGTTGATTATCATCATGTTGTGTGAGGAGAACCCCTCTGTGTGTTTGCGCACGCGTGCGGGCAAGGGATGCAGCAGCTCTGGGGATTAAAGGAACTGTGGGCTACAAGAACACCTCTTGACCATTGTTTAGGGCTGCCAAGCACCAACAAATCAAGCTAACATTTATGGGAATAGGGGGTTGCCCTAATCCTGAAGTTATCCACATAAGCATTTAGAAGGACTTGTGAAGCACATGAAACCAAATTCCTGTGCTCAATTTCCTGCCACTTGCCAGGTTTTAAAGTCCTGGTCAACCCAAGCAAACTTGCTTTATCCTTTCTGAAATCCTCCAGATGCTTTTAGGATCTTATTAAACATCTCAGAAAGCAATAAACAAATGGCATTTGAGGACTTTCAATTTTAAGAGAAAAAAACACATGAAGGACTCAGCAGTGAGCCAAGTGGTACTTTTCAGGAGGTACATCCACAAGTCTGCTAAAACCAGAAACTTGTTCAAAATTTAGAAGTAGGAGTGATTGAGCACAACAGCTTGGCCTTCACACCATGACTTGACCAAGGATTGCGTTTGAAATGTTTCTCACCTGTAGAAATAGGAGCAACCTCGAACAGTGTTGTGGGTAAAGTGTTCCAGTGTCTTCTCGTTGCCATAATCTTCTGATGGATCAGACCACAGCAGGTCACACATTGGACCAAAGGCTGGGGGCTCCTTAAACCTGTCTAACTGGAAGGCACGTGAACAAAAATACAGTTATGGATATAAACCTACTGGATGGAAGGAACGTTTTATTAAAGTATACCAAAAGGTTCTGTTTATGGATAAAAATCTAATTTATTAGATAGACACAGTCCATGAAATAAATATTTAATACATTCTTCTTCAACCTGCCATGCCGCAGGCTATATGGATACTGACTTTCATAGTAAGGAGACTTCTGCAGTGGAAATCCACTTTTTAAACACAAAAGATCAGTAAACGTTACTTGTTTTAATGTTTAAAGGACCATACATCCCTTTTTTCAGCTCCTCAATTTATCTTTGAAGAATAACAGATCAACCTTACAGAACTTAAAACTGGATCAGAGAGAAATTATTATGCTTTATCCTACACTGTCAGTCCCTTTAATGAAACATAAGTAGCCTCAAAAAGAAAAGAAAAATAAACAGAAGTCCTGGAGTGGGAACTTGCCAGAAAGGGGCCAGGTAAGTCTACAACTAAATCTCAACAGATGCCAAGATCCTAGTGCTGTGTTGCAGAGTGGGGGTGAGGAGGGAAGAGAAAGAGATCACTTACTTTCCTAATGTCATCTAGACATGTGATTTCAGGAGACAGCCCTCCATGTACACACAGAAACTGTTGGTTCAAAAGGGCAGCAAGAGGAAGACAGTCAAATGTATCCATACATGCATCATACACCCGCTCCGAGTACTTGATTCGACCTACAGGAAGCAGAGGTGAGAAGGAGGGCGCAGGAGTTAATTTATCCACTACATAGCACAGGTTACTTGCAAGCCTTCTTTGGCCCAACCATCCACAAATATCTGGAAAATACAATGACTTCAGCAAGCAAAGAGAAAGGCATCCAGGAGGCAACAATTCAAGAGGGCTTAGAAATGCGACTTGCCTTCCCCTGCCTTTCTCTGAACCAGGGATTTTCACCTTTTCTGCCTTCAGGGACTTTTCATGCTGACTTGTCTGCTGAGGAATCCTGGTACATCTCCTGCAGATCCCCTGTGGATTGCAGGAGATTCTTGGGCGTGACCTAGGGTGCACATGTAGTTCACACAGGGGTAGCAGCCAGGCATGCTAGACCTTACAATCAACCTGTTGTGAACTGGGAGTGTACGCTAGAACATACTCAATGCTCCTTTGCAAGTGCCCATTGCAGGAGAAGATTGGGAGCAATCAGTCTTCCATAGAAACTGGTTCACATTTACTGATTTTCTCAGTGAGGAATGCTAAGGGTTTGAAAACCACTGCCATAAGTTAAACTTTTCTGTAGAAAGGACCTATACAAGTCAAATCTCCAGAAGACATTCTGGATTTTATAGGCCTTCCCTAAGTTAGATATGTATTACGCGGTGTTATTTTTTCACAACTCATCAGGTGTATGAGCATCTTTAAAGTTTATCATGAAATATAGAATGTTTAGCCATAGGAAGGGCTAAAGTTTGCTCATATTCCAGAGGAATAATGAAGTCTGAATAACACATACTTAGGTATCTGTGGCTTTGCATCTTCCCATTATCACATCAGCATCTTGGAAATTGCATTGCTGCTTTAAAATTGTGATTCGGAAGTATTACATTGAGAATATGGCCTCTTTACAATCTTCATTTCCAGAACAGATCTGGCGATATAATTTTATTTATTTTATTATTGCATTTATATCATGCCTTTTTTCCTCCAAGGAACCCGAGGCAGCATACATAATCCTCCTCTGCTCCATTTTATCCTCACAACAACAACCCTGTGAGGTAGATTGGGCTGAGAGTCTGTGACTCAGTGGTTTCAATGACCAAATGGGGACTAGAACCCGGATTTCCCGACTCCCAGTCCAACACTTTATCCACTATACCATACTGCCTCTTCCCTGCTTGAGTTAGAGAGCTGAAGCCCTCTTGTACCTGTAGCCACTGTATTTGGGCTTTTCCTGGAAAACTGGACAAGCTATAATATGTAGGGAGCATACCTGGATCAGGGGAAAGCTGAAAGCAAACTCAGACCAGGCATGGTTTTTAAGGAGAGTGAAGGCAGGGCAGAGAAAATACAATAGAAATATAAGCAAGGATCTCTGAACAGGAGTTGCTGGCTAGCTTGCCAGCAGCCTCTTCCTGCTTCCTTTTACATGGGCTGATGGGAGTCTGGAGCCAAGTGGAGCAGAGGAGATCAAATGGGCTCAGGGGAGCTTGCATTCCAAGGCAGGATTGGGCCAAGGTGCAATTCCTCCCTATACAGGCAAGCAAGAAGACGAGGAGGCGCAAAACAATTTGCAGACGAATTTGTGCAGAGCAGAGGACAGAGAAAGGAGAGGTGCAGTTGTGGTGGAGAAAGCTTTAAAGGTAAAGAGACAAGGGGCTTGAAGCTGATCTGGTAAGTCAGGGAACTAGTAGTACAAGACAAGCGTTAGTTAAGGAGACGGGATTCAAATAACAGGAGAAAAATGTGAGTTGCGCAGCAGCATTTCGAAATGGTGTGAAGACCAGAGGGACTGGTCACCCCTTTGCACCATCAGCACTCAGGCTATAATGATTAAGACAGGCTTTGTCAATTTAAGTTTTAAGCAGTGTACAAGGAGAAGCCCTCGCTTTCCCTCCAACTCCAATACCAGCTGCACACTCTGGAACTGAAAGCTCTTGGCAGTAATTACAGGGTGTTGGGTCCCTAAACCGATGGGGGTGGGAGAGACGGCTTGCACAGAGTCAAGCTGTCAGGGAGACAGAACAGAAGCACCGCGCTCACAGCCTCTCTGTTGAAAGGGATTGAGAACGCCCCTTCCATGCATGTTGGAGGAGGACACACGAGGGCAAGGACATACATGCCGTCGCACCAACATCCACAGCCTTCCCTGGTCAGATGCGCACACCACCTGCCCTGCCATACTTACATTCCTGCTTAAAGGTGAAGTATTCTGTGAGGTGCCTGCACTCGTGGTTCCCTCGGAGCAGGAAGAGGGTTTTGGGATGGTTGATCTTTAAACTCCATAAATACAGCACACACTAAGAGAGAGAGAGAGAGAAAGAGAAAGTGATTGAAGGCAACCTGTGAGAGAAATCTTTGGCACAGAATCACACTATGAAACTTGGTGAAGATGGGTGGAAATAAATTCAGGGAGGTGGGTTTCAAGAAGAAGAGAAAAACTGACTGCAGGGAAGAGCTCAGAGTAGGAACATGGAAGCAGCCTTCTACTAGGTCAGACTATTTGTTCATCTAACCCAGAATACTTTGCTTTGGCTGGCACCGGCTTCCCACGGTCTCTCTCAGGCAGCAAGGGATCTTTACATCACCTGCTACCAGATCCTTTTAACTGGAGATCCCAGCAAGTGGACCTGGACCTTCTGCATGGACAGAATTGCCACTGAGCTATGATCCCTCCTCAGCGAATCAAACTGGGGTGATCAACCTTGTTCTTAGCAAGTGTGCCAGTATGAGGTAGTGGCGCTCTAGTCTGCGTGCACTACAATGCATGCGCATCTTCATGCCTTGACGTGGTTTTGCTTCAGATTTACTGAGCCACCAAATAGGTAGCGCAACGGAGTGTAGCAGTGTCAAACAGGGTCGTTTGTATGCCGGATTTTGCCAAAGCCAGGCCAAAGGGTCCTTCTCCCCAAGTAGGCTATAAACTCCTGCTGCTAGTAGCACTCTGTGTTTCAGTTGGCCACTCATTGGCTCAGTTCGGACGACATATTAAGCAACGGAGGGGTAAATAATGTAATGACTGTGTGTTAGGCAGGAGGAGCTCCACAGATGACACTCTGCAGCTGGCGCTGCTCGGAACCAGCAAACGCCCTGGCTGCTACGAACTTGCGGCGGCCATTTTGGTTGCAGCCTCTCCTCCGTGTGTCCTCCAGCCGTATTCCAGAATGCACCGTGAGTTCTGCCGGCTGCATAGAGCGGCTGGGTTTTTTTGGCTGCTCTAGGCAGCAGAACTCTATTCCAAAACAGAATAGTCCACGGAGAGAGGGGAGGCTGAATTTGGACGACACTTTAAACAACGGGGCTTGCGGGTTAAACAACGTGCAAGCCCGTTGTTTCGCTCCGTTGTTTAAAGCGCCTGATTAACGTACTGTCAGTTGTGTGTGCGTTGTGTGTTGCCCTCCAGACAACACAATAAGCAACACAACTGACGATTGTTCCCCCCCTCCTCCGTTGCCTAATGTGTCGTCCGAACTGAGCCAGTGTAAAATTTAAAAACACAAACATGCACACTGACGCTTAAATTTGCACTTAGAATAAATTAGGGAAGCCTGCTTATTCGACAGACATGGGCTCAATTTTCCGCACTGTATTTCAACCGAGCTATTTCGAAGTACTCAGGAATCTTTTGGCAAATAAGATGATGGCAGGCTGACAGACAGGATCAACACAGACCAAAAGACAATACATAAGTTGAGCACCCACACTGGAGATCAGGGAAAGTAGCCATGCAGGACACACAGACACACCCCTCTGAGAAAAACTTCAAAAAGCTACAAAAACAAAACAAAACAAACCCAGGCTCCTCAGATATTGCCAAATGCCTGAGAGAAAAGGAAAGTCTTGACCTGGCGCCGAAAAGATAACAATGTTGGCGCCAGGTGGGCCTCGTCGGGGAGATCGTTCCACAACTGGGGAGCCACCACAGAGAAGGCCCTCTCTCTTGTTGCCGACCTCCAAGCTTCCCTCGGAGGAGGCTCTCGGAGGAGGGCCTTAGATGTTGAACGTAGTGTTCGGGTAGGTTCATGTCGGGAAAGGCGTTCCATCAGGTATTGTGGTCCCAAGCCGTGTAAGGCTTTATAGGTTAAAACCAGCACCTTGAGACGTTGACATTTGCTCTTCGGAAAAAAAACGGCACTAACTTGGATTTTTCATGCAATTTCCTTGCATGAAATTAGCCAAGCTGCCCGCCCCCCCACATTATACCTTTTTTTCAGCATCAAGATGAAACTAGAAGTATAACCAAGGCATCGTTTATTGACACTACACTCTCTCTCATGCCAGAGAGAGTGTACATTTGTAATCATCTTCCTCTAGCATGAGAATGTAATGTAAAAAAGACACAATGTAATGGGTGGATGTGACTCAAATATCTATGTTGCACCAATTACACACATCAATTAAAGTATAAAACAGACAACAAGCTTATTCTTCACCAAGCTTTTCACAGATTAGGATGGCTTTTGTTCCTCACCTCTTTAGTGGAGGAGTTTGCATTGTTTTTTCCACATTTCCCCCCTCCTCAGTTGCATTGCCCTCATGGTGGAGACCCACCTTTCACTGAACTACAAATGCTGAACATTGTGGGATACTGATCTAGCGCAAAGATCAGGATTCATGTGACCTTCACCAGGCGAGAAGTACAAGAGCTGCTTCTCAGCAAAGCAAATGGTTGTGTGTTCAATTTCCCCTTAGTACAAACCAGAGCAAATCCATGCTTTACAGACAGTGTTTTAAAAAGTTTATTTTCCAGATATCCCATTCATTGGAAGTGCAACTGGAGATTATAAAGCTTTAACGAATAGTCAAATAGTTCATAATACTGTGCAAAAACATTACATGTTATACCACGGTTAATGCCCAATTATTAATTGGCTCAATATTGCTTCTAGATGCATGAGAAACAAATCCAGGGTATGATGACCTATCTGAGATACCATTAAAATGAAATATTCCAGAAAGGGCACCAATAATAATAATAATAATAATAATAATAATAATAATAATTTATTTATTACCTGCCTCTCCCTCCGGATCGAGGTGGGAAACAACATCATCATAAAACACACAAAACTGATTAAAAATACATAAAACCAGTATATCATTAAAATACCAATTAAACACCAATAAAACACTTAAAATTTTAGATCGAGATCTTGTTCACCTCACAGAAGAGAAAGGTAGCCAGTTCTCAGTTAATGGCACAGAACACTGCATACAAATAGCTACTTCAGACAAATAGTAACCATAGCACACATCCCCAAGAGCTAATTACAAAACATGGTTTTCACTTCAGGCAGTTTACAAACTATGGTAATGTATTACAAACCTTGGGACTAAGGCCTTGGTCTCACTGACGTGGTACACCTGTGTTGGGACTGTACCACTTTAAACAAGTAGTAATCAAAGCAAACATCCCCAAGACCTAATTACAAAACATGGTTTTCACTTCAACCAGTTTACAAACTATAGTAATATAATAATAATAATAATAATAATAATAATAATAATAATAATATATTTATTTATTTATTACCCGCCTCTCCCTCCGGATCGAGGCGGGGAACAACATCATCATAAAACACACAAAACTGATTAAAAATACATAAAACCAATATATCATTAAAATACCAATAAAACACCAATAAAACACTTAAAATTCATCTGAGTAGGCCTGCCGGAAGAGCTCAGTCTTTATAGATCGTTTAAATTCCTGAAGACTGGTAAGTTCACGGATCTCTCCCGGCAGGTCATTCCATAATCTGGGAGCGGCAGAAGAGAAGGTTCTCTGGGTAACAGTTGTCAGTCTAGTTCTTGTTGACTGTAATAAATCTTCCCAGAGGACCTAAGCGTGTGGGGCGGATTGTATGGGAGAAGGCGATCCCGCAGGTAACCTGGACCCAAACCATGTAGGGCTTTAAAGGTAATGACCAACACTTTGTACTTCGCCCGGAAACTAATTGGCAGCCAGTGGAGAGATTTCAAAGCTGGTGTAATATGGTCACCCCTAGGTGTACCAGTGACCAACCTAGCTGCCATATTTTGAACTAGTTGAAGTTTCCGGACTAGGCACAGAGGTAGCCCTATGTACAGCGCATTGCAGAAGTCGAGTCTCGAAGTTACCAGCGCGTGCACTACCATCTTTAGGTCTTCCAACTCTAGGAAGGGGCGCAGCTGGCATATCAGCCGAAGCTGATAGTAGACACTCCTGGCCGTTGCATCTATCTGGGATGTCATTTGGAGCGATGGATCCAGGAGCACCCCCAAGCTGCGAACACAGTCTTTCAGGGGGAGTGCAACCCCATCCAGAACTGGTTGACACACCTCCAACCCCAGGTTGTGGCCCTTGACAGTAAGCACCTCCGTCTTGTCTGGATTCAGCTTCAGTTTGTTTTTCCTCATCCAGCCCATTACCGCCTCCAAGCATTCATTCAGAGGAGACACACTATCCTTAGCTGATGCTGTTCTCAGAGGCATAGAGAAATATATTTGGGTGTCATCAGCATACTGATAGCACCCCGCCCCATGCCTCCGGATGATCTCTCCCAGCGGTTTCATGTAGATGTTAAACAGCATTGGGGAAAGGATAGCACCTTGTGGTACACCACATAGCAGTTCCTTCTTTGAGGAGCAAATATCCCCAAGCATCACCATCTGGAACCTGCCCGAGAGGTAGGACCGGAACCATTGAAGCACACTGCCCCCGAGTCCCAATCCCCTCAGGCGTTCCAGAAGGATACCATGGTCGATGGTATCGAAAGCCGCTGAGAGGTCCAGAAGTACCAGCAGGGACACACTCCCCGTCAATACTCAAGCGTAGATCATCCACTAAGGCGACCATAGCAGTCTCAACTCCATATCCTGCCCTGAAGCCGGTTTGAAATGGGTCTAGAAAATCTGTATCATCCAAAACTGCTTGGAGTTGGAAGGCAACCGCCCTCTCGATCACCTTGCCCAGAAACGGAAGGTTCGATACTGGTCTGTAATTATTAAGGTCCAGGGGATCCAGGGAGGGCTTTTTAAGAAGCGGCCGTACTACCGCTTCTTTTAAACAAGATGGAAAACTCCCCTCCCTGAGAGATGTATTAATGATATGTTGTAATTGTAATCTAATTACATCTCCTCCCTGGGCGACCAGCCAAGAAGGGCAGGGATCGAGAGGGCAAGTCGTCCTCCTCACTCGTCCAAGCAGCTTGTCCACGTCCTCGGTACTCACCAACTGAAACTGATCCAGTGTAATTCTACTTGTGGAGTTGCTGGACACTCCATTGTCAGCCTCTGCTACAACGACGACATCTAAGTCGGCTCTTATCCGAGAGATTTTATCTGTGAAATGGTCGTTAAAAGCATCACAGCGAACTACCGAAGGCTCTAAAATCGGGTTCAGGGGAGAAGGTGCCTGAGTTAGACCCCTCACAACCCTGAACAGTTCTGCTGGACGTGAATTCGCAGACGCAATGCGTGCAGAGAAGAAAACTTTCTTCGCTGCGCGTATTGCCACCCCATAGGAACGAAGATGTTCTCTATGCCGTGTCTTGTCGGATAGAAGTCGAGTTTTCCGCCATCGGCGCTCCAGTCGTCGTCCTTTCCGCTTCAACTCCCTGAGGTCTTCCGTATACCAGGGCGCCCAATTAGAAGCGGGTCGGAGAGGACGTTTGGGGGCGATCGTGTCGATAGCCCTAGTTAGGTCTTGATTCCATCTTACATAAACACATGAACTGGCTACTTTTCTCTTCTTTAAGGTGAACAGGACCTGAATCTAAGGGTGCCCTTTCTGGACATCGCTAGGAATATTTTGTTTTATATATGGTATCTCAGAGGTCGGTGTTATGTCATCATATCTTGGATTTACACATATTCTTTCAATTAAAAAACAATACTCCAGTGACATCATCATCTTAGTTAAGGCCCTCAATGACTTGCAACATAGCTCCCAATAATAGGGAAAAAACCTTCCATAGATGTGAAGAAAGCCCATTAGATCTCTGTCCTGAAAAGATACCCTGAATATGTCTCTGGAAAGAAGGGTAAGGTAAACATGGGAATAAGTAGGATTTGACAGGCTGTATTCACTTTGGGAGGAGGGCTGGGATGAGAAGCTAGAGAGATTTAATGACATTCACAGGCGGGTGAACTTCAGTCCCTGTGATTTGCAAAGAGATTCCTTATCCAGATTTTCTGAAGCTTTGTGCAATGGAATTGATTACTCAAGTATTTCAATATCACAACTACCAACTACAATTAGGGATTAACAGATTTGAAATACTCTATTTCCCATTTTCTTGCCACTTAGCTTTATTTCCCAAAACCAAGAACTCAGATCACAGAATCATAGAATAGTAGAGTTGGAAGGGGCCTATAAGGACATCGAGTCCAACCCCCTGCTCAATGCAGGAATCCACCTTAAAGCATACCTGACAGATGGCTGTCCTGCTGCCTCTTGAACGCCTCTAATGTGGGAGAGCCCACAACCTCCCTAGGTAATTGGTTCCATTGTCATATTGCTCTAACAGCTAGGAAGTTTTTTCTGATGTCCAGCAGGAATTTGGCTTCGTATAACTTGAGCCCATTATTCCGTGTCCTGCATTCTGGGTTGATTGAGAAGAGATCCTGGCCCTCCTCTGTGTGATAGCCTTTCAAGTATTTGAAGAGTCTCCCCTCAATCTTCTCTTCTGCAGGCTAAACATGCCCAGTTTTTTCAATCTTTTCTCATAGGGCTTTGTTTCCAGACCCCTGATCATCCTTGTTGCCTTCCTCTGAACCCCTCCAGCTTGTCTGCATCCTTCTTGAAGTGTGGTGCCCAGAAATGGACCCAATACTCAAGATGGGGCCTAACCAGTGCCAAATAGAGGGGAATCAATACCTCGCGGGCTTTGAAAGTTATACTTCTATCAATGCAGCCCAAAATAGCATTTGCTTTTTTTGTAGCCACGTCACACTGTTGCCTCATATTCAGCTTGGGATCTAGAACAATTCTAAGATCCTTCTCGCTTGTTGTATTGCTGAGTCAAGTATCCCCCATCTTGTAACTGTGCATTTGGTTTCTTTTTCCTAGGTGTAGAACATGGCATTTATCCCAATTCAATTTCATTCTGCTGTTTTTAGCCCAGCGCTCCAGTCTATCAAGATCACTTTGGAGTTTGTTTCTGTCTTCCAGGGTATTAGCGATCCCACCGAATTTTGTGTCATCCGCAAATTTGATAAGCATTCCCTGCACCTCCTCATCCAAATCATTAACAAAAATGTTGACGAGCACTGGGCCCATGACTGAGCCCTGCGGTACCCCACTCCTTACCTCCCCGTAGTGTGAAAAGGTACCACTGATAAGCACTCTTTGAGTCCGATTCTGTAGCCAACTGTGGATCCACCTAATAGTTATTCCATCTAGCCCACTTTTCACTAGTTTGTTAATCAGAATGTCATGGGGCACTTTGTCAAAAGCTTTGCTGAAGTCAAGATATACTATATCCACAGCAATTCCACAGTCCACAAGAGGTTACTCGATCAAAAAATGAGATCAGATTAGTATGATAGGATTTGTCCTTGACAAATCCATGCTGACTTCTAGTCATCACTGCATAATTTTCAAGGTGTTTACAGACTGACTTCTTTATAATCTGCTCCAAAATTTTCACAGGGATAGATGTCAGACTGACTGGTCTGTAGTTCCTCCTTTTTGCCCTTTTTGAAGATAGGGACAACATTAACCCTCCTCCAGTCATCCAGCACTTCACCCGTCTTCCATGATTTCGCAAAGATAATAGACAGTGGTTCTGGGAGTTCTTCTGCCAGCTCCTTTATTACTCTAGGATGCAGTTTGTCAGGCCCTGGAGATTTGAACTCGTTCAAAGAAAATAGGTGTTCCTTGACCATTAGTTTATTAATCTCAAATTGCAAACCTGCCCCTTCAGCTTGTACTTCACTTTTTCCAGGGTGGTCATAGACCTGCTTTTGAGAGAAGACTAAGCCAAAGTAGGAATTGAGCACTTCGGCCTTTTCTTTGTCATCTGTTACCAATTTGCCACCCTCATGAAGCAGTTGAACCACCATTTCTTTACACATATTTTAACTCTTTTACTATTCATGTATCTGAAGAAAGACTTTTTATTGCTTTTTTATAAGTCCACCTCTATTATATATCTACTCTGCTGCTGTTCATGGTTTTTTGTCCTGTTTTTCTAATACCAATAGCAGTTGCTGGATGTTAGTGTTTATGTTGCTTATTTATATACTATTTCTAAGTTGTCCTGAGAGTGGTAATACATCTAGAGGAAGTAAACAGTAAAGAAAAACACTTTTGAAAAATGGAGACTATCTGTAAATTGCTGGAATTCTTACTGTGGCAATACCTCTTCGGAACCAAATATACTTGCACTTTCGTAAAACTACGAAGTTATTTCCGAATAAGAAGCCAAAGATGCCTAGGAATACTTGGGAGGCTCCTCACATGTTTTTGAGAACCCTGAATAATCAGGGTTCTGACCTGTATGAGAAGCCCCCCACAGGTAGGGGAGGCTCTTTGCTTCAGATCTTCACCCTTCAACTCACCAGACGGGGAAGGGCTTGCTGGCACACCCGCCCCCTACTCCATCACACAGTCTTTAATCACATGGAGAAAGAATGCCTGAACTGGGCAGGCTACTGTAATACTCTGGATGTTATCAGAGCATAGATAACAGTGGCTACTACATGGTCTCTGTCCAGGATGGGTTGTAGCTGCTGGAAGACCACAGTTATCTCCAAGCTGCAAACCTGATCCTTTAGATCAGGGGTGGGCAACTTGTGGCACACCAGGTGCTGTAGGACTGCAACTCCCATCAGCCCTAGTCAATCGTGAGGGATGATGGGAGTTGCAGTCCAAGAATATCTGGAAGGCTACAGGTTGCCCACCCCTGCTCTAGCAGGAGTGCAACCCAATTCAAAAGAGGCTAAAAAATCATTTCCCACTGAACATCCTCTCTGCCTGGTCTGAGCTTCAGTTTACTGGCTCCCATCCAGTGCATTGCTCATTTCAGACACTTTCAGCATCTCCACAGCCTCACCAAAGCATGATGAAAAGGAGAAATAGAACTGAGTGTCATCAGCTTATGGATGACATCTCACTCCAAATCCCCGATGACCTCACTCGGCAGTGTCACGTAGACGCTAAATGGCACCCTAGGAAGAGCAATGGTCACCTAGTACCACCTTCTGGAAACCTCTCTCAGAGAAGGAATGGAACTACTGGAACAGTGTACCCTGATCCCCATCTCAGAAAGAGACCACAGTTGATGCAGGGCTGAAAGCCACCACTGAGAGGTCCAGGAGAATTAGCAGGGTGCCAAGTCTTCTGTCCTTCTCTTGACATAGGTCTTCCACCACCAGAAAGACCAAGGTCATTCTAGTGTCAAAGGCAAATATGAAACAAGACTGATAGGGATCCAGCTATACTGCCCTTCCACAGTTGCTGCCCCATTCTGTCCAGCCAAATTTGAGCCAATTTATTTAATTTAAATATTCCCAAACTGTTTAAGAATATTTTAAATATTTTAAATAAGAGTTGCTTAAGAATATTTAAAATATTCTTAAACAGAGGATTCCCGTCAGTGTACAAAAGTGTGAATAAAACTATACACATCGACACATACATACAATATCATAACAAGAAATAAGTGTAACAAAACACAATTAAGAAGAATAAAAAGCATAACCAACAAACTACGCCCTCACCCCTGGACGTCAGGCATAAGTTGGTGCTGCACTGAGAAAGAAGTAAGAGAAAGATCTTCAACCAGCTTGTTTACCTAGGACCAGAAAGGGCAACAAGCTTTCAGCATCTGACCCTTTCCCTTTCCCTGCCAGTCCAAACCACACTGCCCAAAATGACTAGGACAATTCCTCTCTCCATACAGGGTGTTGAAAGCCAAATTCTGCAAGGTACATAACAAAAGTAGCAATAACTAAAAATAGATTTAGAGCACAATCCTATTGATTATGCCCTTGATGACCGGAAGGCCCCGAATGTGGAGGTTTCTAATCATCCAATGCAGGGTGGGAGGAGTGGTGGAGGCGATCTTTGCCTCCCAGTCCTCCCACCCTGCATTTTTCGCTAGATGGGATTTTTTGCCCATCTACCAATGGCGCTTTAGAGGGGGAGGGATGGAGGCTGGAAAAGGTTTGGGATTGCTGATGGTTTCCTCCCCCCCCCCAGCCTCCTTTCCTCTTCTTTGCTGTAAGGGGGAAGGGGGCGGATCTCAGACTCCCCTTCCGAGGTCGGAGCACTATCTCTGATCTCAATGGGGGGAAATCCCCAGTATCCTATGGCCCCTTAGGCAATGCCTAGGGGCCATAGGATTGCTCCCTCCCTTTCAAGCAATACCGTGCAAGTAGCAAGTATTACTTACTTGCAGTACTGCATAAGAAGTCCATAGATAAAACACAAAAATAATGAGATGCCTATGGCTCGTATTAGGCCAAATTGTTAGGTGCCTGGGTGGGCTGCAACAGAGTGACTTACAACACTCTGTATTATTATTTTCATAATCCAGATAGGGGCCTGAGGTTGATGAGATAGTGGCTTAAAGCAAATGCTCTCCTAAAGACTTTTAAGACTGTCACCTATGCAATATTTATTGATGAAATATGTTCAGATACAGGTCTCTGCTGCAATACTGTTCTGCATACTGATTTTATCAAGATGCAGATCCCATGGTAAAGCATTTCTTGGACATGGGGCATGATGAAAAGGACTTGCTCTCAGTTGTTTTAATTCTTAAGAGGTGCTTTATGGAATGGGTCTAAACCAATCAAAAACTGATACAAAAGTCAGATGAAAAACACTTCTTACTAGATGGAGAAGACTTAGGTTGCAACAGCAACAGATAGGAAGTCGTAGCAAGAAATAGCCAATGGATGATCACTTAAAACATCTTGTCCATCACTTAACTTGAGAAAAACAATCACATTGCCCATATGACCAGCTATTACAGAAATATAGTTGATAGGTATCAGGGACAAGGCCTTTTCAGTGGTGATTTTAATTTATTTTAAGCTGGCTCTGCTGCTTTTTCAAAATAAAATGATGGGTTGTTATGGTGGCTTTACCATTTATTCTACTTGTAGTTTTGAACATTTATACACAGAAAAAGAAGGATATAAATAGAAAGTAGAAATAAAAAGCTGGGAGAAGTTTGGAACATGTGTTAGAACATTCACTTTATGCCGAGAAAGCTCCAAATCCAAACTCTGGCATCTTCAGAGAAAGGGATACTGAATCGCAGGGCTGGGAATGACCTCTGCCTGAAACTTTAAACAGCTGCTGCCATCGGAGTAGACAATCATGGATTATATGGACCAATCAGGCATAAAGCACGTAATTTGTTAATATCAAGGAGTCTGACTATTGAGCCAAACAGAGCATTTTCACACAGAAACAAAGAAAGGCTTTTGGAGTATGAAATCAGAGCTGTCCTTTTGCTCACAACTCAAGTCATAATTTTGATGATTCACAGACACAATTAGAGATCATTAACATGCAAGAAATAATGTACCCAAGGCACCTTTTGTATCACTAATATTTGTATGGGAGCCCCTTGCTCCAAGGAGCTCAGGATGGTGTAACATGTGGTTATCTGATTTTATCATCACGACCACCCTATGAGGTAGACTAGGTAGTCAAGTGAAGCATTCCTCAACTGACTAGCCACCGTTTTTATTGGTATTCTGTTTTAAATTGAACAATTTTAATTTGTTTTATTCTTTTTATCTTTTCTACTGTTTTATTCCTATGTTCACTGCTCCAAAATCTATTTTACATACAGAGCGGTATATAAATATTGTAAATAAATAAATAATAATAAATATATGTTCACATCTATGCAGGTAACTGTCCTCAGCACTAACGAAGTTAATACTGGCCTTGCCAACCCCCCCCCCCCCCCCCGCCCAAGTCGGCATTCTGCTTCCTGGCTGCCTGCATCAGGATGCAATTATAAAAATTACCTCCTATTCCATTCTGTCAGAAGGTCATTAACATCAACTGCGCTGGCAGATGCTCCCTAATATCCCCCACCCAGATGCACAGATTCGCATTGCGATTTCCAAGACCCACACGGATGCTTGCATTCTCCCCATTGTTGGAGAGCGGAAAAAGCAACAGCAGAAGCCGAGGACAATAGAAACTCCTGAAAATCTGCGATAAGAAGCCACACCTGCCCGCAAGAACGAGATTCTTCCATATCAGAGATTGCACCAGCCAGTTTTTTTTGGGGTTTTTTAAAAAAAACACTTACAGCCTGTTATTACAAGCCCTGACAAAAACCATAAATACTTGAGCTGTTGCTTTATCTTCGCCAATACATTTTCTCTCATCCAAGCCTACCGTCTAGCTTCCCTCTCAATATTAGAAGCCAGTGCTAAACACACCCGGGCGGCAAACCTTTCAAAGCAGAGAGACGTATTTTGTGGGAAGCAAAGGCGTATCTCTGTGTGCAGAAGCAGAGCAAAGCAAAACTTCTCAATTCCGTTTTATCAAGTGACATTTGGAGCTGCCCCCGCGTGTACTAATCAAAGCCCACCCTGCTTCGTGAAAGATGAAATACCTGCTTGGCAGAAAAGGAACAAGCGTATCACAGCTCGCTTGCTCCATTGTGGGCTCTGAAGAAAAAGGGGCCAAGAATAACATGAAAGGGCTCTACGCTGACAGCATACAAAGGACGGCGATTCCAAGCAACTCCCAAAGTTGCAAATACTAGTTTGTGCAGCATGACCCTGTAATATTTTGGATGTATTCCCTTGTACCACATTGCATATAATTTTCTGAACAGCACACTTCAAGCAATCATCTCAGCACACTCTACCCCGCCCCCCCACTTCCCAAGAGCTCCGCACAATTTTCTCCGCCTTTTCCCACTTCCCAGCAGCTCTTTTTAAAAGCCATCCACCTTCACTTAAGTAATGCAGAGGTAGAAGGCATGCAGATTTCCTCCGGGGCACCGTTGTGAGGCCTACTGCTCTTTGCATCCTGAGAATTCCAGCTTTATGTATAGTTCTAGATGTTACAGTTAGTGCCACCACTGAAATTTAGCCTAGAACAATATCTGAACCAAATATAAACATTCCCCTTCAGGCAAAACAATGGAAGAATTTTGAGAAAAGGCAAAAGGAATTTCACACGTTCAGAGGTTGTCACAGGACTTTGCCTTAAGCAAAATGAAAAGTAAATTTGGAGGTTCCTCAAGCAAAACATCTGTGTGATTTGAGGGGAGCCAAAAGAATTTTGATAAAGAGTTCTGAAAGTTCTCCGGAGAGTTTCCACGTATGCCTCCATGGCAGAAACATGCCAGAAAACACATGAGGCAGCAGACTGAAGCCAGCCTTTCAGAAGCTCCCTCATTAGGTTCTGAAGATGATCCTCACAGTGAGAACAAAAACAAACAGGAGATGACCTACTCACTAAAAAGCCCTTCATGGCTTGGGACCCATTTATCTAAAGGATTAGCCTGCCCCTATATAAGCCTGCCTGGGTATTAAGAATTATAGCTCCTTCTCCAGGTGTCTCCACCTTCAGAGGTGAAGATCTTTCTTTGGCTGCCCCTTTTTGATGGTGACACACCACTTATGAAATACTCTCCACAAAGGTAATCCTGCTGAGTTTTAGATGCCACAGTACCTTTTCATTTGCCCAAGCTTTTTAACAAACAGTTGGGTGGTGAAACACGTTATTTGATATGCTGTTTTACTAGTTCGATCCACTATTTAAATTACTATTTTATTTGCATTTTGACGGTTCAATCTTAATTATTATTTTATGCTGATTTAAGAACTTGCAGCTACGTGGTTTTTAAGCTCTTGATTTCTGAATCTGTGGGTTAAGATGGATCAAGGACTAGTTGAAGTCTCAGTATACAGCATACATTTCAGCAAATTAGAGGTATAAAAGTCAATTTCCCATTGTCACAAATCAATTATTGTGTATTAGTTTTATATTCCACCATGTCTGGCCCAAGACATTTTGTCGCCTGAGACAGAGCCTTTCACCCACCTTTGTCAAGGTGCATAGCACCCCAAAAGAGGAAAGTTACACTGACACCTGTGGCAAATAACTAGCAATTTGCTGCCCTTTCATGACATCCTAAATCTGCTGCCTGAGGCAGATGTTCCGCTCTCCCTGATGTTAGGGCAGACTCCAAATCCAGCTTTTCCATTAGTATGCTCAAGGCAGGCTACAAAATTAAAAACTGCAGCTAGCACTGTTGACCATATAGGGCAAATATATCCAAAAGTAACAGTAAAGACGTATCTTTTATGAAGACCGACTAAATGGACATAAAGAAGTTAGCAAGCTGTTGGGTTCAACGTAAATTAAGCTGCATGAAAGGGATTATTACTAAAGCAATACAAAATAAAAAGTTGAAGGCTGGTCCCTCCCTTTGCTGCTGCCTGTCGCTGATCTCGACTGGTCACAGCAGGGATGGCCCATGGAAGTAGTCCTTGGTCCCTCCCTCTGTCTCTGCCCATTGGTACAATTTCTACTAGTAGCAGGAATGGACACAGGAGATTGGTCCTTGCTTCCTCTGTACTCCACTATATAGTGGTACGGAACTCCAATATAAACATTAGCTCAAGCTCCAAAAGAGTCAGATGAATACAATCTCTCTCAAAAGATTATTGAAATAGTGGCAGCTATTTCCATCAGGTTGCAGAGCAGAGGGAGAGAAGAGGAGAAGGCTATTCCATCACCTGTCCTGAGAAGCCAGCTGCCTTTGGCCCTCCCTCAAAGGTCAACTTTCATCTGGCAACCTGAATTGTTACCATCCCAGCTGATCATTATTATTTTTGTTTTTTTATTTGTAAAAGCAACCTTAAGAACTGGTGCCTGAGCTTGCTTGTTTCCTCCTCTCTCCCAGTTCCTTTTTCCTTGTGTGTCTTGTCTTTCAGATGGTAAATTTGAGAGCAGGTGCTATCTTATTACTGATAAGCCACTCTGGATGCCCTTCGGACTAACAGCAGGGTAAAAATGCTTTAAAATAAATAAACAAAATAGTAAGAGATGGTTATTAGCCATATAACAAACCTCTCTGCCCTCTCTATTTGCCTCCAACAGAATACATAGAACAAAGGGTCATGGGGCAATCTTTCAGACTAACAAATTAATTCATCCAATTAATGAATGCATAAAATAGGCATGGGTTTAAAAAAGCTCATCTTTAAGGTGCCACAAGACTCTTTGTTGTTTCTGTTGCAGTAGACCAATGTAGCTACTCCCCTAGAGGCTACACAGAAAGCATCAGAATGGATCAAAAGAAGCTGCCTTATACGGAGTCGAACCATTGACCTATCTAACCCAGTATTGTCAACACTGACAGGAAGCAGCTCTCCATGTTTCCAGCAGGAATATTTCCATCCGTACCTGAAGACGCCAGGGATCGAACCCGGGACCTTCTGCATGCAAAGCAGGTGCTCTACCGTGGCCCCTCCATATAATGAAAGAGAGTCAAAAAGCTTCCATAATACAACATGCCAGTGAGACCCCAGTAAATACTTTACTGAATTTTCCACTGGGCTACTTAAAATCCCTCCTGTGATTTCCACAGACCTGCACCAGCTCTTCAGTTCTTGTGCCTCCAGATCTGGCCCAGTTTCATTCCATTTGGTGCCCTTTTGTTTTCACATCTGACACTAATTGAAATGGCTTTCTAACGTGCAGTCCTCTATCTTTGTGAAACAAGGGCCTGTGAGGCCTTGCATCAGTAGCATTGCCATCTGTTATGCCCTTTGAAAACGTTCAAATGTCGCAGCAGAGAATGTAACATTTGGGGACGGGAGGGCAGGGAACTTTCCTCTACTAGTCAACTCTGTTTCACCCAAAGATCACAATCCTTTAGGCAATCTGCAACATTTACTAGCAGGAAACAATCCCTTACCCACGCCAACATGAATGCAGCACACTGGTCCAACTTAACCCACAACGAACTGTACAGAGTTAGCAGCCATAATAGCTATGGGATCAAGACCACTTCTTTCCAATCACCGATCTCCAGCTGTGCTCCCATTAGGGAAACACGGCACAAAGAATCACAACCTCTAGCAAACACCTTACCAAATGCAGAAGAATACTCTCAATACATTCTACTGCTCACCACTGTAGGGCAAAGACAGTTGCAATATTTGTAGAGCAGTGGGGCTGGTGTGGAAACACCCTTATTGCATTCAGTATATATTTTCTTCTCCAGGGTCAAGCTCTGGGGAAAAAATGGTTCTGCAAGTTTGCAGCAAAAGCAAGTTGCAAATGGTGTTGATTGGCTAATACCTCTTGACCTCACCAACCTTGACACATACACTACTTATAGTACTCTAACTTATAAAAAGGGAAAAGATGAATGTGCAAACACACACAAAGCACTTAAGGGCAAGTAAGAGGGACAAGCTGGAAACCTTGAGATTTTTGTTGAATGAAAAGCTCTCATGATGTCTTGCCTACCGCAGCTTTCCAGAGCTCCTCTATTTTACAATTTCAGACTCAAGTTAACTGAGAGTCCATTCTTGCATGCCCCTTTGCAATGTCAACTGTTAGTAACAGCAGAAGATAGTGCTATTGCTATCTGAAGGAAAAACTTAGTTTGTGGAGTGTTTACTCCTCTCCCTACCCCAGCTAATTATACATTTTTGTAGGATTGCACTAGCAGACTGGAAAATCGACCATGCTGATTGACCTGTAGGACCAAAAAGAGTATAGAACTATTTAGAATATGGCCACGTTCACATGATATCCAGACCCAAGCTCCTGGTTTGTTGCTCCCAAACAAGCCAGGATTATTAAATCAACCAATACCCTGGTTTATTTCTGGTTCACAAGCCTGACTTGTTTGGGAGCAATAAACCAGTAGTGACAAGAGGGGTGTCACATTAAGCTTTCAATTTCTGGTTTGTTTTATCCATTCACATTATGTGGGAGTAAGGTGTATGCAAAAGTATGCTGTTTGTTCATAGTAAACCAGGATAAGCTAGCAATTCTGGTTTACTGTTATGTGCAAACACAGCCAATGAAGTGGGAGTGAGGAAGGTGTATGCACAAGCATGCTGTTTGTTCACAGTAAACCAGGATAAGCTAGCAATTCTGGTTTACTGTTATGTGAGAGCACAGCCAATGAAATACTCAAATTGTATCTAAACCTGGATTAATCTGGATTAATCTGGAGATGCATTATGATAAATGCAATATGATAAACATAAGGGAAGGCTAGATTGAGTTTGCCAACTGACAGGTCAGTTTCCCATTTGAAAATGAATTTGTGTGCAGGGGGGCAGGGGAGACAAGACAGTATTTGAAATGAGTGGCAGATCTGATCTACCCACTCTGCCACCATGATTCTTAACTGACTTAAATGTGTATGGGTTAACTGAAAGATAAACCTTGTCGCATGTCTACTCTCTGCCCCATCCACCCCGAAGCGGGGTACAAGAAGAAAAGATTCCATCGGCACAGTCCAGATTTTAAAGCACTAACCCCCCAAGGCTCAGTTGAATTGTCACCTCTATACTGAAGTAGCCTCTGTCCACGTAGTCTCCCAGGAAGAGGTAGCGAGTGTTATTGGGTGATCCTCCAACTTCAAACAACTTCATCAGGTCAAAGAACTGCCCGTGAATGTCACCACACACTAGGGGAGGAAGGACAGCAAAAAGAGGGACAGGATTACATGCTAAGAAGAGGAAGGTCATAGAACCAACAGGAAGCATGGCTTTGACCTCAGCCAAAATCAATGCATTATACCCAGCTCCTGTACTCTGTTTCCAAGGTACAAAAACCCTTCCCTTTGGAGGTTTACACAGAGCTTTCTGATCCTGAGCACACTCCAGCAGAAAGAACATGCAACAGGAAACCTACTCTTTTCAGCAGCCAAATGTTCTAGATGAGTCTGAGGGGGCAACAAACGCTCTCTGACCTGTGATTGGAGCCTCAACTTCAATCATGGTCTTTTCATGTCTCAGGATGGCAGCCCCATCATTGATTATCTTCAATGCTGCATCTTCTTCCAGGCGCCCTTCTTTCACCAAGTGGTTTTTTAAGACCTCCAACTTGGGCTTCCCATCCTCAAAAACTTCTTTCAGGGTTAGCCGCTGTGTAGGGGGGAAAGGGACAGCTGGAGAGAGAGAAAAGAAACATTAAGAAGGGAGATCCCTCCTACCAAACAAGTAACTCTTAAAAACAAATTTCAGCAGAAATTTCTCTAAACTGAGGCAGAAGAGAGAAGCTGTTCAATGTTAAAGACCACACTAAAAACTGTTCAGATTTAGATGGAGCTTGAGAAAACAGCATGCAATATTTCTAATGCCAACATGAAATGTAGTGTAAGGATAACTCAAGGTTAGAAAAACAATTAAAACTCTTCATTACCAACTACACATTTCTGAATCTATCACATTAAAAAAAATCTGGCAGCAGTCCTGTGCACAGCTGAACAGATGTTTCAAATTCCTAATGCAAGCGTCAAATATTCTAGGTATAAGGTTCACTATCCCTCAGTCTTCTTACATTTAGTTTTTTATTTTGATTAATGGATTTATATCACTGCTCTTCAAAAGATTTCTTTCTAAAGTATCTTTTACAAAAGCACACAAAAAAACCCCAAAAACAAAATACAATCAAAATTCAACAATCTCAAAAGCAACAATAGATAAGAGTGGCAGAGAAATGTATTCTTCCCTACATCCAAGATATGCACCCCAAATATCCTTTCTGTTCCCTAATTGAAACTGATCGCCAACCAATTAACTGACCTAAACATGGACAGGCTTTGAGGGTTGCGTTAACTTGGAGCTAACACAGAGTTCATTTTCTATAGTTTCTTTAGACAAAAGGCTTGTTCTCCAAAAGATGACAGATCAATAATGTCATCAGTTTCCCTCTGCTTATTTCAGCCTTGTAGGGCCTTCAAAAGGAGTAGTCAAGCAAATATTACAACAATGTTTCAAAGCTAAGCTGTAGAGCCACTTCAGCCTTCTGCTGCCTTTTCCTCTAAGGCAGTGGTCTTCAACTGCTGGGTCGCGACCCAAAAGTGGGTCGTGAGATCAAAGCTGTTGCCATCATGTTGGGCATGGAGAAGAATTTGAAAGTGGGTCCCATTTTGCAGGTTGAGAGTCCAAGGTGAGTCTCAGGTCTGGACCAGTTAAAGACCACTGCTCTAAGGTGATGTCAACCTATTCACCTTTCTATCACCCCATTCAGCAACCTTTGTATGTGGCCTGTGTGTTGAAAAGCTTCACACACAATAAACCTCTAAGTAAGGTAAGTATGATCATTCCCAATTTGCATAATGGAGGACGGGGGGGGAATAGGTAACGGAGTGATTGAACCTTGCAGAAGGCCACCCAGGGTTTCATATCTGAAGGCAAATTTGAATGCTTGCTCAGACTTTAAAGGCTTAACTACACATTCGGCATGTATGTAACAATGACCCAGCTAAATTGCCTACCGGATTCCAAACATGTAGGGAAACAGTGGCTTGCTACTTTTTATACAGCAGTAAATAATAATAATAATATATTTATTTCTTACCCGCCTCTCCCTCTGGATCAAGGCAGGGAACAACATCAAATACAAATGATATAAAATACATAAAACTGATTAAAAACATATAAAACTAATACATTATTAAAATACCAATAAAACTCTTAAAATTTGACTGGGTAGGCCAGCCGGAAGAGATCAGTCTTTATAATTTCTCAAAGTCAAAGACACTGTAAAGTTGACGAATCTCTTCTGGCAGGCCATTCCACAGTCTGGGAGCGGTAGAAAAGAAGGTCCTCTGGGTAATGGTTGTCAGCCTAGTTTTGGCTGACTGTAGTAAATTCTTCCCAGAGAAATGCAGGTTGCTTACCTGTAACTGTAGTTCTTCGAGTGGTCATCTGTGCAGTCACACATATGGGCTCGCGCCGGCGCCGAGCTCGCTTCGGGAAACTTCTATCTAGCTAGGATTCTTGGCGGGAACCCCTCCCCCCACCGTCCTACTGAGCATGCTCGGGGTCCCGCCTACCTCAGTTCCCTGAGACCGCAAGGCCTCGCGACCAAGGTAAAGATAAGGTATGCAATATAAATAAGCTATTTGAGCATGCCAGAGTCAACTTGACAACAGAACAGCGATGCCAAGAGGGGACGGCGGGTGGGTTGTGTGACTGCACAGATGACCACTCGAAGAACTACAGTTACAGGTAAGCAACCTGCATTTCTTCTTCGTGGTCTCTGTGCATCACACATATGGGCGAGTAATAAGCCAACTTACCGGAGGTGGGAGAGGCACGCTGCGTGGTCATTGGCATATTGAAGATAGGACTGCTCTGCCAAAGGAAGAGTCTTGGCGTGCTCTAACGTCCAGGCGGTAGTGCTTCACAAAGGTAGAGGCATTGGCCCACGTGGCCGCCTTACACAGGTCTGGGATCGTTGCGCCATGAAGGAGCGCCGTTGAGGCCGCTTGTCCTCTGGTGGAATGGGCAGTTAGCCCCGTGGGTATTTCCTGGCGCATGAGTTGATACGAGAGCACAATAGTGCCTACAATCCATTGGGAGAGACGCTGCGAGGATACAGGTAAGCCCTTATTCTTTCCTCCAAAGCAGACGAAGAGTTGGCGTGACTTTCGGAACTCCTCTGAGCGCGATTTGTAGAAGGCTAGCGCTCTTCTAACGTCCAGAGCGTGCAGTGTGGATCCCAACGGATCAGAAGATGCCTTGAAGAAAGTAGGCAATACAATGTCCTGGTTGATGTGAAAATCGGAGGCAACCTTGGGGACAAAGGATGGCGAAGGACGAAGGACGACTTTGTCGCGAAAAAACTGCATGTATGGAGGATCGACAAGTAATGCCGCAAGCTCTGACGCACGCCTTGCGGACGTGATGGCAACGAGAAAAACTGTCTTCAGTGTCAACAGGCGAAGATTAGTTGTAGCTAACGGTTCAAAGGGTTTGGTAGTCAGCGCAGCCAATACGAGAGATAGACTCCACTGTGGGAGCAATGGGCGAGTGGGTGGAAAGAGGTTGTGCAGACCTTTAAGGAAAGCCTTGGCCAGAGGGTGCGTGAATGCCGAAAATCCGTCGATGGGGGGATGGTGGACTGTGATGGCCGCTAAGTAGACCCTGATAGACGAGAGCCGTAAGCCTGCAGTATGCAAGGAGTGAAGGAAGGCAATGACGTCAGTAATAGCAGCCGAATTACTATCGAAGCCCTTGTGTGCTGCAAAAACTTGAAAACGTTTCCATTTAGCCAAATAAGATGATCTAGTCGCAGGTTTTCGTGACGCGTCGAGGATAGACAGTATAGTTTGAGGAATGGCTATTCCACGCCAGAGGGCAGGAGTCTCCATGCTGTGAGACGTAGAGTTTGTACGTCCGGGTGTAATATTCTGCCGTTGTCTCTGGACAGGAGATCCGGAGCGACCGGGAGACGCCACACTCGGTGGGCGGCTAGTCTGCGTAGAGGCGTGAACCACGCTTGGCGTGGCCACCATGGTGCAATCAGGATAGCGTTGGTCGGGTGCTGTTGCAGTCGTGTGACCGTTTTTGTTAACAGGGGAATCGGGGGGAACATGTAGAGGAGACCTTGTGCCCAGTCCAACAGAAAGGCGTCTCCTAGGGAGTCGTGACCTAGTCCCGCTCTTGAGCAATACGCCCGGCAAACTCGGTTGTGTGGGGTTGCAAAGAGGTCGATCTCTGGGGTGCCCCACCGTGAGAAGATGCGCTGTAGGATACGGGGGGCTAGTTCCCATTCGTGCGTGTCCTTGAAAGATCGGCTTAATTCGTCGGCTTTGACGTTGGATGTTCCCGCTATGTGCAGAGCCGAGAGTCGAATGTTTCTTGCGATAGCCCAGTGTAAGATGTCCAAGGTGAGGTGGAGTAGTCGCGGGGAGCGGGTGCCGCCTTCCTTGTTGATATACCACACCACGGACGTGTTGTCTGAGAGAACTCGCACGTGGTGTCCGTTGAGCTGGGGGAGGAACGCCCTCAGAGCTTTCTGCACCGCGAGGAGTTCCAATTTGTTTATATGGAGGGAACTCTCTAAAGGTGACCACCTTCCTTGTACGAACAGGTTCTCCAGGTGTGCCCCCCAGCCTTGAAGCGATGCGTCGGTCGTGACAACCCTGGACGGCCCGGGATCGACGAAGGGCAGGCCCCGAGAGAGATTGCTGGGATCTGCCCACCACAGGAGCGAGCGTTTTACGTGATGCGGAATGGTAAGTACCAGCTTTCGTGGGTTCTGGAGCGGTGTATAGTGGCTCAATAAGAGTTGTTGGAGAGGACGCATTCTTAGGCGTGCCCATCTGACTACGAAGATAGTCGCCGCCATAAGGCCTAGGAGCCGTAGTATAGTGAAGGCTGTTGCCCTCGTGCGGGTACGTAATCTGTCTGCTAAGGCCTGTAGGGTCTCCATTCTGTCCTGAGGGAGGAAGGCTCTTGTGGCGGTGGAGTCGAGACGCACACCTATAAATTGAAGTGTTGTGGCGGGTTGAAAGACTGATTTTTCGTAATTTATTTGCAGGCCCAAGGAGGAGAGGATGGACTCTACGACATGGACGTCGGCGATGGCTTGGTGGCGAGATGGAGAGACGATTAGCCAATCGTCCAGGTAAGGGTAAACTTCGATGTCGATGGACCGAAGGTGTGCACACACCACTGCCATACACTTGGTAAAGACCCTTGGGGCTGTCTTTAGCCCGAATGGGAGGACCACAAATTGGTAGAGTTGGGGACCAATGGCGAAACGGAGATATTTCTGGTGGTCCTCGAGGATGGCTACATGGAAGTATGCATCCTTGAGGTCGATCAGTGTGAACCAGCTGCCTCGCTTGAGGAGTGGCAGGATGGTAGAAAGAGTGATCATTCGAAACTTCCGTTGTCTGATGAATTTGTTCAGGCTCCGGAGATCCATAATAGGACGAAGTCCCCCGTCCTTCTTGTGCACTGTAAAATAGCGGGAGTAGAACCCGTTGTTTGACTGATGTGCCGGAACAGGTACGATTGCGCCCTTTTCCAACAAAACCTTTGCTTCTTGGCGTAGGGTTTCTGATGGGGGTGTGATCTTTACAGTGCCTAGCGGAGGAAGGACTTCGAAGTCTATTGCGTAGCCCCGTCGAACTACTTGAAGAACCCACTGGTCGGTGGTGATGGATGCCCAAGAATGGAAAAAGGGCTGGAGCCTGTTCAGTGACAGAGAGGGGTGTCGTAGAGGTAAGTCAAAGGCGACGTTTTTGCTGTGGTTGTTTCGAACGGGCCTGGGAGTAGCGGGGGGCAGGTTTGTGTTGGTAAGAGGTCGACGCGCTCGGTTGCTGGTAACGGTGACCACGGTCCTGGCCCTGTCTGGGCTGATAGGGTATGGGTCGATACCACTTACGGGCCCGAAAAGTCTGCGCAGGGGGTTGGCTGAACCCCATCTTTTTAGCGGTCATCTTCGCCTTGTGGATAGTATCCATGGTCGAATCGGTTTGGGTGTTGAACAGACCTTCCCCGTCAAAGGGCAAATCTTCGATGCGGTTCTTGGTCTCGATGGGTAGGTTAGCAGACCGCAGCCACGCGTGACGCCTGAGGGCAACCGCTCCGATCATGGCCTTAGAGCCTGAGTCCACTTGATGTCTGGCGGTGGTCATCTGCTGTTTCGATAGGCGAATGGCCTCCGCCTGGAAGACACGTGCTAGCTCTCGCTGATCGTCCGGTAGGTAATCAGTTAGGTTGGAAATCTTTTGCCATAGAAACAACTGATACCTCGCCATCATGGCCTGGTAATTAGATGTTTTCATCACCAGTGCCGCTGATGCGTATATTCTTCTCCCAAACGAGTCGAGTTTCCGGCCCTCCTTGTCGACAGGGGCTGCGTGAGATCGGCCAGATTTACCCTGGGAGGCCTCCACCACAATAGAGTTTGGCTTTGGGTGGGTAGCCAGGAACGGTGCTTCCGTCTCTTTCACCTTATAAAGGGCGTCGAGCCGTTTTGAAGTGGGAGGCAGAGTCGCTGGGTTCGACCAGGATTGCTTGGCTGTCTTAAGCAACGTAGGGACCAGAGGGAGCGTCAATTGTGGGGTTGGTTCCGTCCTCATGACGTCGTAGATATCCCCCTCCTCTTCCTCAGGTTGTTGGACGTCAATCCCCAGTGATTGAGCGAGCCGTAGCATCTGTTCATTAAAACCCCCTAACTCCATTGTAGGAGATGCCCCCTCCTCAGTAGCGACTTGTTCAGTTGGGGATGGCACTGACGGCGCAGGTGACAAAATTGAGGACGGGTCAGACTCGTAGTCTTCTATGGATGGTGATGGTAGCGAGTGTCGGTACCGAGGAACGAGGGATTGCTCCGGTACCGAGGAGTGCGATTGATCGCGTCGACTCGTCGGTGTGGGGAGTAACGACGTCGTGCGTCGGGGTGGTACTGGGGGAGGCATGCTGTGGGAGAGATCCGAGCTGCGGTCCCAGTCCTGGGAGGCGGAGCGTGATCGTTGATAGGGCATCGGTACCGAAGCCTCGGTACCCATGGGATCAGAATACTCCTCGTCGACGACGATGATGTCGGAGGCGAAGGGGAGGATGTCTGGTGATGGCTGCTCTGTCGGTATCGGCGACGGCAGCAAGGATGGCCGACTTGGTGACGCGATCGGCGTCGAATGACCCAGCAGTGAATGCGTGTGCGCTGGCGAGCGACGCTTCGCCTGGGAAGGGTGACCTTCCGGTAGTGAAGAGGGGCGCTTACGATGCATCGATGCCGTGGACGCCGACGGAAGTGAGGCCGGTACCGATGATGATTTCTTCGGTAGCGAGGTCGGTACCGATGGAGGCTGCTTAGGTAGCGCGGTGCTTATCGGCCTCAGAGGTGTCGAAGAGAGTTTCTTCGGTACCGAAGGCTTCGATGTCGACGGTCTGGTCGACGTCGATGGTCTGGTTTTCGTTGTTTTCGTCGAAGCCGAGGAGTGCTTCGATTTCTTTGCCGTTTTCCCCTTCTTATGCTTAAGAGGCGGGGGAGATGGCGGCACCGATGCCTGAACTGATGTCCGAAAAGAGGACAAGTCAGGAGTTGCTGGGCGTGAGCGTCTAGTGGGCGTTTGCCCGCGCTCCCCAGAGGGTGCTGGCCCCGGTTCCATGCGGCTCGTAGTTGGGCGGTCAATGGCGGAGAGGGCCTTACTCCAGAGGAGGCTTCGCAGACGGTCGGCCCTGTTTCTCCTGGTTTGCCTAGAGAACTTCATGCAATGGGAGCAGGAGTCAGTGATGTGACCCTCTCCCAAACAGCCCAGGCAGAGCGAATGCCCATCTGTGAGGGCTAGTTTGGCGCGGCAGCCGGAGCAGCGCTTAAAGAGCGCAGACTGCGCCATAGGCCACAGAGGACTATCTAGCAACACTACTTAAATTATTAATTAAATTGAAATTTTTTTTTTTTTTTTTTTTTAAACTAAACCTAGCTAACTAACTAACTAACTAACAAGAAGGTAAATTTTTTTATCTCTATTTCGTCTTCTTACAGGTCTCCGACAGAGGAAGAAGTCTCCCGCGAGGCGTTCAGCTAAGCGGTCGAAGAAGAACTGAGGTAGGCGGGACCCCGAGCATGCTCAGTAGGACGGTGGGGGGAGGGGTTCCCGCCAAGAATCCTAGCTAGATAGAAGTTTCCCGAAGCGAGCTCGGCGCCGGCGCGAGCCCATATGTGTGATGCACAGAGACCACGAAGAAGAACCTGAGTGTGCAGGATGGATTGTATGGGAGAAGGCAATTCTGCAGGTAACCTGGTCCCAAACCATGTAGGGCTTTAAAGGTAATGACCAACACTTTGTACTTCGCCTGGAAAGTAATTGGCAGCCAGTGGAGTGATTTTAAAACTGGTGCATTATCTTAAGCAACAATAAAAGTAGACAGCCACATAACTTAGTATGCATGTTTGCATAGGTGTATATGTGAATGCACACATAGGATCGGTTTGCATGATTGCAGTGAGGGAAATAAGCCACCATGCCTTATTTCCCCCACTGTGTATGCCAGCCAAATTTCCCTAATTACACTCCCCGGTGTGGCTTGCCATGTCATTCAAATCTGGGCGTCATGCCTTATTAGGGTGGGGAGGGGGCAGTAATGCTCAATCCAACAACAGCTCACAGGTTGAGGACTGCTGCTCCCTCAAAGAAGCTATGCCGCCCAGTTCGGACAGCACGGCAACCTGCACCAGTGAGGATAACTGTGAAAATCCAACCAGCATATGTGGCAGGGTAAACAAGCCACCGTGGCTTGTTAACCACACTGCGATCGTGTGAACTGGGTCACATTCTTACACTTCACAGAAAAAAGGACGGGAGGGAATAAGGCTCAGAAGGAAACATGTCCTTTAAATAAAGCTGCAAGAGGGAAGCCCCCCCCAATTACAGTTTAAAGGATAAGTTTTGGGTTAGGGATCAAGATCAGTGGACACAGGCTGAGGGTCACAGCTGCATGTTATGCTCTGTTGCCAACATTCCCTGGCAACCTGAAGGAACACATGCACAGGCCAGCTCCTGCATATTTTCTGCAGAAGTGTACTGCTGCAAAAGTGAGGGGAGGTACCCACCGTTGGTAGAGAGCCATTCCTACCTTACCTCACCCTCAATTTGGGCTCCCAAGCTTATCTACATGCAGCACACCAACTTCAACAATATAGAATAAAGCACAAGTGCATGCAAAACATTTCTTCCTCTAATTACTAACCCAGCAAATATTTCTCCCAGGGCGCAAAAACAAAAAACAAGCAACCAAAAATATCACATTCCTCCCCCAACCCTAGTGCAGAAAGCCGAGGACAACCTTGCTGAAAAGGCAGACAGATGGCACGCGTATCTATGTAATACAAGGCTTAATTTTTATCCCCCAATTCTGTGATTAGAATGAAGTGTCTAAATTTACAAAAACGTAAATATGTTTAACAAAATATTATTTCGTCTGTTGAGCTGAGTCCTTTTTTTTTTTTGGATTAATTTTATCAATTTCATTTGGATTTTGTTTTTATTTTGTTTTTTACTCTGGTTCTGCGATTTTGCAGAACTTTGCTTGAGGTTGGTTTTTGTTTTGGTCAATGGCTGGGGATTTTACGACTCCATCCTGTTTCCACAGCATCCTTCATGCCGTGTTCTCATTCTAAATGAGGTCCATGTTTAATACAATACAAATGTTTTTCGACATAGGCTTGCCACTCTCATATCTCCTGCTTGCCTGCTAGACACTCCCTTTATGATTACGTTGTTGGCTTTAATGCTGATTTTTATGGTTTTTACTGTTTTAATTACTATTTAGATTTGACATTTTAGAGGATCAAAATGTTTACAATTTTGATGGCTTGTTTCATTGTTTTTAAAAAAACTTATATAGTTTTTTTTTTTACAGTTCTACATAGGCACTCACTTTCATCATCGCGTGGCTCAAAATGTTTCCCTTTTTTAGTGTGGAGTACACATGCAATGTCGAAATGCAGATGTAACACCAAATAATGGGTTCATGTAAGAAACTTGAGGTTATTTCTTAGAGCTGCTTTCCCCGACCTGGTTCTTCCATAAAGTTACTCTATGAAGACAACATCTGCATCCTGTTGTGCATTAGATGATATGAATTGTCAAACACATCTTCTTCACCCCATTCTATCTACCTTATCAGATAGGATTACCATTTTTTTCCTAGTACCTTTGCAGCAATAAGCTCTTTTTCCAAAACTGTTCATAGACTTTCATGTGAGGCAACTACAGCTGTTGCATGAACAGATGGCTGTTCTCTCAGGGAAAAAAGTATTGCAAGTCATCACATAGAACAGCTAGTACAAACCAAAAAAGAAACTGTACCGAGATTTCTTCTATCCAGAATTTAAACAAGTTTGAAACTTGCTAAAAAATGCTAACCTGAACACCTTCACTTTGCTCTGATGAGAGAATATAGGACCTTTTTCTACTGTGTTACATCTGTGACTGCCCACTCACACATGCAAATCACCGTGTGATGATTTGCCAGTATCAAGCGATGAATGTGTATGTGAACCAGCCTGCAGAAAAGCTAGCTATGGACAGGAATTAAATAGCTAACCCATTGTCGTTGCTGCCACATCCTTGTAAAGGTATGTGGACACAGCTAATAAGGTGGACAAAGAAAGATGTTCAGGATAGGGCACTCGGTAGAATTTGGAAATTAAAGGTCTGAGCGGTAAAGTCTCATCCATGGGACTTTACAAGGTGAAACGCTAGGTGGTGGCTTCAAACAGAAATATGGCCCGACAGCTAAAGTTTCAAATCCATCCATGCGAAACAACAGTCTATGGGGCAATTATAAGAGTTTAAAAATGCATCCAATGCTCAAAGATCTGTGTGCGTATACACAATTTGCAACACATGGCAAAGGAATTATGGGCATGGAAGATGAGTGACAGAAGACCTATCCCAGGCATATGTTCTTTCGTCTAAAGTAGACAAACAATGATCTTTTCTACCAAAGGTGGGCCATCAGGGTTCAGAGTCCCTTCCTTGACCCAGGCCTCAAAGTACACCACAGATTAAACTCTGCAATGCTGCCTGTCTTCCTCCTACCATCTGAGAGCTCCTGGTGATACTCTGGTTCAGAGCCCAAGGACCAACAAAAATTCAGATTAGTATTTTAAACTCAATGTTAAAGAACAACAGTTCTTCCAGATGAAGGACTTCTAGTGCTAATGATCAAAAGGCATTGTGCAGCTATTCCACGACTTTTCCAGGCTTTTCTGTTAAGGAAAAAAAGATGTAACAAGTGGTTGTGAAAACATGGGAGGGACTACAAATTGAAGATGACATTGTGTACACTCTCTGCCGGTAAAATTCCATGAATAAGGCTGGGCTATTGCACAATAAAAGCCTTGTCGGGAAGCACCCTGAATTTGGAAACAGTTATTGCAGAAAACTGGTACCCTGCAGAGCTGCCAAATGTTAAGTTTGGGGGGTTGTTAGTTTATGGAAAAACCAACACATCAGGGGTTGGGAAACAGGAAGATTTGTGTGTGTGTAACTTGGTTCTCTTCCTGCCACTATTGTACTGAGGACATATGCCTGGACAAGCCAGCTAGATTACATTCTGTTTATATTGAAAGAGTGGGTTACTTCATGCTACTGATTTTACAACTGGGTTGCTAAAACTGAAACCGTAGAGGGTACAATTGTTGGCTATTCTTGTCTTTTAACTGGGTTTTATTTCTTCTTTATTTCTCGGATCTATTTTGTATCCTGAATCTTGTAATATATTAAACATTGTATATAAAAATTTGGGTGGGTGCGGGGGAGAGAAACAGACTAACTGCAATCCCACACATATCTACTCAGAAGTAATTCCCACTGACTTCCCAGGTAAGTGGGTATAGCATTACAGACTAAATCTACAAGTAGCAGACACAGAAAAAGACCCAGCAACAAGGTGCTTGCGAACAGCCGGTTCTCAAACGATTGCTTGTCATAATATTTAGCAAGGGCTACAAGCTAAAGCAGAACTTGAAACCACGCTAAGTTCTTTAGCGCTGCCAGACCGAACGAAAGAATGAGCTGAACCCAATCTGACCCTTAACATTTAAGCTGATCAGATTCAAACCTGTGTTTAATTTGCTGTTGTATTTATAGCTAGAGTCCCCTATCCCAAGGATAAATCTTTACCTTCTGAAACAACTGTTAGCATATAATGTCTAATAATGTCATAAGGAGTTCTACCATCTTCCGAGGGAGCCAGGAGAGTAGAGCCTCTCTGACCCTTTCAAGGCCATTCATTCCACCTGAGGCGGTCAAAAAATAGTAATGTTAACTCATGTCAGTTAATGCAAGAGCAACATATGCATTTTGCATTTCTTAAAGAAGCTTTGAACATTTATTTAGCTGAAAAGCAACTAATATGTGTATAAAATAGTAGCATTTTGTTAAATCTTGTGACAAGTTAAGTCCACGAAAATTACGGGCCTGCAGCAATTGATGGCAATTTGATGGCCTGAAAAGGAGGGCTAGGAAGGTTTGATAACCCAGAGCAGATACTGACTTGCCCTGGGCAACCACGCACATGGCTAATCTGGTTGTAGTCCTAATATCTGCACTGCAGGAAATAACTCGCCAACGACAACAGTCAATCTCTGAGGCCCTCCAACCGATGGTTTTATGCCACCTGAAGCTGGGAACTGCTGGGCATGTAGCCACTCGAGTTGGCTGGGATGCAGCAATTGAGACCTGCCTACAAGCCAGATCCCCCAACAGTCTTTATTTGGGCATAAATAATCCCGCCCAGCAGCAGCAACCTTGGCTGAAAGTCTTTATCTCTTGCCAAGTCCTTCTTCTGCCTAGACATTAAGTGACACGGACATCGTCCCCATACCTCAAAAGCCCAAGAATTATGTATAATAGCCATGTCAAAATTGTACTGAAATATGCATGTGTATTGGGCACATTATATTTCATCACGTACATGACATACATGCGATGAAGGCCACATTTCAGGAGTAAAATATATCAGCAACTCAAACTCGTCTAAAGTTGTAGGTCCAATACATACTGCCCTTTACTCTAATCTGAATTTTGAGATGAGACTGAAGAACGAAAATTGGCACATTTTTGAAACTCCAATTACAATTCCAGTGTCAAGTGGAGGAGAACTGGCCAGAAAAAGAAATAAAACCACAGATTGAGAAGTAGAAGGCAGGCTATCCTTATCTGGATAGAGAAGAGTCAACCTCTTAAAAACACTCCTTCACAGATTAGTTTCCCCTGCATTTTGATTGATCAAGAGGAGGAGCATGGAGTTCATACTCTTCCATACTCTCCATCAACGCTGTGAGGCTTATTTTTTTATCACTGGGCCTTGGAATTCACTGTTATTTTTTATGGTTGCTTCTACTGTTTTAATTGTTCATCATTATGCATTTTAAATGTTATGGCATTTTTACAATTTCTGAAAAAGTGGTGAACCTCCTTAAGAGCCTGGGACAGGACAAAAGGCAAGATACAAATAAAATAAAACTTAATGTGGTCCTACGAAGAGCGGAGGACACAGAAAACAGATTTCTACAAGTATGCACCCTCAAACAAAATGCTGTGGGTTGTTGAATTCAGGGGATTTATTGTAGGCTTGAATTCTGTTATTTTCTATTTTAGAGGCTCTTGAAATGGCAGCTCTTAAATGCTGTGCAAACGCAGAGTCGAGCAACTTCTTATTCTGTGCTAGCTTTCCACTTCTCTGGGATGCATTCACACTCCCACCTACCCATGCTGCTTTGTTCTCTACCTTTAACTTACAAGTGCTTTCCACTGGGTCCCACAACAAGAAGCTAATCAAACTGTCTGTTTTGGCTTAATCATACTCTAGAAGTTCAAAATAGTTTTCTTTTGGGACCCATTAGGCCCAAATTTACTATTTTTTTTAAAACCCAGAAAAGAAAATTTGCTGACACAGAGATCCCAACAACAACAACAACAACAACAACAACAACAATAATTTATCACCCGCCTCTCCCTCCGGATCGAGGCGGGGAACAACAACAACATAAAATACACAAAACTGATTAAAAGCACATAAAACCAATACATCATTAAAATACCAATAAAACACCAATAAAAACAAGATCTGACCTGGCCTTAGAAAAACTGCTGCCTCTAGCCCTGCTTCTCTGAGCAGCAGAATGAGCTGCTAATCCATCTTCCAAACTAGTTGCTTAGCCCTGCTCGCTTGTGCAGTTGCCTGTGAAACTATCCATTAACTCCAGCCCTGGCAGTACCTGCAGTGAAGGTCTTTACTGCACGCACCATACAGCTCCTGTGCTCCCTTCTCCAAGCTAACCCTGTGCCTTTGCCTTCTTTGCCATGTCTCTCCCTGTTCTAACATCAAAATATTTTAAACAACTTTAAAAGCATTTGCCTACCCCAGTCCTGCTTAGCTGTGAAGCTGCCCCCTCACCCAAATAACATTGCACAGTGATTCTAGTTGCCATCTAGCTGAATGCTTCTTCAAGGTAAAAGGAAAGAGCCTAAATCATGTATGTATCAGCCATAGAATTGGACAGTCTGAGGACAAATGATGCAGCTGCTTTACTGCAGTTAAGCAGGTGGTCAGGAGCCGGATGGAAGACCACCTGGGAGCCCCCTGTACACTATCTTGAGTTCCATGATGGAAAAAAGATTGGACATAAATGTAGTGAATACATAAATTAGTTTGCCAATCAAAGGCTCACTAGGTCATTTTTTGGCCAGGGCAAGTGACCAAATACATAGCAATTTCTCCAAATGAATGCGGACATAGCCCCTGGCCTAAACAACCCAGCAGTCCGGATTCACATATCACACTCCACAACCTATGAAGGAGTCAATTATGGGTTGTTGGGTGAGAGTGGAAGAGGCTTTTCACCCATTCATGCATGAAAACTCATCAGTTTTTAAACCGATGGGTTGTTGTTACATGCAAACAGGACCATGATCTCTAAATCTAACCCACCTCATGGAGGATAAAATGGGAGGGGAACCATGTATTTATCCTTGAGCTCCTTGGAGAAAAGGCAGCATACACAATAAATTAATTCAGGAGGTGCTTTGACACAATTTCCTTTGTGCATTTTCCACATAACATCTGAGATTGCAATGTGCTATTTTTGTTTCGGAGCATTATTTTACTACTGTAGAGGCCCATCATCTTAAGTTTTTTATGTAACTCATTTCAGTATAAGTAGCCTGGACTGCGGTGAAATAGATTTTTGTCAGTGCTATCGTACCCCACCTCTGCCTTGTACTCAGTCTTTTGGACAGGATGCTTGTCCTTTGCCACACCTCTCATGGCAGCCATTTTGTGGTGGTGCCAAGGACACTTTCTCAAATTGCAAAATGTGCCATGGCCCCAAAAAGTTGGTTAACCCCGGCTTTAAAAAACAGTATTTTAAACTTTGGGGGGCAAAGCTTCCTTAGTTTGTGCTGGGGTTTGCTCATCACAAAAGTCTTGGCTGCAATCTCAAACTGTCACCCGCCCCAAAGAAAGAGCCAAGGGAAACCTGAAGCGGGTTTAAAACAATTCTTGAGACAGCATAGGTCCCAAGACCTTTTAGCAGTTAAAAATATACTTGTTACTCTAAAACAATCACTCAACAGTGTGCCAACCAGTGTCAGATCCACATCTTCATTTCATCAGCATGATCAGATTGGATGTTTGCCCCCAGCTAACGTTCCTATTCCTAACCTTGGCCCGGGGGAGGGGGGGCTGGGAGGGAGGCCCAATGCCTCCAGCCCACAGCTGCTTCTATTTTATAAAAGGGAGCTAACCAAAGGAGACGAGAGGGAATTCCTAGATGTCAGCAGGCAGGGAAACTCACCACCTGTTTTCGTAAGGTTAGCAAGCTGTCAGCTAGCCCAATAATAGATCATTAATAGATATATAAAAACAGTGGGGTCTTTTGTTTGCCATAAGCGAGTTTCACCAACTGCTAGCAAATGTAATTTTGGCCCTTACAGCAGGTGGGTCATGCAGGGTAGGGTGAGGAGCAGGAGGAGGAGGATCGATAGAGAAGGAGAGATCTTTTTAACAGGGTACTTCAAGTGAAGACGATTTTGCACGTTGTGTACTTCCCATAAAAGCCAAGCCAGCTCAGAGGTGTATGCTGACCCGTTCTGTTCAAAAAACCTAAACAAAGCAGCTGTCAATGGCACGCACTTCAGAAACCAGTGCCAACTGTGAACAGGGAGGCAGGGACCAGCCGGCAAGCCTTGAAGGAAGAGTTACGTGGAGCAAGTGGCACACTGTGATTCCATTAACTTTAAAAAAACAAAACAAAACACAGCACATTCAAGGCAGGCAACTCAATTTCTTTCCCCCTTAAACACTGATAATGTGTGTTAGGCTTTACAAGGCTGTCTGATTGTGAAATAGTCAAGACTAGAGTACATTAACTAGCTGCCTATCTTCTATGCGCAGCAAGCGCAACATTCCTTGAAGCCAAGTCTTTTCTTTTTTTAAACTCTTTATTTTCCAGCTACTGCGTACTTCCAGCATTTCATTCCAGCATCAATAACCTGAAAATATCAAGCCATGATCCCATTTGCGTATCAGTGGATTCCACCCCACGGATTGGGTACTTTGCTGCCTGCACTAGCTGCCAATTCAGTTCCAGGCCCAATTCAAAGTTCTTTAAAGCACCTTAAAGCCCTAATTGGCTTGGGGCCAGATTACCTGAAGGAGGGTCACCTCCCTTTTCTATGTACCAGGACCCTGAAGTCTGAGGCCCTCCTCTAAGCGTTCCCCTCCACACCGCCAAATGAGGCAAGGTGAATGGCTGCAAAAGAGGGCCTTTTCAGTGATGGCACGCCATTTGTGAGTGCTCTCCCCAGACAGGCTTGCTTTGAGCTTACATTATGGCATTTCCGGCACCAAATGAAAACCTTTTTATTCTCCCAGGCATTTTAAAAAAACTGTTTTTAGTGCTTTTAGATCTTAACATTCTTGGTTTATGTGCTGTAGCATTTTTACTTCTTGCTGCTGGTTTTATCTTGGTTTATTGCATCCTGCTTTTATCTATTGGTTCATTGTTTGCTTTTTATGTTTTCAATGTATTGTATGCCACATGGGCTATTGGGTGGTTAAAAAGTGCAACAAACAAACACACATGTGAAGTAGATGATCCACGTGGAGACAGAACTTTTGCAATTCTCCCTCATCAAAAAACAAAAACAAAAAACAAAAAAGGAAACAAAAAAGGAGGGGGAGGAGCCCAGGCCTCTAAAATAAGACTGCACCAGCACCATGTGAAAAGGTTTGTCAGCTGGAAAAGTGAGCGAATGTAATAATACATTCATATCATCACTTTAGCAGCAAATTATCAGTACTACATGCAGTCCTTAACATGTGTTGTACAAGATCAATCTTCTTAATGTAATAGGGCACTTTCTATCTCAAAAAGCATAGCAAAGGAAAGGAATTAAACAAGAGCTAAACACCAAACCACCTAAGATTCCAAATGCCTGGACAGTCAATTTTGACTGCAGATTGAAATGTTCAGCTTATTAAGACCTCTGGGTAGGGATCATGTCACTTTCATGCTACACAGCAATTGGCACATTGTTGATGCTTTGTGAATACTGAGCAAGTAAAAAGGGACTGGCTTAGCACTGTCATGCAATGCAGTGTGGGTGTGGGGAGGGGATGCAACCAACAGTCACCAGAGTTGGTACCAACTGGAAGGGGAGCAAATGGTCTTCACACCTGCTAGTGCAATTAAGTTTTCAAAAATGGCACTATCAAAGGCTAGGAAACAAGTAAAATCTGCTGAGGCACCTGTCCAGGCCTGATTATGGAGGACTGCTCTACACTCTTCAACATTACAAGTTTAATTGAAGCACTGATCATACCAGAAACAGAACCATGCGAGTTCCAAACACACACTATTCATGCCATTTGCTTCCTCAAGGTGAAGGAAGTACAAATGCTATGCTACCTAAACCAGCAAATAACCAGGAGAAATAGTTCCTCAGTGAACTAACAGTAAGTGATAACCATCCCACAAATTAATTCCACAGAAGAGGGCCACAACCTGTTTGCTACCATCCAAGACTGAAGGACACTAAATAACTGGCTTACATTATAGGAAAGCATATTTTGGTTGAACATCAGGAAATACTTCCTAACGGAGCAGTCAGTCAATGGAATCAACTGTCGGGGCGGGACTCTCCATCGCTGGAGATATTCAAGCAAAGATTGTTTTAAACTGGATTCCTGCACTGAGCAGGGGGCTGGACTTGATGATCTAAATGTCCCCTTCCAACTCTACGATTCCATGCTTCTCAGGGGCTATTCAGATGTGTTAAAACCGAACATTTTCAGTTGCTTCCATCAATATATTTTTACTTTAACTTCAAAACAAAAACTTTTTGTAGTTTTCAAAGGTGACAGAATACAGCACTATAAGCTTTGGCTGGAATTCGTAGCCAACAAAATGTATGATTGTCAAACGAAATCCCATCTTGCCCCATCAAGTTGGGAGTCTTCTCTCCAATATCACGCTGAGCTTTAGAGTCCCCTGAAAAGCAGCAAGACGTTCTGCTGCTTTCTGAGCACTCCAAAGCCCAGCATGACTATAAGGATGAGCCCTCAGCCTTCTCCCATGTGGTGCTCACCAGATCAGAAGACATGGCCACCGCTGGCAATGATGAATGTAATTGTGGACCAATAGTATTATCACAGAAGAGATTCCTTAGCTCTGCCCATTAAAGTTTGACTTTTGTAAATCATTAGCACAAATTGCAGTGCCCACTGGCAGCTTCCCTTTATGACCATGAAGATCAGAAACACATAATCTAACAAATAATAACACTCAGTATTTATATAGTGCTTTATAGCGTCTTCTGAGTGCTTGACATAGATCATCCTGTCACAATCTTAAAGGCAGGTCAGTATTATCCCCATACCGCGGAAGGGGAACTGAGGCTGAGAGATTGTGGCTTGCCTAACACAATCAAGTCAGATCATGGCAGAGACAAAATTTCAGTTACTGACCCAGAGTCATAGTTTAATCTTAGCTGCTATACTATAATCACCTTTCAAATAGGCTGGGATTCTTATAATTCTTTGAAGAAACCATTGGATTTCTTACTGTTGATTGTTAAAATTGTTTAGGTGTTGGGATGGGAGGTGCTGTCTATTTATATGTAAATGTTTTTTATATTATTCCTGCACTGAGCAGGGGGCTGGACTTGATGATCTAAATGTCCCCTTCCAACTCTACGATTCCATACTTCTCAGGGGCTATTCAGATGTGTATTTTAAAGGTTTTTAATCTTTGTAAACCGTCCAGTGAAGTTTGGTTATTGGGTGGTATAGATATGTAATAAATGAAATGAAACTATAATCTCAACAAGATTATATGCCGCATTGTTTATCATCAATAATAACTACCAATAGCAGCAATACAAACACTATTGACATTTAACAATTAACATAACAGTAGAGCATCCTCTGGTGTACACTATTCTCTAATACTTCTCTATGTATATCAAACTGATTAGGCTTATTCATGGATATCAAAAGGTATAAAGTAAAATAACTTTTAAGGGACCCATTTTTACTCAAATACAGCTATGTTAATTCCTTCAGCCAATGAGCAAGAATGAGCGTACTTACCAACAAGGAAACAGAAGACTACAAGTGATATATAGTTTCTGGAGATCAGATGGTAGGAAAGAGAAATGGCCACATGAAGCGTGTTAGTTTATACTATTAAGAATATTCACAGTTGGCTTAGGGAGTACTTACTTTGTGATGCAACTCTGAACCAGCAAGTCTTGCTAAAGAAGTAGGGAATAATACATACAACTAGAACTCAGTTTCACCTAATGAAATTGATTAGTACCAGATTCAAGACAGACAGAAAATACTTCTTTCACAACACTTGCTTATGGTATTTGATGCACCACAAGAGCTAGTGATAGTAGCCTAAATAGCTTTAAAGGGGGTTTTGGATAAATTCATGGAGGACAAGTCAATGACTACTAGTCATGGAATCTAAATGGATTCTCCATATTCAGTGGCAGTGAATACTAGTGGCTAAGGGGCCAGCAACAAAGATAGGCCACTGCCTTCATGGGCTGCTTGGGGCCTTCACAGAAGCCTCTGGCTGGCTACTGTTGAAAGGCAAGATGTTGGACTGGATAGATCCTTGTTCCAATCCAGCAGGGCTCTTCTGATCTTCTTAGACATGCCTAGATAATCATACCCAGTACACTCCAAGGTCATTGTACCTGGAGTAAATTCTGAACTCTCTGCATAGGTTTACCATTATTTCTCTCTGTCCAAATGAATGTACAGAAGCATACAACATACCAGAAAAAATGACCAAGCGATTACTTGAATAGACTGTAAATGAGACTGAGAAGAGGGGTAAGACAGAGCCACTGATTATGTAAGGACCCTTCACTTTAAATTGGTTTGGCCCCAGATAGGCCATGAACATGTACATGGAAAGTAGGGACTGTTAACAGTCTTATCTCAGAAAAACTGATTCAGTAAGCTGGGTTCAAGATGACTAGCATTCACTGCTGGAGTGAGAAGTACATCAAGATCCAGTCTAGCCTTCTAGCAGAAGACAAAGAGTTACTAGACATGTCAGGGAATTATTACCTTCAGTGACTGGAAAAAAGAAGAGCAATCTAGATAGCACAAGGAACACTCCCACCCACTACTTGTTAGAGAATTTAAGAACAGCAGAGAAGTGTTTTATCCTTCCTCCCCCAACTTCTGCCACATCCTTCAGGATCTTCTGCCCACATTAAATTCCCTCCCACTTCTGCTTTTCATCATATCATCCCACCAAGCTTTGACATGCTTGCCAAAGACCTCCACGGCTGCTCAGGCAGACACAGCACACCCGTCCCCTTCGAGATCCTTGCAATGCACTTATCCACGTCTTTTTCACATAATCTGAACTGGACCCATCAGCCTAGCCCTGCAGTGAGGAACTGCGTTATAAACTAATGCTGGGGTTGCTGCCTTTGCTTCGGCTGCTTTCTAAACGCCTAATGCCATTATTATTTGAGGTTGTTAAAACACAAAGGGATTGTGAAGAGCTCCAAAGGGATCTCTCCAAGGTGGGAGAGTGGGCATCCAAACGGCAGATGCGATTCAATGTAAGCAAGTCTAAGGCGATGCACGTTGGGGCAAAAAAACCCAATTTCAAGTATAACCTGATGGGATCTGAGCTGGTGATGACCGACCAAGAAAGAGATCTTGGTATTGTGGTGGACAGATTGATGAAAATGTCAACCCAGTGTGCTACAGCTGTAAAGAAGGCAAACTCCATGTTAGGAATGATAAGAAAAGGAATTGAGAATAAAACGGCCAGTATCATACTGCCTTTATACAAATCTATGGTGTGACCACACTTAGAATACCATGTACAATTCTGGTCACCACACCCAAAAAAAAAAGATATTATAAAGCTGGGGAAAGAGCTGAAAAGGGCAACTAAAATGATTAAGGGGCTGGAGCATCTCCCCTATGAGGGAAGGTTACAACAGCTGGGATTGTTTACCTTGGGAAAAAAGAGGCGATGGGGAAACATGATAGAGGTGTACAAAATTATGCATGGTGTGGAGAAGGGGGATAGGGAGATATTTTTCTTTCTCTCTAAAAATACTAGAACCCAATGGGATCATCCCATGAAGCTGATTGCTGGGAGATTCAGGACAAATAAAAGGAAGTACTTCTTCACACACCGCAGAGTTAAAATTATGGAATTCACTACAACAAGATGCAGTGATGGCCACCAATTTGGATGGCTTTAAAAGGAGGTTGGAAAAATTCCTGGAGGAGAAGGCTATCAATGGCTACTAGCCCTGATGGTTATGTGCTACCTCCAGTATCCAAGGCAGTAAGCCTGTGTGCACCAGTTGCAGGGGAACATTGGTGGGAGGGTGCTGTTACACCATGTCCTGCTTTGTTGGTCCCTAGTCGTCAGCTGGTTGGCCACTGTGTGAAAACGCAGGTCTGGACTAGATGGATCCTCAGTCTGATTCAGCATAGCACTTCTCATGTTGTTATTATTCAAGACATTAACTTTACTGAATGGCTAGAAAACATAGCTGGCAGCACTCAACACTCCTGGTTGGATTGGGAAGTCCTCAACAGGAAGCAAAGCAGGGATAAATCCAGGCCTTTGCTGGATAGGTCTACTAGCTAATATCTTTAGATTAACATGTGGTTCTACCCTCATGATGACTCCAGGATTTACCTAAATAGCTCAGTTCATCACAAACACAGGCCAGCCTTCAGGACTATTTTAAGCCAGCACCCTGCCCTACTTCATACACGCTCATTTCCTAATCCATGAGCCGTCCATCCTTCTTGCTTGCTTTGAACAGAAGCAGCTAAATATGGAGTAGATAAACAATCAAATAGCAATTTTCATGCCCATTGCCCGTTGACTTTTGCCATCACAGACAGGTGGTGGGACTGATGTGGCACTGGGTTGTTGGACAAGTTCCTTCATGAAAAGGGCTTCACGCAACCAAGTTTTTCGAAGCAAGACTGACACACAGGATAAAACTTTTTCCATGGTGGTGGCACATGTATTAAAGGACTGCTGCACCAGAAAGATGTGGCAGGCCTGCTTCTTGTTGGTCTTTAGGAAGTCAGTGAAGACTATCTAGTTTTGGTGAGCATTTGGAAGATATCTATCCTGGTGTTGCCCTTTAAGATGTACTGACTGACAAGAGACTCTGCTATTCCTATGCAACGTGCTTTAATTTATTGGCCAATTGTTTATCCAATTATGAAAGAAGGAGCCTTTTGAAGTTGATAGCAACAACAGGAAAGGATCTCCACATACTCCATGCATGCTCCATGCAGAAGCAGTAGTTGCCAGACAACCATAAAAAATGCCTTGCCTCCCTCAGAACTGGGATAGGGAATGTAATTTCTGTCAGTTACTAGAGCCTGAAGTGCAGCAGGCAGGAGGTCCCAATGGTTATATATCAAGCTTGGCCAATCCAGAGACATCACACTATCTGCCAATCAGAGGGGTTGGTGTTGCACCTCTGTTTACTTCCATGTATGAAGACAGCTCTAAGGATCTTGAGTGGCAGATCACTAAGAGAGCTAGTGTGGTGAAATGGTTTGAGCATTGGACTGGGGAGACCTGAATTCAAATCTGCACTCAGCTATAAAACTTGGAAGAAATCATATATGCTGTCTTGGGCTCCTTAGAGAAAAGCTAGCATTTAGGTGTAACAAATTAATAAAATAAGCTAAATCCCAGCCCATGAAATTCTTGACCATAGTAGAATGGACTCTAAATACACTTAAGTACATGCCTCCTTTAAACCACCAACACAATTTTCTATTATTCATCATGAAAAATGTATTGCTAGCCAGCCATTCATTTTATCATGAAAGAGAAATATGTGAAATATGGCAGCCGTTAAACCCCATTGCATGCATCTTAGGAGGCACTTTTACCTTGCTAAAACATGACAGATAGAGAATACAAGACTATGAACACCATTATAAATTAGATTTTACAAGGATTAGGGACAAGCAGAAAATACTCATGGAAGGTCCCAATAAAATGAATAGGAGCTGTACAAGTGTATTTCTGCACTCTTGCCCATTCCTGTTCATTTCAATGTGACTTGCGCAGAACTTACCACTAGACCAAAGACAACAGAATTGGCCCCCAGGCTGAAAAAGGTTTGTCACCCTTGACCTATAATATTCCCAGCTGTGCTTCTTCATTCTCAGCCTGGTGTTTATTGGTACATTCTACTGTCCCTCCAAAATGTTGCCTTTGGACTTCCTACAGAGGAATCCTTAGTGTGCATGCCATTAAATTTATCTTGTTTCTCTTAGGTTCTAGGCATCTCCATGTTTGCTCTTCAGCTTCCTTGTGCTGAATTATTTTTCTGTCTCCACCAATCTTTAAACAAGATCTTAACAATTCTAGATTCAACATCTAGCATTGTTCAAATACAGACATCAGGACATTTGCAATTTACATCCATCTTATTGAACAGAAAGGAATTAAAGTGAAATGAGGGCTAGAGTTTGTACTCTACTCAAACAGGAGTGCACTTGAATAGAAAATGTCAGTGTTCAGCCCACACCTCCCTTTTTAAGGAGCTTTGTGCACTACTGAAATGGACTGTTACTTTCTGTCTGGAAAGCAAAGAACTCTTGAGGTATTTATGACTCAACCATGGGATCCAGCCTACGGAGCTCCTTGTACGCATTCAGGCGTCCAAACCGTCCTCAGGTATGGAACAGAGCAGCTTTCCTTAATCCATCCAAATATCTTGGACTACAAATTTCATCATCCCCAGCCAGATGGGAGGTGTAGGCCAACACAACTGGGGGCACCACATTGGGAAAGGCCAGAGTAGAATATATTCTGCAACTCTAGATTTTAGTTATGGCTTTCTACAGCCTTAACAATCTGTAAGGACACTTACTGGGGGTTCCAACAATAGACTGCATGCACAATTGGGCCAAAACTCAAAACAGACATGCAGCCTGCTTCATGTAGACAGCACAAGATAAACACTTAACATTTCCATATCTAGTCACAAAATAAGCTTCAACTAAAACAAGCAAGCTGTTAAAAGCACGCATTGCCTGCATATAGCGTCACCACTTTCTTTCCCACCACAGGTCTTGGTTAACAATCCTATAAGCATTTACATTTGGATCTATAATGATTAATACAGGCAATTGATGCTAAAGTTTAGGCCTGCTTGAGCAACCAATTAAATCAAATCAACAAGAGCTACTGTGTGGTAATTAAGGGCCCCCAATCCTAGTGCAGCTTAACTGATGCTTCTGATTTAAAACTGAAAACAGCCAATAGGATGTACACCAGAGAGATGCAAGAGTAGAGAGACTCCCCTTATTTATGGCTCAGTCCTGCCAGCCACATGCAGCTTTTCAACTGGGTAATAAAAGTACAGAGCTGTGTCACTCTAGTCCAGCCTTCCCCAGGTTGTTGCCCTCCAGATGTTTTGGATGACAATTCTCATGAGACCCAGTCAGCACAGCCAACGGTCAAGAATCCTGGGTGTTGTAGTCCAAAACTGCAGGAGAGCAGCAGGTTGGGGGAGGCTGCTCTAGTCTTTTTCTTAACTCAATGCAGGAAACCATGTCTTTTTTCCCCTAATTATTACATAAGAATCTGAAGTTTTGGCTTGCTAGGCACTTGCTGTTACTTTGGCTATGTAAGATGGTCTGGGAGTGTTTCTGGCTGAAGAGTACTGTACAAATGCTTGAAATAAACAAATAAGAAATTACAAATATTCTTTTTTACTTCATCAGTGTTTTTATCATTATAGTCATTTTATATTTATGTCAGGGGTGGGCTCCTTGTAGACCAAAACCTCTAAAGGGTCACAAATTGCCCAACCCAGTTTTATAGTTTTCAGTTTTGTTGTATGTTGCTTTGGGAGGGTTTAGCCTAAAAAGCAGCATATGAATTGTTTAAATAAGTACATATTTAGCATACAACAGCAACTGTCAAATAATCACATGGATGTGTTGACACAGCTATCAAAGTTCAGCCAACACACACACACACTTTGCTTGTGCATGCAGTAAGAAACCAACCAACCAATCCTCACTATTCACTAGCATTGTAACTGGTTGTGCAATACAGAATAGTGAATATATTCAAATTAGCCCAGTATAATTAAGTTCAAGGTTTATGTGAGTTTGGATCGCTGATCAAAAATCCATAGAAGCCAGCTCTGTACTATAGGTGACAAAATAGAATGCAATTACAAAATGTTATTGGTTTATACCCCTAATATGTCAATTAATATACTGCAAACATATATGGCAATAGTCATTAAAAATGTTCAAGACCATCATTAAAAAGCACGAGTGTTGATTTAGACCAGACTTCCCTAACCTGGTGTCCTTGATGTGTTGGACTACAACTGCCATCATCCCCACCCACCACTATCTGACATGCTGAGTGGGGTGATGGGAATGGCAGCCCAACACATCTGGTGGGCGCAAGGTCAGGGATAGTTTTGACAATTCAGAATAAAAATGACTATTTTTCAGAGTGCTGTTTGTGTCCCATCTTATTTTTGTATCTAATCTGTGAGTTTCACCACTTTAGGGGCGATCCCATATTCATTCAGTACTGGTGCTTTCCAATTTTCATGCTACATATGCAACATCTATTTCTGCTAAACTTCCCATAAGAATCAATATCACAGCCTTCTACTGTCTTTTGGGGCTTTCCTGCTTGCACAGTTTCAGGATCACATGAATGTCCCATATGCTGTCATTCTGTACAACTCTATTCAGGAATTGCTCTATTATTGGGAATTACCACAACATATCCCACAATCTCCATGTTTTTCACAGCAGCTTCAACCTCCCATTTCTTTTTATGAGCTTTGTGTAACATTAAATATCAATGTTATAAATAAAATTGTTCTCTTTCATACAGCAAATGCTGATTAATTTTATTTCAAATCCTGATCCATGTTTGTCGATGTTGTAGATTTTCTCAATAACAGTTTATGACTACTCAAATATCAATTGCTCAAAGTTTTTTCCCCATGGATACTGTATTTAGACAGCACCTTATCTTTAAAAATGAAATAAGGATTGCATTTAATTTCCCACGTATTTATTTTTTGTAAGACAGTCCAGTTATCATCAGTATTATCACACCACACAAACAATCTCCTTCCTATTTCATTAACTTAAGAAACTTTTTAAAATTTTAACTGCATAACAGAAGGAATTTTCCTGGGCTCAGATGGAACATTCCAAGTCTTTAAAATGGCAGTTCTATAATGATTCCAGTCTAACCCATTCCAGTCTGGTTCAGGCCTGGTTTTGGGACGGAATCGGCCTTGGTTGCCCTGATGGATGACCTTCTTCGGGAGAGGGACAGAGGGAGTGCAGCCCTGTTACTACTCCTTGATCTCTCAGTGGCTTTTGATACCGTTGACCACGGTATTCTCCTGGAACACCTCCGTGAGTTGGGGGTTGGTGGCACTGTTTTACAGTGGTTCAGCTCATACTTGTGGGGTCGGTTCCAGAAAATAGCATAGGGGAAATGTACTTCTGCCCCATGGCAGTTGAACTGTGGGGTGCCTCAGGGCACCATCCTTTCCCCAATGTTATTCAATATCTATATGAAGCCATTGGGGCAGTCATCAGGAGATTTGGGACAAGGTGTCACCAATATGCTAATGACGCCCAGCTCTATTTCTCTGTGACATCTGAATCGGGAGAGGCCATGCACGTTCTGAACCAGTGCCTGGCTACAGTTATGGCTTGGATGAGGGCCAACAAACTGAAACTGAATCCTGATAAGACAGGGGCCTTGTGGGTTGGTGGTTCCCAGGTTTGGGAACTGGGGTGTTTGCCTGTTCTGGATGGGGTTGCACTCCCTCTGAAGGATCAGGTCCATAGTTTGGGGTGCTCCTGGACCCATCTTTGTCACTGGATGCCCAGGTGACCTCGGTGGCCCAGAGCGCCCGTTATCAACTTCGGTTGGTACGCCAACTATGCCCATTCCTGGATAGGGATAGTCTTGCCACAGTCATTCATGCACTGGTAACCTCACGTCTAGACTACTGTAACATGCTCTATGTGGCTATCCATGTGTGTGGTTTGGAGGCTGCAGCTAGTGCAGAATGCAGCAGATAGGGTGCGCATGAGGACACCTAGCTCTGCTCACATAAAACCTGTATTAAAAGAACTGCACTGGCTGCCTGTTAGCTACCGAGCCACATACAAGATTATGCTGTTATCCTACAAAGCCCTAAACAACTTGGGACCAGCATACCTAGCAGACCGCCTTTCCTTATATATACCTGGATGACAACTATGATCCTCAGAGGAGGCCTTATTGGCCATTCCGAGATGAAGAGAATGCTGCCATGAAGAACCTCGGCAGCAGGCGTTCTCTGTAGCGGCACCCACCCTCTGGAAAACCCTCCCTCGTGCAGTTCGGGAGGAAGAAAACGTAACACCTTTTAAACACCTCCTGAAGACTTACCTTTTTACACAGGCTTTCCCCAGTTTTTAATGTAGCTGGTTTTATATTGCCTTTTTAACTTTTCAATGTTTTAAATTCATACTTGCTATATTTTATGGTTTTTAATTGTGCACTGCCCAGAGAGCTTCGGCAGATGGGTAGTATAAAATGTAATAAAATAAAAAATAAAAATAAATAATCTATCCATTGTCTTACCTCTTTCAATAGCATATTAACCATCTCAAAGGCATCTTAAAACATATTTGTTCCAACATTATCCTATTTTCCTTTCTGTACTATTATATCAAAGCTTTTCTGTCTGATAACGGACAAGAATATTGGGTAAACCCATAACCCTTTGTTATTGGGTGTTTATAAATGTGGTCTGCACTGCATATACCATGGCTGTGGAATTTTTTTTATACATATCTGAAACAATTTATCTTAAACAAAAAGGCATTACTTCCAGCTTCCTATGGTAGCATTTCCTAGACCTTTTTTACTCAGCAGCTGAAGGTTGCACAGGTTACATGGATTCTATTCTTCAGTCAACAAAAGATTAGAGCTGCTTTCCCTTTTCTTTTGGTCTCACCAGTCTTTACTAGTTACTGCTGAGAAGCTTCCAGTTTCTTTCCAAGAAGTTTTCCAGGAAAAGCAAAACTGAAGACATGATTCGAGGTTCTTCCTCTGTGTACCTTCACAGTGCAAGAACAGTTTTCTATCCTGAGATGTTTTGGGCCAGAAAACCAGGGGTAGTATCCAATGTTGCACCCTACCACTTAACATAAATGTAAACTATATTTAGCACAATGGTAATAGTGCTTGCTGGCATAACCCATCTTATAGGGAAACCCAACAAGCCAGCAAGTGCTACTGGAGTTCAGCTAGACACAGTTTATGCAAGTGCAAAATCATGTACTTTAGCAGTAGTGCAGCGCTGGATAATACTCCTGGTTTTCTGGCCCCAAACGCCTCAGTATAGAAAACCAAAGTGTACTGAGAAGCATTTTTAGCAGTCAGAGGGGCGGTGGGGGGTACAACTTTAGTGCACTTCACATTAGAGACCTCAAACTCCCAGAAATTTTGAAGCCAGGGAGGCGGGCTTTTCCCCCAGAAAAAAAAGCAAGCCGCAGAAACGTTGAGAAAAATTGAGATCTGGGCAATACTTCCTTATCAAACGTAAACCACTGTTTTAAGAACATCAAATATCTTGTGTAAGCAAATAAAACAATTTTGTATATTTATGAAATTTAAGCATCTTAATTCTATTCAAAGAATAATAACGGGTTAGAGACAAAGCTGCAAGCTGTTGTATCTTAAAGGCTAGTTCAATATGTCCTTGTTTATGCTAGTTGGGAAAACAGGAATGAAATAAAAAGTTGTAAATACAAACCATCAATAAGGTAGTACACAATAGGAGGGCTTTATTATTTGAGCTCAGAAAGAGCAGACTGGATCCAAAGAATCTCAGAATTCTGCATGCTCAAGGTCTTGGGTTGTATTTCTTGAGCACCATCTACTTTTCCCCACCAAACAGGAACAAATCTGTTTTGAAAATAGAGGGGAACTTTAAAAGCAACTTGTTATATGAAACTAGAATTTGTGTCTAAAGGGGGAAAATATATTTTTTAAAAAAGAAATCACTGGGCATTCCTAACTAAAGTAGCTTTTTGGACTGTAAAGTAGCTTTTTGGATTGTAGCCAGCAACCTCAGCATTATCATGCCAAAACAGAAGAAACCCACTTTTAAAAGAGAAGCTCAGAAATAAATGTCATTTGAATGTAACTGACTAGCAATAAATTTGGCTATTTAGTTAAACTTTTTAACACTGCATTCTTCAATACTAAAATATCATGTGCAGCAAGTATCATAGCAGATTGGTTCGTATGTAATGACAAATGCAGGTTGCTTACCTGTAACTGTAGTTCTTCGAGTGGTCATCTGTGCAGTCACACACTATGGGCTCGCGCCGACGCCGAGCCTCCTTTCGGAAACTTCTAAAGCTTAGAAATATTGGCGGGAACCCCTCCCCCCTCCGTCCTATCGCGCATGCCTGGGTTCCCGCCTACCTCAGTTCCCTAAGACCGCCCTTGCAGTCTATCGTGAGGTAGTGTAACCCAAAACCTAAAAACTCACTAAGGAAAGGAAGGAATGGCATGGCGATGACACTCATAGACTCTCAAGAGCGAGGTCTAGAGGGGACGGTGGGAGGGTTGTGTGACTGCACAGATGACCACTCGAAGAACTACAGTTACAGGTAAGCAACCTGCATTTCTTCTTCGTGGTCTCTGTGCATCACACACTATGGGCGAGTAATTAGCAACACTTACCGGAGGAGAGTAGACTCGCTGAGAAGATGTCATTGTAGCAGGGATGACAATACCGCTCGACCAAAGCTAGCGTCTGCGCGTGCTCTGATGTCCAATTTGTAATGCGATACGAAGGTAGAAGCGGAGGACCATGTGGCCGCTCTACAGAGTTCAGGGATAGGAATTCCCCTGTGCAGTGCTGTCGACGTGGCCAAGGCCCTCGTAGAGTGAGACCTCAATGAAGCAGGTGGGTCTCTATGCGCTAGCTCGTAGCTAAGGGTAATAGTATTTACCACCCATTTAGCGAAACGTTGGGTCGAGACAGCCTGGCCTTTCGATTTGCCCCTATAACAAACGAAGAGGCGTCCCGATTTACGGAATGCAGCCGTTCTGTCCTTATAGAAAGCTAAGGCCCGTCTCACATCCAACGCGTGCAGTCTGGAGCCCACTGTATCAGTTGCGTCTTGAAAAAATGTGGGTAGTATAATGTCCTGATTGACGTGGAACGTTGAAATGACCTTCAGTTTAAAGTCTGGGCCTGGCCGTAGGACAACCTTATCTCTGTGGAACTGCGTGTAGGGCGGATCTATCATCAGAGCGCAAAGCTCTGATGACCGTCTGGCAGAGGTGATAGCCACAAGGAAGGACACTTTGAAGGTAAGTAGCCGCAGGCCTATTGTAGCCATAGGTTCGAAGGGCTTGCTGGAGAGCGCTGCTAGGACTACCGACAAGCTCCATTGTGGAACCATCGGACGCACCGGGGGACATATGTTCCGGAGTCCCCTCATGAAACGTTTGGATAATGGGTGGGAGAAAACTGAGTACCCTTGGATAAGGTCATGGTTAGCGGAAATGGCCACCAGGTAAACTTTAACCGATGTGCTCTTGAGGCCTGTGTGATGTAAGGAGTCTAGAAAAACTAAAATGTCTACGATGCCACAAGAAGAGGGTGACACACCTTTCTTCTTGGTGAACGCTATGAATCTTTCCCACTTCCTACGGTATGACAGCCTAGTGGCGGGGCGTGAAGACTCCTGGAGGACTGTGCGCACAGAGAGTGGAAGATCTAGGTGCTGCCATCGCGACGGATTCGCCATGCCGTGAGATGCAGCTTGTGAAGGTCGGGGTGGCGAACTAGCCCCTGGCTCATTGTGATTAGGTCCTCTGTCTTTGGCAATCGGAAGTACTCCCCCCTGGACAGGCGGAGGAGAGGGGCGAACCAGAATTGCCGTGGCCACCACGGTGTCACCAGGATGGCGTCCGTTTCCCTGAATTGTAGAATCGACACCGCCCTTGGGATCAATGGAAATGGCGGAAAGGCATAAACAAGGCCCTGTCCCCAGGAGGTGTTGAAAGCGTCTCCCAGGGAGCCCTTTCCCACGCCGGCCCTTGACAAGAAAGCTTTGCAGACTGCATTTTCCGCAGACGCGAAGACATCCAGGCATGGGCATCCCCATCTGTCGGATAGAATTGACAGAGCTTGCTGCGACAGGGACCACTCGTGCGTCGCAGGGAAAGTTCTGCTGAGGTCGTCCGCTTGCACGTTGTCTGCTCCGGCGATGTGAACTGCCGACAAGCGCAGTCTGTGGAGAATTGCCCATTCGAAGATATTGAGCGTGAGTTTGAGCAGGTTCCGGGAGCGCGTCCCTCCTTCCTTGTTCATGTACCAGACCACTGACATATTGTCTGAAATGATCCTGACATGGCGGCCCGTGATATAGTCTCTGAAGGCTAAGAGCGCTTTTTGTACTGCTAGTAACTCCAAAAAGTTGATGTGGTGTTTCTTGTCTTCGGGAGACCATTCTCCCTGCACCCTCAAATGGTCGCAATGGGCTCCCCATCCCAGCCGTGAGGCGTCCGAGGTTATTGAGACTGACGGTCCCGCTGTGACGAAAGGGAGTCCCCCCGAAAGATTTTGCGGGACAGTCCACCAACGAAGAGAATGACGTACGGCGTGAGGGACCATTACTCTGACAGAGTTTGGTTGGAGCAGCGGATCGTAGACGTCCAGCAGGAACCGCTGTAACGGGCGCATCCTTAGACGAGCCCACCGGACTACAAAGACCGCTGAGGCCATAAGCCCCAATAGTTTCTGGAGGGTAATTACCTTGTAGGAGGCGGAGGACAAGATCCTCTGCGCCAACGTTTGAATCTGAACGCCCCTTGGTTGAGGGAGAAATGCTCTCGCTTTCGTAGAGTCGAGAAGGACCCCAATAAACTGTATTGCTTGGACGGGGGATAGAACCGACTTCTCCATATTGACCACAAGGCCTAGGTTGTGTAACAGAGACGTTGTGAGTTGGACGTCCTTTAGTGCCTGATGTTCGGATGGTGAGGCGATCAGCCAGTCGTCCAAGTAGGGGTAGAGCTCCACTCCTGCCGAACGAAGGTGAGCGCAGACCGCCGCCATGCACTTTGTGAACACCCTTGGGGCAGTCTTCAACCCAAATGGGAGGACGGTGAACTGGAATATGCGTTTTCCCACTATGAATCGGAGGAAGCGTTGATGGGACTGATGAATAGGTATGTGGAAGTACGCGTCTTTTAAATCTACGAGAGTGAACCACATATTGCGACGGAGGAGGGGCAGTATGGAACCCAGTGTGATCATCCTGAACTTTTTCGCGTGTAGGAATTCCTTGAGTAGCCGCAAGTCCAGTATAGGACGTAGGCCGCCGTCTCTCTTCGGGACTGTAAAGTACCGGGAGTAGAACCCCGTGCCTGCTTCCGTGATGTTGACTGGAACAATGGCTCCCTTTTGGAGGAGGGAGGCTATCTCTTGTTGTAGAGTGACAGAGATTGGCATACACTTCAATCGTCCCAGCATTGGGATCGCGGCAAACTCCATCAAATAACCCCGACGAACGATGCCCAGCACCCATTTGTCCGTCGTAATATGGGTCCAAGCCTCGTAGAAGGGAAGGAGCCTGTGGTTGAAATGCAGTGCTGGATAAAGTCCTAATCGGGGGGAGTCAAAGATGATGCTTAGACGTGGGTTCCTGTCTCGCCCGTTGTTGGCGGGGTCTGCCCTGTGAAAATGTCCTCTGTTGACGGAACGCAGGCTGCGCGGACTGAAACCTGGACTGGCCTTGCTGCTGTCGAAATTGTGGCTGACGGTGCTGGTAGGAAGTTTGCCTGGGCCACCTACGCGAACGGTAAGGCTGATGGGGTTGGGGAGGGTAAAAACCCATCTTTTTTGCGGTCACCCTCGCCTTCTGTATCGTATCCATCTGCGAGTCCGTTGAAGCGTTAAATAGGCCCTCGCCATCAAAAGGCAAGTCCTCAATCCTGGCCTTCGTCTCCTGGGAGAGATTCGAAGAGCGGAGCCAGGCATGCCTCCGTAACGCTACCGATGCTACCATCGATTTGGAGAGACAATCTGCCAAATGACGTGCGGTTGAAAGTTCTTGCCTCGCCAATGCCGTAGCTTCCTGTTGGAAGATCTGAGCTGCAGCCTTTATTTCATCCGGCAGGTGAGCATGCAGTGCAGTTACTTTCTCCCATAGGAAGAGGTGATATCTAGCCATGAGGGCTTGGTAGTTTGAAATTTTAACCGCTAGTGCGGAGGACGCATAAACTCTCCTACCGAAAGCATCCAGCTTCCGGCCTTCTTTATCCACAGGAGCGGAATGGGATTTAGATGTACGCCCCTGGGCCGACTCCACGATTACTGAGTTGGGCTTCGGGTGTTGAAACAAGAAGCTAGCATCCTGCTCCTGCAGTTTATACTGAGCGTCAACCCTTTTTGAGATGGGTCCAGTGCTTGCAGGTGTTTTCCATGACTCCTTCAGAGTACGTAGAATAGTGGGAAGGATAGGCATTGCCACCGTGGAAGAGGCCTCCCCATACATAACATCGTACGCTATGTCCGCAGGAGTTTCCTCCGAATCAGGGACTTCTATACCCAAGGACTGGGCTAAGCATTGCATTTGGTCCAAAAACGAGACCACTTCTACCGATGGAGAGGCGCGCTTGTCGGAGCCGAGATCCTCTTCCGGCGAGGGTTGGGAAGGGTGAGCAATCACCGAAAACTCCGACGAATCGGAGGGATAGTCCTCCTCCGAGTGAGAGCTGGGAGCTCTAATGCACATTGCGCCCAGTGGTGCCAGAGGAGAGCCAGGGCGCTCTTCGGAGTGTGGTGGTGCCGAAATCGTTGCCGAGGACGAATGTCTGGGAGGCAGAGGAGGAGCGGTGAAGCCCTCCGACTCATAAAGCCTTTCTCCCGTGTATTGGTCGAAGAGAGGCATTCTATGTTGCTTCGCTTGGGAGGTCCACGAGTGGGTTGAACGGGTGGAAAAACGATCCCAGTCGACTGCCTGGACCGGCGAGTGGTGGACCTGCACATCCACACACGCATCGTGCTGAGGCGAGAGAGACTGGTGCGAGGGTGCCCACGGTGAAAGAGAGGCAAAGCGTCGATCCTCTATGTCCGATGATGGCGGCGACACCGATGGATGCGCTCTCGAGGTCGTCTTTTGCTGATGAGCTGTCGGTCTCGGTGCCTTTGGTACCGAGAACCGATGGTCGTCCCGCTGCGACGGTGTCGGCGGTGTCGTAACCGACGGCCACGAAATCGGCAGGGAGACCGACGCCGCTGGAGATGGCAAGTGGCGACCCATCGGTACCGGGGAGCTGGTCGGTACCGATGCCGGCTTCGACGCTGATCTTGGCTTCGATGCCGGTACTGGTGATGGCTTCGGTATCGGTTTCGGTTTCGACTGTTGCGGTCGCGCAGTCGGCGGGGCCATCTTCGCGTCCGCGGAACGGTCTCCCGCCGTCGACTTGCTTTTCTCCTTTTTCTTCCGGGCATGTTCAGACTTGGACCCGCTTTTCGACTCTCCCTTATGTCGCTTCGCCTTGCCCGCATCCGCGGGAAGGGAGGACTTAGATTTGGCAGGCCGAGCAATCTGCGTCACAGGTGCTGCCGGGACCGCGCTCGGCGTCGGGACCGGTGCATCCACTGTTTCCAATGCCGCCTTCCATAGGAGGGCCCTAAGCTTATTGGCCCTGTTTTTCCGGGTTTGTCTGGAGAAATTGAGACAATGGGCACATGTGTCCACCATATGGGCTTCACCCAGGCAAAGGAGGCACTTGGAGTGTCCGTCGGATAGCGTAAGCTTTGCCTTGCAGCCCACACAAGACTTAAACAGGGAGGTCTGCGCCATTTTAGAGAAGAAGGGCGGGAAGAACGGGAGCTTTGCTGCTGCCCCGGAGAACCCCAACGATTAGGGCCAACAAACGGGCCACTAACTACAGCCTATGAAATTATTCTACGTATATATAGACTTTAAGATAGGTAAAGATAGAATATTTAAAGGTTTTTTTTTTTTTGTTTTTTTTAGGGATTAAGAAGAAAAGGAAAAAGAAGAAATCTAAGCCTAAAAGAGAAGAAGCAGAAAACTAGAGTTTTAAGGCAATCTAAGCTATCTACTTATCAGAGGAAGTTCCCCAGGAGGCAACCAGCAAGGCGGTCGAAAAGGAACTGAGGTAGGCGGGAACCCAGGCATGCGCGATAGGACGGAGGGGGGAGGGGTTCCCGCCAATATTTCTAAGCTTTAGAAGTTTCCGAAAGGAGGCTCGGCGTCGGCGCAAGCCCATAGTGTGTGATGCACAGAGACCACGAAGAAGAACTTACTGGTTTTTTTAAATTGTGGACTGTCATAAATGAGACAGGATGCTGCTGCACGCAGGAGGCGCAGCTTAACAATCCATGGACCTTCTGTGCTTGGCTTGTTTTGTGCTACATGAACCAGGGCCTCTGGCTTGCCTCTCTGCTGGCAATCCAGATAAAACAAGCCAAGTTGGGCGAGACAAGCCAGAGGACCCGGTTCACACATACACAACCGGTGGCCTCCTAAGGCCTTTCCTGAAGTTGTCCAAGGGTGTCCTGACCGCATACACACACACATCTGTACTCTATGCTTCTTCCCCTAGGCAACACTTTCCCACTGCTGCCAGCAGTGAAGAAAGATAAATCTGAATCAGGATTACTAGGGAAGAGGGTGGAGAGAAGGGTTTGTACTCCTTCCGTCAAGAGATCCTCATACAGATCATTGGTGTGTATATGGGCATGCAGGCCATAAACTCTCAGCCAGCATCATTTGCAACCGTTGGGATCAAAAACGTTGTGCACCCTGCGTTAAACTACCCACGGACTATAACAGGAGCAATTGGGCAGTGGGCACCAGCATGCTCCCCGACTCAGGACAACCCAGTTTTAAAACTGATGCGTTGTAATTATGTGTGAACAAGCCCAATAACCATATTAAATTAGATGTCCTGCACCTATTTTAGTTATATCCCACTCTATCTCGATATAATTTACATATTCATCCTGCTCCTCTTCTAAGAAACCAAGGGTGATGTACGTGATTTCTCACGATTCCTATTTTATCCTCACAACAACTCGACAAATCCAATACTCAAACCACTGCGCTAGCATAACTCAAGTTTGTTACTCAACTTTGACGTTTATTTCTTGATTTCATGCATTTATTTTCAAACATTCATTAGTGTATTTTATTTGATCCAGAAGATAAAGGAATCTAAGGCAGGGGTTCCCAAACTTTCTACCCCCAGGGCCTGCACGACAACTGAAAATTATTGAGTCCCATCAGTCACAAAATGGTAACAGATGGAGGCAGAGTTTGGCATAATCAGTTGGCAATTACTGATATCATTTTATAGATGTCTAATCCCTCTCTGAAAATTCCTAAATTCTTTGTCACAGCTATTTCCTTGTAGCAGGGAGTTTTATAATTCAGCTTTAATCAAGTATAGACATTGGCTCTGGGGGTATCATTACTCAGCCTCCCCATTTTGGGGGGGAAATCCCGATTCAGAGTCTTCAAATCAGGGGTTTTCAAAATGGCACCAATATGTCTGGGGACACACCTCTCTTGGCATCTTACCAGGCTCCCTGCCTCTCCTGATTTTAACTTTATTTGTTAAGGTGAGGTCCTGCCCTTTATTGCGTTAAAAAGAGTGTTTTTGTAATTTGGAACTCAGACCCCTACCTCTGTGTTGTACTTTGGTTCTTGGACTAGTTATTTTTCTATTAGTCACCAGTTTGACTTCTGAGAAATTAGTGGTTTTGGACCGGCCATGAATGAGCAAGCCCCTCCATGGCAGCCATTTTGTGAGAGTGCCCATGACACTGTCTAAAACCTCTAAACATGTCCACCAACCCCAAAAGGCTAAGGACTCCTACTCTAAGTAAAGAAAACTGCTAATTTTAGATCGTGTTTCTCCTCCCTCCTTATGCCTCTGAAAAGTCTTCTTACCCATCCCCTTTCATCTCCTCTCCTCTTCTTCTTTCACACTTGACTTGTACCCAATCCCCAACTGCTAGTTCCTTTCATACCTCCCTCCTGCTATTTTTACATTTGCATACGCCTATAACAGCTTCCCTCTCTTATCCCCCCCTCTTTACTCTCAGTTTTTAAAAATTATTAAGAATATTAGCCTTGCTCTCAAAGCAGTTCTCACTGTCGCAACTGCCTAGACAGCATGCATGGTGTGGTCATGGCACAGAGCAGTCAAGCAAAGAGGCACTGGCCAGTCTGCAGCACTGAGACCCACCTGAAGGTTGGCTGAAACGCACTGGTGGGTCCCAAACCACAGTTAGAGAAACACCGATCTAAGAGAATTGAGAGACATGAAAAGCCAGAAGCTGTGCTGTACAAAACAATTGCTGAATTCAGACGGCACAATAAGCAACTGAGGGAGGGGAAACAATCGTCAGTTGTATTGACTATCGTGTCGTCCGAATGCTGCCATAGTCAACTCAGCGCTGATCCTAATCCACACCACAGTTGATTATTTATTACCATGTTGTGTGGGGAGTACTCCCTAGATGAACAACTGTAAAGGTGATTATTACCCCACCATTGACTATCGTGTTGTCCAAATTCAGCCAATATGTTTGGTAGATTCTCAGGTAGGACTAAATACTTGAAGTTATTCTGCATTCTACAGCATTTGAAAGCAGTTTTCCAAGATCACGTCCTAAAAGTGTTGCTGGTTTAGTAAGCTAGACAGACACAACAGCAATACTAACATCATTGCTAAGTTTCAATCTTGGGTCCAGGATGAATGGGCTATAACAACCTTCTGTTAAAACACTGCTTATAAGAAGTATTTTATTCATCATTTTTAAAAATTTAATGGTTCAGAGGATTACCCCCCCGCCCCCAAACATTGCCCAAAATTCCTATTTTTCAAGTAGGAAAAGAAAATCCCCTCCTGCCCCCCCCCCCAGTTCCTCCATCCTCTGATTGCTACTACCTGTTTGGATTTTTCATCAGAGGTTATTTAGAGAACAGGTTACCCTCCTTTCGAGCACAGCAATGGGCATGACTCATGGGGATTCCTTTTTAGATACTATGGACAGGATCCAAAGAACTGTGTGATTGGTTCCGCACATCCAATTTATTACGCTGTTCTTCCAAGAAGCTCTCAAGGGGAACATTAGGCTGGGAATAGAACTAGATGTTATCTCTAACTTGCATTTCCAAGCCAACTAATGCCAGGGGCAGAGGAAAAGATTTAAAGGGAGGATTGGCAGGCCAGAGGGGCTGCTTTACTGTGCAAATCCCCATCGAATCATTTTACCTTCAGCAAGACTAATGTCTAGTTTCAAAGACCAGCTTGGTCATGGAGGCATTGCAAGAAAGAAATGGTGGACGTCATGGAGCCATTAAACATCCCTTCTCACCCACCAATAATCTACTGCAAGAGTCTCCCTACTGACACATTAGTTCCACCCCGAAAGTCAGTGACTAGCCCAAGGTCGTCCCGTGAGCTTCATGTCTGAGCAGCGATTTGAACCCAGGTCTCCCTAATTCAACAGCTCCATTCATAGAATGCTACTTTCGAAACCTGAGACGAGTTTCAAGGACTTCTTGCAGCATACCATAGCAATCTGTTGCTCAAAGAAATAATTTTTTACAAATGGGTGTATGCGAACCCTTGGGTGGGCTGAATGTAGCTCTTTTGATCTGTACTGAGATATGAAATGCATTTGAAGGGGCTTTGCACTAACCCACATACCTCCTGTAGTTGACAAAATGCTTCAGATTTGCCAGGAGGATACCACAGAATTCTAAATTATGAAGCCAAGGACTCCAGACCTTTTCTTTGCATTTCTAATAACTTGGACATAATAGCACCACTGTGAAGACTATCCCCCTCCATCATGAACAATGGGCAACAAGAGCCCCTTGCTGGTTATTTGAAGCGAAAGCAGATGGAAACAAAGTTGCTGCACAATTCAGTAAGCTCTATACCAGCAATTAAGACCCATCACACTATGGAACACTATTTTGGCTGGCTGGTTCTCTGCAGCTCACTTGCATTACAGCCATTACATGAGAGAACGCCTGAATGGTTTACAAATTAACACTCAACTCCTTCTACACTAGCCAAGCAGCAGCACCTGGATGAGTTTCACTTCAAAACATAATTTAGAGGAGAAGCCGTAAAACATCAATTTCTGATACGGCAACCGCCTTCAGCAGCCAAATCTTTTAAAGTAACCTCACTAATCAAAAAGAATCAGAAGAAAAGAATGGGTTAATTAATAGCAAGGTTACTAAATATGACAAAGAATCAAGAATCTTTTTAAACAACAACAATATAGCCCTCCAGCTAAAATAGCCTCCCTAGCTAATTAGGTTAGTCTGTCAAATCTTCCTCCTCATCTGCTTTTGTATAATTTATATAAAGTGGGTACCATGATTCATCTAATTTGCATAGCATGGTATTCCATGTTTTATAAACATAGAGGGTCATACACAAAAGTGCCCTTTTAAAACAGGCTCACTGTACAGCACTTGCAAAGGAACAGGACATAATATTACTAGAAAATTCACTGCCAAAAACTCGACCAACCTTCATCAATCTGGTGTCTTCCAGATGTTGTCAGACTTTAATTCCCATCAGCTCCAGCTAGCATAGCCAATGGACAGGAATGCTGGGAGCTGCAGTCCAAAATAAGGCAACAAGCTGCAGAAGGCTGAACTAGACAAACTGTCAAGCGTCTAGCAACCTTGCGGTGTCTGTATTGCTTTACTATTTTTTTATGATTTGGCAGTTTCAAGGTTTCATTTCTTTTACAGAATCACTGAATAGCAAATAGTCAAAACCCCATTACTTAATTTTTTATCTCATTTGAATCCTGCCCTTCCCTAGGGAAGCACACACAGAGTAGATCCCTTTGTGTTTGTACAACAGTCTTGTTAAGTAGGTTAGGCTGAGGCACACTGACTGTCTCTATTCCCCGCTTTATCTGTAAAGATCTTCTCACACAATCAGCTCAGATTTTAAGACATTTTAGTCCAGGTCAATGTTGTCAGAAGCACACCAAAAGTTAATCTGGCTTAATGTCACTATGGCTGACATTAAGCACCCATTGGGTCACTTCACAAGACATGACAGTCCACCATGGCTAACCTATGGCCCAATTGGAGTCCACCAGCAAAACAGCCTTTGGAGTGGTGGCCCCGTTTCTGTGCAATTCCCTGCCCCTGGAGGTCAGGCAGGCACCAATGCTGTGTTGTTTCTGGAGCCTCCTGAAAACAGTCTTATGCCAGGAAGCATTCCTTGACTGACAGCCACAGTTTTTATTGCCATTCTGTGTTTTTTAAAAATATATACCGGTAATAATGGCGTTTTAATTTTTGTATCTTTTACAGTTTTACTTCTTATGCTCACCGCTCCAGAATTTGTTTCAGATATGAAGTGGCATACAAAATTTGTAAATAAATAAACCCACGGGGAGGCTGTGGTGTGTGCAGCCACTATTTTCTATATCCAACCTCCACTCGGGGGTTGTTCTGTCCTACAAACCTTCCGAGAGTGGGTTATGGAAGGATGAAACAATCCTCACATAACCCTAGAACAGACCGTGCACAATCCTCACATAACCCACACTTGCTGGATTCACACAAAACAACAACCCCCAAGTAGGGGTTGGATATGCAAAGTGGTTCTTTGTGGGTTAAATAACCCATGGCAAGCTGCAGCATTTCACTGCAAACCAAGTCACTGAGTGAAAACCATAGCTACCATGAACTGAGAGGATCAGGTAAAATGTAGTTTTATCACCTAGCATAAAGGTAACTGTTAACAGAACAGGAAAACTTCATATTCAAGGCCCATTCAATTCTAAAGCCCCACAGTTGAAAAATAAACAAATAGGTACTTGGCTTTATCTCCCATTGCAATCAAGCTTACACATCTGACTAGCCATTTCCTATTGCTAGTTTCTGCAACTCCTGAATATCTCCACACTGGCAGCCAATCAGAGGGGGGAAACCTGTATAAGTATATTCTTGAATTGCTTTCTTCTACCCAATGTTCAGTAAGACCGACATTTTACTGTCAAATTTGCAAGAATCACAACAAGGATGTGGAATCAGTTCTGCACAGAGTTAGTTCCCAAGAGCTTCCTCAGAGCTATTCCTCAAAACAACTCATTCCATTTTAAAAATAAGAAACTAGCAAAATAAGACACTGATCCTTGGTATTAAGTTGTGTAAGAACAATGCTTGGTATGAGGGGCTCTGAGCAGATGGTGTGTGTGTGTGTGAACGAGTGGATTTAACAAAGGTTATGAATAGCAGAGTTAAAAAGAGATCTAATGTTTGCAAAGGCATCACAGAAAAAAATATATGGAGCAAATGCAGTCTTGTATATTTAATAGGATGGAGATGTTTTCCATACAAGAAGTGATCAAAGTTTGGATTTCTCCTCAGATCTCAAATATAACTATGGCAAATGCAATCAGTTACTTTGCAGTCACATCGTTTAAAAGAAATGGAGCCCCAGGCATCCATAATTACTTCAAATAGAGTTTGCTGCCTATATTGGAAGGGAAGAGGGTGAGCCAAATCACTTCGCTACTCATCAGGAAGGGGGAAACAGCATTAAGATGCTTCTCTACCTTGGCCATCCCTTAATGTATACTTGTATAATGGAGGTTTACTCTTAAATTCCAGATCCACATATTTGAGCCATAAGCAGTCAGTAAACAATTTTCTGAAGGCAACTCCTAAATTCTGCCCTTCTGGGCAAAGAATACCTAATAAATCTTTCTCTGTATTGGCTCTCCATATGTCCTAGTACTTAATATTCACTAAGTTTTGTTTTTATCTCCCCTTCCTCCAAGGAATTCAGAGAAGTGCACTAGGTACATTCTCCCCACTCCTCCCCCTGAATTCTTTCAATATATGGTGAAATGAGAATTGAAAATCTACATTAAGGGCAAATATTCATACACTCCAGATTAGTCTAGAATTACTATTACCCGTTGGTCAGAAGCACCGCTCTCCACATATAAATGCACTAGAAGAGTGGCAAGAACCAACTGGGTGAGGTGGGGGGGACTTTGTTTTGATTACACCTAAATGGTATCTAAACTGTGTGAGGAGCACAAAAATAAAATCTTCACAAGCATAGAACAGGTAGGGAAGGAGAGACAGGGGATTTAAAATAAAAGTGCCACTTTCATGATCCCCTTTACCAGAAATTCAGTACCTGTTGACCTAATAGCAGCATTATTTTAATACCCCATCAGATCAATATAAAGATTTACTTAAACCTCAAGGCCATGAAGCTAGTATCTTTCAAGTTATCCAAATCGCACACAACACAATGCCAAGTGTTCAGACTGAGACTAGTAGAGCAGATAACAAAGAGCAGATAAAAAGCCTCAGAAGGATGGGCAACAGCTCTTACAAGGCTATCTGGCAGAGGTCTAGTTAACACCTGCAACAGAACAGATCAAGGCCAAACTAACTGGCTATAGCAATTTCAAATGTTAAAGTTGTCTTAGCTTTCATATCTTAACAGCTAGGTGCTGAGTGAACATTTAAACAAATGAGTGTATAAAACAGATCTTTCCCCAATAAGTGGGTATGATAGATGGCACCAGATTAATTAGGACAGCTAAATCTACATTGTAAAAGCCTTCCACTAATCCAACAGCTTCTCAATTAACATTTTGCCCTCATGCTTATTAACTGTTTCCAGTATCACCAGCTGCTTTAAAATAGCATGTACCACTTCAGGCATACAACTTGGGGCAGGCGGGGAGGAAGGAAGGGGTCGGTGGTCCCTGACCATTAAATAGACAAGTACACTGAATAAAATCAAGAGGGTTCATAAGAAGCCACTGCAAAAAATGGTTGTACTATGCCTACAAGGACCACAGAGACAGATAGCAAGGGAAACCATGAAGTCATTTGGGAATGAGGGGCACAATGACACACATCTCCAGCTGTGATTAGCCACACAGGTTGATTTCATACCCCGATGGAGAAAGAAACAATCTAGTGTGTGGACTTCTAGCCTTCAGTTTAACACGGCTTTCCCCAACCTTGTGCCTTCCAGTTATTGTGAACTACAACTCCCAGAATTCCTGACCATTGGCCATGCTGGCTGGAACTGGTAGGAGTTGAAGTCCAAAACATCTGAAGGGCACCAGGTTGGGGAAAGCTGGTTTAGCCGATACAGTATTTTCCCCTTTCAAAATCTACATATATGGTTTCTTGCTTACTAACAGTATGCACCTATGAATAACTTTCAGAAAGAACTGGGAAAATTTACAAAAGATATATCTATCAGTAGATATTAACAGACAGATAAATGGAGCCACCCTTTACAGAAGCACTGCCCAGATTCCAGAGATAAACAATCAGGGAAACCCATTACCTTCATTACCTACAGGGAAACCCATTACCTTCATTACCTACTTATGATCTTCTAAAGGCATATAGCCAGCTACTGTTGGACTTTCTTTGCTGCCCAGAGTTGAACATGGTAATTCTTATATTGTGATGGAGACTTCTGATGTGACGCCTTTTATGCTTTGCTACATATCCGTCTAACAGCTCCACAAATACCACAGAAGCAAATGAAGAAGGAAGGGCTGTCGCAAGGAGCTTCAACCAAAAGGCGCAGGCCTTTGAAATGTCACTGTCACAACACAAGGGTGCCACTGCCGCTAATCCTCAATCTGGTCTTTATGCAGCTCCCCCGTCCTGTCTCCTTGCTTCCCCCGCCCCTTGGCGCCTCAGCTCCATCTTCTCTTCTGCACATAAGAAAAGGAACTCCCCGTTTCTCATCACAACCTAGCTGCGGGGCCAACCTCTCTCTTTCCCTTTCTCAAGTTAAATGGAGAAACCACCACCACCTCCACCTTACCCAGACCAGCTTTCTTCCACACTTATCACTCCCTAAAATGACCGGATGCCACAGATAGCTTGAGGGTTTCTGCAGATCCACCCCATCAAAAATAAACCGGATGCCCCATTACCAATAGGATAGGATGGAGCATTGGGTGTGGGTGTGGAGGTCAGAGGGAAGGGCTGCCCTTCCACTTCGCCTAGATGGGATTCTATCGCTGCTAGCAATCGCAACAACAACAATAATAATAAAATAAATAGTACCTCACACCCCAAAAGATGGGGTAACTAGCTTTGTATGGGGTGGGGAGGGGTTGCCCATCTGCCCAGTGCAAATGGGACCCTATAGCTGCTGCTATTATTATTATTATTATTTTCATTAAGCCCCTCCTCCCTCGTCTTTCAGGGAACCACAAGACATGCCCACCTCAGACCACCCCCAATACAAAATGGGGCCAAATCCACCCTTTCTTCTCCCCCTCCCTCCCCCGCTAACCGAGGAGGATGGAGGAGGAGGGTAATGACAGCCAGGTCGGCGACTCCTTCCTCCTCCTCAGGTAACGGAAATAGCCCCCCCTTCCAGGTGGCCGCTCTGGGCGCCCCCGCAGCCCCCTCACCCTTTACGATGCGCTCCGTCGTGGACAGTTTGCCGCTCTGGGCGCGCCCGGACATGGTCCCGCCTGTCCCGTCGGCTCCCGGGACCTTCCTGCCTCCCCACGGGAGGGGCCGGGGCTCCAACGGCAGCAGCGGCTAAACAGGCCCAGGCGACGGTGGTCGTGGTCGTGGTGGCGGCGGCGGAGGCAACGGCGGCGGCGCAAAAACTGGGGAATCCTCTCAGTGCCCAGGCGGCGGCGGCAGCGGCTCTCTCCACCCGAGCCCCCCCCGCGCCTGCCCGCTACCACGCATGCGCCAGCGCCGCTACTCGCTTCCCCCCCACTTCTACGGCGCACAAGGCACAAGCTGTCAAGGCCGCCGTCTCTTTGCTTCTACGGCGCAGGCGCCGCAAACTACCCTCTCCTCCCTTGCTCGTCGCCCCCTCCGCTCACTCTCTACGCCATTACGCATGCGTGAAACGAACCTTTCCTTCTCCGCCTTACAAAGCCGCCGCCGCACGCGTCCTGATTGGCCTCCGTCACGCCTGCGCGTGCGGGCGAGAGGGAGACGAGACCCCGGAGGGCGGGGGAGGGAAGAAGCCTACGCTGTCCTTAGTCACGTGATCAAGCTGCGGTCAATGGATTCCCCCTTTTTTCCCTCCTTCTCCCGCCGCCATTTTGAAGGGGAGGGAGAGTTGCTAAGATACGCACAGCTGGAGCCAGATTTTGAGAAGTGGGGGAGAGAACAAGGGGGTGGGGAGAGGTCTCAATGCTGCCTAGCTGTGCAAAGGGATAAGAGGCGAAGGGCATACAGATGTAAAATGGGCTGCTCTATTAGGTATTATTATTATTATTATTATTATTATTATTGGGGTGACTATATGAAAAGGAGGACAGGGCTACTGTATCTTTAACAGTTGTATAGAAAAGGGAATTTCAGCGGGTGTCATTTGTATGCATGCAGCACCTGGTGAAAGTCCCCCTTCATCACAACAGTGAAAGCTGCAGGAGCCCTGCCCTCTTTTGTATCTGGTCAATACAAGAAGCCAGGGCTCCTGCAGCTTTCATTGTTGTGATGAAGAGGAAATTAGGAGCCCTGTCCTCCTTTTCATATGGTCGCCCTAATATTGTTATTTGCCCCAGTGCAATAGTGTCCCTCATAGAGAGGGCTTGAAAAAGGGCTTAATAAATTCCAAAGGAGAAAAAAAACACGTCCTGGCACCACACTAGCAATGGAGCTTCTCTTTAGTGGTACAGCCTTTTTTGCCTGTAGTGCCTTTCAGAAATAGGAAAATTCTACAATTGTACCACCTTTCTGTAGAAATAGCATAAGCCTTACTTCTTGCTGCAGTGGATTATTATTTGTATTTTATTTTTTCAATCATTTGTGTTGTGTTTTATTCTGTTAACTGTTTGTAATCCTCCCAGGGAACATTTATTGGGCTGATTAAAAATATATATTTTTAGTTCGATTGTTCACTATTTGTGTGTATTTACATACAATTGTGTGCACACACACAGTGCCAATTGATTTGACTTTATGAGATGCTCTACTCCTTAAAAGTGCGTTAATATAATTCTGCCATGAAATGTCCATGAAATCTCATGCCTTATAAATGTTAGTTTTTAAGGTGCCACAAGTCTCGTTTTTGTTGCAATAGACTTAACATGGCTACCTCCAGAAATTCTTGCTTCTTTCTATTCCATTTGTGCTGTAACAGACCAACAGAGCTACCCCACCTGGAAAAGGGCTTTCTGCTGATCTGCACTTACTGCCATGTATCAATGGTAATTCGTAATAACCCCTCAGAGGAGGCATCTGCCCAAGTGGGCTCTGGCTTAGCAAAAGCTTACGCCAGCAGTAAATGTTAACGCGTTGAGCTGCCACAGGCTGCTGCTGTTTTTCCTGCAGCAGACTAACAAGGCTGACATGGTCCACAGGAGGAGAAGCAGTTTGCTCTGAATTTGTTATCACAGAAGACCCCTTGCATTTCTAACTTCCTCAGTACTTTATTTCTAAATTATGTTGCTGCTCTGATAGGAAGAGTTTCATACTTCAACTGTTTCTGTCTCCATTTTTTGATTGTAAGCCTAAGGCAAGGTCTGTCTCTTAGTGTGAACCAGTATAGGATACCTTATTTATATGAAAGGAGGATTAAAAATAATAAAAGCACAAATTCCAATAGTCACTTTTTACTAGGCTAGTATTGGGCTAGTCCTGGTTTTCTGATATCTCTCCCTTTGCAAAGAGAAGCCTTTTAAAACTTGTGAGGTTGAAATTTGAAGATAGCAGCCTCCAGACATTAAGTCTCAAGAAATGAATTTTTGAAGGGAGAAGTATGGAGTAGCAGACACCTTGCCTTTAAATGCACACAAAACTCAAGGGTCAGTGCTATGTACAACCTGCCATTTCATAATCTGCAGCTGGTGAGGTTCAATTTTGTGCTGTAGATAGTGTATTATCACAGACAAAATACTTAGTTTCACTGAGAAAATCAGAAATCTGAAAGCAACCTTAGAATAAGCTGCAGTTGGCATTCTATGCAATGCCGTAGGATCTGTTCAACATATAAAATACAAAACTTTTTACAAGGGTGCACATAAATGGCAACAGGCTCGCCCCAAACCAGAAAAAATGTTAACACCATAGGCATCACTGCCATCTTCTGTTTAAAGAGTAGCACTACATCTAAAGACAATTTCCTTAGGGGGAGTCAGAAACGGACTGCCTTCCTACCGCTTTATTCAGTTAACACAGGATTGCTTGCTTCGGTGCGCTGGTTTCCGGTCCATTTCCAAGCTCAAGCTCTCTTCTGCTACTTGTATATTCCATCTAGCCCAGTATTTTCTGTACCGGGGTGCACAACCTTTTTGGCCCCAAGGAATACATCCTGTGTTGGAGGCCCCAGTGGTAGCACATGCACACATATAGACACACACGGGAAACAGCTTCAGAATTCCTGAAGGGGGGGAAAAGGAGGAAGCTTTAACTTCCTCCCACTCCTAGTGATATTAATGAACATTGCTGCTTTCAAAGTGGCCGAAGTAATTTGGGTCACTGGAGAACGGAAAACCCAGTAATCCCGATCACTGCTTTAATTTATTTATTTATTTAATTTATTTATTTATTTTATTTCTAACCCGCCTCTCCATCCAGATCGAGGCGGGGGACAACAATAAATATAAATGCAAGAATAATAAAATAGATAAAACATTAAAACAAATAAAAACAAATACATTATTAGTAAAAACATATTAAAATTCAACTGGATAGGCCTGCCAGAAGAGATCAGTCTTCACAGCTCTCTTAAATTCAAGAAGATTTCTAATTTGTCGAATCTCCTCCGGCAGGCCATTCCACAGTCTGGGAGCGGCAGAGGAGAAGGTCCTCAAGGTAACACTCATCAGCCTAGTTCTGGCTGATTGAAGTAAATTCTTCCCAGAGGACCTGAGTGTGCGGGGCAGATTATACGGGAGAAGGCGATCCCGCAGGTAACCTAGACCCAAACCATATAGGGCTTTAAAGGTAATAACCAACACTTTATACTTTGCAAGGAAACTAATTGGCAGCCAGTGGAGTGATTTTAAGACTGGTGTTATGTGGTCACTCCTAGATGTGTCGGTTACCAACCTAGCTGCCATATTTTGAACTAGTTGAAGTTTCCGGACTAGGCACAAAGGTAGCCCTATGTACAGCGCATTGCAGAAGTTGAGACTCGAAGTTACCAGTGCGTGCACTACCATCTTTAGGTCTTCCAGCTCTAGGAAGGGGTGCAGCTGGCGTATCAGCCGAAGCTGATAGTAGGCACTCCTGGCCATCGCATCTATCTGGGCTGTCATTTGGAGAGACGGATCCAGGAGTACCCCCAAGCTGCAAACACAGTCTTTCGGGGGGGGGGGGGTAACCCCATCCAGAACTTGTTGACACACCTCCAAACCCAGGTTGGGGCCTTTGACAGCAAGCACCTCCGTCTTGTCTGGATTTAGCTTCAGTTTGTTTTTCCTCCTCCAGCCCATTACCGCCTCCAAGCATTCATTCAGAAGAGACATACTATCCTTAGCTGACAATGTTGTCAAAGGCATAGAGAAATATATTTGGGTGTCATCAGCGTACTGATAGCACCCCGCCCCATGCCGCCGGATGATCTCTTCCAGCGGTTTCATATAAATGTTAAACAGCATTGGGGAAAGGATAGCACCTTGTGGTACACCGCATAGCAGCCTCCATTAGCAGTGGTAAAGCAGTGAACTGGGCAGCTTTCAGGTTGCTGAGGCCTCCTCCACACCCAGCAACCCCAGCTGTGCCTACTGCTTTACCGCCACAGCTGCTTTACTGTTTTTGGTGGCATCTAAATGGCTTAGGAGACTGTCTGCAGACCACAGGCCATGGACCTCTGGTCTACACTGCCTGGTAGTGGCTCTCCAGCATTTCATGAAGAAGTCTTTAATATCACCTGCTACCTGCGATCATTTTTAACTGGAGACACAAAGGGTGGGACCTAATGCATGAACACTACTACAGAACTATGGCCCTATATAACCCAGTAGATCATCTTCACAGTACCTCTAAGGTCATATTCTGAACTTGCCACATGTTCCCACCTTCTGAGGTGCAGGGGTGGTGACCGGGGAAGGGGCCTTTTTGGTTGTGGCAACCTGACCTTGAAATACCCTTCCCATGGAAGCTTAACTAGCATCTATATACTGTACCTTTTCAGTGCCATGTTCATGCTTATGTTCCCATGACTTTTTAGTTCTTATTTAGCCCTTGAAAGCCACAGAAAAGTTTTAGCTACCTTTTATGGGTTCTTTAATTTCTGGCCTCTTGCTATTTTATTGATCAATTGTATTTTTAAAAAAATGTTTAGCATTTGTGAGAGCATTTGTGAGAGCATTTGTGAGAGCATTTGTGCAGAAAACAATTGAAAGTCCTCACAGGAGTTATTATTCCCCAAAGTCAACTCTCTATGAAATGTGTCTGGACAAGAAGTATACAAAACTGCACATGTTCTCACAAGACCCGTGTTTGCTAAAAAGGACCTTTTAACGTTGGCAATAGAGCATCTGTGGCTAAGAAGGCAATTCTCACTCAAAAGATCCACACTCAGATCAGATCACTTGGCACGTTGATTGAGTTTTGATATGGATTGCAAATACCCAAACTGATTTTGGAAAAATTGGTTGAGCAATGCATTTGCAATGAGAATACCAAAAACGGTTTCAATGGGGGCAATAGTTGCATTCTTGGCAAGGTCGAGCTCAGGCCAAATTGTGAGGCTGTGCCTAGCACAACCAGATACAAAAAAGGGCAGAGCTCCTGCAGCTTTAACTGTTATGATGAAGAGGGAATTTTACCAGGTGCTGCACCTGCTGAAATTCCCTTTTCAATGCAATTGTTAAAGATAAAGGAGCCCTGTCCTCCTTTTCACATGGTCGCCCTAGAACGGTGCCCTGTCTGTGATCTCTGCCCACAAAGTGGCCAGGGCTCTGTCAAGTCATTAGTTAAAGAAAAGGAGATTGAGGGGTAGGGGATATTTTGGTAGATGAACCTCCAAGAGCATTTTCCTGGGCTGAAGCCTTTCCCTGCACGCTGAAACAAAGCAAATGTTACAACTCTTACTTTCAGGTGATGCAGAACACACATGCCCCAATAACGTTTCCCTTTTAAAATGAGGGTTGTGTTCGCAGGGCACAAGGCTCAGACCTTTCCAGTCAAGCTACTGGCTAGTAGGGCAGGCAGGGCTAGGCAGGGCTAGAGCTAATCACAACTGGAGTATCCACTACCTGGATGGGTTGCACATTAGGTGGGCATGTCTGGATGCTGGGTTTGCCTCTCTTCTCAGGAGATTGGCCCTAGAGCCCTTCCTTGGAGCAAGCTCTTCCGAGCCTAATTCTGTTAAAGCTTGCAAAACTTGCTCCTTTCACTTGGAATGGCAATGCTCACCTTAAACAAAGGAACTTCTTGTCCTTCCAGCTAGAGCCATTTCCTTAAACAAAATATGAGCTTTAATACAGATGGTGATTTCATCTACCCTTGTTAAGAAAGCAGAGCTACAACACTTGGAGCCTACTTTTGTAGTTTAGTTATACAAAAATAAATTGGCATACATCTATAGCAATGAATACACATGAAATGCATATATATGAAAATGCAACTTACTAGCAATTATGTGTAGGCTTCCAACAAAAGCGGACCAGATATCCAAATAATGATCCATTTGAAGGTTGTGTCTATATGCCACCTGTTCAGCTATTGAAAGGTTCTAAGTCCATTGCATTATAGGCTGCGAGCATTTATTCTGCCAATATTGTAATATCCCTTTTAGCTGTCAAGGGGACGCAGAGTCCGTTTACATTGACCATTAATTAATTTCCATAAAGCATGTAAATTATTTAAGAGAGCGTATATATCAGCAAATATTAAATATGGTTCCAGTACAACATTTATCCATATGATAATCTTCTCCCAAAAAGAAGCAACTACTGGACGTTACTAAAATTAATATTTAAAAGCAGCATTAGCTGTACTGTACTCCCAGCTATTAGCCGAATTAGATAATCCCTTATTAAAGAGATTTTGCAGTGTTCGATAGACGCAAAAGTTGTTGATGAATAAAATGCAGCCTAAGATCCATAGATGCGATATAGTCCCTAAAACAGTGATCCAATGATTAGACAGAATGGGACAATCCAATTCCCTATTCCATTCCTTCTTAAGACCCTAGATATATCATATTTATTCACCAATGACAAGTATTTATAGACATAGTTTGTGTGTCGCTTTGCCTGACCAGCCTCAATAAGTGTTTCCAATAATGAAAGACTCTGATGTTGTACAAGCAGCTGGCCCAAACCTAGATACTAATAAATACTGTAATTGCAAGTATTGCCATTCAGCCATAGCTAGCAAGTCATACTTGGCATACAGGACAGAAAATGATTCCCTCGCCTCCATTGGCACCCGCCAGTTGCTCCAAAGTCCACCACAAAAACACTTTCTTACCAATTTTTAGATTTGGATTGCGCCATAAAGTCAATTTAAAGCAAGAGAAAATGGATCTCTTGCTTTAAATTGTAATTGATGTGACATTATATGCCACACATTTCTAACTGTAGAAACTGTGGGAGGAACCCTGTGAGCTCCTGCATCTCTAGAACCTAATGCCACCATTTAGAGAAAGGAAGCAGACAAGATTCCAAAACTAACCAAGCAGAAAATCTGATGCAGACGGAAAAAACCAAAATTCAGTACGAGTCAATAGATAAGCCTGATGATATAAGGCAAGATCCAGAAAACCAATTCCACCTATTTTAATTGGAAGTTGCATCCTTTTCAGTAATAAGAACAGCCATTCTGGTCTGTCACTGCTAGCTCTGATGCCATCAGGTTAAATTTGATAGTGTTGGTGAAGACAATCTACCCACCCCCACCCCCAAAAAATTATGAAACAAAGCACCAATTTTCTGAAACTATTTGCCAGGTATAGATAAGGGAATCCCATGTATAACATAAACAGTCTGAGGTACAGTATTCATATTGGAGAATACTGACTTTGTTAACAGTGTTGTGGGGGGATATTGCTCTATGTATGAAATCCATGCATCTTGCTCAATTCTGCCCTCAACCCTGGCCTTGGGCCATATGCATTTTTGGAGGTCTGATTAGAAACAGACATGGCTCGAACGAGTCATGCACATGAGACTGTTTGAGAAGGTACCATTGATAAGCGCTCTTTGGCTACAGAATCAGACTCAGAGTGCTTATCAATGGTACCTTCTCAAACTGTGGGGATGAAACAAGCAGGTACCGCAGGGCTCAGTCCTGGGCCCAGTGCTCTTCAACATTTTTATTAATGATTTGGATGAGGTGCAGGGAATGCTTATCAAATTTGCAGACGACACAAAATTGGGTGGGATTGCTAATACCCTGGGAGACAGAAGCAAACTTCAAAGTGATCTTGATAGGCTGGAGCACTGGGCTGAAAACAACAGAATGAAATTTAATAGGGGGAAATGCCAAGTTCTACACCTAGGAAAAAGAAACCAAATGCACAGTTACAAGATGGAGGATACTTGGCTCAGCAATACAACAAGTGAGAAGGATCTTGGAATTGTTGTAGATCACAAGCTGAATATGAGGTAACAGTGTGATGTGTCTGCAAAAAAAGCAAATGCTATTTTGGGCTGCATTAATAGAAGTATAGCTTCCAAATCATGCGAGGTACTGGTTCCCCTCTATTCGACACTGGTTAGACCTCATCTTGAGTATTGCGTCCAGGTCTGGGCACTACACTTCAAGAAGGATGCAGACAAGCTGGAGCGTGTTCATAGGAGGGCAACGAGGATGATCAGGGATCTGGAAACAAAGCCCTATGAGGAGAGCGTGAAAGAACTGGGCATGTTTAACCTGCAGAAGAGAAGATTGAGGGGAGACAGGATAGTACTTTTCAAATACTTGACAGGTTGCCACACAGAGGAGGGCCAAGATCTCTTCTCAATCATCCCGGAGTGCAGAACGTGGAATAATGGGCTCAAGTTACAGGAAGCCAGATTCTGACTGGACATCAGGAAAAAATTCCTGACTATTAGAGCAGTATGACAATGGAACTAATGACCTAGGGAGGTCATGGGTTCTCCCACACTAGAAGCCTTCAAGAGGCAGCTGGACAGCCATCTGTCAGGGATGCTTTAAGGTGGATTCCTGCATTGAGCAGGGGGTGTTGGACTCGATGACCTTATAGTCCCCCTCCAACTCTGCTATTCTAGGATTCTATGATCGGCATAGGATGATCCCTTCTGTCAATCCTTTTCCGGCCTTGCTGAGGCTAGTGGTGAAGGCGCCCAGCTTATTAGCCCTGCACCAAAATGGAGTCTGTTCAGTACACTCTAAAACCGAGCTACTTCATAATAGCTTCTACTCTCTCAAGTGGACCATTCTCAGAATATTTTCCCTTTTGTAATAAAGATGGAGAAATAGTACAAATTTCAAGGAAGCCAAATTCTTTTTTTAGGTTCCCCTATGCTTCTGCTGCAAAAATAAAACACTCTTCAGTTGTCATTACAGAATATAGTTTATTCATGGAATTTTACAAATAACTTTACAAGTCACATGACATAAGTTATGTTCTTTGTTTCAATGAGTTTTCTTACAACACCTGAGTTATTCAAATACTGAGTTGGGGGGGGGGGAGAATCAACCTTCTAGAAATCAGATACATTAGAAATACAAATAAAAATCAAAGCTTCCTCACAGTTTGGTCAGTTTTGCTTTCTCCCCTCTCAATCCCATTTCTGAAAGGCTAAATAATTCTGGCAGAAGCAAAAAAGATCTTCTGTGTGCACCCTCTAAAATTCCATGTGAAACAACTACATCCACAGCCTCACTCAACTCCATCAATGTTAAGAATCTAGTCCTATGCATACCTCCCTGGGAGTAAGCCCATTGAGCTCTACGGGACATGCTTCTGAGGAAACACATATAGGATCAGACTGCACATAATTACTTCTGTCCCAGTTGCCAGACTAGACAGACACTCCTCTGACTTAAAATGAACTTAACTAATTCAGTTCCACATCGAAAGGGGACTCAAAACTATGTAAATATTGTAGTAAACAGCTATAACTAACTTAGGATAGGAATCTGTATAGCTGAGGTGAAGACATTTAACAAAGGTATCAGGTTCTAAATGCTAGGTTGATCTCACAATGTAAACCTACAAATACAGGCTTTGACCTGACTAAGTCAGCATTGCAGCAACAATTTTACTGGCCAGAGACTCGCCTCCTTACTACTGTTCTGAAAAAAATGTTCTGAAAGGCTAGTTTCTAAATGATTCCATCAAACCTCATCAATTTATTCTCAAGTCAAAGAACAGGAGCCATACAATTAGTGCTGGGCTATTCAGTTCTGACTTTTTTAAGAACAAAGGATGATCTTTATTTTGGTATATTTAGTAGTAACATGCCAAGGATAAGGATAATCAAAGACCCCCACTGGAAAGTCTGCATGACGGTTTCCCAATTCAGGCTGATTCATACATAGCTAAGATAAACTAAAAAAGGTGCCCCCCCCCGCCCGCCCATAATGAACATAAATATATATAAGGTGCCTTGGAAATGATAATGGAATGGCATTGGAAAGATCCTGGTAATTATTGAATAAAATGGAGTTAATGTTTTTTAACAACATATGTAGATTCAAACCAGACATGACTATTCGATCAGGCAGGTCTACTGTAAAATTCTATTTTAAGCCTAACAACAGAGTAAACATTCCAATTTCTGCCATATGCAAATTGTACCTTCTAACTCTAGTAACTATATTATAGCCAATTGTGCTAGTAGAAATGAATGAATAATGAACGGCTAAGTGAATACTCAACACTATCAGCGGTCTTCTAAAGAAGACGTAGCAATTTGCAATATAATTTGCTGAGAAAACTCAAGTTGGTGCTCCCTTATTGTGAAAAGGAGTTGATACAACTACAAAAGGCCTTCCCTAAAGTACTTTTGTGTTTTCTACTATGGAGCCCAACTTTCCAGGCACACTCAAAGCCTGTATTTCATATGGTAATTGTGTAAGGGCACATTCTGTGTATGTTTAGACTGAAAAAAAATCCTACAACTTGCAGTATGCCCAGCCAGCATGGGCATACTGTAGGACTTTTTGCTGTCTGCACATAGGATTGTGCCCTAAATGAGTGAACAATGTTTATCAGGTGGCTACATTTAGAAGTCTCTCCAAAAGAGGCTGTCATACTTTGAAAATTAATAATATTAAACTGTTTTGGCCCCAGTGCTTCCTTTTGGTGCTTCTATTGTCTGTACCATCTTTTCCAGGCCCACCCATGTGAGCTTTAATCCCAAGGGCCGTATAAAAGACAGGGGGAATCAATGCCTCTTGTCTGAGTATGTTAGAACAAGCAACTGACTAATGACCAAAGCAGATGAGATGCCATTTACACTATTAACAATCGCATGAGCATTTTTTTTAAAAAAAGAAGTAGGTTTGAGGGACCTGATATGGGTAAGGGGAGGTATTAACTCCACCGCCGTGTTGCCAAACTGGATCGGAGACCTTATGCCTGCTTTTTATTTTAAAGGAAATAGTCATGCAATTGCCAGTTTTCTAGTTTGGCCCTTAGAAGTGGCTTGAACAATACTGTGGCTGTCTGAACCTTCCTAGCCGAACTTGAAACAGGTATGTGGGATGCACATCCCTGGCAGACCAGCCCCATCCTGCCTAACGATATCAAGAACGCTTCTGCCAGCAAGTTAGAATTACCAAGCAGAGTTAATCCATCCATTACTGGCAATGCAAAAGTTATAATCTACTCATGTATCACACCTAATGGCTTCTGATTCTTACTTTATTCCAGTCAATTGGTGTGTTTGACTGGAAAGGAACACAATCTATTCTACACCAAGGAGAGACTTGTTAGAGCCCAGGGTTAATGCATTCAAAGGTCTACAGTTTCCTATGATCTGTGGTGGAAAAGGAAAAGGCAGCCTTACCACTGGGTAAAGTGGGAAGCGAATGTTCGTCCTCACTGAGGGCTCCTGGGCAGCTTCCATTTATTTGTGCAGGAGAAATTCCTTGTGGAATCTCCATCAATCAGTTATAGGGCATGGGGGGAATGAAGTGTTCTTGGATTCCCCACCTCAGCATCAATATATCTTGGTATGGCCCTAGTGAGAGTGGGATCCAGCTCCTGTACAATCCTCCCTATAATAGGAGAATATAATGGAGGTGATCCAGCTGTTTTCTGCATCCCAAATCAACATGGGTGAAAGGGAGGAGAGCAAATGACATGTGTTCCCTTATGCACCAGGTCAGAGACATTACCACAAGAGGGGACAAAATCTGACAGAGTAAGGTATCGCCTTACTTAGGCTGCCAAAGAAGTGGGCACCAGAACAACCACAAAATTCTTACAGAGAATGTGTGAGGTGGAAAATTTGCTACACACTTAAGATGAAGGGCTTGATATTATCAATATGATAATACATCAGTTCACCTAGTGACTCTGGGAAGTCTCATCCTGCAGTAAACCTCCCTGAAACAACTTTTCCCCCTCTCCAAATCTGGACTTCACTTTCATAGACTACTCCAAGGCCTCCACATCAACCAGAGAATGCAACACCTTAGCATCTCCAATTTTGCCAGACATATATAAAAAGAATCACCACTGGCCAGATTTACCCTAGAGAAGCTCACCTTCAAAAGAAGTAGCTCAGCAAGCCAGCATGTGTGTGAATCTTTTGAAGGAAGACAGAGGAAATTAACAGGAAGGGCTGATCATGCCCCATAGTGCCTGAGGAAAAATTGTACTCTCAAGAACATAAGATGGGAAGAGGGAACTAAAAAGGATCAAAACCCCATCCTCTAGGACAGGCATTTCTTTCTTTTATATTCCAAATGGTTTGCGATTAATGCTTCCATCTGAGTAAAGAAACCCTAGGTCAATTAATCACATAAGTCTTTTTTACTCAACTTTAAAACTTGCATAAATTTGTAGTATTTTAGAATCTCTCTCTCTCTCTCTCTCTCTCTCTCTCTCTCTCACACACACACACACACACACACACGCTTTTTCCAAGAGGGTATTTATCACCCACATTTTGTGTAAGTTCTTGCATTATTAAAAGTATTTTTAATCTGCGGTCCATTAACCTTTTAAAATTTGGGGCACCTTTTAAAATCAAACCAGCCAACCAAACACTGTTGCTCAGTTTTAAAACTCTAACAGGGGCTCCCTGCTTTCAAATCCACTGGTATGCCAATTGTAGCACAGAGAATTTGCACATGTAATCCATTCGCAACCCCAAAAGGATATGACAATTCAAATGTCTCTGGTTGGGACCTTTAAGAGGACAAATGGAACTGGACGCTTTTTCCTCCTGGAGTCCATCAGAATGCGAAGGAGAAAGGGGAGAGGGATGCTGTTGCTACACTAGGAAATGGTCCTTAGGTCACTTAATCCTACAGAAAGGAGTTTCATCAGCCACTGCAGGTCAGTCAATAAGAAGTCTATGAAGCAGGTTGGATAAACATGCTCCTTTCTGTAATCCTTGGTGAGAAGCTGTGCTTTACACAGTCCATATACCTGGCAGCTAGCAAGATGTACGTCTCTATCCAAGCTGGATCTGTCCTGAGTACATGGTGAGCAGGACCATGATGGCAAATCCCGTCAGCAGTCCTGCATTCTGGATAGCAAAGGCAATCAAAGCACTGCCGTTCCTTTCGTCTTCTTGGCTGACTTCATTCATCTCTGGGAACTTATTGGAGAAGGAAAGAAAATTTCATTTATTTTTGTGGCAAACACAAAAGCATTTCTTCTAACACACTTGAAAGTGCAGAACACAAAAATGCAGCAATTAGGCCGTCATTAGGACCAAGCACAAGCTTTAAGTCTTAAATCTGAAGACACAGACCAGGAGTGGGCAACACGCGGCTCTCCAGATGTTGTTGGACTGCAATGTGCATCATGCCTCGTCATTGGTTACGCTGGCAAGGGCTGATGGGAGTTGCAGTCCAATAGCATCTGGAAGGCCACATGGTGCCTACCCCTGACATGGATCCCAATCAGGAAAGGGATTTAAATTACCCACAATGATTTTGTTCAGCTGGTTTGAATTCTACTTAGCTATGAGTTGAGTTGGATTGGAGTCACAAGGTTAAGTGTCAACAACGCTTGACTCTGTATTCTGATGATCTCAAAATGAGACATTATAGAAAATGTGGAGAGACACTTAATTAGTAAATCTGGTAAGATTTCAAGTAAACATGCAGTGTCACTTCATTCGCGTTAGCCATAAAAGCAGAGCAGCAGCAGAAGACAATTAGGGGCTCCCATGGGTACATGCCACCTGGACGGACGCACCCATAGATATGAATGCATGAATGAAGTGGGGATAAGGTAGGATAGGGATAAAAGCTATGGTGGGGAAATAAGACTATGAAAAGATAAAGCCCATCCCTGATGAAGGCACCCAGGATTTCTGGTCTTTCTAGATATCCGCACTATTCACGTTTTCCTTTCATAATTATCATCATGAGGGCTAGAAACCCAGATTTTGTTTTCGATATGATTTTTTTTAGCAAAGCCAAATCCAGCCATATTGCTCATGGATGATTCAAGATCCCTTTGACCAGGAAGGCTTCAACCCAAGCGCTTACTGTATCTACCTACTACTTACCATATCAGCCAGTGCAATGTAGAGAAACATCCCGCCAGCTAGAGCAAAGATCCAGTTGGCAGAGAAGTGGCTGCCAGCCAATATCCCAAAGGCTAGTCCCAGGTAGCAGCAGCATGCTGAGATGAAGTTGAAGAAGAGCGCTTGCTGGATTGTCATCCCAGCATTCAGCAGAATGACAAAGTCACCTGCAAGATGAAAGGCAATGCAAAAGTAGTTAAAACTGAGAGAGCGCACCATGTCGGCAGAATCAAAGTTTAAGCAGATTTCTGCCAAATAAACATCTCAGACAGCATTTAAAAATATAACCTGTTTATATTGGAATGTATTGTATATTACTGATATACCTTCCTGTTTGTGCTATGACCAACATTTTTGATTAAGCAATGAAACTCTGATGATGACATTTGATATAAAGTATATTCTATACACCCTAACATTCGCCAAAGTGCTTCATCAAGCCCCTATTATGCACGTAGAACACTCAGGAAAGAGGAGACACCTCAAAAGTAAATTGGGTAACTGTTACTCAGGGTCCCTTTTGGGTTCAGGTGCTGGGATCAAAGGGCTTATAAAGAAGCCACAGAAGGAATGGGAGTAAAACTTTGGTTCACAAACAGACCCGTCTTGCTTTGAGGACAGAACTTTTTTGCTGATTGGAGCCCAAATGTTATGCTGACGAAGCAGTGGTCAAGCCGTGGAATAATGGACCAGTATGAGAAAAAGTTATGATCTTTGCTACTTCCTGCAGCTGGTAGCTCTATGAGCCTGGAGAGTTCCCATGTACCCTGATAAGGCCTAGGGTAAAATCAGCTGTCTAAAACAATGGAAAATTGTCCCTGCAGGTTTCTGCCCGCAAACATGTTGCTCACCAATTCAGGACGGAACTTTCTAGTCAGCAAGTAGGGAAAAGGGCCAATCAAAAAGCAGAACAATTGGGGAGTATCAGGGGATCAAAAGGCAACTGCAACCTGTTAGAGGAATTTACTCTGGACTTTGTTAGTAGATTTTGTTTGTTTGAAGCATCTGGATTTTGACTTCTTCTCTCAAAAGAAGGATCCTCCCCTTTTCCAAACATGCCTTATTCCTGGCTTTGAGACTATTTGGGGCCATTCTTCCACCCCCACACCAGTATTCTGAGCTGCTCCTGAGCATGGTGGTTTGGTTTCCCTTTTTATTTTATTTACTCACTGGTGAGGCTTAAGATTCACCACTGGGCTTCTGGATTGGTGAACATGTTTGCAGGCAGAAACCTGCAGAGACCGTTTTCTATTGTTTCTTTACTTTCTACCTGGATTACTTTTCCTATCTGGACATTTCAGGGTCTTGCGCCTTGGACCCTGGGAAAGTTGTCCTCCAACCTACACCTGGGTCCACAGAGCCTGTTCTTCAGATCTCTGATTGGGACAGGTAGCTGTAATATTCCTTTTCCCGAAAGGTTTGGACTACGCTGCTCTATAGCTGGAAGCTTTAAGAATTGCATTGAACTAGTCTGGACTGGTGGGAATTTAACTAGAACTAAGTAACAATCCAACCTGCTGCTAGTTTGGTCTACGATATAGTTCTCCTAATAATGTTTTTCTGATAGGCCTCAGCAAGAGTTAAACTGTAGTTTCCTTTGCCTGATATAATACATGCATGTAACAGTCACACCACTTTGCGGTTCATGATAACAATTGTATTTTCTCTGTAGTCATGACATGTTTCACGTTTTAGTTCCACATGTGATTCTCTTTTGCATTTGCTTTCCTCTATAAAACATGCTCCTCTGAATACTTCCTGTGTTGCATGTCTTCCTTTGTTCAACGACTTGACGGGAATCCGCTGTTTTCCTGTTTAAGTTTTCAAATCTATCTTCAAGTATATTGAACTTTTAAATAACCTCGGGTCAGCTCTGGTTACACTCTATTGCCCGCTGGGGCAAAGTCAGAACCTTATTTTCAGTAACTACCTGGCAGGCCTGGAAACAGAACTCCAGTTTCTCAAGCCTTATTAAAACACATTGCGTGTCGGGGTAAAAGCAGTATCAGCTTGCCCCTTAAAGACTGGTTCACAGAGGTACATCAAAGTACCTTCTAATACTACCACAAATCACTAGGGCCTTCAAGAGAAATGAGATGCCTGCATGTACTATTCATTTTCTCGGCACTCAGATGGAGAAAAAGTAAGGATTCTAGAGTGCTGATCATGTTCCGTGATACAGAATCTGCACCCCCAGCATCATTGACTGTCATGCAGTGCTTTGTTCAATCTCCCCACCCTTGCTCCAAAACATCTGCCCCACACCATTTGGCCCAGAGTAAGCATATTGTTTCAGCTAATATTCTTTTGTGAAGCACTAATTGCAGCAGGTCTCTCCTGATCTGTTTGCTATTTTCCAAGACATGTTTCGTCATCGGTCCCCTTTAATTTTTTTCCTTGTTGCTTATATGTTCATGTATTAAGCTAATTATTTGAGAGGCCTTTATTCCCCCACAAGTTTAAGTGCCCATCATCAGGCACCACGCAAGATAATCACTTTGTAGAAGTCTCTTTGTTAGAACGATTACTTTGCAAGTTACCTGCTTTAAACATTCCACAGCTGAGATGAATTTATAGGAAGTGACACACTCTACTTCCTATAAATTTTATCACATTGACTCAGTTCAGACAACACGTTTGGCAATGCAGTGTGAAAACTCCACTCAACGGTTGAGTTTTTAGGAGGTACTCCCCACACAATATGTTCTAACTCCACTGTTGTGTGACTGTGGGCTATCATGGAGTTGAGTAAAATCCATCAGGATGTTTGATTGACAGTTTCTCCACCATCTCTCCTCCCCCAGTCCTCCCGATGGTATCCCATCAGTCATTGCTGCAAAAAAACAATCCCGGCAGCTCTCCTAGAGCAGCACTCCCTCCTTTCGCCATCCTTGCCAGGGAACTCTGTAGCCAGTGGGAAAAGTCAACGTAACGCAACGGAAAACTCCATGAGCCCACCACACAACATGCAACACAATGGTTGTGCAGGAACTCTCCACTGCACAGTGTTGATATTCTGCATGGAGTGTTTTCCAAAACACTGCACTGTTGTGTGGCGTTTTCCTGCCAGACAACATATTTCTCAACGGTAGTGTAAAAACTCCACTGTGGAGTTCTAAAACCACAGTTGAGAAACATGTTGTCTGAACTGAGCCATTGAGAGCTCACTGACTTTCAGTTCAGCCCTCAGAAGTGACCCACTCAGTATCATTCTTAAAAAGAAGATACTTACTGGGTTCACACAAGATGCTAACTTATGAGGATTTATTTTCCGGAACAAACTTTATTTATTTATTGCATTTTTATACTGCCCAATAGCTGAAGCTCTCTGGACAGTTCACAAACATGATGGGTTACTGTGTTGTCTGTGGGATGTTCCCCCCCCCCGCCCACTCAGTGGGTTATTTCTCCCATATAAGCCACCCTGAGAATCCAGTCTGCAGTAAGGATTATTTTACCTATGGTAGGTTAGTGTGTTGCCTGTCACGCAGCGTGGGTTATGGAGAGCACACCTACAGAGCTGCTCAGCAAGACAGGCCAAAAACTCTGCCGTCACTCTGCTCTTCTCAACCAATCTCTATTCCCGCCACAAAGGAAGCTGGGATACCTGCCAGCTGGGCAGGAGAGACTACACGAGGAGGAGGGGCAAGAGGGAGGGGTGAAATAAACTACTCTGTGTAGCTTGTTTGCCTGATCTAATGGGTGCACAATAGGTGGTTTGCATAATCACCTACCCAGTGTAACTTGCCACCCACCGTGGGCTAGCTTGATGTGTGAACCCAGCCACTGCCTTCTTAGCCTAGGCTTGTAAGACCAAATGTATGCTTCCCCCCGATACCTAACATTTTGTGATTAGCCTTCTATAGTCTTCAAGGTTCTGGGCTCAGATCACCAGTTCCATCTAATCCAGCATCTTGCTTCCCAGTGGCCAACCAGCTGACTTGAGGTACTACACAAGTACGGCTTAAGGACAATAGGTGTCTTTCCTCCTGCTACCAGCCAGCAACTGGTTTTAAGTAACATACTACCTCGGAACATGGAGTTTGCATACAGCTAGCACAACTAATAGTCATAATCACACGTAATATTGTTCATGAGCTGCCTGATCATTTCCACTTGGCTCCTCCCACTTGCAGGAATGGTTAAATTAATCAGAAACTAACCAGGAAGTAAGATCTGAACAGGAACTTCTGGTTTGTTGCTCTCCTAAAAGGCCAGAATCTGAAGCCAGGTTTTTAGTTGTTTTCCAGTTCCTTGTTTCCAGGAATTTCAGTTCAGACATAACACTAAGTTTTGGCTACCTGATTAGTTTCTGGTTACTTTAACTTCTTCCGCTGACAGAAGGAACCAAGCAGGAAGCCTAAATGAGAATGCTGCTCAGGATCAATGAACCAGGATTCTCTTGAATTGTGGCTTATCTTTATGTCCAAATGCAGCCATAAATTACCTTCCACGAATTTGTCTAATCCCCTTTTAAGCCACCTCAGCTAGTGGCCATCACTACACCTTGTGGCAGTAAATTCCATAGATTAATTGTACATTGTGTGAAGAGGTGCTTCTTTTGCAGAAGATTCAAGCCCAGCAAATCAATTTCACTGAATAACCCTGGGTAAGATAATGTTCTCTATCCACTTCAATGCACAATTTTATAAACCTCTGGTTGTCACTTTTCTAAACTAAAAGGCCCTGAAGGTTTTAGCCTCTCCTTGCAAGGTTGTCCCTTTATTTGCACCTTAATAAGGACTCCACATAGGCTTTGGCCCCATGGACCTCAAGGGAATGTCTAGACAGCATGCTTAATGTTATTTCCCTCTCCCCAGTCCTATTGCATAACTTAAGAAGCACATACCTAGCTCGTGGGGGAATTCTTCACAGAGAATGGCTACAGAGGTGCTGATCCCTTGAAAGACGGAGACAGTGAAGGAGGCCCCAATGGCTAAACCATCAATGAAATTATGAAGACCATCGCTCAGGGTGATCATCCAGGCCAGGGTGCCAATGTCAGAGTAGCGTACACCTTTTAGCCAGTAACATGTGCTTTGAGAAGCTTGGAGATCCTGAAAAGGCATTATTAAAAGGAATACATCAGGCAGCAGGTCAGTACTTGAAACAAGAGCTCTCTCATCACCCTACTACTCAGTTTATGTAGGTGAACCAACATTCTTGTATGAACCTTTTATCATTGCCACTTGTACTTGCTACCTACAGTACAGTACAGCTTGCCCATTTGTTACAACAGGAGATACTTAGGCACACAGATGTGTGTGATGTCCCAGTGGGGGGTGGGTCTGAAGCAGAGAGAGGAAATTAAAGTATCCCACTCTAGTGCCCTAGCCAATGAACATGAAACGTAAACAGACTAATGTATCTAATCTGACCTCTCCAACCTATCTAAGCTACATGGAAGCAGTGTTTGCATAGGTGTGCACAAGGGGTGTGCCAGGTGTGCCCAGGAACACCCTAAGGTCTCAAGCAATAAGCAGTGAATTGAGTGGGGCATTGAGCAGAGATCCAGAGGCGGATCCAGACACAGCACACTGTTGCTCTGGGAAGCAGGAGCGAAAAGGAATTGCTCTGCTGGGACCCTCTCTGCCAGAAGCCACACTTCAAAGAGGCCAGGAGGAGGGACCCCAAGGGCTAATATTGCCTCGGAAGCCCCTCCTCTGGACGGTGTCACGACAAAGACTCACAGTTATGTTGCAGCCGAGTAAGTATTGGGGGGAGGAGTTCATGTGTGAGTGCTGATTGGATGGAGGTGGAAGAGTGCCTAGATTGGCTGGCTGTGTGAGAGTAGGAGGAGTTAGCGAATAGTGTCTCTGTCTCTCTCTTTGGCTGACAAGAGCTAGTTAGGGGGAGAGTTATTGTTGACTGGATTAGAGGCTAGGAAGGGCCAACGTGTTTTATTATTTTGGTGGAATTAGGTTGTGGGAAAGAGTGTAGTGTAGCTTAGAGTGGGTAGAGTAGGCAGGAGAAACGTAGAACTTGGAAGTTTATATTTGAAACGTATTATGAACAGAAAGTATTGAAACCATTAAGCATTGTGCCTGTAACCAATACGTTGTTGAACTAAAGAAACCATCAAGCTTTTGCTACCTGAGCAATCATCTCGTTAATAAATTACATTTAATTATATCAACTGGTGTGGTCATTGAAGCGTACCTGAGGAAGGTACTGGTGGCAGCACCCTAGCGGATTTGGGGGCTAGGGGGCTGGACTGTGGAGCTGTGAGGCCTAAAAAAGTAAAGACGAGGCAGGAGCTGCAGCAGTAAGCCTAAACCCTCAAACACGTCATAAGCACAGGGGGGTAGAAGTAAGCCCCGAGTGCGAGTGGCGTGGACAACCCCGTTGTGTAGCCCGGTGAGTGTCATGGGTGCAGGCAGGGCGTCACATCCCCCTTCCCTTCCGTGGCTCTTAATCAGAGATTGCAGACTCAGTTGAAATCCTAGTTTCAAAACCCTAACGAAGAGGGCGCCAATGAAGATGCAATACTGCTCCTTGGTTCAAAGTGGGGAATTTGTGTAGGTAAAAGGAGAAAGCAAATACATGAGCCTACAGCACACTCCCAATCTCCTAACCATGGTGAAGAAAGCAAAAATGTTATGTCTGCATGGACCAAACGAATGAGGTAGACCATGATAGGGTCCTACCATCCTTTTCCAACGAAAGCAGACGAAAACTAGTGATGTGCAAACTTACTCTAAACGAATTCATTAATGCCTCTGAAAGGAACTAATTTGTCCACGTGATTTTGGACAAGAATTCTCCTTTAATATGAAATCTCATTCTGTGTATATGAGTTTTTTGCATATGTGCAGTATCAAGGAGCCTCTTGGGAAATGTGGGTTTTAAATCAGGTAGTACAGCATGTCATCATGTAATACCATGTTATGTGGCTCCAAAGCACCAAAGCTTGCAACGAATTTATTTCTTAATACATTGATCCAGGCCCACTACAAAGGTAAGCAATACGAACAAACGAGTTTTGATCAACAGGCCGACTAATTATGAAATTTGACAGCATCACTAACTAAAACAAATTCTGGGAGCTCTGTCTTGAACCAATCTTCCCACCATCTATTGTCTACAAGCGAAGACAACTCCCTTCAAGCAAAGACTGAAGTAGGACATTAGTAACCTTAAGTGCAGGGGCCCACTGACCTGAACTGATAAGGCGCTAACAATCTTCTCATCAACTGATGGATTCTTGCATTCCAGATCGCTGTTCTTATTAGGGATCATGTGATCCAAGTCTCCATTCTGCAGTTTTTCAGTGACTCCCTCCTCCTGGTCCTTCTTGGAAGGAAGCGTCTCAGTGCTGTAGTGGCTGTGCCCATGATGATGCTGGGGAACACAGAAATAGCTTTAGCAAGGAATAGCCCAGCCCATACCATGCAAGAATAGCTAGGATTATATTCCATTGCTGCAGCTCTCTACTCTAGGTTTTACCCCCCTATTCACCTGGTGGCATCACACAACACACATTTTTATCTTTATTTAGCCACAGGAATTCACAACTCCACAGCATTTATCAGCAGGTTTTGTCATCTCTCAGTTCACAAAGGTCCTAATAGGGAATGTTTTTTGGGGAGGGCACTCCTCTCTCATGAGAAATACCCTGCTGATCCACACAAGAGACCGTTCTGTTTAGTTCCCCGGCTGCTTTGGTTTTCAAGGGCCTTTTTCAAGGATGTTTTGAAAGTCCCATGTACTTGGAAGCAATTGTACCAGCCTTAATCTGTGTGTATATTGGAACGCACAACGAGTCTACTTATGAGATACGATTTCTCTTCGCAAAATCCTTGTTGACTGTTTCTTACAGTATCTGTTCGCCTGGTTTGCTCAGCTGCTTTAATTCTACGTAACGTTCTTCACTGGTTTTGAACCTGCTGTTATCAGGACCTAATGTTTGAACGAGGTGAGTGAGAAATTCAAATCAGTAAGGGCAGAATGCAGTCCATACCCTGCACACAATAACACCCATGTACAATTCCAACTCTCCACACAGGGGAAGGAGGGGCAGTGATAGGGGATTTCCATGCACCAGAGGTGAGGGGCAGGATTCTCTCTAAACAGTTTATACTGCTCTATCTTAAACTATTGTTTCTGCCACTTCAACTGGCACTAAAAGTAAGTCTCAGAGGACTTAGGTTTTCAGGATTACCTTCAGGAGACTTTTTTTTTAAAAAAATGCTGTTACAAAAGCTGTCATTGGACAGCTGTCTTCTCCAACCTGGTGCCCTCCAAATGTTTGGGACTGCAACTCCCAGCATTCCTGACCATTGAGCATGCTGGCTGGGGCTGATGGGAGTTGAAGTCAGGAGGACATCAGACTGGGGAAGGCTGTTAGAGAGGAGGGAAGTAGGAGGCGACATGCCAATATAACCAGCTCGGCAACATCATATCATCATATTTTGCATTCTTCCACTGGTCTCATCTTGTCCTATAGCATGTTATTTAATCATAGTATGGCAACATTTTCATTAGGACCAGCCAAAATGTCGCAGAATCAGGAGCCAGCTTTCAAGTCCTCCAGAACTCTTCATTAGGCTGGACTAGAGATATAAAATTTCCAGAAATGTTGAGGCCATGTGGAAAAAACTGTTTTGTTTCTGGATTCTTTCCTCGGAAAAAATGGAAATTTTGGAAAAATTTAAAAATAAGCAATACTTTTTTAAAGTGCTCTTTATAGATCTAAGATTTATAGATTGTTGCTTTAAGGCAACCTGTTTCCCTCCAGATATTTTGGACTTCAGCTCCCATCAGCCCCAGGAAACATGGCCAAAGGTTAGAAATGCTGGGCACTGTAGTCCAAAGCATCTGAAGGCACCAGGTTGGAAAGTATTGATTTAGGAACAGCAACCTTTCTTTTCCTAAAGTTATTTTATGCATAACTTAGTTTGCTCATGAAATTATCATTATAATTTAAAACTTTTAACAGTAAACACAGTTAGTAAATTTGTAATTATTGTCTGAATAGATTAGAACTACATTAAATGACTGCAACAGCATCAGGAACACAGGACTCCTCTATAGAAAAAAACCTATACTGTCAAGAATGCACATTTACTGTCGGAAATGCACAATGGTGACCCGACTCACATGATGGGAAAAAGTATAAATGTCTATCAGTAAATACACTTTAGATCAAGAAGTTTAATAAGGAATGAAAGAACTAACTATGCTGGAGATCTTACAGAGAGGATTAAAATAATATTTTCCCCAGTGGTTTCATTATTTACAGATATTTTACATCTCTATTTTTTCTATAAAGTGTTATTATTACATATTTTTTAGAAATCTTTTTGTGGGGAGTAAAGGCTGGGTAACAATATATAAATACTTTGTCTTAAATTCCAAAAGAAAGTATTTCATAATCCAAAATTGTAAAATTTTTCCAATTTGTGGAGGGGGGAAGTCCTTGGAAAAAACCAGCCGTCCCCCTTCCCAATTTTCCTGTTTCTTTTTCCGGGCCTTCACATCTTTAGGCTGGACTTTAATCAAAGCAAGGTGTTGGAAGACAAAAGGCTAGGCATGACTGCTGCCCCACACAAACTCTGGAGTGCTCTCAAGCACACATCCCAGAATACTTTGTAACATGCAGGTGCTGCGTCAGGAACCCACGCGGCTCCACAGCAGACAAATCAATGTGGGGGGAAAGTTCTTTGTATTTAAAACATTTGGAAGCCACAATCTTAGATTACGGAAACTCTGCCAGAATTCCTGCTTCTAATGCATTTGGAGGGGAAAATACAAATCTTGTTTTCTTTAAAATTATTTCTAGGTCACTTTTAAGGGTGGAATCCTTCTTTTAGTTAATTGCTCCTCAAAATTCCACTTAGCTTTTCATATTACAGTTATATTTGATGCTCACCAATATAAATATTTACTTAAAGAAACAGAACCAAAGCTTTGCACCAGAAGCAGCATTATTATTATTATTATTATTAATTATCTTTATTTATATCCCACCTTTTGCCCAATGCTGGGCCTCAAGGTGGCTTTACAAAATTAATATACAGTTAAAAGCCATAAATAAGAGATATACAAAAGTTAAAAAATATTAATTAAATAGGTTTCAATATTAAAACATTTCAACATTTAAAATAAATATTAAAATTAAAAGTCTTAAAACGTAGATGGGGTCCACATTATTCTCCAAAGGCCTACTGGAATAAGAAAGTTTTTGTGTGCCTCCGTAAATACATCAAGGAGGGAGCCAGTCTAGCTTCCCTGGGAAGGGAGTTCCAGAGCCCCGGAGCAGCCTCCAAGAAGGCCCTCTCCTGCGTTCCCACCAGGCCTGCCTGTGGTGGTGGGAGAATTCATCAACAAGGGATTTCTGTCATCAGTATTGGAAAAAGGCAAAAAAATGACCCACATCCCTCAGAGTTTTCCCCACCTCACCTTGTCTTTCTGCTTGAGAAGCATCTTCAATATTTTCTCTGTGAAAAAGAACAGGTAAAAGCCTCCAAAGACGACAGCAGATTTGGGGACATAATAATCTTCCCGAGGATTGAACCCAAAGGCCTATAGAGGAGGGGCAGAAAAGAGTCGGTGAAGCATAAGAATAAAGAACGGAACATTTGTGGAGTCTACATTGCCTCCCTCCCCAATTTTGGCTCCCTTTTCTCATCATCTCTAAGGGACGCCACAGAGAGGAAGTAAAAGGTTCTGCAGAGTACAGGAATGTGTCACTTGACCTGTAGAACTATTTCCTGATGGCAGCTGACTGCAAATTTCTATTGCAGCAGCAATAAAACTGTGTCTAGCCTGTACAGTGTCAGATGTGGAATCATATAAAGCCAACATTGTTCAGGTGAGTTTTTAATAGTCAATGCCACTTTCTCGCTATTATTGTATTGATTGCTTGTTTTGCTTTGGTCATTTTGGATTTTATCCTTTGTTTTTAATTGTACATCACCCCATGCATTCATTGAGCAGAGAGGCAATCTAAAAATACACCAGAATAAATAAGTATGGTTAAATCCTCTTCCACTGAAATATATTCCTTCTATATAGAAACCGTTTGCAAGAGAAGGCTGGCTAGGCCCGATGCGCTATGTGCAGGGTTTTTGTTTTGTTTTTACAACTATGTGGAGGAGGATTCAATCATGGGAGCCCACGGTTGCAGACTCAAGCAGTATGGCCCAGGCACAGGTTTGCCACTTTGGTGAGAAGTGGGCTTGTGACAAACTGGACACTTGGGTATCCAGGCAAAGAGTCTCTTTGGCCCTTAGCTTGCTCTCTATAGCAGGAAGTCATCTGACAGGTGGTCATTTGAATCCCAGCTGATGTAAGAGCAAGAGTACAATTCTGGTCACCACACCTAAAAAAAGGAAGTATAGAGCTGGACAAAGGGCAGAAAAGGGCAACTAAAATGATCAAGGGGCTGGAGCATCTCCCCTGTGAGGGAGGGTCACAACAGCTGGGGTTGTTTAGCTTGGAAAAAAGGAGGCTAAGGGGAGACTGGATAGAGGTGTACAAAATGATGCATTTTGTGGAGAATGTGGGTAGGGAGACATTTTTCTCCTTCTCCCATAATACGAGAATCCAATGGGGTCATCCCATGAAGCAGACTGGTGGGAGATTCAGGGCAGATAAAAGGAAGGGCTTCTTCACACAGTGCGGAGTTAAATTATGGAATTCTCTACCACGAGATGCATTGATGGCCACCTATTTGGATGGCTTTAAAAGGGGGTTGGATAAATTCCTGAAGGTTATCAATGACTACTAGCTCTGATGGCTATGTGCTACTTCCAGTATCCGAGGCACTAAGCCTTTATGCGCCAGTTGCTGGGGAACGTGAGTGGGAGGGTGCTGTTGCATGGTGTCCTGCTTTGTTGGTCCCTGGCCGACAGCTGGTTGGCCATTGTGTGAACAGAAGTTCTGGACTAGACAGACCCTCGGTCTGATCCAGCATGGCTCTTACGTAAGTGTTCTGCCAACACAATCCATTTGCCGATTGATGTGCGTCTCATAGACTTTATATTGCAGTGTGAAAGAAATGTTCTCTACTCATTCTTTGCTTCAGACACTTCCATTGCTAATGAGAACATCCTGAAAATATCCCATTCTAGTGTGGCATTTTTTGCTGTGGAAGTCTTCCCCACAACTGCACTGCTGAACAAATTCTTTCTAGCTGCCAAAGCACAATGGCAGAGAAAGTTGCAGGAGCATGCTTTTTGCATACTGGCCGCTCTCTCTAGAGAAAACTGCTGTAGCATGTGGGAATAACTCATTTCCTCGCTGATTACCTGCCTTCCCAACAACACCACGCTCACGAGGCTGAACAAATGTTTGGTGGAAAATTACTTCCCAAGCATTAACGTATTTGCCGCCTGGAGCTGTCAGGGTATGGAGCAGGAATCAGATTAATTTTGCTTATAAGGCAGCACAGCTGATATGTGCCTTATGTACTAGCACAGGATCCGTGCCATTCAAGGCATGAGGCTGACACAGAACTCTCAACATGGGACTTTTTCCCTTCTCTTAACTGGCAACGGCTCTTAAGGTGCCAAAATGCAGGTTTAAAAGAAGCCTCCAAGCCATTTTTAACGTCATCTGATATTAAAAGGCCTAAAGAGTGAAAAGCCCAGAAAATGCCACACTAAGGTGGCCAAGCGCCAAGTGTCCCACAACATCTGTGAGCCTATCACCACAGCAGAATGGTTTTATCTAGGCTTAAGCACTTCCCACGCTAGATACAAATGAAGGCAGGCTAGGGGATTGCTTATCACCCTTCCTAAGAGTGCCTAAGAATTATACCAGATTTTCCTTCTTACATCGCTCATGGCACAAAAGACAGACAGCCACACAAGGAAGGCCCAGAGCTGGCCCTGGTCATACCTCAGGAATGAGCTGGAAAAGGGCGTTGGAGTAGAGAGTACCAATCGCCAGAGCTATGAAGTACAGGAGCAGCCGTTTGTAAAAGGTCTTCTTCATGAAAGGCACCACACTGGCTCCGACCAGGGAGCAGAGGGAAATGACGGTCACACAGAGGAAACCGTAACCCCAGACTGTTGTGAGACAGCGTCAACCCCACCCCAGTGAAACCACAAGTGGGAAGAGATGCCAGAGGAAAAGTCAGAAGACCAGAAGATGAAGAATTCACACCAGGGAGGGAGGGAGGGAGAGAGAGAGAGAGAGAGAGAGAGAGAGAGAGAGAGAGAGAGAGAGAGAGAAATGGGACATTTATTAGTGATTGATATGCAATTTGGGACCAATTTAGGTGTGCTGGAAGCACACTGGAGCATGATGGCTCTGGAACTCTACCTGAGACACTCTTGAAGAATAACAGCATGTGCAAATGGGTCCCTCCGAGTCAGTGGTAATTTCAGCATGGGACTTTTGCACCCACGTTAGAGATGGGGAAGAAGAGTCCCTTCACAGGCAAAGTAGAGACTTGCACTTTCGACTGAGTGGCATCCCCTCTCACTCCATTACTCCCTTACCCAATGGTCTTCCTAACAGCCCCACAATAAATTGCCTTCAATCTCCAATCCTATGCATCTTTGTTCATAAGACAGTCCCATTAATTTTGCTGCAAACTGCTCCTAAACAGCAAACTGTGCTTTTGATCATAGCCAAGGGCCATTCAGCCGTTAGTTGAGCAGAATGCAAAGCATTCTCCAAACTGTTGGTGAGGCTGTTATCTTCAATCAGAGCACATATTCCCCCATTCTTTCCCGAATACAGTCCTATCAAGGGGAACAGTGCCAGAGTTCCAGTGCCATGCAGAACACCCAGTTTTACTTCGAGCACCATGCACACTTCACCTTCATGGTCTGCTGTGTGGCCAGAGGGAGCCATTATTTGCTTTTAGAAAGCCATCGTATATGGGCAGCCATAGAGTTGAAGAGTCTCTGCTGCCCAAGTTATGGACACTTACAGGACAGGCAACTTAACAAAGAAGGTGAAGCATATGCTATTATTTCCGCTCCTGCTGGATCACAAAGATGTTTTTGTTTAAAAGAAACAAGTCTCCCCACCCGCTCCTCATTAGAGCTACAATTTTGGAGCTGAAAATGCCATGACCTCTACAGATGGCACTAAATGATGTCTTGGATAGACAGGAATTCGCAGTATAAAACGGGAGTTGCAGAAATTGCAACGAGAGAAGCCAGTTGGTGAATTGGCCAGGACAGAGACTGCAAAGGTAGCCTGGAGTCTGTGGCTCTGTCACACCCAGAACCAATTGAGATCTCATTTCGGACCCCAATTTTAGATGTTTGAGGAACCAGCTGGATTTACAAACTCTCAAAATATATACCACATCCCTAAAGTCAAAACACTATCCCAGAATAAAGGATTGCAGTGAAAGGGGATACTGACTTCAAAACCAGGAAGTAGAGTTCATGGCTATATTTAAGCAGCCCCAAAACATGCAATTAAACCGAATTTAACTCAAGAGTGTTTCCGACAAAGTTCATGGATGGCATCAAGAATTCACCTCCCTTTGTTGAAAAAAACAAAAAAACCCACAAATAATTAGACCAATTACTGACAGAGGAGCCAAGAGAAAACCTGGGATTTCAACATAAAAGGTATCTCCCCAATGTATAGTGGTGTTCCTTCCTTCCTCTTTCCACAAGAGCACCTGTATCTCCAGCCACACCTTGTTTCCCACCTACTGCCATTCATCAACCCAGTGAAGAAACGTGAATGCTGGAGAGCCTCAGTCCACACAAAGAACCCACACTTAGATGTAAGTTAAGATCCACCTCTTCCTCTGGGTTGTTTCAAGCAATGGCCCTGTCCAGAAGACACCTTAAACCATGGCTTTAACCATGGTGCTGAAGGCCTTTTGGCTTAAGCACTGTGTTTAAAGCCGTGGTTTAAGGTATCTTCTCAACAGGGCCAATGTATACTTTTAGCTGGCAAGGTTTGCTGAAGGGTAGCATTTTCCAGTGTTTCAGTGAGGATGCCCGCATTCCCAAAGAAACAGTATGCTAGTAGTATACTGTATTTCTGTAATATTTTGTACAATGAAGAGAACTTCCACTGGAAGCATCATCAGTCAATTTCTATCAATGGTGGAATGGAAGCTCTTCAGGAATTGGCCAAACTTCAAAAGTGTAAAAATTCACACTGCTCTTCTGGAGATCTACCTTCTGCCCACCAGTTCTAGACAATTGTGAATGACAAGCAACGACTAGAGCTCTGTGCTAACCTTCTGCCCTTTAGAGGAGGGGGCACAATCGCCAGCTCCCAGACTGGAAAGTTCCCAACATGTGCTCTGCACATGCACAAAAGTCATGAATGTTCCTGCGCAGGGACCATGAAGAAAAACTTGCCCAAAGTCTCAATCGACCTGATGCTCAGAGGGGAAAGATGATCCCCAAAAGCCACTGGGGAGGAAAATATTCCCCCTCTCTCTCAGCTATGAGCAGAGAAACCTAGTGACCTAACGCACAGGGAAAAGTGGATTGATTGTGAGTGTGTGTGTGTGTGTGTGTGTGTGTGTTTGTGGGTGTGTCTTACTGCACCTCTGGGATCAGCTGGAACAGTGCGTTAGAGAACAGCGTTCCGATGGAGAGTGCGATGAAATAAGTTAGGATTCGGGCGAAAAAGACCTTCTTGGTGCAGGGCACGATGAAGACTCCAAGGAGGGAGGCCAGGTTAATCAGCGAAACACTGAGAAAGCCAAAGCCCCAGACTGTGAAACAAGAAGAAAGGAGGGCAAGTTTACCCAACTAATTGAAAATGGGAAGGGGTCTCTACATCCAGCTGAAGCTGTATTCCCGAGTATATGCATTGATCTCGCTGAGTATATCACAATCAAGTGGGGATTTATGATGGACAACCCCAGCATAGCTGAAGGACTTAGGTGTGGCTGGTTATTGATCTTTTGTGATTCGGCTGCTGGAACTCAGAGGCCACGGGGAGCTATTCTGGCTCACATTCAAGCACAGCCCGATAACAAGTTGGAAACATGATGTCAAGGCAATGGTGTTTGCGATTAAAGATTCCAGGTAGCCTGAAAAGGTTAGGGGGTTGGTGTAATGTAAGGTTCTCAGGGCAAAAATGGAACAGATACTTTGGTGCACTATCATTGCTGTTCAGACTAAGCCATGGTGGTTTTCTTTGGGTCACCTGGGATGGAGCCAATTTTAATATGCCATGGTCCATTGGCTGGCAGAAAGTGATTTGTGTTAACAATAAAAAAAAATTAAAAGACAAAACATGTCAAATCTGTATTATCTGTTAACTGCAGACCTACATTTCTTGGCTACAGGAGGCTCTTGCTAGAAAGAAAACTGAAAAGTTACAGGAAGCCAGATTCCGCCTGGACATCAGGAAAAACTTCCTGACTGTTAGAGCAATACGACAATGGAAGCAAAGACATAGGGAGGTCATGGGCTCTCCCACACTAGAGACATTCAAGAGGCAGTGGACAGCCATCTGTCAGGTATGCTTTAGGGTGGATTCCTGCATTGAGCAGGGGGTTAGACTCCATGGCCTTATAGGCCCCTTCCAACTGTACTATTCTATGATTCTATAAGTAATCATAGAATAGTCCCACATCCTCATTTCTGGAGGGTCTTCAATATAGCAGCTTATTTAGGGTCTCTACATCTTTATTGTTATATGTAGAATAGTGGTAATTAAACTTTGAGATGCTCCTTCCCCTACCCTGGGAGGGTGTGTGTGCAGAATTCCAGGGAAGGATGTGGTCTTAAGGTGGGTAGAGCCTTCATTCTTCCCCATCAGCCAAAATCTGGGTCACTGATGCACACTGGACTTGTTGGGCTGATGGCAGCCTCACTGCCTCTTAATCTCAAATGGCATTTCAGAAGGAAGCTCAGCCTTATTTCCTCCTTTTTGTTAAAAGACCTTGCAGGGATTTTTTGGGGGGGCCATGTCTCGGTGTAATCTGGTTTTCTAAGGTCAGGAGTCCCAAGGCATCCCTCTTCGGAGTGGAATATTCACCTGCTGTTCTTTGCAGGTGGTAAGTTTGCACCCACAAAGAAGAGAAGAAGAATGATTCTGGAGTGAGCATCCAAGACTGAGCTGTTCAATCCTGAATAGATCTGCTGGAGGCCTGGCTGGGAGGAATCCAGCCTGCCACTTGAAATTGCAAACTAGGACCCTTCCCACCTGCAGATCTGAATCTTGAATAAATAGATCCACAAGCAAAGGCCCTTCTAAGCCAGCAAATCCAATGTGCCAGCAACATGTGTTCAGTCGCTGCACAGAACATCTCAGGAACGCAAATCTGACATGGAACACTCCTTCCATTGACTAAGACTGGAAGTGGCACACTAGTCAAGATCTGCTGTGAAAGGCACTAAAATGACCAGTTTGTTCAGGTTTTCTGTATGCCAGATGCAAAAATCATCATCGTTTTATTGCTTCAAAATCTATTGCAATTTCTTTGTACATTTTTAAAATGTGGTGCCCCAAAGGGGATACAGTGCCTCAGCCAAAGCATCATCAGCACCAAGTACATTCAGAAGACAATACAAATAATGTTTGGGGGAGGGGCAAAGCTCAGTGGTAGAGAACATGTTTTACAGGCAGAGGGTCCCAAGTTCGATTCCTGGAATCTCCAGGTAGGGCTGGAAAAATTCTTGCCTCAAACCCTGGAGTGCCACTGCCACTCAGTGTTGACAATACTGGGCTAGATAGATCAGTGGTTTGACTCAGCTTCCTATGTTCCACCCCTGCCTGTTTTTGCAACGCTGAACAGTGCTGGCCTCCCCCCCCTTCCCCTCTGCCTTTTAGTTTAAAAAAAACCCAATAGCATCACATCGCTGACTCATATTCATCTTGTGATCTACCAAAACTGCTGTAATTACTAGCTTCCCTGCCAATATCCACCTCTGAGTTCTAATTTCTCTCTCCTTTCTGCCATGTAGTGTGAGCCAAAAAGTGTCTACTCAGAATTACGCCCCAATGGGTTCAAAGGGACTTACTCTGAGGTAGGTGAGTGCAGGCTTGCAAGCTCTAACCAATATTGCTATGCTGTTAAACAGCTGTTCCCAGCCAGTAGCTGTCAAAAAGTGAGTTGTGCTACAATTTGAAGAAAGCCTTGGATAAAATGGTATCAAATCCCTATTGTTCATTGACTATAGACCCACAGACACCCTCTGTGAATAAACACGAGAGAAGGCTCTCGCTGGAGTAAAACTGGGGGGGGGAGAGGCCTTCACAATAGCTAATCCTCCCTTTGAGCAACCTACTCTGCTTTGCAAAAAGGTGCAAAAGCCATGCTTTCTGCAGCACAAACCAAAACAATTCAGGTTTCTTCTTCAGAAAGTGCAACACCTATGCTTCTAATGGTCCCCTTTCACCTGTCTATATAGATCAGACAGCACTGAAGCTGGCTGATAACACTGGCAACTTAATCATCTGGGGCAAAGCTAAAACATAGTTGGGGGCAGGTGGGAGGGAAAATTGAGTTTGATGAACTGTCTTTTCCTAGGCATGGGCATTTCTTGTACAGTAACCTTGAGAAGCACCTTCTCTACATAACCAATATCCTATAAAATTATTTAGATTCAAGATGAAAATATAAGACACCTAACCACAACAGAGTCAGAAAGACAGGGACAAACTCTTGCTTGTCTCCGGGACAACATGAATTTACCAGGGAGTTCAGGAGCTTTCAACTCTCTTTTAGCTCTTTTTTTGCAAGTTCAGATGGGTATCCTAAAAAGCTCATCATGTTTCCAAAACACTTAGTCTCTCATACTATCCAGAATGAGAGAAAAAGCTTATTCAGCCCACTGGGGATGGAGACCCTCAATTCTGAGTGTGTGTGCATGTAAAATTACAAATATACATATATGTACAAATATGGGTAAATGAGGTTTTTCAAGAGCTTAGAGTGGATTCTTGGGGCTATCCTTTTATTGCTACACTTTCCCATTAGCAGAATGTCTGGGGATTCTGTTGAACTGATATAATGGGTTTCTCTAGGCTCCAAAACAACTTGGTTTCAGTCCAATGCTCCCACTACATTTTCTCCAGGGAGCATTTGGGCGTTCTTGTGAGGGAGAGATTGCTCTATTTGACTATCTGCTTCTACATAAAACTCTGACAGTGTTGTAAATAGAAGCAGATGCTTGGAATGAAGTACCTGAAGAGAAAAGGCACAGTTGCTATAGTCTGAGAAGCTGCTTTCCTCCAACACCCCCAATCTCAATTTTTCTGCTTGACATTGCAAGTAGATTCGGGCACAGGTTGGCCTGCAGCTGGAAAAGGAAAACCCAGTAAGGACAATAATTTTGTGTTCAAGTTGATGGCCCATTTCTGCAACAATCTGCAGGAAAAGCAACGGTGGCCAGAATCTGAGGCATTTCTCTGGAAGGTTACACTTCAAACACTGTTAACTTTATTGAATATTACTGGCTTGGGCCTCCATACATACACACCTTCTGCAGAACTGGGCTTCCCCTCCTCCGTCTGCTCATCTTCTTCATTCTCTAGGTTCTCTGACCTGCATGCCTTCGACTCCAGTTGCTGCAGGATAGTTGGGCAGAACTCTTGGAACTCATTCTGGCCAAGGTGGGACCCTTCACTCAAATTGTGAGTAGCAAAAAGCTCTGAGGAGCTGAAGCACTGCAGAACGCAGAGGAAGATATTTTGAGAATTGCAGAGCTCTACACTTCTGTGGCTTGAACACCCTGAGGCCTTCCATACTTACTCAAGTCCACAAATCAGGCATTGCCTCCTACCTCCATAGCATCTCAGCAGTATCACCTTACCCCTCCCTCTCAGATAGCAAGGGCCAATTCACACAACCACTTTTTGATATTCTCCATATCCATGCGATTCCCCATACACCCACACCACCCACAATGTCATGCATGCATTCAGATTCTGGATCAGCTGCGGTTTTCAAGAAGAACCCTAAGCAAAGCTCATTACAGGATGGAGTTTAACTCCTACGATTTTGAAACAGCTTCAGCAGCTCCCAGTATTTCCCAAGCCTAGTTCAAGGTGCATTCTATTAAGCTGCAGCACAGGGAGAGATGGGAAGTAGGGCTTGTTCTGCCGACTCTGCTAAAAGAGTCCTCCTCCCTCAAGTGTCACCTGGCAGCACCTGTTCCATCAAGCTACAAAGGAGGTGGAAATGGGAAGGAGGGTCCATTCCATCAGCAATGCTGAGACACAAATTCCATTTGGCTCCTCCTTTCCCTGAACTGTTTCTGTTCAAGCTGATCATTATAAGGAAGTTTGTAACTTTAAGAATTCTTCCGAAGTTTGTTTTCCTCCTCCATCCTCTTCCCTTTATCCTTGTATGCCATGGCTTTAACATTGTGAGCATGCAGGCAGGAACTGTCTTGTTTTCATTATGTATGCTGCTCTGGGAGCCTTTTCATCGAAGAGTGGGGCAAAATACTTAAAACATCATCATAATGATGTTCTCTTCCATCGCTCCCAGACTATGGAATGGTCTGTCGGAGGAGGTTAGACAAATTGACAGTCTTCATGAATTTAAGAGAGTCATGAAGACTGTCCTCTTCCGACAGGCCTATCCAGATGAATTTTAAGATGTTTTTAATGTTGTATTTTTCTCTTGTTTTTAAAATTTGTGATTAAAACTGTTGTGATTTTTATGTTTTATATTGTTGTTGTTCCCCGCCTCGATCCGGAGGGAGAGGCGGGCTACAAATAAATATTATTATTATTATTATTATTATTATTATTATTATTATAATCAATAAGTTGCTAGTTTTGACTTTTAACGCCCTAAACGCCGGTCTGGATCTGGGTCCCTCAGATTGCTTTTACTGTATGAATCTACCAACAAACAGAGATGCTGCTCCATGCTTTTCTTCCATCAGAAGCCAGGAGCGTGGTGAGATGGGACATGGCCTTCTGAGTGGCAGCATCATGGTTACAGAACTTGCGCCCACAGAGAGGCTCATCTTGTTTCTTCTATGATAACTTGTAGGCTTCAGATCAAGACAACTGTATTTCAAGACCAACTGAGTGAAGTTAACTACTAGTGTCCTGTTTTGGATTCTCTGAGCTCATTTTAATCTGTTTTAAGTAGGGTTATCTTCAAGAGCTACGGCTTTTAATTTCTCTAATGTGCTTTGTGGACTGATTTGTATCAAAAGGCGGAACACAGATATCTTAAATAAATATAGTACATTACCCAGGAGAGGTTCCTGTTCTGCTGCTCAGTGCGGCTAATGTTGTTCCGTCCAACTCCCACATCAAGGCGGTTCAACAGGGATTTAAGCTGCTGCAGAGTGAGCTTGTCATGTTCGCCATACCGGAGGAAAAGGTCCTGAAGGAAGGAGGCTGCCGTGATGGAAGGCTGGGACGAGGCTGCTGTGCTGGTCGACGTACAGCAGGCAAAACCCAACAGACACAGTTGCAGCACCAAGACACATCTCTGAGGACTCGTGTTCCAACACATGGTAACGATGCTGAAAAGACAGCTGACCATCAGTCCCTGCAATCTGTTATCTATTCCCAACCACACTTATTTAATGAGTTCTGCTGCTATCAAATGAAAAGATCACATATCCTAGCTGGAAGCTACCTGAACTCACCAGATCCTGCTTACAGCTTCCATCACAAACTATGGAATTCACTGCTTTAAGATGGAGGTGGGCACTAGCTTGGTTGATTAGACAAATTCATGGAGGATAAGGCCATCAATGACTACTGTTCATGACATATTACCTCCGGTATCAAAGGCAGTATGTTTCTCTACCCTAGTAATTGGAAAATAGGAGCGGGAGGGTGCTATTACACTCATATCCTGCTGGGGGCTTCCAATGGGCATCTGGCTGGCCACTATGGGAACAGAATGCTGGATTAGAGAGGCCAGCAAGGCTCTTCTTATGTTCTTCATTTCCTTGATTCTCGAGTGCCAGGACCATGCATGTCCAATCTTTAGCAATTCTACTCCATGTCTTTTCCTTGTTCTTCTTCTCTGAGGTACACATCTTGAAGCCAAGACTACAGCTGCCTCCCTAAACATATAGAGAATTGGCTCCACTTTCCACAATCAAGGTAAGACCTACTTGAGTTCTCGTCTCTTCCAGGCAGCCAGAAGTAAACATCCATGGTGACTAGGGGTGGTGCAAGCTCAAAATGTAACTCACCTCACTCAAATAAAGAAGGCCCAATTTGAATTGGATATAGCCTCCTTTGAGCTTGCCCTACGTCAAACCAGGGTTCACACTCCACCTGCAGGATTTTTGAGTTCGCCCCATGACTCTTGGGAGCAAATAACTGTGTGCTCCTGAGAAGAAGCACCATAGGGCCTCTTCTCAGTCCAAGACTATTATTGATTTGACAGAAGAGGAGTTTACCATACTCAAGGGTTTTCAAATACCTGTAAGAAATGCTTGCAAAATCTAAAAGGATTTGAGGTCAAAGATGTTTTCCCGTCCCTCACCATGTTAATGTTATTTAAAATATTTGTAGACCACTTTTTAGGTTATAACTTTCTCAGGGTGGCTCTGATGAGAAGAATATAACAACAACAACAACAACAGAATAAATAAAAGCCAGTGAGAAATATCCCACCAAAAATACTAAAACCAAAAAACCCTTGCAGTCAAAATCATCAGGAGTCCTGTAAAAACGTAACTCAAGAAAAGGCCCTGGAAAATAAATGACACTTGAGGGTTTTCCTAATGGCCTGTCATGATGGGGCTTGATGAACTTCGATTGGTAAAGCATTCCAGAGACATGGGGCCACTGGAGAAACGGTCCTATCCCTCATACCCTCCCCCCAACCAATATGACTGTTTTCAGAAGCGGGCAAACAAGAAGGACCTCCATTGCCTTAAAGTGCAGGTGGGCAGGCATGGGTGAAGGTGGTCCGTCAAGAAACTTGGCCCCAAACTGTTTCAATGCTTTAGAGATTAAAACTAGCACTTTAGATTAGATTCAGAAACACACTGGCTACCAGTACAGCTGCACAATATAGGTGTCACATGAATGCACAATACAGGTGTCACATGAATGGCTTAGCCACCCTCAATATTTGAGTGGCTACATTCTGCACCAGCTGAAGTTTCCGAATAGTCTTTCAAGGCAGCCCCATGTAGAGTGCATTCCATTAATCCAGCCCTAGATAACAAAGGCAAGGGCAGAATTCTCCAGAGAGGGCTGCCGCTGGCATATTAGACAGAGCAAGAAAACTAAAAAGCACTCCTGACCACCACGGCCACCAGAGCTTTCCTGGTTAGCAATGACTCCCAAGCTGCACACTTAGTCCTTTAGGAGCACTGCAACCCCCACTATGACCAGTTATAAACCTCCACCCAAAGTGATTGATTTCCCTACTCACAGCACCTTAATCTTGTATGGATTCTCAACGCGTTCACCTTCACCCTCCCCAAACAATGTTTCAAGAATGCCCCGCCACCCTAGGAGCAGTAGATGGAAACGAGAGGTAGAGCTGAGTATCATCTGTATACGGACGGCACTTCAGCCCTAACCTCCAGATGACTTCCTCCAGCAGTTTCACATAGAGGCTAAAAGCACAGGGGGCAAAGTGAAACAATGACCATAGGGTGGAAGAGAGGTCTCATGGCATCGTCTGTAACAGCTCCTCCAGGAAGGCCTGAAAACCACAGTAACACCATGCTACCCAAGTCCATCCCAGATAAACAATCCATGGTCAAGGGGATCAAAACTGTGAATGATTATAGCAGACTCATCTAAACACAGTTTTAATAATAAATCACTCAGGTTTTCTAAATGCTTTGCTTCTTTAGCAGAGACATACAAACAACCATAACGGAAGGAGGCAAAAGAACAGAATGGCTGCTGTTGCCTCTGAAGAGGTCAGGCTGGGTCATCCGGTGCAAACAGAAAGGTGGCTCTCTGCCGCAGATATGTTTGAAAGAGTTTCTTTTTACTCAAAATTGCTGAAGCAGGAGCGCTCAGTATCTGACCAGTTAAGAACACTCTAGAAAGCGCAGCGAAGAGCTGGCAAAGAAACAGGGACACGCAAGCTTAGCACCAGAATATGCTCTCTACTAGACAAACAAGAACAGAGCAAAATGGGATTTTCTCTCACATATAAGCTTTTTTTCAAGCACGTAGGCACCAGAAATGATCCTTATATGCCCAAGACTCTGAAGGAGGATATTCTCATGGTGAAGAGTCAAGAATATGAATAGGTCTGCAAGGAATTGGTAGCACAGAAGGTACGCCATCTCTACAGGCCTATTCTCAGCTCCCCATCTCTATGTCAGACCTATTCTCAGCTCGTAAGGCAGGAATTATGCGCTATTTAGCACCTCTTTCAGTCTCCATCATTAAATCATTCACTAATTCTGCCTTTCAGTCCAACTGCAAGGCAGATGGAACAAGGATTCTCATCCCTGTTTGACAAATGGGGAAATGAAAACAGGGTCAAGACTAATTTGCCCAACAATTGTGCCAGAGACAGAGAATACACTCTTTTCAGATCACCAGAAGATGCTATTTCTAAGAACACCCCAAGGAGAAGATGACCATCCACCTCTTCTAGCATGATGCACGACCTGCCAACCTACCAAAGCAGGGAACTTACAGAACAAGAAGGGAAGAATCTAGCCAGCGACATGGGCCATCTGAAAATTTTTGAAATGGATTTTTTTCTAGTACCCTTAAAAGATTTTTTTTTTAGCATGTTTATTTTAACAAAATTTGTGGGTTTTAAAAAACTAATGTAAGTCATGTTAATTTTACATATTGCTTAAATATCTGGAAAGTGTTTCCATTAGCCAAAAAAGTTGCTGAAATATTTGGGGAGGGGAAGGGAGAGAATTCAATAAAGTACATGGTATGGTTTAAATGTCATATCCAAACAAATGTGAACTTTTAGCTGGCCTTTTTAAATTGGAATACTTGTACATATTTTAAGACATGACAACTCAATAGCATATACTTCCTTTACACTATTTAGATTTTAAGAAAAAAGTGAAGGTAAAACTGTTCACTTATTAATTTTAATATACCTCAAGACCTATGCCATGAACGTATGTGCTTCCTAAAGACAGCTATACAGATAGCTAATACATATATAGCTGTAATGCAGTGTATATATGTATAGCTATACATATATAGCTGGAATGTAGTGGTTAGAGTGTTGGACTGGGGAGACCCGGGTTCTAGTCCCACTCGGCCATGAAGCTCACTGGGTGACTTTGGGCCAATCACTGACTCTCAGCCTAAACTACCTCACAGGGTTGTTCTGAGGATAAAATGGAGAGGAGTACCCACCTTAGATTCTTTGCAAAAGGAAAAAGGGCAAGATATAAAGGTAATGATACATTAAAGTTAATTATGACTTTGATCTTAGATTACTATTGTATCCTTTCCACTTGCCCATTCCAACTTGCATTCATTCACTGGGTTACTAATTAATGTTAGGAAACAATGCTTTTGTAAAAGTGGAATATTTTCCATGGAAAAATGCTGTAGGGGAAAAATGACCACCTCACTTTATGGAGATTGTCTGGGTAAGTTTGCTAACAATATGCCAGAAGCCAGCCAAGATCAACTAATGGAAAGACAATCCAGCATGCAAAAGCTTTAGAGGAAGAAAGCATTTTCTTACCCAAGATGGCAACAGTCCGTGCAAGCAAGCAAGATCCACGAAGCGAACAGCCACACAGAATTAACAGTCCCTCCCTGCGTTCACAGCTGGAAAAGCCAGAAAGGAGCCTGGAGGGAAGAAGTATATGCAACTATTACAACAGCTCATAACTTTGCTTGGGGAAAAAAACTTTCAGTTATAAAGGACCAGCCACAGAAAGCCAACCAAGAGGGCATGAGGGCTGAAGATTTTTTACTGGACTGAACTGCCATATATTAGAGCACAGAGGGCTTATTGGGGTTATGGCCAAGGCAACAGACCGATTGCATTTCCCCCCTTCCTGTGCCAAATGGCCATCACCAAATAAAACCAGATTAACACCAGCGGCAGAATAAAATACTAAAAGGACTAAAAAAAGTTCTTAAAATGCCTGGAAGAATAAAAAGTCTTCACCTAGCATAGGAAAGACCATAATGTCAGCACCAGGCAAGCCTCGCTGGGGAGAGCATTCCACAAATGGGGTGCCACCACTGAAAAGGCCCTCTCTCTTGTAGCCACCCGCCTCGTCTCATTTGGTGTGTGCACCTGGAAGAGGGCTTCAGATGATGTTCATTGTGTCCAGGTAGGTAAATATGGGAGGAGACATTTCTTCAGTTAGCTGGCTCCAAACCATTTAGAACTTTAAAGGTTAAAACCAGCACTTTGAATTGGGCCCGGAAGTGTACTGGTGGTCAGTGCAAACAGAGAAGCACCGGCATAGTATGATCATATCAGCCAGTCCCAGTTACTAGTGTTTAGCCATCCTATTTTTGAACTGACTGAAAATTTGGGGCTGTTTTCAAAGGCAGCCTCACATATAATCTATTGCAATAATCCAAACGGGAGATTATCAGAACATGTCTTTATGTTTTTAATGATGTATTAGTTTTTATTTGTTTTAATATTTAATCTATTTTATGGGTCTTGTGTTTTATATTTATTGTTGTTCTCCGCCTCGATCCAGAGGGAGAGGCGGGTTATAAATAAATATATGATGATGATGATGATGATGATGATGTCCATCTTGTCTGGATTGAGTCTCAGTTTATGGGCACTCATCCAGACTGAGACTGCAAATCTTTTTCAGGATGCTTCCTCACCAACCTGCCCAGTCTATCCGTCGGCTGATGCTGTTCTCTCAGTGACCCTACTGTCTGAGGTGAAGCAGATAGGAACCAGGGAAGCTCTGGCCAAGGAGGCCTACAAGGCACCCAAAAAAGTCTGTTTTTTTATTATTATTTTTACTCTCCCAGATTTTTTTAGGCCTGGTTTTAAAGCTGTTTGTCGCCTTGGATTGTATTTTTGCATTTTAGCTTTCTGCTTCTAAACCTCAACGGAAATTGATGTTAATGGTGGTACAGAACATAAATTATAATGAATAACAATAACAGCAACAGCAACACCACTGCAGCTTTCACTCAGGTATAGACCATTTTCTGTAATCTTACAGAGAGACAAGGAGAGAATATGTGGCTAGGCAGCACCCTTGTTCTCCATTCAGAGCATGGGAAGAGGAATGCACCAAAAGCTAACCAATACCCGTATAATTAGTCTAAAAACCATGCAAGGAATTTCTGGCTCAGAAACACAATGGTTTTCCCCCTTTCACCCTAATTCAACTTTGTTAGGTCATAATAGAGCTTAGAAACCTTCCCAGTTCAGGTTCGGCTAGTTCACATGAATGCCTGTTATCTAATTTCCCCACTGTTTACGTGCCAGGCTTAAGAAGTGTCAAACACATGGTCCACCGGAGTCACTGCAACATTCCGTGCCACAATCTAGAGATGCTCAAAGGCAAATATGTGGCCTGCTTGCCAATCACATGCGGCTTTCTAAACTCACAGAAAGTTAAAAGAAACCATTTGCAACGTGAAGAGAACATTGTTTAGAGTGGTGGGGAGAGAGAGAAAAGTCCCGCTGTGACCATTAAACACATGTATGGGTCTATATAAAATCTCTTTCTTTCTCTCTCTCTCTCTCTCTCTCTGTATATGTGTGTGTGTGTACATATGTGTGTGTGTGTGTGTATATATATATGATCTCTAGGCTACAGCCATGGCTTTATTTCAAAAGCCTTCAAACAAGCTTGATAAACCTAACTGAGGGCCCAAGCAGATGAGACAGGGGAGATTGTCTATTTTCTCTAATGGAGCTAATAGCAGCTTACAGGGGCAATGTAGATCAGGGAAAGAGTAGTGGCGGGAGGGGGGCTGTGTTTAGATCAAAATCAGTGTTACGAGGCCCAGTCACAGATCCCCTGCACCTCATTTGGTTTGGCCTTTGGGATATACAAATTAAGGAAGATTTTACTTATGCATGTATTTGTTTATGTTCAAAATATATACACTGCCCTTCAGTGTAAAATACTAGCAGGGCACTTACAAACAGCAGAGTAAAGATAGCAATACATGAATCTGACAGAAATAAAAAGGACCTGTCAACCTTAACTTCCCAAATGGAATCATCCATCATCCCTAATCCAGCCTTGGGTAGTATCCTAGCAGCTGTATCTTCTACTAAATGTTATTTCTAGGTAGTCTTCAATGGCAGCTCCAGGAGACTGGCACAAGATTCAGTGAATAATGTAGGCCCAGCGTGTTCAGGTGAAGGCAGCCAGGTGGATCACAGGATTTCATGAATGGCTTTTTAACAAATAAGTCAGTATAGAGATGCTAATAAATAAAGCTATTCAGACGTGAATGAAACACGAACAGCCTTGCAAACCAACTTACAATCAGCCTGCCCACAGATCTCACAGGTTACTAATTAGGAGCACACTGACGGCTCAAGAAAAGAAATCCACCTGGCTGCCTAGAGGCAATGCTTATTCACCACAAGCTACCAGGAGAATGGCTGTCCACAAATCTGAGTTAAAGCAACCCAAGTTGCCTTGCTTGCTATATTACTTATACTACTAATGATGATGGAAATGCACCTTGATTGTCTCTAGGACAGAAGTGTACATGTAGGTATGAGCTACTTGTGAACTTTGAGCCTAAGAACACAAGGTTTCCATCCAATGAAGAGTATACAGATCAAACATTAAGAATTTTGAGCTGGGTTCACACACCACACCATGGTGAGTGGCAAGCTATGCTGAGTTGGTGGTTATGCAAACAACCTACTGGCAAACAAGCTACACAGAGTAGCTTACTTTACACACACCCTCGCCCCTCCTACTCCTGTAGTTGTCCCACCCAGCCAGGCAAGTATCCCAGCTTCCTTTGTGGCAGGAATAGAGATCACTTGAGAAGAGCAGAGCAACAGCAGCATTTTTGGCCACGCTTGCCAAGCAGCTCTGTAGATGATCTCTGTAACCCAAGTTGCGCGACAGACAACACAGTAACCCATCATAGGTAAAATAACCCTTTTTACAGTCCATAGGTTCTCAGGGTGGTTTATTTGTGGGAAATAACACACCGTGGGGTGGGGACATCTCACAGACAACACATTAACCCATCATGGGTTATTCCAAAAAACAAACCACCATGGATTATCATTTTGTGTTAACCCAGTCTCTATTTCGCAGATGCCCAGGAGCTGCGCCCATAATTCTTTCACTATATTTAAAATTCACCAAAAACCTTAATTTTATGAAAATAAATATTCCAATAAAGTTCCAGTGCCAAGATGCACTTTATAATATCTGTCTGCAAGGAACACTGACCACTAGAACTATTTTGTAAGCATTTGATATGGCAGGTTATAATGTTTACACACAAGTAATTGCCATGCTTCTCTTTGCATATGTAGGCTACGCATGTGAAAAAGCCATTACAGGAATGCACATGGAAGGGCAAGCTACAAATCGGGAAAGATGAAACAAGGACCTTGGATTCCTTAATATCGGTTGCAAATTACAGCAAATTTCACACTGTATTGTGAACTCAAGAGCACATTTTTAAATAAGAGGTGAAAAGGTTGATGCTATGACATGTAGTACCAGTACCTCTGACTTACTAAGTTCATTGGCTTATTGGCCATAAAAAGTCATTCAGTTGCATGGAATGTAGTAGGGATAACACTGGCCATAACGGAAGCTCTCTAAGAGTTATTAAGCCCACCAGGTATTAGGGCAGCAAATATTCTTGCTAGAGTGAAACTTTCAATCTTGCCAGATCTGCAAACCACCTTGAACCTCATAGTGGGGTGATTTCTATCATGAAAAGGATTGAAACTACTGAATAAAATCAGGTTTCCCCCATGTCATTCACATATTTTCTGAAACAAATTTGACAAAGGCTAAAGGTCTAAGTACCAGTGTCCCAAAGAAGGAAGTAATCAATATTATGCCTTGAAAATCTTTTATCATGCAAGGCATGCAGAATTATCTCCATAGGAAGGTCAACTGCAGCTTTTTTCATGCTCCTTCCACATCTATTCACAGGCTCATGAAATAAATGCTGGAAACTGCAGCATGTCTGCAACACACTTGTCTACTTTCCAGTATTTTAAGTATAGACTCTGACAAATGAACTCAATGGCCCGGCCACAGCTCTGCACAACAGACATAGACCCAGTTCACACATTGTTTAAACCACGTGTAGCTGTGACTATGTGGGAGCAAGCAAGTATGCTACCTCCTTTGCAAAGCAACCCAGGAATGCTCCATTCCTGGTTATCTGCTGTAACATCTGAATCCTGTACTCTGGGTTGTTGAGGGAGAAATAACCCAGAGTTTTAACCAATTGTTTGTTGTTGAGTTCAAACTCTGGGTTGTTTCATCCTCAATGTCTCAAAGTGCTGGGTTCAGACGATACAGTGAACAACCCAGGAATGGGGAACGGTCCTGAGGCGAGTGATCAGGTGGCTCCAGTAGTCAAACTGGCCATGATTTAAACAACCCATGGATAATTGTTATGTGTAAACAGTGATAGTGTAAATTTCACTAGACCCAACAGCAAGAGCTTGGGACTCCATTTATCAGCTATCCAGATTTGTTCAGGTGGAGGCAGCCAGATGGATCAACGCTAAAGTGTTAATGGCTGGATTCCATCACTAAGATCACATGAGGCATGTGTGCCTGTTGGCAATTCATGTTCTTAGCAAAACACCGCCTACAACCTAGAGAGGAATTACATTTCCACACCCATTTACTAGGCTCATGGCCACATTAAATACAATTTTTGCTGATGTGTTGCAGACTTTAGTCTCCCGTAGAGCCTGACCTAGAACAGCTTTGGACCATAGCCACACAGATAGTGGCCAGAGCCATCACTGGAGTTGTAAGGCCTGTCTGGATCCATCCGGATACCAAAGACACTTATTTTCTTCCCCCAAAGCATAAGACAACGGGGCAGGAAGGGGTTCCTGTGTCATCTCTCCAAACACAATCCTGACAAAATGAACAGGGACTCCCGATGCTTTTGCACAAATTTCACTGCTTTCTTATTAAAAGGGGATCGGCATTCTCATAGTCTTAAGAGCTTAGCTTCACTTTGAGATCTTTGTTTCACAAAAGTGTCAGGAATTCTTTTAGAAACGAAGTCTGCTTGTGGGGATAGAGGGGAGTTAACTTTTTTTCATGAACAAGGCCTTTGGTGAAATGATGGGCCAATTTAAATTCCTGTTTTCCCAAACTGCCACCGGTCAGAATTTTTTGTTAAGGCGAGGTGGCTGAAAGTATTACTTAGTGGAGCATTTGGGAATGCACTGAGAGTTCCACGTGAATTAACATTACTAGTCAAAGAGTGTGGCAGTTTTCTGCTGCTTCTGCTTCAACAGGACAAGGATCCAAAGAGGTGTCAGGTATAGGGTTCAGCAAGGCCGGGAGACCTTGCAGGATGTAGGTAGATTTAATTAGAACTGGTTTGGAGCGTCGGAATCTGAGAGGGCTTAACTCTGTCAGGGTACTCAGGGGAAGTACAGAAGGGAGTAGATTCATCCCCCATTCCCTTGGCCTTAGAGCTGTAAGACTTTTGAGGGAAACTGATAGAGAGTATAGAAAGGGGAGGCTCGTTTAAGGAGTCACTCAGATTGTGGCATCGTCTTGATGGGCTGAGCAGTGCCGCCCTGTTTGGACACAGGCATGATTTACGGGCCAGAGCCCCTGTCTGTCAAGTGGTTTTGAACAGGCTCACGCCTCCCTTTATAAGTCAGAGCAAAGGCGAGGAGCCTTTGCTAGGATCATCTTTCGACTCATGGCCTGGAATCCTTCCCTGTTTGAATCAATCACCGTTTGGGACTTTGAAAGCACTCTGCACATGGACTCTCTCCTATTTTGACTTTGGGTTTCTAAGGACTGTGCCATGAAAAGTACTGTGAGTTTTTTCATAGATTTGAACTCTCGTTTGTTGTGGATTGTGTGTGTTCGTTATCAGCCGCTCAGTGTAAGGGTAGACTGGGGTTAATTTTTTATCATCAGACTTTTTCTCTGGCAGGGAGTTCCCAGTGCTAAAGTACAAGCACGGAAGTTCTTGTGCCTGAGATTTTTACCCACCCCATGATCTTGTTTAGGCTTTGGCCATGTTCCCTGAGCTACCAACGTGTGGCAGCGTTTGGAGAAGCTCCCTTGTGATGGTTTGTTAAGCCTTCCAAGAATTCCCCATTATGATTTCCTGAAGGATCATATCAGGAATCTTTCCCTCCCTTGAGTTTGGAACCCGTTTTTGGAACCGTTGAGATGGCAACTGGGAAACCAGATTGTTGTTGTAGTGAGTAGCATTTTGACTGTACGTTATCTCGAAGCCTAAAGCTTTCTGACCATCTATCAGCTTTAAGTATTTTTGAAGTGTGTTACCATTAAGCTTTTCACCGTGGGATTGGGTGTCCCGTGTCAGTTTGCCAACACGTGTGAATGCCGGAGGGAACAGGAATCCACGACAAGAAGATACATAGATTCAAGCATCTTCAAGCGTGGTTCAGCCACATTCCATTCTTAAATCTGCCTCACACTATCTGTGGCACAGCTGGTGTTGCTCTAGTAGGCTCTTGAAGTGTGAATGGAGAGGCCTACTTCTCCAAATGTTCAGTGAACACATGTTAGGGAACCACAGCCATTTACAGCTCCCCACCATATGTCTACCATTTGTCAAGTGCTTAGAGATGGACATCTCCTCTTCAAGCTTCACTAGCAGTCACTAGCATAGCCTCTGCAAACATGGTTGATGCATATAGCACAAATTGGCTCTTACCATTGAAGGGATGGATCACAAAAAGGATTATGAAGGGGACTCAATGAAGCTGAAAGGATGGAAAGATGAGAGGGATCCTTTTCTTTTCTACAAATTAGCAGGTATTCACATTGGCCTATGCCAATGTAATGCTCTCAACTGCTTAACCATGGTCAGTCAGGAACTGTTTGTAAGATTGCATGCTCCCTACTCCCAACCTCCTGAGCATGCAAGATTAAGTGTTAGACCAGCAACAACATTAACCACATTAAAGACTAGGATTTGAATTACCAGGATTTGAAATTAAGGAGGATTAGCTAATGGGAACAGAAGCCATAGGAAGAGCGGCAAAGTTGCACTATATGTTAGAAATGCACACACCTGCACAGAAATTCAAGACAATTAACATGGTGGCCCTCATGAAAACTTCTGGGTTAAAATAAATAAATAAATGGAAAATAAACGGAAGGACTAAAACAGTGGCTGGAGTCTAGTACAAACTACCCAACCAAGAAGAAGACATGGACGGTGCTTTCTAAAAGCAAACTGCAAATATTTCAAGCAAGTATGAAGTAGTGGTAATGGGGGACTTTACACTGATATCTGTTGGGAGACAAACTCTGCCAAGCTTGGTCTCTTCAGGAAATTCCTGACTTGCATTGTTGACAACTTTCTCCTTCAGAGGGCAGGGGAAGGAATAAGGCAATCAGCCATCCTTGACTTGATTCTGACAAATAGAGAAATTAGTTGATGAGGTGAAAGTAGCAAGAACTTTGGGGGAGGAATGACCATATAATGACCAAGTTTGTGAGTTTAAGGAAAACTAATGCAGAATGCAGACAAAAGTGTATCTTGGACTTCAGGAAACTGATTTTCATAAACTCAGAGCAATGATAAGTACAGCACTGATACGTAGGATTCCATGGCAGGAAAATCTAACAGGAAGAGGAGCTTAAAAGCAATGACAATTCCTAAAAAAAAAGGGGGGGGGAATATTAAAGGCACTATCACAAACAATCCCAATGAGAAAAACTACAGAAGAAGCTGATATGGCTAAACAAAAGGCTTAGCTATGATCTGATTTAAACACACACACACACACACAGAGGAGGTGGAAGGAGAGACAAGTCACTAAGGAAGTGTACAGGCAGAGATCCCGGAATTGCAGAGATGGTGGCAGAAGGTGAATGAGGGTGAGGGATGCTAAGAATAAAAAGAGGTTTCTTCAGATATGTTCAGACTAAAGGGATAAAAGTAATGGTATATCAGCTGCTCGGTGAAAAGGGCAAAATGCTGACAGGTGACAAAGAAAAGGCGGGACTGCTCAACTACTGTTTTGGCTCAGTCTTTTCCCAAAAGAAGATCTATGTCCCATCTGGCATATGTGACAAACAGGCTGAAGGGATAGGATGCAGCTTGAGGCTAACGGAGAGATGGTCAGGGAATATCTAAACACCTAAAATGAGCTCAAATCCCCAGGTCCAGATGAATTGCATCCCAAGGTATTGAAGAAGCTAGTGGATGGACCCTCAAAGCCTCTATCTATTATCTTTGGGGATCCTGGAGAACGGCTGAATAACCAGAGGACTAGAGGACAAATGTTGTCCCCCATCTTCAAAAAGGAAGATGCAGGGACTTATAGACTAGTCAGTCTGACATCAATACCTGGGAAGATTCAAAAGCAGGTTATAAAGTGCTCAATCTGTAGGCACCTTGACACTAATGCAATGATCATCACTGAAAGTGAGCATGGGTTTGTCAAGAATAAGTCTGCTAGACTAATCCTATTTTATTTTTTTGATGAGGAATCTTGTTTAGTAGATCGTAGAAATACTGCGGACATAGTATATCTTAACATCAGCAAGACGTTTGACAGAAGGCTATTCTGATTAGCAAAAAAGATAAGTGTGGGCATTACTCCTAGGTGGATCCACAGCTGGCTGGTGAACCATTCACAAAGAACACATGTCAGTGGTTCCTGCCAAACTGGAGGGAGATACAAGTGGGTATTGCAGGTCCTGGGTCCAGTATTCAACATTTTTATTAATGATTAAGAGGAAGGAGGTGGTGGAGAATGTGTATCAAATTTGCAGATGGCACAAAATTGGGCGGAATAGCTGCTACCTTAGAAGGCAGAAACAAAATTCAAAAAGATTTTGATAGGGTTAGAAAACTGGGCAGAAAATAACAAGAATGAAATTCAACAGTGTGCGACATTCTTCATTTACAAAAAATAAATCAAATGCAGAGGTATAAGAAGTAGAAAACCTGGCTTTACAATAGTACATGTGAAAAGGATCTTGGAGTTGTAGTCAATCACAAGCTGAATACAAGTCAGCACTGTGATGTGGCTGCAAAAAAGACCAATGGAATTTTACGTTGCATCAACAGAAGTAGTTTCTAAATCACAGGAAGTAACAGACCTATCCTCGAATACTGAGTCTAGTTTTGGAGACCATACTTTAAGGAGGATTCAGGTAAAGCTGAATTAGTTCAAAGAAGGGCAACGAAGACAATCAGAGGACAAAAAACTAAGTCTTAGGAGGAAAGATTGAAGGAACTGGGTATGTTTAGCCTTGACTGAGGAGGGGGGATACGATAGCACTTTTCAACACAAAAGGCTGCAACCTGTTCTCTGTCATCCAAGATTATACAACACAAAATAACAGTCTTAAGTTACAGATGGCAGATTTTGGTTGAACATCAGGAAAAACTTCCTAATGGTCAGAGCAGTCAGACAATGGAAATAATTACCTCGGGAGATAGTGAGCTCTCAATCGCTGGAGGTATTCAAGCAAAGAATGGAAGCCATCTGTCAGGGATGCTTTAAACTGGATTCCTGCATAGTGAAGGGGGTTGGACCTAAATGTCCACTTCCAACTCTATAATTCTACAATCCAGCACTAAATACACCAGCTATCAACATCCTTACAGTGTGAACAGCAGTAATAAGAGATTTAAGCTGCAATCCTAAAACATACTTACTAGGGCACCCTTCCCCAACCTGGGCCCCTCCAAATATTTTGAGCCCCTGCCAAAGGAAGTGAGGCAGGTGGCTACCAGGAGGAGGGCCTTCTCTGCTGTGGCACCCCGGCTGTGGAATGAACTCCCTGGAGAGGTTCGCCTGGCACCTACATTATACTCTTTTAGACACCAGGTGAAGACCTTTTTTATTTTCTTAGTATTTAAACAGTTTATCAGTTTAATTTTTAACTTTGCTGTTTTAAATCTGTATTTTAAATTGGTATAATTTTTTTCATTGCTGCTTGGTTTTCTCCTGCTTGTGTTCTTATATTGTATTTTTATACTGTTGTTGCTTTATATTTTGAATGGTTTTTATGCTTTTAATTTTTGTAAATCGCCCAGAGAGCTTCGGCTATTGGGCAGTATAAAAATGCAATAAATAAAAAATAAATAAACTACAACCCCCATCTTTGACCACAGGCCATGCTGTCTGGCACTAAGGGAGCTGCAATCCATGAACATCCAAAGGAACCCAGTTTCGGGATGACTAGTTAGTAAGCCTGACTGAACACAACAGGACTTGTGTCCAAGTTCACAAGTATACGAGTGCACAATACAGAACAATAGTGCCTTTTCCTTTTCTTCTCTCTTACCAATCAAGATAGATCTTCTGAAAGCAAACAAGGGAAGCACGTTCAGATGCAACTATTCCATAAAAGGGGAAGTGTTGCAGGCAAAATGAAGGTAAACCACTCTTGGTTGCAATCCAGGAATTATAGCTACTGCTGGAAAAGAAAGTTTCATAGTTGAGCAGATGGATGTAAAGGAGAAAGATATTTTAAACACTCAGGAGAGGGAGGAGGGAGCCCAAAGCCTTTCTAGAATATGAACTGCCAGAATTCATGGAAACTGGAAGTTACTGAGGTTGTATCGCTCAGTTTCTCCTTTGCCAAGTGCCAAGATGCAAGAGCAAGCAGTGCAGTGCGGCAAGCAGCATGAGCTTCACAGCTTTGAAATGTAAAAGGCAGGAGAATGAGCAAAGAAGGGAGGCTGTGGAGACACTAATGCGAGAGAGGAAAAGCAGGATGCGAGCAAGAAGTCAAGGACGAGCTATACAAAAAGTGTGTAGGCCTGCCAATATTTAGTCTCTTGGCCAAAACATGCTCTCGGGTGTTACGTGGCAAATGAAAATACATCAGCGGAACGCCCGGGCAAAGGGCACAAGACCAAGAAGTCTCAGCAATATTTGTTAGCATTACCGATCTGTCTGTAGCTGCTTATGATAGAAAAGAATTCTCTTTCTCATACACACACACACAATTATTTCAACAGTTCCCTTTCTTAGGTATCAGAGATGACTATAGTATAGGCGTTATAATACCAAAGAAGATGGAAGAAGAATACGTGTTATGTTAGGGTGTAGACTTATTGGGCTAAATGCCAACAGACAAGTAATCTGACTTGATACAATAAAAGCAGATCCCTATGTTATTATCTTCCTTCTGCTGCGTAGATTCCCTTCCTTCCTGAACTCTCTGGAATGGGGTTCGGCTGAAAGCAGAGCTACAGTTACATCTTGTGGACACCTTTGAAGGATGTGAAAACTAGAGAAGACGCAGGGGGTCCTGGAGAATGATGAGCTTGTGGAACACTGCTCTAGGAAGACAAAACTAGGGTAAACTTCCCACTGGATGGGTAGATGGACAGATCATGAATGCACATGGAGAGGATTAGTGGATGGTCAGGACCTCCCACTGATGCTGAAACTATGTTATTGCTAGTGCCTGGGGTAAACATCACATTAGAATCATGCATTTACAATATATTTTTAAAAGGGCAGGAATTTTTCAACAACTCGTACTTATTATCAGAGAATTCCAGAGTATTTTTTCCTTCTCAAGTGGCATAGCTTAATTAAGCCATTTGAAATTGAACTTTTATAAACACCTCTGGTATGGTATGAGTATGGCCTGTCCCCTTCAGTTTTCTGCTTATGGCATGCTAGGATTTTCTGCTTGTGGGATGCTATGGTTTAAATAACCACCCCCCTGCTGGAGTAATTGGCATTTTGGATTTAGCCTCCTGTGAGAAGGAAGGCTGGATTAAGTGACCTTCAAATCCCTTCCAGCTGTACAATTAGATCATTAGGATACTTACTGGTTCTGAGGAAATGAGTGACAGGATGAAGAATCTCTCACCCAGAAGTCATCAACTCAAAACCCAGCTAGATTTCAATCAGCTCAGGCAGCAGGTGCCAGCATGATTAACTTTAATTGAACCAAAAGTTGTTCTTAGCAGGAATGAACTTCTGAAGGGTTTTTTAAAAAAAAAGCAGCATCACATCTTTGGCAACAACCTCAATCAAGATCATGAAGACGCAGCTTGGGAGGAGTTAAAATTGAGAAGGAAAAAAATATGGAGAAGAATAGTTGTCAGCTGCCACCCAAAATGTGTACGCCTTGCAGACTTGGAGTGATTTAATATGTGGTCATTAAGACTGTAAGTGACCCAGGGCTATCTTTCGAAAACTTATGTTAGACTGTGAAGAGCCATGTACATCATTGTTACAGAAACTAAAACTCACAATTTGTACTCACAGTGACACTCTGGGTTGTTCCCTGCCCCAAACTGCATTTAAACTGAAGAAAGCTATTGCAAGAGGGATTGTCATGTGGCATATACAAGATGCTCCCTCTCTTTCCTTCAGGATTCTGACAAAGTATAACTTCCAGACTGCTCTGCAAACCGAAGTGGTAAAAGTACACATTGATCCACAAACAGCGATTGTGGAAAACAACTGTCGTTCTCTTATACACAGAAAACCATCCCGTTCATTTACTACTTTGCTGCCCTTACTACGCCACGCTAAAATCCTCAGCTACAACAGCTTCTAAGGGACACTCTGATTGGTCAAGTGCAGAACAGCCTCTGTCAGACCAGGCAGTCCTGAAACCAGGAACACTCTTGGTAAAAGTGCCAAAGTCTACAAAAAGATGCAGCACCAACCACAGACATGTGTGCATGCACTTATTAACAGGGGAGATGGGAGGACTGTCTGTGTAGCAGAAGGATCAAATTCTGCTGCTTTGGCTGAGATCCAATACCTGGGAAATGACATTGTCAAGTACGGACAGAGAACCCTCCGTCTGACCTATTTTATCACTGTTATCTCAATGTGCTTTAGAGCAGGGCTGCAGCATCAGAGAAACGCAAACATCTGCTCACACGGCAGCTTACCCTACCTCACAGGATTGCCACGGGACTATGTTCAAGTCAACCTGGAACAGAAAATTGTGTGCGGGGATGGGGGTGTTGGGTCACGATCGGTCAGTTTATATCTCAACATGCCAAGAGACATGAACAAAACGTAAACACAAATAAATGCAAGGGAAAGAGTACAAACCCAAAACACCATTACACCTGTGTGCCTATTAAGCCACAGAGAACTTGCTAATACCTTTAAGCAAAACTTTAGCTCTTTCACAGCTTTCTACAGCCTACCTATGCCATGACCTCATCTTAAGGACCACCATCCACACTGCTACCATCCCCGCTCACTTTTCTCTGGCATACCACATGAAACATATTAAGAATGCACAGGTCCAGTTGCACAAATTCAGGGCGTAGTGTGCTTTTTTTTTTTATGACTTTATAAACAACCAGAGCTTGCAATTACATGAAAAGGCGATAAAACTGAAATGGAAAGTGCTGACCTTGGGTTAAAATTCAGTAGCTCACACTGTACACTTCAAGGTGCTATAGATGTGACAATAAAATGATTTAATACAGACATTAAAGATAGGCCCTGCCCTCCTCCCATGGCCCACCCACCCTTTTGTTCAACGCAAAGGAAAGCCACAGTGAAGTAGCTGCAGCGGAAATAGCCTCCATATTAGGAGGACTACAAATGTTGTATCAACATCTTGTCACGTTTGCTGCAGAGACACTGGAAGGGTGGGAATGGTATCCGGCATTTCTATAGTGCTTCCAAGTATACAAAATACTTCATATAATCTTATTTAAAATATTTCTATCCCACCTTTCTATAAAAATGCTCATTTTAACAACTCTATGGCTGCATTCAGACAACACATTAGTCAATGGTGGGTTGAGTAGCCAACTCACAGATGGTTATTTTGTGGATACTCCCCACACAACATATTCCTAAACAACTGTGGATGGTTGGGGCTAGTATCGAGTGGACTAATACTCAACCCGGTGTTTAACTGACACAGCCCCCACCCCTTCCCCCTGCCCACCCTCCTCCCTCAGTCCTCCCGGTGTTATCCCAGCAGCCATTGCGAGTTCTGTTGGCCGGACTAGATTGGCAGTTGCAGCTTTGGCTGCTCTTGCCAAGGGCTTCTGTAGCCAGCTGAGATAGTCCACTCAACCCTGCAATATAGTCCATTGAGCTCGACAGACAACACACTAACCAACAGTTGTGCAGATAGCCAACTCTGCAGCGGGTTGTGTTTCTCAGATGGTTATTTTGGCAAAATAGTCAACCGTGGACTGTTTTTTGCCCGACAGACAATAACCAACCGTTGACTGCTCAACTCATGGTTGACAACTTAAACCACAACTAATGTGTTGTCTGAACGCAGCCTATAAGTTAGGCCAGTATTATTACTCCCACACACTCTCAGCTGAGAGTGTGTGGCTTGCCTAGGCTATCTAGTGAAATCATAGGAGAAGCAACATTTAAACCCAGGTACACAGCTCAGCCTCTCAGCCCCTACACTGCTCACAGGTTCAAAGTAAAAACATTTATCTGCAGCAAAGCTAATGGCTATATTTGAGCCTCACCTAACCATTAAAAAAAAGCCCCTCTTTCCCACAGATGTCTGAATGGCAAAGTGGACTCATGGAAAAATAAATGAATGCCTTTACATTCCAAGCAACTGTGCTTCTATTGTTCCCTTCAGCAAGTATACCAAGAGATACCTCAAGCGTGCTCTGCTGTGCCTAGCCAGATACAGAAAAAAAGGTGGCAGAGAGAGAAACAGAGAAATGAGAGTGAGTGGGGGGAGATCTTATTTTTAAGACAAGAAAAATTAAACATCTCTTGCTTAGAACTGACCTTTTATTTATATTGAGCTGGTTTGCACATAACGACAACTCAAGAGTTGTTTAAACTACAGGTTGTTGGGCCCAAGTGGGAGCGAGCAAGCGTGTTACATCCAGCATGCTCCCCACTTCTGTTTTCATTTAACAATATACAAAAGTCCCATTTGTAGGTTGTTAGTATGATGTCCAAACATGGACACTCTGGGTTGTTTGGGGGTTAAACAACCCACAATTAAGCCACTAACAAATCATAGGTTAACTTTGGGTTGTTTAACCCCTCAACAATGCCGAGTGCCCGAGTTCAGACATTGTGCTAACAACCTATCATGGCGCAATCTTAGGTTAGTAATTGAAAATAGGAGAACACAGAGGCAGCGCAGTCGTTCACATTAGGTTCCAAAAATTTGTGGATCAATGACTCCACGATTGCCATTAAATATGAACTGGGCCATTGTGTCTAGCCAGTATACATCATTACATTCCAAAATTCCCCTCAGCTAGTGAGAAAATTAAAAAAAAAACTGGCTGTTTCACATGGCTTCTCCCGTATGTACTGAGTCACATATGCACTCCTTCATGGGGCAGTAGTGGGGGGAGTATTTATGCAAATACTCCCAACACAGCCTCTGAAGTGCATCAAGCAGGCTATGTTACATAGATCATCTTTACTGTACTGTGCCACTTGCCAATCAAGCAAGAAAGCCACAGACCTTAACAATAACTAGACAAAAGACTCTCCAGATTGTTTCAGAGAATAATTTTCTGCCCAGTGTATTGAAACGACAGTTTTTCAAGTTGTATTTATAAAAGTTAAGAGCAAGCTGTTAATAAGCAACACCTCCTGCTCTGCCAAGAAGCTGCCATCACCAGCTCACCATCAGCCCCCATCAAATCACAAGGCGCTCCACACTGCACTCGGTCCCACCAGATAACCTACTCTGCATTCCATTATCAAGATACGACTCTTAAATGAGATGTCACAGAGACCTTCAGCAGAGGGAATGGAGAATTCAGTTTAGCCCAGGGATGCCCAACCTTTGGGGGAATTTGAGCACCACCACAAAATGCTCCCATGGAGGATACGGCTTGTCACATAACAGCTGCTGGGGGGGGGGGTTAGTCAAGAGGCGTTGGGGGGAAGAGACCTATTGAGTCTGGAGTGGGGGAATGAAAAGTGTTGCTTCCTGCTCTGCCCAATCTTCTTCAGTCCACACAGACCTTTCCTTTTTGCTCTCTCTGGCTGAGTTCGGACGACACTTTAGGCAACGAAGGGAGGAATAGCATACTGAACGTGCGTTATTTTGGTGGCACCGCAGCAGAACCCGCCACTCGACATGTTGCCCCTCCCCCTGTCACGCAGCTGAAAGTCCCAGCATCCTTCTGGGCTGCTGCGTCTCCTCCCTCCCACCTTTCTCAGTCCTCCAGCCATATCCCAGCATGCACCGCAAGTTCTGCCAGCTGTGTCGGAGCAGCCGGGGGTTTTTCGGCTGCTCTGGCCGGCGAACTCTATGGCCAAACGGAATATACACGGAGAGAGGGGGGTTCCCTCCACACAACACTTTAAACAACGGATTTCGGGATAAACAACGTGCAAGCCCATTGTTTTTCTCCGTTGTTTAAGTGTCCCAAATAGCGTCCTGTCAGTTGTGTGTGCGTTGTGCGTTGCCCTCCACACGACACAATAAGCAACACAACTGATGATTGTTCCCCACCCCTCCATTGTCTAATATGTCGTGCGAAACCAGCCTCTCTCTCTCTCTCTCTCTCTCTCCATTCTTAGTCTGTAGCCTCACTATTTCTTTCCTTTCCCTGTCCCAGGCCTTCTTTCTCTCCTTCCCAGCCCCTAGCCTTGCTCTTTCTCTCCCACTCACCCCCTTCAGCTTGCTGTTTCTGTCCCCTCCCAGCCTCTAGCCTCGCTATTTCTTCCCACCGCCCCTCTTTACCTCACAGTTTCTCCCGCCGCCTCTCAGGCTCGCTTTTTCTCTCCCTTCCCTCCCTTTCCCTTGCTTTCTCTTCCTGCCTGCCGAACAGCTGATCAGTGGCAGGTTCAGAAACAGGAAGGAGCACCTGGCGCCCTCACGTTTTTCAATTTTGTATTAAAACTTTTTTAAAAAAAGGGGACAGGGACTGTGGACACTATTGCAGGAGCCCGTGGGTGCCATGTTGGAGAAGGCTGGTTTAGGCAATATCACAACAATGAAGTCACATCAGGAATATTTTTTCATATGCCTCTGATATTTTCATCCTTATGTTAAGAATCCAGAAGAATCCAGAGGTCTGGCAGCATATTTGATAGGATGTAGATGTATATAAACTGCTAATGTAAAATGCAAATGTATACATCTGGCATGGTATGAGGGTCTACAAACTGAATTGCTAAAAATCTATATTCTAGTTACAGAAAACAAGAAATACCAGAGAGAGCTTCATTCTGCCCAATAAGACACTCACATAGAAAATCAAAAAGTTATAGTTTAATAGTTATCATTTGATTATAACCCTTATTTTTTGTTTATGTCAAGAATAAGTTGTTCATATTGTTGAACCTGCCTCTAGATGGACTGTTTCCATTGATATAGCTTCTCACTGGCGGCAGTTGTATTACATGACACAGCTGCAAGTGCGAAGCTATCTCGGGGCAAATGCCCTTTGCTGTGCACTAAAAAAAGTTAGGCATTTAGCGTGACTTATTTCAGTGCGGAGCAGGCTGGGAAGGAAAGGGGGGGTGTAGCGAGCCATAGGCTTGCTGCACCGCCTCTGCTATAATTCCCCCCCAATTTAAAAATAAAAATTAAAAAAACAACTAATCTGCGAGTAGGTGGTCCGCTGCTCCAGCCGCACCTCCAGCTGATGCTGGGCAGGTGCGGGGGCGGCAACAGGAAAAGCTGCCATGGTGGCAGGGAGCATCAATGCGCAGCACGCTGACTGCCACCACTGCTGCGAGCCAGAAGAGGCGGCCCAAATTACCAAACCATCTCAACAGTCTGTACTGACTGAATTTGCACTTACTGACCGACTTACATTATATTTTGCTTTTGCTACTGTATCACTTCCCTTTCCTTTAGATGTGAACACCAACAATTAACTTTAAACCTCATCATCAAAGTTACTGACTTCGAGCAATGATGTTGTTCTTGCAATAAAAACATGCACATTTGGACATCTTTTAGAATTTAACATTCTTTTTACTGATGTTCTTCCACTGTGTAGTTTAAGCATCTCAATTAATAAAATGTGTTAAGGATAGAGGGAGTCAAAAGTAGAGCTTCAAGAGAGGAGAATTTAGAGCAGAGAAGCCCAAGCTTTCTTTCACTATTTCTCCAAGTGATTTTTTTCCCTCCCCCTACAAATTTACACCTGTCTTTTTGTCCTAGCAAATTTACACCTGTCTTTTTGTCCTAGCAACAATTTGGAAGTTTTGAGGGCTGAAAGTTGGTGGAGAGAAAGTGTATGGAGTAGAGAAACAGATGGGAAAAGTTCCCTTCATGCTTCTCCATTTCACTCTTCCAACGTTGCTTTTTAATTTAACAAACTGCATTGTGGTTTAGTTACAAGCATGTGCATGTAATGTGCAGTTATTTCCTAACGGAAAGGTTGATTAATATGCTCCTGTCAGAAGATTAAACAGATTCCCTCCCACAAGGGAAACACAAGGCAAAACTCAATGACATGACAGTATTTCTCACATCTCTCATATGTGTCATATATTCTGAGCAAGGTACTCAATCCTGTCCAGTAAGTGTACCATTATCTGGAGCACAAGCTTAGCAGAAACCAATATAGGAAGTAGCAGAACATCCACACTCAGCACCTAAGCCATAGGAAATTTATTCCTGTCCCCACCGAAACCCTATAGCTATGCTATTTACAACTTTGCCTTGGGAGAATAAGCATTATTCATCATCCCGGAAATGTGCAGGCTACATCCATCCATATAGTGCCAGACAATAATTGCCTTCTCTTTAGAAGAGGCCAGGAGAAAATACATTTCCTCGGGTCTAAGAAATGTGCAGTGTTTCCACATAGCTGCTTCAACTACCATGTACAAACCCACATGTGCTTGCCTATTTCTGCAAATTCCACCCATGCCCTCAGCTCCTCCTAGATAGTATCATGTTGTTGTTATTATTATTATTATACGCAACAAGATGCCCTCTTATCAGAGATCTCACTTGCCCAATTCACACACAGTATCACTACCATGCAACAATGGCCGACTCCAGGCCCCTACCCAGGAGATAACCATACAGTCTGTTAGGGAACCGTATGTCTATGCATACTCAGCATACTCATCCTGCTCACCACTGTTATATTGCTCACTCTCTCTCCACTTAACATACCCAATTGCCCCCATGGGAAACCCTAAACTGCCCCTCATTTGAGAATTCACCACCTACCTACACAGGAACGCATCCAGGGTCTCTGCCTTTCTGCTACCTCTCAGCCTACCCAGCTGACTCCCCAGCTGACTCCCCACGTAGGAAGGGGAGAATGAGTGAGGATCTCCTACAAGGAGCATCTGGGTAAGCTAGGTGGGGACTGAGCAGACTGGGGAGCTGCATGTGAGTATACTAGGTACGGGCTAGTGGGATCTTTGGAGTCAGACTAAGTGGTTAGGTCACAGAAGTGTGTCTTAAATGAGATTGGTTCTGAACAGAGTTATCAGCAAACTGAATGGCCCAACTCCCAGAATCATTACTGGATATGTCAGACTGCCTACTGGGGGATGCTTCGGGGATTGGGAGGAAAATTGGCTCCTGGAGTCAGGTCCTTCTTGCAGGGGCAAGCTAGGTGAACCCTGCTGAGTGTTGATTGGCTGAGTGTACACTGAGCAGCAGAGGCAGGGGGGAATGAATGAAGGTCCGTTATGGGGGAGGGGGTCAGCCGGGAGATCTCCTGGGGGGAGTGGGGAGTCATAGGATGGCTGAGCAAGCCAGGTTCTAAATGGGGGGATGCTGTTTTTTGGGGGGGCGGTTAAGATGGTTAAGCCCCAACGGACTGCATGGCTGGAGGAGCCATAGCTGAGTAGTAGAGCAAATGCTTTGCATCTAAAAAGTCCCAGGTTCAATCCCCAGCATCTCCAAGTAAGGCTAGTATAGAATCTGGCCCGACATCCTGGAGAGCTGCTGCCAGCCAGTGTTGACGATACTGGGCTGGATGGCAGGTCCCCCTGTTCCCATGAGAGTGTGCACTGGATAGGTGGGGAGAGGATCTGGGCCCGGGAGACTCATCTTTTGTGTGTGTGTGTGTGTGTGTGTGTGTGTGTGTGTGTCGGTGGTGGGTCATCTCGGATAACAGGCAGTTTGGTGTTATGGGGAGGGGGAGGGGGGCGGCTAGAGTGGGGGTCGGTCCCCTAGCAGATGGCATAAACACCAGGGGGGGGGGGAGTTGTGCTCTGAAGGAATTGAAGGGAGAAGGAAAGAGAATTGGGTCCAGGGTTCAGACCATTGTGGGGTGGGGGAACGCTGAGGGGATACTGGTGCGAGGGAGGGGGAAGGGGCGACATTGGGCCCAGGAGTCAAATCTTTCGCGCGGGGGGGGGGGCGAAGGTCAAGGGAGGACACGGGTTACCTCAGCCCCCCATCATCATCATCCTGCGACCCAGCGCCCACCTCAGCCCTCCTCCTCCACTGCCACATTCGCCCCTGAAAACCGACCCGGCGTCGCCCCTCTGCCAAGTCTCCGCATCCCTCCCGTCTCTCCTCACCGTGCGACGCACCACCCGCCGCCGCCGCCGCGCTCGGCCAATCCTCGCCGTGTGTCCCGCCGGCTCCTTCCCACCAAGGCCCCGCGCACGAACAAGCGGGCACTTACCTGACGGACGGGCAGAACCCCACCGCGCATGCTCACCGCCGGAGAGGCGGGCGCCCCGTCTCCCCAGCCACCGGCCGACACGCCCCCGTCTCCGTTCCCATTGGTCGGTTCTGGGCCGCGGAGGCTGCTTTGCGTCAGAGATCCTATCAGAATTAGCCTAGCCCCGCCTCCCGCCGGACAGCCGGTCCCACGTGGCGCCGCTGCCGCCGCCAAGCTGCGGTGGGGAGCAGAGAGATTCGCGCGCGCGCCCTGCCTGGGTGGTTTGAGCTCCCCCCCCCCCACCTTTGTTTAAAATGCTGTTTCTGGCAGGCGTGAAGGGAAGCGTCGGTGGCCCGAATCACAGCTCCATTGTCTCAGGCGCCCGGCTGGCGACTGTTCAGAACAAACCTAAAATGCTAGTCCTCAAGATACCAGTCGCTATAAAATAGGCTGACCAGATAAAATCCAGGTCAGGGCTCATGTAACTTTAACAGTGGTAGAGAAAAGGGAATTTCAGCCAGTGTCGTTTGTATGCAATTAGTTCCTGGTGAAATTCCCTCTTCATCACAACAGTTAAAGTTGCAGGGGCCCTGCCTTCTTTTGTATATCACAGTTGTGATGAAGAGGGAATTTCACCAGGAACTAATTGCATACAAAGGACACCGGCTGAAATTCCCTTTTCTCTACAACTGTTAAAGTTACATGAGCCCTGACCTGGATTTTATCTGGTCAGTCTACTATAAAACGACACAATGATCAAAACATTTTCGGTTATCTAATTAACAGCATAAGAAGAGCCTTTGCTGGATCATCAGACCGAAGGCAGGTCCGATCCTGCGTTCTGTTTATACAGTAGCCCCAGAAGCCTGCGAGCAGGACGCGAGGGCAGCATCCTCCCTATGGATGTAGGAGAGAGAACACATCGGAAACAGCTTATTATATACAGTGGTTTGGTTCAGCCTTTCCAAACATGGTGCTGTAGTTTGCAGAATGATAGGAGTTGCAGTCCAACGTATCTAGATAGCTCCGTTAGAGTTCTGACTGAAACCTGGAGTGGATTCACCACTCCACTGACATCAGAGCCACCAGCTTCCATTGAATGTGCTCCTCTCTTAATGATAGTTTTATTCTTTTTCTCCTAGAAGGGCAAGTTTATGCTGTCTTTTTAGTTATTTTTTCTTTTTAATTACTGGATATTGCATTTTTAATATAATATTTGTTTTGCTTTTTGCTCTGTAAGTCACCCAGAGGAGATTTGTTGATGGGCGACCACCTAAATCTAATATATACATTTAAAACAAAAACAAAAACCACCTCCTTTTAAGTAGAAAACTAGCCCAGAAGGGAGATGGCTAAACTTAAACCTTTCACCCTGATTTGTTATTGGGTAATTTCCCTCTCCCCTTTATAGGAGGTTTTTATTAAGAGTATTTTAAAATGGGGCAGCTTACCCAGTGCTGGCTCCAAGTTTTTGCGGCCCCTTGGTCAATGCACCTTATCACAGGCCCCCTCTTTCTTTCAGTGAGCCTACGGTTTTATCCTCATTGTCACTGGCTACTCTTGCCTCTCCTCCTCAGGGATAGCGATTCTCATCATTGTTACCCCGGCTTGCTTCAGGGGCAGAAAGCGTGGGATCGCTCATTTAGAATTCTAATTGAAACCTGGAGCGGATTCACCGCTCCACTGACAGTAGAGTCACCAACCTCCACTGAACAAATTCAGTCATGCGATTACCCCCCACCTGCAGCTCAGAGGGGCTCCATCCAGTCTATCACCTCATCTCACTCCTGAGTAGACCCACACTGCATCAAATCTTGAGGCGGTAGAACAAACGATAGGTGGTGAGTGAATGGTAATGTATAAATATAAGTAAATTTACATTCCACTTTTCAATAGTAAACTGTATTCAAGTGGCTCACACTATCTATACACAACTTATCGAAAGAGAACATGGAAAAGAAAAGAACAATCTGTTGCAGAACATTGATACAAAATAAAATAGAAAAACAATGCAGTGAATATAAAGTCAATATTACAATGAAACAAGTATTGAGCAAACTAACTAACCGGCCAACTAATGTCCCACCCCAGTAAAGATAACCCACATTACTAATGCTGGTTTTACATTCTAAGGGAAAGGTGGTAAAGTGCCAAACAGTTTGGACTTCAATTCCCAGAAGCCCCTGCAAGTATGGCCATTGTTTAAGAATACTAGGGCTGGTTTCGCACGACACATTAGGCAACGGAGGGGGAGAGAGCGTACTGACCGTGCGTTAGGTAGGCGGTGCTCCCCACACGACACATTGCTCTGCCGTCCGTTGAGCAGCTGAAAGTTCCAAAGTCCATCTTGGCTGCAGCATCTCCTCCCTCCCCCCACTCGCTCAGTCCTCCAGCCATATCCCAGCATGCACTGCAAGTTCTGCCGGCTGTATCAGAGCAGCTGGGGGGTTTCGGCTGCTCCGGCCGGCAGAACTCTATGCCCAAACAGAATAGTCCACGGAGAGAGGGGGGATGGTTTGAGACAACACTTTAAACAATAGGCTTTGAGCTAAACAACGTGCAAGCCCATTGTTTCTCTCCGTTGCTTAACTGGGCTGATTAGCATACCATAGGCTGACCAGATAAAATCCAGGTCAGGGCTCATGTAACTTTAACAGTTATAGAGAAAAGGGAATTTCAGCCAGTGTCATTTGTATGCAATTAGTTCCTGGTGATCTTCCCTCTTCATCACAGCAGTTAAAGGTGCATGCACTATACTAGAGTGACCATATACAAAAGAAGGCAGCCCCCCCCCCCCCCCCGTTGCCTAATGTGTCGTGCGAAACCAGCCTAGGAGTTGAAATCCAAAATTCCTGGAGATCTACATTCCGCTTGCCCCTGCTCTAAGCGGCCATAGCAGCTTGGTTAAGTTACAGTTCAAACTGGATGGGGTGTTCTCACCAGGCTACATGTCTTGCAGCTGTCTCCCTCATCTTTTCTCTAGAGGAGGCTGGAGGAAGCAGTAAAAGAGAAGAGAAGCAAGGAAGGCGAGCCTTCTTCCCCAGCTGTTCTGACTGCTAGTGCTGGCCTTACCGCAGTCCAAGAACTACAGCAATCAAGCTAAAGACAGTTCAGTAGCAGTGCCACGCTGCAAGGAGTTCTGATAGCAGCTAGAACGACAGTGTACTAGGCAGGGGCCCATCACCAATACCATATTGAGGGCCCATTACAGCCTGGCACCAACTCGGTAGTTTGTTCACCTGGCCACTTGAAGTGCATGAGCAGTGACAATAGCAAGGAGGAGGAGGAGCTGCCATTTGGTCTTCTCTCCGTCCCACCACCATCACAGGCACGCCTGGTGGGAATGAGGGAGAGGGCCTTCTTGGTGGCTGCCCTGGGGCTCTGGAACTCCCTTCCCAGGGAAGCTGCAAGCGAAGAGGGAGCGATGCCGGAGGGGGGGGGGAGGAGGTGGTGGTGGTGGTATTCAGACAGGGAGCCCACTGAGGGTATCTTGGCGAAGCAGTGCTGATACTCTGGGTTTTCAAAAGCCTTCAGGCAAGGCACCTTCCCCGGGCCCCCTACAGCAGTGAGGCTACCTTCTCACCACCCTTATCCTCAGCTGCTCTTGCTCCTCATCCTCTTGCTCAGCTTTGCTACTCCTTGCTTGCTTGACTACTACTCTTTCTCACCGCCACCGTTGTCTGGGGTTAGAGGGAAAGGCAACTCCAGGGCATTCTTGTCAGCGGGCCCCTGCTGGGGTGTGGGCCCCAGGCAGGTGACCAACCAGGTCTACCCTTGATGGCAGCCCTGTGGCCAATCCCACTCCCAACTCTGAAGCCGACTGTCATGCCTCCGCTGGATGAGTCCTCTTCAGAGGAAGAGCTAGAGGCCCGAGACGCCCCAGGCACTCCAGACCAGGACTGCCACCAGACCCACAGGAGCCTGAACTGTTGGGGGAGATGGTTGCAGGAAAGGGATTCTGCTTCGGAGACAGAGACTGAGCAACCCCTTGACCCCTGGGAGTGTTGTGGCCTCAAGAGACAGGCTAGCAGGGCTCCTGTGCAAATGAGTACAGGCATCCAGAAAAGGATCCTGGAGAGAAAGTGATTCCTCAGGACTAAGGCTCTGGAAAGGGGGGTTTGATTACTGCAGCTGAGCTCTGGGTGGGGTCCAGCACGCTTTGGACTTCAAAGCCTTCACTGGAAACCCAGCCAGCATAAGAACAACTTGGTCCAACCTGCCTTTGCTGTACGTTTTGTTCCCTGTATTTGATGCGGTTTCCTGATTTTTTGGACTACCTAATGACCCTGCCTCTGGACTTTGTAACATACTTGACTGTTTTTGCTTGTGATTGCGACCACTTCTGCTGTTGCCTGATCCTCTTTGTCTGGCTGTGTTTTGACTTCTGCCTGGATTTAGACCACCTCTGTTATAACCTGAACCTCATTGGATAACCAATGGTAGGCTTGAAGGTTTGTTGACTTCATTGCAGTTAGAGCCTGCTACAGCCAGTCACTGAAGGTTTCATAAAACTAAATCATTATTATTTCTTCTTATTATTATTTATTACATTTATGTACCACCCCATAGCTGAAGCTCTCTGGGCGATTTACAAAAATGGAAAACTTTGGGCATTAAAAATCGATATACAAAAATTAAAAGCATAAAAATAGACAACCTATAAAAACAGTGTACATTTAAAACAGCTGCGAACTCTCAGCCAGGCCTAAATATAGTTCTGGGGTTGATGGCTCTCAACAACAGAACTATCTACCATAAACCTGGGCAATCCCTTTTCATTTAAAGCCATCTTTTAATGGCCCTCTGATCGGTTTATATTGGATATAAGAAGCAACTGCATCCATACTGACCCCTTGCATGTGTGATCAGGTGAGATGCTGCAGAGATCACTGTGAAGAGGAAGGCACAGGGCCCCATCAGGATCAATAGACAGTACGGTTGAGGGAGGTAAGCAACAGGAAGAAGACTTGCGTTTTCTTCCTTTCTTTTGCTTGAGAGGCATTAATAATGAATGGATAAGCTTGATCCTTTGCCCTTGACATGCCATCTGTGCAAGACACTCGCAGCGATAGTCAAACAAATGCATTTAAGATGGCGTGCCTGAATGGCTTCAAGCTGGAGGAGCATCATGATAACAGCGCTTTCCAGGGATGGGTTGACCATTAAACTAAGTAAGCTGTGGCGTCATCCCCCAGCTACATCGAGGCCCTTGATAGTGCCTCACCTTATTTGTAAAGAGTATAGTTATTGTCCTGATGCAGTGGAGGCTGGTGGCTCCGATGTCAGTGGGGTGGTGAATGCCCTCTGGGTTTCAGTCAGTAGCAGGGAGCTTGCTTCCCCCTTCCTGGCAGAAAGAACACTTAGCTCCAACTAGCTGTTGTCCTGGGACAGCAAGATAAAGGGAAAAAGAGCCTCGTTCAAGCAAGAACAGCCAGGGGAGATCAGCCTGGATCGAAGTGCATTAAAATGCCTGCTTATAGCCATCCATCTTGTCCTGGCACTGAAGAACTGATCTCTTTCTTTTTTTCCTCTCCCCTCCTCTTTCCTTGCATGTCTTGTCATTTTGGTTTGTAAAGCTGAGGGTCGGGCTTTGGGAGACGATTGTCTGAAAAATGGAAAATTCGACTACACGAAATCCCTAAATCTGCATGGTATCTGGCTGCATTAGAGGATTTTATTTTATTTACAAATACAACTAACAAAAAGGGGGAAAAGAACATAAAAGCATATCCATTCACAATCATTCACAATACCATTAATAAAAAAGAAAAGGGAAAAAGATTCATCGTGTCTGTTTCAAATGTATACATTAATATAAGCAGTCCATATATCTAGATAAGCATCCCAATGGAATTGACGACGGTAGGATATACATCCTTGCAAATATATGATAGTTGAGGACATTCATGCACTTTTAAATTATATTCCTGTGGTGTGAGGGTTTACAGATGGACAGGAAAAATAGAAATTTGACATCTTTTAGCAGTTGCAAAGAAACTCATACCTCAAGCTTGGAAGGATAAACAACCACTACCTATCATTGGATAGTCTGAAGATATTACTTCACTTGCTGTATTTGAACGTATATCCTGGCTCATCAGAGGTGAAACTGCAAGCCGCCCTCCAACTATGGGCTGTTTAACCCATGATTAAACCATACTGTCCGGTTTTGGACTTCGCAACTTCTGATCGGACGAATCGGAGGTTGCATATTCAAAATAGTGGTACTATGCATTGCAGCAAATTGTGGGTTAACAAATAATCAACCCACAATTTGTCACTGTTACAGTCAAACAGGGCCTACATGTCCAGACAAAAAGGTCAGTCCCATTGAGTTGCTCCCAGGTAAATGGGCCTAGGTAGGAATGCATCTGTAACCAGGAAATGATCAAAGAGTTTTCCCATTCAGGAAGGCAGGAGTCGTCATTAGGGCCTTTATCATCCAATCGCTCTGGCCATTCATGGAATTTTATAAGGGGGGGGGGCAGACAACAGCATCTTACATTTGCACCTCTCCTGTGTTTTCCCACCACATCGTCCATCATTTTTCTTACCACAAAAGAACAAAAGCACTGAGGGAAAGACAGTATAGCTGCACTATGCCCTTTGACTGATAGTGCTAGGAACCCTCCATCTGGAAGCACCCTTTGAAACCCCTCATTACTGGAAGCTTTCCTACAATTTCCACAATTACGACTCATTCGGCTTGCCACAAAAATTACAAGCACCAAAGCACAAAGACTACAGCACCTCCTGTCATCTATGGCTTTAAAAGAAGCTGCTCCTTGTGATTCCTTTGATATCGTAAAAAAGCCAGTGTCTTTTGACATGCTAGAGAGACACTACAGCTCCTGTCCCATTCTGGGGCCCTGAAGTAGTGCCTTCATCTCTGCTGAAATATTAATGTGAGAATAGCCATTAGCTTAAAGATGGAGGCCTTGACTGTCTTACCCTGTAGAAGCAAGGGAAAAGAGGCCAAAAGGCATCTATTTGTCCCATATACAGAAAACATCCCCCCTCCTTGCGCACACACAGAGACTAACAGTTTGTAGGATTTATCTAGATGCATGCAAAGGCAAGGAATTAGCAAAGCAAAGTGTTGTTGTTTTTATCAGCTAACCCACACTCAACATACGTGTTAAATACATGTTCATTTGGCACTGCTTTCTTCTCTCTCTCTCTCTCTCTGGCCTAACTAATGGGAGATTCTGCAGCTGGGGGAGGGGGTATTTGCATTGAAGAATCTAACAATTAACTTCCTCCCCAACTTTTTTATTATTATTGTATCTCTTTCTCACCCGTGGTGGTTTTTCTAGACAGACATGACAGGCTTTGCCAAGTCATGCTGTCTTTTACAGATTCAGGAATTCAGCATGTTTTAATTATGCATGCTTTCTGGATGTATTTGTTGTGGATGTATTTTGGTAGGCCCAGTTTCTCAAGGTTTTCTGTATGGTTTTTTGATATGATGCCAGTGACTGATGTGACTAACGGAATAATTGTGACCTTTTCCTGTTGCCATAGTTCTCTGACTTCCATGGCCAGTGGTGTATGTTTTTCTCTCTTTTCTTCCTCTTCATTTTCTACAACATTTTTGTCATTAGGTATTGCTATGTCAATGGAGTAATTGGTTTTTGTGTTTTGTTGGAATACTAAATATTTGTATGTTTCATTTTTTTTCCATGTTATCTAATATTTCGTTATTTAGTGTTTCCGCTGTTTCTTCTTCTTTCCGTTTTCCTTTTTCTATGTGTAGCATCTTGCATTTTCCTATCCCGAATTCCATTTTCATGACTGTCATCAATTCTTCAGTGATTCACAGGCGGCCTTCTTATCTGTGTCAATGTCAAAGCATAGATTTTGATATCATCCATAGTGATTGATTTTGTGCTTTGCTTGTTTTGGGTGTTTTAAGTTCACGACGTATGTGGTGTTGTTAAGGGTGTTGAATAGCGGATTGAGACACAAGCAAAACCAGACTGCTGAATGCATCACCTTGAAATATGCCACGTTTGATATTTATTTTTTCTCAGTATATAATACTTTTATGTTGTTTAGATGTATTGTCGTTTCCATGTCTCCATTATCGTTGTCAGAATCAAGGGATGTATTTTGTATATTTCGAGTACTGTGTGGGACGGAGTCAAAAGCCTTTTTATAGTCTATGTAGCAGGTGTGGAGGTTTCTTTGCTGTTTTTCTGTTTGCTTTATGATGACACTTTCTATTATTAACTGTTCTTTGCATGATCTTTTTTTACATCCTTTTTGTTCTTCTGAGTACATTATGTTGGCTGAGATGTGCTTCAGTTTTCTGTGTGAGCATGGCAGTTATAATTTTGAGCAAGGTATTCATATGTTGATATAAACCAAAAATTTTGAATTTGGTCCGGGCCAGGTGCTTTCCAGTTATGTGTCCTTTGTATTATTTCCTTCAATTCATCCAGGTTTATTGTATATTCTGTTTGCTGTGGTAGTTGTCTCTGACTTTCTTCTTGTCTTATCCAGTTTATGCTTTCATTGTGTTGTACCGGTTCTGTCCAGATATTTTTCCAGAATGTGGTTATTTCTTCTTTAGTTGGGGGTGTCATGTTTTATTTTTTCTTGCTTATTCTTTGGTATCATGATTTATCGTTTCTTTGATATAATAATTTATCGTTTCTTTTAAAAAGAGCATTTTGGGCTTTCCTTTCATTTGATTCTTTGTATCTTCTTAGCCTGGTGGTCTGGACTGCAAGTTTTTGCTTCACTATTGGTGTTTCTTTATTGTTTGCTATGATGTGTTGGGTGTTTTTGAGGATATTTTTCGAATGATTTCCATTCATGTATTGTGTCATACTTCTGATATCCTTCCGTAGTTTTTCAATTAGGTTTTCAATTAAGATTTGCTATTTTGGTTTGGTCTCTAATCTTCTATAGGTGTTGTTGTTTGTGGGGAGTTCCTGTTTGGTACAGATGAAGACTGCTGTGGCTGCTGCATAGATGACTTTGTGGATTTCTTCTGGGTTGTTATCGTTATTAACGTATGTCCAGAGTTTACTATTCATCATGTTTATGAGTTTCTGTTTGTCCTTGTTAAACTTTAACCTAGGTAATGGGTTTCTTTTCGTCGGGTCTATTTTGTTAGATTTGTTTGTGTTTCTTGTGTCGTTGTGTGTTTCAGGTTGTTACGTTGTCTGGGAATTCTCTGGTGGGGTTGTTGTGTCTAGGGTTACTGTTTCTTCCATGGGTGTTTGTGAGCTTGTTATTGGTGCATCTGTGCTTTTCATGTTGGCATTCTGTTTTGCTATTTCTTTAATTTTTTGAATTTCATGTTCCGTTAGCTTTTTGTTGTTGATTATAACTCTTTTTTTATCTATTAGTCTTTATTCTGTTACAGTGTGTGTTAGGTGGGGGGTAGATTTCCAGAAATAGTTTATGGAGTTCTGTTTGGTATTCTGATGCTATTGTTTCAAGTAGTGTGCTTTTATAGTAACAGTGCATAACATTACAGTTCATTTCATCTGACCAAGCTAAGCGTTCCCTTGGGTATTCCACTTTGGTGGTTGTCTGTGGAAGAGGCAAAACACGTCTGGGGGAATTTGGGTGGCTGTTCATTTTCATTTTGGCCAATTGTTAGGTTTGTGCAGCGTTCTTGGCCTTGGTGCTGCCCATTCAAGGCTTTTTTTCTACTTTCTAGAACCATATTTTCACACTAGCAGGGTGGTTAGCCCTGACTAGTGGTGATTGGGTAGGGTCCACGGGTATGCCATGTCCGCATAACCCCTTGAGGTGTTGTTGTTGTTATTATTGTTATTATTATTATTATTATTATTATTATTATTATTATTATTATTATTTACTGCCCAATAACCAAAGCTATATGGGCAGGTTCCAACAATTCATAAGACAATAGATTACAGCATTAAAAATATAGCATAAAAATGTAAATATCCAAAAATTTAAAACAATTTAGACAGCTAAAATAAAATACTAGACCCGTTCAGGTAACTGGCATAAATGCCCCATCATATGCCTGGGAGTAGAGGGTAATCTTAACGTAGCCCTGAAATATTGGCACCGGGTGAGTCTCTTTGGGAAGCTCATTCCATAGTCAGCCCCCCCCCCCCAACTGAGAAGGCCCTCTCCCTTGTTGCCACCTTCTGAGCCTCACTTGGAGGGGGGGGCAGATGTTAATTGTAGCATCCAGGTACGTTCAGGTCAGGAAAGGTATTCCTTCAGGTATTGCAGTCCCAAGTCATGTAAATTGAATAAGAAATGTATTGTTTATTTAAAGCAAAAAAGAAAGAAAGAAAAGCTCTTGGAGTGATTAACATCCAATGAGTAAAACAAGACAATCCCTGCCCACAGCCTTACATGACACAAAAGGAAAAAGGGATGGGAAGGGAAGAGGAAAAAAGACCCACAAGTAGACTTCCAGCAGGGCTGGTGGAATGACCCTGTTTCCCCTCTCATCTCCCTCTGTACAGCCACTGGTGGTAACAGTTGAGAGAGGATGAGTCCTCATGGGGTGTTCTTCCAACAGCGGTGGTGAAAATACCATGGCCCTGATCCAGGTTTCCATCACGTAGCTATGGAGGCAACTCTACCAGGAGGCAGGGTCAGGAGGCTGGCTCAGGTGGCCAACTATATTATTATAAGATTACTGTCCGATTACTTTGGGTTTGCATTCAAACACAGGCACAGATCTCAAAGGAGGGAAAGACGGAACAGCTCCTCAAAGTCTTTTGCTGGATAGTGCTCGGATGTCACGGAGCAAAAAGAGAGCTGTGAGCACACGTCTGCAAGCATTTTCGGGTAGAAGGTGTCCCTCTCCAGGGATCTGATGTTAGAGAGAAGATTTCCTGTCTGGTGGGGAGGCCTGGGGTGCTTGCCTCTGCTTATGAGCCAGTTGTGAATAAACTAGACATTACAAAGGGGGCAGTAAGCTTCCAACACTCCTCCAAAGGACACTGAAGGCCTTTGGAATTTGCCATCACTTGAGGAAGTAGGGAGCACGTCACAGGAAGTTTGAGAGCTTGTTCTATCAGAGGGTAAGTGGGCAGTGATGAAGGATGACAGAAGAACACGGCTGCGGAGGTAGGAGTGGGGCACCCCGCACTTAAAACAGGAACCAAAGAGGTTGGAGCCAAGCCATTGAGAGCAGCTTTTGGAAAGCCACTTAGAAGCATGTCAGCAAAAACGAAAGTGTTTCCTGATAAGGAGGGTGAAAAGGGTACAAGGCGCCATGGCCTTGGGAACTGGGCAAAACACTCCCAACTTCATAATATATTTTATTACAGGACATTTTCAGATCAAAATAGTGGCAGGGTGTGGCAGGAGACAAACACACACACACACACACACACACACACACACACATGCTGATTACAGCATCCTGCTGTTTGTAGACAGGGCGTAGGCTTTTGTCATCCCCTGCAAAGAGTCAGGGAGTGTGTTTGTCTTTCATCCAACATAGGTCATCAGGTGTACAAGGAGATAAAACACACTGAACCAAATATGAATGACACAGGGAGAGAATTGCTAGCAGCCTTTTCTTCACTACATCCTTGTTGATGTCTTCTTGATAGGAACGTAGGAAGTCGCCTTATACTGATTCTGGCCGTTGCTCTCAGTACTGTCTTTTTACACCACACGGTGCCTTCTAGATGTTTTGGACTACAATTTCCATACATCCCAGCCAGCAGGGCTAATGGTCAGGGATTATGGGAGTTGTAGTCCAAAACATCTGGAGTTGCCTACTCCTGATCTACACTAACCAGCAACAGATCTCTGAGGTTTCAGGTAAGTCTTTCCCAGCATTTCTGGATCCTTTCCATGGAAAGCATATGCTTAGCCATTGAGCTATGGTCCTTCCACTAATGTTACGGGCAGACAACGGCCTTCTGTAGTACCACCTACAGTGGTGGGATTTAAGTGTTGTTAGAGGTGAAAGCATCCTGTTCACACATTGGCCAACCAGCTCCCTGTGGGGAACCACAAGCAGGACACGAGTGCAACAGCATCCTCCCACCCATGTTCCCCAGCAACTGGTGCATATAGGCTTTACTGCCTCTTATAGTGGAGGGAGCACATCGCCATCAGGACTAGTAGCCATTGATGGCCTTCTCCTCTAGGAATTTATCCAACCCCCTTTTAAAGCCATCCAAATTGGTAGCCATCATTACAACTTGTGGTAGCAAATTACATAGTTTAAGTATGTGCTGTGTGAAGAAGTCCTTCCTTTTATCTGTCCTAAACATCTGGAAGGCCACAAGTTTAGAGAAATAAGCCAACTTCATAAGTCACATTTGAAGTGGACTTGTTTGAATAAAGAATAGCTAAGATTAATGGCACTTTGTGTAAGTTTGGGCATAAACAAGGATCAGTTAAAACTGGAAGCAAAGGCTTCTGACCTCCTTGAGAAATCATATGTCGTCTGAACAAGTTCAGTGTGCCTTTGACTGGTGCTGGGCTAGTCAAGATTTAGCCATAGCCAGCCAGTCTTAGGCCTACAGGTAACTACAGAGTCTTTGGGGTATAGCTGGGGGTGGGGGGGTGTCATTTCAGAAACTGGATTAAATCAGCATTTCCAGCATGCACTATTCAACAATATAGGAGGCCTTCACGTGGTCTGGCCTCTACCAATCTATAATGTTGGCCATGGATGTCACATTTTGGCCAGCTCCCCACAGCAAGCACAGGCTGGAGTTTCCTGACTGCCCCAAACACACACAAATGAAGGAAGGGACAGATCACATTGCCACTGCCTGGTAAGGGGGGGGGGAGCTTTGGGAATGGCAGGAGGTCAAGTGGGGGAGGCTAGAGATGACCCAATGAGTGGGAAGAAGCAGGGAACGGGAGGCTGACTGGAGGACAACCCAACGTGGAGGAGGAAATGGGCATGGCTACAGACAGCAACAGAGTGTGCCTCTGCAAAAGCGATTTAAAGCTCTTTCAAAGTGCATTATCGATTTTACCTCCACATGAACGGAGCGCAAATCGGGGGTTGAGGCGCTTTTTCTGTCCGATTATGCGCATCTTCGCATGCGCGTTAAATAGTGAGTTTTAATTTACCGTGGGAGTTAACGCGCCTTATGACCATGTAAACAAGCGATTCTCCGCATTTAAACACCTTTAAAGCGCGTTTCATACAACTGGTAATGCGCTTCACCGCCTCCCGTGTATAGGGATTAGGCGTAAAAGCGATTGTGAGAAGATGCGCATAATCGGTCAACTGGGCGTCAAACCGAATTCTTGTAGAGGGGACCAGAATGGGTTAGGGAGGAGGCCTGGAAGGGGGGGGGGGAGAAAGCAGGGGGGGGTTCTGTATGTGTTTCAGACATGCACTGTGTGTGTGTGTGTGTGTGTGTGTGTAGAGAGGGAAAGAGAGAATTGTGGCTGGGTTATGATCCTTAAAACTAGAGAAAAAATTAATGAGTGGGTTGAGTGAATCCTGCGTGCTAGGAATATGGTGTGATGGGAGGAGTGAGGAAGTTTGGTGGACGGATGATCATGAAGGAGAAAGAGAATTGTGGATTCAAAGGAGAGGTTTTCTGTTCTGAGGCTCAAACCCCACTTCTGCCATGGATCCAGGATCTTGGGCAAGATACTTGGCTTTTAGCTTCAATAGTTTGCCTTTCTGTGAAATGGGTGTTTCATGACTGGCCATAGCCACCTCTGCAGGCATTTTGTGAGTGGCAGCCATTTTGTGATGACAGCCATGGCACTTTCTCAAAATTGCAGATGTGCCCACCAGCCATAAAAGGTTGGAGATCCCTGTCATAAACCATTTAAATGGACCTATGTCCACATGTCAAAAGCACACATTCCACTGCTTTTTTTTTTAAGGTGTCTCAATTTAACCTTGAATAAACTCATAAACCAACCCCTGGATTTGCTGGATCTCCTCAACTCTCCCTCCCCCCACCCCAGCCTGCAAACTTAAATGGCATCTCTGCCTTCTAAAAGCCCCACCACAAATAACCAGCCAAAACACAGCGGTTTGGTTTCTGTCCCGATAGCTCTTCTGTCAGGGGCAAATTGTCTTACTAGGGCATTAGGTTAGCCCCTAGTTGCATTTCTTAATTAACTTTGGTAACAAAGCTGTACAGCGATCTCTGAAAAAGTTATTAAAGCATTTCTTAAAGTCATGCTGCATACAATAGAGCCAAGAGCCATTTACCAGAGGAAAAGTAGTTGTAAGCAAACACAGCCAGCTCTTGACATGCTGAGATGGGACCGTGCCAAATGCATTTCCCACGGCTCTCATGGGATAGGATTTTTCAGCACCCTTGAACAGCTCAGCAACGGATATTCAAGACGGCCAGTTAGACGCTATTTTGCCGGCTGCCGTCTAAAACTCTGCAGATTTTAGATTAATTCGTTCATAATTTGTTGCCCCCTCCCCTTAAGCCTGGAGCCCTTAAGGATTGGTCCCAGCAGGCTCAGGAAATATCTTCAGAGGAATACAACACCTAGCCCTGCTCCGCGTAACAGTGACCAGACCCAAACGTATACTTCAGAAGAAGCAGACGAATCAGGACAGTGAAGGTATAGCCTTCTCTTGCCATCCATTGCCCAGTCAAAATTAGGCCTTGGTACTACTGCTTTATAACAGTTTATAATGGTATTGACAACTGTTAGGGCCTATGACACATTCCATATACCCTTTTCAAACTGCTTTCAAAGTGTTATATCCTGCTTGGGGTAGATCTGGCCCTGGTCTACACATGCAATAGAAAACACATGTTCTGACAAGTGAATATCTGTTCTCGGAGCGCCACAGAGGACATTCCTTAGCTCAGAAGGCCCTCCACGGAGCTCAGGTGAACAGCCTTTCCCCACCTGGTAGCCTCCAGATTTTTTGGACTACAACTCCCATTAGCCCCAACCTGCATAGCCAATGGTAAGAAATGCTGGCAGTTGTAAGTCAAAACATTTGAAGTGCACCGGGTTGGGAGAGGTTGTACTAGACAGAACGAGGTAGGAGAATGCTCAAATAGTAAACTAGATGGTGCTGCTTCAGCCTGAAGGCACAAGGAAACCATTTTTTAATCTTCTCATATTAAAACCCTGCCCCTGTGTGCACAACCCTTCCTGTAGGCGCACACATCCACACACACAGAAGCAGCAGAGTTTAAAGTAAGGCTGCCTTTACAAGAGGCATTTAAAGCTCTTTCAAGGCACATTAAAAAAATTACCTCTACAAGAACAGAGCGCAAATCGGGCGTAGAGGCACGTTTTCTCTCCAATTATGCGCATTATCGAATGCGCGTTAAATAGCGAGTTTTATTTTGCTTCGGCCGTTAAAGCGCATTTTGACTATGTGAACAAGCGATTCTTCGCATTAACTACTTGTAAAGCACATTTGAAACAACCGGTAAGGTCACCTGTTGAGTGCTCAATTACCTCCTGCATACAAGCATTTACGATAAAGCGCTTCCGAGAAGATGCGCATAATTGGAGGAACAGGCGTCAAACGGAATCCATCTAGAGGGGGTCTAAAATAGGAGAAAATCTTAAGAAGCATCCTCAAAGATCTATGACTATCTGTACGAGAGCGCAGCTCCCACGACGTGTCCAGCAAGGCGGTCGAAGAGAACTGAGGAGACAGGTTGGGACATGCGCAGTGGAGCAGTAGGGGTTCCTACCGAAAAAGCGTTCCCAGTTTTAGAAGTTTCCCAAACAGCAGTTTCATGCAGAGCCCATATGTGTCATGCATAGAGATCACGAAGAAGAAAAAAACCTCCTTTCCTCTGCCTTCCCTATTCCTTTTTCCTTGTAAGTCGTTGTCTTCTCTGCTCGAAAAATCGGAGGGCAGGGACTAGCTCATTTTACTAATTGCATGTAAGCTACTCCCATAGCTCTTTTGTCTGAGGAACGGGGAAAAAATACTTTTAATGTTTATTTGTTTAAACACACACACACACACACATTTGGAGTCTGAAAAGGTACAGTCCATTTTGCCTCCTCAGGATTCTACCATCTCATCTCCACTTCATTCTGCTTCATGTGTTGGCCGAGTGTCAGACCTGGCTCCTGTTGAAGGAGTGGAGGTCTAGAGCCAGGAAGCGTGGTCTCCTAGGTGTTCGGGTCAGTGTGGGGAAGCCCAGCTTGGAAGCTTTTATAAAGGTCAGGTGACCCACCTGACCCACTCCAGCCTATCAGTATAAGGGCGCTTCCTGTCAGCTCAGATAGGATCAACTCTCTCCTCTCTCAGAACAAAGGCTTGCCGTCAGTAGCTATCCACCAGGCTCATCTTAGAAGATTTGCACACGCACACACAGAAACACACCAGTGAGGCATCTTCCCAGCAGCCTGGCTGAAATCAACTATTCCTGTCAGCGTCACTATCACTGGAGGCTGGTGGCTCCGATGTCAGTGGGGCGGTAAATCCGCTCCGGGTTCCAGTCAGAACGAAGCCCCTTGGATAGCATCTTTAGAGTTCTGACTGAAACCCGGAGCAGATTCACCGCCCCGCTGACATCGGAGCCACCCATCTCCACCGATCACTGTCAATCATATTCATACAACAGCATTCATATAGCTAAAACAGAACAAAAAACTCAAGTGCTTCATGTACATTCTCTCTCCTGGATGTTGAGCCAATATTATCCAGTGTTGCTGTAGATTGATGGAGGCTGGGGGGGAGGGGATGGGACTGATGATTTCCCCAAGAGAAGAAAGAAAAGGGGAACAGGAAAGAATGCGACAGCTCAGGAGAGGAATAAATGCAGTGGCAGATCCAGATTTATTCTTGTAATGTGCTCTGCAAGTCTTTTTTTGAGTGGGGTAAAAGTGCTTCAAAATAAATTGATAAAATTGGTAAATAAGTGCTGGTTAGTGAGCTCAAAGCTGAAGCAGTATTTATTTATCTTATTACCCCACCTTCCTACTAAAAATGGCACTCAAGGTGGCTTACAGAAGCAATAAAACTGATTAAAACAATATACTAAAAATACAATAAAACTAATAACGGGATGTGGGGGGAAAGCGTATTAAAGACAGTTAGGTACTGCGCTACAACTGGCTCTTGATCATCTACATGAGAGAGAGAGAGACAGAGAGAGAGACAGAGACAGAGAGAGAGAATTGATGGATTTCATCACAGGAAGGGGAAAGATAAAAAGTTTTGGCCAGGCAAGAATGCTGAGCCAGGTGTCTCTTTCTCACTCCTGAATCCAACACGGCCTAAGCACACTCTGTGCCCGATGTTTTCAGCTGATTGGCATTTGTTCATGGGAAATGGCAGCCTAATTGACATCCACTTGACAGACAGCCAATCTATTGGCAGAGGAATTTTCCCTTCAGCCCTACTGTTCCTCCAACCAGGAAACAATTTTTCCCTAAGTAATGAGTAATGAATGCAAAGGTCCAGGGATGACCCAAGACGTTGATATAGTCTATTCAGAACCAGAGTTCTGGATGGGACCACTAGGAAATTTTCAGAGTCAAACATGGAGAGCACTGGGGGAAGGGAGCATATAGGAACGGTCCATAACACACTGGGAGAGCACATGGTTTGCATGCAGAAGGTCCTAGGTTCAATTCCAGGCACCTCCAGTTTAAGGATCACGGATCAATTAATGGAAAAGACCTCTACCCAAGAACTTGGAAAGCCACTGCCAGGAATACTATACTAGAAGGGCCAGCATCAAGTGTAGGCATCTGCTGAGGGCCCACACCTAGCAGGGACCCACTGGCAAGAGCTCCCTGGAGTTGCTCCTCTTCTCCATTACATGATCTTACACCAACACAGACTAATAAGCTACTGTGAGTAAACTGACACACACACACAACCACTTGCTGGCTATAAAACCTTGGGACTTTGCAGGCTTGGGACAAAACTCCATACACAGCCTCTCCTAAATGGGAGGCACCTGATCCAACAACAACGGAGGGAAAATCCAGGGTGCACTGAATAGGGGGTAGCACAAATAAAAATAAACCTTTGGAAAATAAGCAAAACTAAAGAAAATGGCCAAAACTAAGCATTTTCTCCATAGCCTAAACTGCACAATTGCACAGGTACAAATCCAGGCAAATGCAAATTTGCACAAATACATGCATTTTTTGCCATTTTCTTTAGTTTTGCTTATTTCCCCAAGGGTTTATTTTGCACCCCAGATTTTCCCTCCCCTGGGTGTGATTGCACAGGGTTTTGAAGGTGGATCAGATACCTCCCAACTAGGAGAGGCTGTGTGTGAAGTTTTGTCCCGATCCTGAAAACCTTCAAGGGTTTATAGAGCGCCGACAGTTATATGATCCCATCTTCCTGCGCAATACCATAGGTGAGCAAATTAACCCATGGTGCCTGACAGATGGGTTAAATAACCCCTACAGCAAACCATGGGTCAGCAGATTGGATTATTTCAGGCAAATAACCCATCGTGAGTTATTTAACCTATCGTGGGTTATCATGTGTAAAGAAAACCAGAGAGGTAACTGCGGAAATTATTCTTATTTCACTGACGGACCAGCCACTCCTACTGCAATCACATATGGGATTAAGTCAAGACACCTTCACTTCACCACACCGTTCCTTGTGTCCCCATTGATTGAAATCTGCATGAAGTATGGACTTGGCCAGCAATGATGAAAGCAAATAAGGACTAGTGTTACTAGTCACACCAATGCCCAACACTCACAACTTGTTCTCTGCCAGTGTATCTTTTTACCTTATTACTGCAGAACAAAGTCAACACAGCGTATTAAGTGTGTGTGCATCCACAGGGATATTTATATAATGAGGGGTGGATGGGGAGAGAATGAAGCCCACAATGGATTAACTTTCTTTCAAGAGAAGTTGTATAATTTTTAAATCGCTTGCCCATAATAGTTCATTAAAAGTAATAAACTAAAAGAATCTCGGTGAGTGACAAAAGAGATCAAGAGCTCCTTTGATTTCTGAGCCAGAAGAGCAAACTCTTAATTAGTTCAGGGCTGACAGCTGACTTTTTTGGGTGAGCGAGGGGAGAGTTCCACTTCATCGGTTCTTCTCTAAGCATGACTAAGTCTGGATTCAACCTACTGAAAACTGAAATAATGGTCTCTCCTGATGCCCCCCTGCAATAAACAAACAAAAATCAGCTCTGCTCTACAATGTAAGGCAAGTAAGTGTCAGAAACGTCAGATTGGAATACAACTCAGCAAGACTGGGAAGCATTTAAAACCTTGTAGGTTTTTTAAAAAGGGCACTGGAAGTACAGTATCTGAGGTCTCACACTGGCATAGCGATTACATTACCTTCCACCTAGCCATGATGGCAGTTTTGCAAGCAAGCTGTTGGGTGAAAGTTGTCCTTCTCCGGCCCTGCTTCCAAAGTTGCTTTAGTTGGATATATTGGGGATTGAACCCAGTCTTTGGCAAAACACATACTTGTGACGTTCCTGCCTTCTCCTGTGAGAATTCCCCTTCTCTAAGGCCTTTCCAGCAAGTGCCACCTCCTCTCACACGCAATTTTGCTACCTTTAAAGCTCAGGCCCAATCCCTTGCACTTTTCCCTTTACTACCTCCCTCTTATGTAGCCAAGAGCAGAAAGTGTAGGACTTCATAAACAAAGAAAGCTTTATTAATCACAGTAATAAATTGCGGAATAACAAACAAGTAACTTTTAACAGCTCTATCAATATATGCTCTCTCATATACAGTACTCTATATCACACTCTCAAACAATCACTTCACAAATTGCCAGACCTCCCTTTCTCAGTTCTCAATCCTAAAATCCTATCTATATCCCTAACTGGGTCACACAGCACAGCAGTTTATATAGCACACACACTCAACCAATCACACATATGCAAATCCATAATTCTTCTGCACTCCTGTCTCACACCACAAAAATACTCAACATAAAACGCAGATAGAACCGAACATTGGTACCAGGAGATGAGAATTAGCCCTGTCCAGGTGAAAAGCAGGGTGGGCCGGCCAGCCAGGAGGAGCTTCAGTCTGATAGAGGGCTTAAAACTCAAGTCATGTGAATCCCTGCTTTTCCTGGACGATAGCGGGAGCTAACCCATCGTGGGATGCCTTCCTCACATCAACGTGAACATGAGCACATAACCACAATCACAAGTTCATTATATGTAGATGTGTAACGTTACAGTGCTATGACTCTTGAAACAAGGCAAAACCGGTTTCATATGGGAGATTTTGGATACCATTAGGGGGCAACTGAGTGGGAGATCCAGAGGGCATAACTCATCAGGAAGATCCCTTGCACAATTCACACAAAACACACAGCAGTGCTCTTGTGCAGCTTCTGTTCATCACAATGGAGTTTGTGAAGGAGAACTTTATCTGAAAACTTCCTACAAATATGGTCTATTTCCTCAAGCCATGAGATATTCCGGGGCAGTGCTGATGGGACGTACTAAAACAAATGATAGTACTTGCCCATAGAGAAACCATATTTGCCCATATGGATCTATAGGATAGTACCTGCCCATAGGGAAAAATAGGACTGTACTTGTCCATAGGGAAACCATAGTTGCCCATAGGGATCCATTGGACAGTACTTGCCCATAGGGAAACCATACTTGCCCATAGGGATCCATAGGACAGCACTTCCCATAGGGAAATCATACTTGCCCATGTCCTACGTGCCCATATATCCTACGGGCACATATGATTTTCCTACGGGCAAGTACTGTCCTGTGGATCCCTATGGGCAAGTATGGTTTCCCTATGGGCGAGTGCTGTCCCATGGATCCCTATGGACATGTATGGTTTCCCAATGGGCAAGTGCTGACCTATGGATCCCTATGGGCAAGTACTGTCAAATTCAAATTTGTTTTAGTACGTCCCACTGCTGATGGTTTTCATTTCTTTTGGATGCGAGAGCACTGGAGATGTAAGGCAACTCTGTAATATATGTTTTATTTACAAATATACAAGCACAGCATAAATTGAGATAAGCAAGTACTATTCTAAGTCAGTAAATCCACCCACCCCCCACATCAGATTTCCAGAGACACGCCTCCCGGTGGCCCTTTATCCAACTCACAGCAATGCCTGTTTTTCAAAGAGAGAAAAAATGGAGCAAGCCGCTCTTCATCCCTCCCCACATTCACACACTTATATCTGCTTCCTTCATTTAGCTGGGTGCCTAACCTTCTCCAAATTCTGATAGCACTCTCTCCTGCCCCCCATCAAACCCTCAAAAGAACTGCATCTGCTGTTTTACTATATTTTGATAAGCTCGGCCAAAGTCCAGACAAGTTGCAGCAGGATTGGGAAATAAAACTGGATAAGGCACTATCAGTAGCATATTAGGAGATTAATGTTGGCAGAGAGGGTTAATTATTAACCTATTAAAGTAAACTGTATGGCGAATGCTTGAGTTCTAGATGCCAGTATTGAGGAAACCGGAGAAACAAATTCTTGGTTCAGGAAAGCCTATGAACTTGCTTGCCTTCGGCAAGTGTAACACTACCAGTCTGCTTTTTCAGTAATGTATAGTTTCCATTCTAGGTAGCAGTCTCTTTTCAGGAAAGTATTTTAAGCAAAGGAGCTGCCCAACAGAGATATCCACATGGGGAAACCTGAATATTCTATTCGCTGAAGCCCACACTTCAAATCTCCCATCAAATCTGGCTTCAGCCAAAATCCAGCTATGGGCCCTTTATGCTAAGACGTTACATATGAGAACACCACATAGTGCCGCTACCTACCTTTGCATGCAAGGCTATGGAAAGGAAATGGTAACCCACCACTGTTTTCTAAGCTTTAGCTATGCAAACTGTTCAATAGCACAAGGATATTCTAGACCTCTTTCTATTTCTGTTCTGATTAAACATCTGAAGAATTTCAAACAAAACCCAAAGGAGTTTTTGCTAGGCCTTGCAACATGCTGTGGGAGTGGGGAGTCAAAATCCTTAGATGGTCACCAAATTCCCCCCGACGTTTGAAGTGATTCTTGAGATTCCCTCGTAGATGATACACCTTGAGAAACTTCCAACAAAGCCAGAAGAGTTTCAATGAAACTAGCATGTCTCAAGAGGTATCTGCATGTCCCTACTCCCACTGCTATAACCAACAAATGGGGCTGAGGAACTACTGGGATGCAAACATCCAGTATGCCTGGATATCCTTGGAAACAGAGCATGGGAGTGTGCTGCCACCTGCTCCTCCTCTAGTGGGAGGGGGATAGAAAAACAGAAGGGGAAGAGAAAGAGAGTGCTTCAGCTTGAACACCAGAAATGTCTCTAGCATCAAGGCAGCCAAATACAAACACATCCCTTCAGTCCTGGGGAAATTATCATCCTCTGTACATTTTCTGGAAGAATTCATGATAGCAAATTGCTCCTTCAAACACCAGACTGCAGAGCAGAATGAGTTATAATAACATTACAGAGAAGAGGCGCAAGCCATATCTAGGGCCCCTTTGCACTACCACTTCTCCCAGACCTAGGGATGGAAGGAAGCCATCTCATAATCAAGCTCATTGTTCCCAAAAGAGTGGGGGGGGGGGGGAGAGAGAGAGAGAGAATGTAGTACAGAGACAGAGATTTATAGTAACCAAAGTGCAAGAGGATCCTGGTTGCAAGGCTAACCGAGCAGAGGACTTCACTCCCCAGTACAATCATCTTCCATAACCCTGGGAGCTGCTCTGCCAATCCTGGTTCTAAGATCAACCAACCTCACCTGTTTCCCTGGGTGGTGCCAATCTCTTACGTCAACACTGAGCACACACCCACATTATTTACAGACTATGGGTAGATTAGGCACAGCATATAGTTTAACTGCTATGTGTGGGGTTAGGTTAGAAACTGTACCCTTAAAATAAAGCATGTATCCTCTTTCACTGAAACCTTAACTTTCGTAGGTTAGAGAGCAGGTGTACAATTGTGGACTGGCACTAAGTAGGGAGAGCCTTACCTTGCTGGTGAATGGACACATGCCAATTATGCTACAGGCTTGTTACTATAGCAGTGACATACCTAACTTTTTTGACACTATATTTCCCCCTGCTGTAACAACCGCATTTGCCAGTTGTTGAAAATGCTAGGCAGACAATGCAAATTTGTATGTACTTATTTTAATATTTATTGTGCTTCAACACCAAAGGCTTGCTCTAGCTACGCTAACAAAGAAAGAATGTGGATATTCTGGGTCTCTGGCAATGCAACTTAAATCTGGTTAAAAAATATTCCTCATTTCAGATATTAAACTATCTGCGAAACACACGAACTTCATAATCAATGCTGAACATCTCCTAAAAACAAGATGCAATTGCCACGTTTCAATGACCATGTAGTATGTAACCATGCACCATAAAGTTATTTCAGACACAGAAAAATGAGTTTTGTTTTTATTCCAACTTAACAATAAAAGCCAACTTTAACTAAAAGAGGAAATATTAAAGGTTTACTTTAAAGAGCATGATAGTACAAAAACTAAAAGTGCATAACCATAAAATATCTTAAATAATATTAAGTAGAAGATTTTCAGGCACTTGGAGAACATTTGGTGTGAGTGTTTAGTTTCTAACTACCAACTAAAACTGAAAATATTTATCTGCTTTGATTCCGAATATGAAGAGAGTGACAGGTGGGGAGAGAGAAAATGCACACATCAACTGAACATGCACAATATTCAGTGTGGGGCTGCCTGGAATTTTCTGTTTTCACAATCTCGAGAAGTCGCCAGCAATTATCTGAAGATTATTTTTATTATTTACTTCGAAATATACATGCTTAGGATTGGGGGCTGCAGAGCCCATGTTTATGGCGGTGGTCCAAGGCTGGGACACGCTACCCATCAACAGGACTGCATACTCTGTGCTCCCTGGAAGACAGCTGCAGGAAGAGCTACAGGAAGAAGAGGTTCTCACAGAGCTCAAGTGCTGGTTCACGGTGCAGAACTTGCCCCGAGAGAAAGGCCAACTTGTGAGCATACTTGCAGGGGGCTGGCACTCTGATAGTTCCTGGCCAATTCCAGTACATGTGGCAAAGCTTGAAAGTCAGCCTATTAATAACCGGAGTGGGAGAGAGAAGAAGAGAAGAAAAATCCTGATTAGAATTCCTGGTCTCATACTCTGGATATTTGGTTTTTCTATCCTACAAGAATTTTGGGGGGCCTCTTGTAACATCAACTCCTCCTTTAACCAGGTTTTCCCCTATTATCCCGTCCCACTTGGGATTTTTTAACCCAAGGAGTGGGGCGTCACTGCCAAATCAGCTGGACCCACTGACTTAGCTAATCTTTTACCCAGCAACAATCAATGCACAGTGCATCAAATTTACCACTATTACTATAATTACAAATTGTGGGAAGTGGGTGCTGGCTATTAAGTATGTGGTGGCATAAATGGTGGCACACAGAATTTAACTCAGTAACACAAAATAAAAGTTTACTGTTTGCAAGATGTTGTTTAAGTGTTATAGCTGTTCATAGGTGTACACAAGGGGTGTGCTAGGTGTGCCCAGGCACACCCTAATGTCTCAAGCAATAAGCACCAAATTGAGGAGGCCACTGAGTAGGGATCCAGAGAGGATCCAGATGCAGTGGGAAGAAACCTGCAGCTGTCCTCCAGCTGCTCTGCTGGTGCGCCAAAGAACCACTGCCTCCAAGAGATCACCATTGCTCCCAGGATTGCTCTGCTGGGAGCCTCTCTGCTAGGACCGTGCCCCCTCGGCCACTAGGCCTCTGCTTGAGCAGCTGCAATGGCCCTCCTATGGTCAGGCAAGCAGAATAGGGCATCAGTGTCTACAGTGTTTACTAAATAAATGAATAAAAAATGTTCTTTATGACCGAGTATTCAATAAGCATTTACCTTTCAAAGAAAAATTCCCTAGGTGCACACCCTAATGAAACGCGCTGCGCACGCCTATGTAGATGTTATTATTTACATATGTGATTAATAATTAGCCTACACCTGCCTCACTACCCCTCTAAATCTTCCCTCCCCAACTAGGACAGTGCATCGTCAAAGTCCAAAGCACATTTAACTTCAAACTGTCAGTTCATCCCTTTTAAAACCTCAGAATTCTCACACATGCACAAGCCCCTCCCATTTTCACTCACTCTCTAGCATTCTGTTAACCCTAACTTACCTGGGTCACATTTTAACATATTAACACATATATATTTAATAATAGGCACATTATTATACCTCTATTGTTGTTTGGCCTTGAATCATCCTGATCCTTCTGATAAAGCCTCTCACCTAATCATGTACTGTACATTAATTAAGCCACAAGGCACTGCCGGCAGACTTACCATTTAAATCAGTGACAAGACACAAACGGGAAATGGAAAGGAAAAGATAATGTTGAATACAGAGTACAATGGAGAAAAATCAAACGAGAAAAAGATGGCAGAAACGAAGCATGGAAGAGCCAGACGGGAATGCAAGATAGAGAAGAGAAACATCAAGGGCTTTTTAAGATATGGCAGGAGATGATGATGATCACACACAGAGAAGAAGAGATCTCAATGTATTTTACCAGAGGTACTGCTTTATGTGCTGTGTTGAGCACTTATACACAAGAGTTTTTGTCTTTTGCTTTAACTGGAAGTCATTGGGGAGAAAAGCACAGCCATTTGCCCTGTGGGGTGGGACAGGCTACAGCATTTGTCCCTTAAGTCGGCCACTGCCTCTCAATGAGTGAGAGTAACTCCAAGAGCTGCAGATTAATTTTAACTGGGAGTGGGGGAGCTACACTAGCTAGACTCCTCAGCCAGTGCTGAGCATGAAAGCCTGTTAACTCTCTGTGCCAGATCGCTTGTCCATATGGCATACTTTAACAAAGGGGACAGAACTCTGGCCTATCAAAGGGTGCAGTCAAACCCCGAGCTCCAATTTAGCAACTTTATTAAGATTAAACAATGAGGGAGAAATTAGTAGAAAGCCTATTTTTTAAAAAAGAAAAAAAAGAAAACGGTTTACTTTCGAAATATTCGACACTAAAAAGAAATTCTACCACTTACTTCTTTGAAGCAAGGATCACCCATGTTCCAAGGCAGCAAAACAACGACAAAATATTTAACAAATTTCGTAAAATTAAGCCCCATGTTTTATCCCTGTAGACTCGGGGAAGAGAGCTGGCAGTGAAAAGTTCACCAGAGATAGCCCATTATCTAATTGAGGGGATTTTCTTGCACTCTCGGAAAAATTGTGCGTTTCAGCACAGAGTCCCTGTGGAAACAACAAGCTACCTAGGCAAAAGATCTATGAAGAGGAGACATTTCCACTTGATTCCTGGTAGACAGGTCTCACTAGGGGAGAAGGAATTCCATCTTGTGATGCTTAGTACACGATAGGAGGGATACTATGGAATGGCGATTCTAATTCACTGATCTAGACATAGGGATTTTTTTAAAGAGACAGACATTATGTACTCAAGCCTCTCTACCATCTCTTTCTAGACACTCTAATTATTCACAGTGTTTTGGAGATCTTCAAGTTGGAGTTGCTTAGTACTTCAACAGTCCTGGGCAATACTGGCTGCTTTATCATGGGGTAAAAAAACCTCAGGCTCTTGGCCACAGTAAGTCCCATGAAAACATTGCTCCATTACACATAGCATAGCAAGGAAGCATAGCGTGTGCAGTTCAAGCACCACTTTCCTGTTCAATTCCAAGGGGAAAAGGCGCTATCGCTCAGTGGTAGAGCACATTTTGCAAAGAGAAGATCCCAAGTTCAATCCTGGGCATTTCCAGGTAGGGCTGGGAAAGACCCATTTGAAACCCCGAAGAGCCACTGCCAGTTACTGTAGACAGTACTGAGCTAGATGGACCAATGGTCTGACTCAAGGCGCTGCTGAAAATGGCTCCACAAGACTTAACCAAACTGATACAATAAAAAAGAAAAAGTACACAAGAGAGGAGGGGAATGCCTGTGTGCCTGTCCACTTACACCTCTGTACAAAGGTAAGGGTGTGCAGCGTGTGCTCAGCGCAGAGCACTGAACATTTGAAAATGTAGCTCCAGAGGGGAAAACAAAATCCCTTTCCTGTGTGATAGGAATGTTTAAGAACAAAATGCAGTGATGGGCAAAGTACCTGCTCTTCAATTAAACAATTTAATGCATGAGATTCAGTGTTGTTAACCCATTATTGAGTCACCTTCTTGATTTTATTAGTAGCCTTTTGCTTTGTGATAGCATGTCAAAAGGAAGATCCAGTCCAAGGCTGGCAGTCCTGCTATTTTTTTAAAAAAGCAACCTCTGTCTTTTCAAATGCTCCCCTTGATCTTACACTCCTCTAAAGCATATCCTACCTTTCAATTTTTCCTTCTTGCTTCCACTATGTATAACATACACAGCTACATAAACACTCTAGTCCTGCTTTGAGTTCTTGTCCGACGATAAGGCCCAATTAAGCTCCAGTGAGCCAGGTAACACAAAGCCCAAATTTCCAGAGAGAATACCCCTAGGGCCGTTCTGTATAATCTCAAAAGCTGCAAACCTTTGCCAGAAGGCCATCCCACTATCGGAGAGGTTTACTGGGTTCAGACGATCACATTAGTAAAAGGAGCCGGCGTGGCTCTTCCCCCCCCCCCTCGCCGCATGGCCATCATTCCCACAATTCCCCAAGATACAACGCAGGTCAGCATGTCAACTGAATGCAGTGCGGCAGGGGTGGCTTCGTACCTACCCTACAACCCACGACCTGCCGAAGGATTGTACAGTGGGTACAAAGCCGCCCCCGCTGTGCCCTGTTCAAACGACCCAGCAACTGCTTTCAAATGGGATGCTGCACCATGGGGAATTATGCAAATGGCGGTCGCATGCACAACACGTGCATGCAAGGAGGGGAGAAGCCATGATGGCTTCTTTTGCCAATGCGATTGTCCAAGCACCCCTGTTTAGTATTTTGAAGGGCAAGGTACACCCTATTTCCCATTTTCTTCAAAATTATATACTCCATTCCCTCATGATCAAGTTGGTCTACACGCAAACATAAAAATCATAAAGCAAAACCCTAAAAATTGTCATTACATATAAAACATAAAATAGACTCACCTCTGCATGTGATCAGGACTGAGATTGGCAGTGTTCCTTACACAGACATAGTGGGTAGGGATACCACAGCCTTGTTGCGCATAGTGAGCTATCAAGTAAAAATCCACCCTGAGAATTATTTAAAGAAAAGGAAAGAAAAGAAGAGAGCTCACAAACGGTCAACACTACTTTTAGCTATAGAGAAGGCCTTGGTTCTTCAATTCCTTCAAAAAGGAGACTGGAAAACAGAGGCACTGAGCTGTAACTGTTAGACTTCAAGTGCTCATTTTGTGAAATCACACATGTGGGAATGCACCTGTGCAGTGCAGCCTAGTTGGGAACTACTGGAAAGTTCTGGAAGATTCTGAGTGCTGACTTACCCCTCTCCTTACCATGCATGAAGTAAGAAGAGGGAGTCAGCCTCTTCACACTAAGTTCTATCCATTGCCCAGAGGATAAAAACATGGCCTCTAGAGGGTCTCAGATTCTGGGGATGGAGGACAGGTTTGCATGATCAACAAGCCATTGTGGCTTGTTTAAATGGGTGGTGCATGCTGGGCGCCATTAAACTAATTACCTGCCTGGGTGCAGCTCCTAGTATTGTCCAAACCTGGACGGAATGGTGTGTTTGAGGGGGAAAACAAGCCTCAAATAACCCAACAGGCTATGCATTATTTGAGGGTTGCTTCCCCCTCAAACAAGCTATACCATGCTGCCCAGGTTCGGATGAAATGACAAGCCATTATTAGGATAATGGTGTCCAGCATGCACCAGCAACTTAAACAAGCCACGGTGGCTTGTTTTGATCATGAATCAGACTGCACAGAATAACCTAAAGGACAACAAGCAAGCAATTATGTTTTCCTATTTGTGGGACCAGTGCAGTCCAACATATACAAGAGATTAGTGAGTCAGGAGGTGTAGGCTAGGAGACAGCCAGGTGAAATGGCCATTGGGAATAGGATTCTTAAAGCTGCCATCTTGTTCAGAGCATCCAGTTTTATAGGAGTTGATGACAGTGGCCATACTGCAGCCCTGGAAATATCCCACGTGGAGATGCATCTAGTGCTACCAATAAACAAGTCCACAGAGCATGCAGATGGACTGCTCAAAATAAGCAGGGCCCTCGTCCATCTGGAGATAAACTGAGCAGAGAGGAGAGAAAACTGCCCTTGGCAAAATCCCAAAGGTAAAGAAATATACACAGATGAAGCAGAGTTGCTGAAGTTCTGTTTATAGAAAAAGTCATCAAGAACAAAGAACGTAAGAGCCATTTTGGATCCGACCAAGGGTCCATCAACTCCAGCACTGTGTTCACATACTGGCCAACCAGCTGTTGACCAGGAACGCACAAGCAAGACATAGGTGCAACAGCATCGTACCACCCATGTTCTCCAACAACTGGAGTGTACAGGGTTACTGCCTCTGCTACTGAAGGTAGCACATTGCGATCAGGACTAGTGGTGATTGATAGCCTTCTCCTCCAGGAATTTATCTAACCCTCTTTTAAAGCCATCCAAATTGGTGGCCATCACTACATCCCTAACTATGCCCTGTATGAAGAAGTCCTTCCTTTTATCTGTCCTGAATATCCCACCAATCAGCTTCATGGGAGGACCACAGATTCTAGTATTATGGGAGAGGGAGAAAAATGTCTCCTTATCTACGTTCTCCACATCATGATTTTGCACACTTCTACATATATCCAGAGTTAAAGACTTTCAGTCACAGGCCCTGGGATGGGAAATATGCTAGAAGCACAACCTGAAACAGACGAGGAATTGTGAAACTATATTAGTGAGAAAGAACTAGTTTCTGAAAAACTGTAGCTAAAGAGAATCTGAGGTAAGTGCAGTCAAATTTCTGACTTGTCTTGTTAAGGTAAGACTCCCAAGGTAATCTCCCTTTGTAAAAACAAAACAAACAAATGAAAAACAAGCAAGCAAGAGATATGGCATACTGAACTTCCAGGAAGACAGCATACAGAAGAAGAGTGGCTTTATCCCCAGGTTAGTGGTAATTAGAGATCACTGCCAGGTGAACCTTGACAGAAGTCCACAGTAGCCCTTGTTCTTTGAGAAGCTAAATAATTTAAAATTAGACACAGTAGAACAGTCTGGAATAGCACCCCCTAAGGAAAATCCAAAAGGAAAAAGTGATTCTACTTTGATGCTTAAAATGTACGGGTGGAAGACCTCCTGTGTTTAACAGTTGCACTCAACATTTACATAATCAAATTTTAGTTTTATTGTACTCTTAAAGGAAATCTCCATTGATGGTTCTCCTTTTCTATAGAACTATAGGACTCCTCCCCTTCCCAGTTACTACTTCCAAGAAGGAAATAGGGCCACACCCATTTCTTAAATCTCACAGAAATGATTAAGCAATCAGGTAGCCCCTTAACAGGATCTTCCAGGACTATACTACATTTCCTTGTTTTAAGGAGGATTTCCTTCACCTTGGCTGCCTCTACAAGAGGCATTTAAAGCTCTTTCAAGGCGCATTAAAAAAATTACCTCTACAAGAATGGAGCGCAAATCGGGCGTAGAGGTGCGCTATCCCTCCGATTATGCGCATTATTGAATGCGCGTTAAACAGCGAGTTTTATTTTGCTCCGGCCGTTAAAGCGCATTTTGGCTATGTGAACAAGCACTTATGCGCATTAACTACTTGTAAAGCACATTTTGGTCATCCGTTAATGCGCTTCAGCGATTATGCGCATAATCGCCTAACCAGGCACAAAAGCGAATCCTTGTAGAGGGGACCATTGTCTCTCAGTAAGGAGTCTTATAGAGGATTGGTGAAATGAAATAAAGACATGCGTGTGGAAGAGAACAATATTTTAATATCAGAGCCCTGCTGTATGACTGACAATTTATTTTATTTTATATCTCTTAGCTTTCCACACACAAAAATGACACTCAAGGTAACTAACAATAAAACATAAATTAAAAAAACTTAATTAAGACATGAGAGACAATGGCTCAATTCGGACGACATATTAGGCAACGGAGGGGTAAATAACGTACTGACCGTGCGTTAGGCAGGAGGAGCTCCACAGACGACATGCTACAGCCAGCGCTGCTCGGCACCAGCAAACGCCCCGGCTGCTACGAACTTGCGGCGGCCATTTTGGTTGCAGCCTCTCCTCCCTGTGTCCTCCAGCCGTATCTCAGCAGGCACCATGAGTTCTGCCAGCTGCATAGAGCGGCCGGGGGATTTTGGCTGCTCTAGGCAGCAGAATTCTATTCCGAAACGGAATAGTCCACGGAGAGAGGGGAGGCTGAATTCGGACGACACTTTAAACAACGGGGCTTCCGGCTAAACAACGTGCAAGCCCGTCGTTTCGCTCCATTGTTTAAAGTGCCTGATTAATGTACTGTCAGTTGTATGTGCGTTGTGTGTTGCCCTCCAAACGACACAATAAGCAGCACAACTGATGATTGTTCCCTCCCTCCTCCGTGTCGTCTGAATTGAGCCATTGTCAAATTTTCTACAATTATCTCTCTCCAACAAGGGAGAAAAGGACAGAAGTCAAAACCAAGCTGAAAAGCTGGGACTGGAAACAACAGAGGCAGAAATGAGATTAAGAGAATCAGAAGCAACTGAAGGTGAGAGCAGTTAAAGAAGTTACACTTAGGTGTCACATGGCTCGCTCGGGCAAGTAGGAGACTTTGGGCTTAACTTGGGGAAAGCAAATTACAAGCCAAGAATTGGAAGCTTCTTGGGAGCATTTTAGACAAAGAAGAAATGACTCAAGTAGCAGTAAGAAAATTAAGACTTGCTATAATGAAAGGAAAAACTGGAGCTGTTCCTAGTTCAGTTGGTGGTTAGAAAGCTCTCTTATAACAAGCCAAACCACTGATCAGTATTGTCTACACTGACAGCACCTCTCCAGGGTTTCAGACAGGTTCCCCCTCCCCTGCCTTGAAATAAGAAGAGTTGAACCTGGAACCTGCAAAGCATGTGCTCCATCACCACTGAGCAATAGCACTTCCCAACTTCTTCTGGAGGGCATTGTTGGCGTTCTTTGCATTTTGATGGCAAGATCTTCTTTCTGTTGACCACCATCACACTGTGACTGAAGTTAACTGCCAGGTACAATGCTTAAGGGAGATGGGGGTCAGTAGACAGCAGCCGCCACCGCCACCGCCACTACCGCCACGGCTTGCGATGTGGCTGGCCACATTAAGTTGTTGTTTGGCAACTCTGGAAGCCTCCAGGTAAACTCAAGCAAAACACTTCTCTTCAGAGAGCCTGGTTAACAAAGCCATTCTCCCCCACCCACCCCCACACAGGCCAGGTAATATTCAACTTTTATCACAGCTGCCAAAAAGTAACCTTTTCTTCCCATCAGGTCAGGTTGAACACCTGTTTGAGAGGCTTGGGGTGCTTCCAGACAGAGGGCTCACCGCACTAACTAGAAAGCATTGTGCAGCTATTCCATCTTTTTCTCCTTGACGGATTTCTTGTCGTAAGAAAAAAAAAAAGGGTGGAAGAAGCTGTGGAAAAACATGGGAGGGGGGAAGACATTGCTGTCTGAATCTCCTGTAAAATTCCATGAATCAGGCAAGGCAATGGTGTGCTAACATCCTCTAGAAGCACCCATGGACATTAGAAAGATAGACAAAGGGTGTCAAAGTAGAATGCTCTGCCTTAGGCAAGGAGATCTCCAAAAGGAGCATTGCCACAGCCTTGGAACCTCTGGATTCAATTCTAAAGGATCTGTGTCGATACTGAAGTCTTAGTCTGCATGATCCAAAGCCATCGACACAGAGTTCTAGCATGCCACTTTCAACCTGCATTGATTCATGGTGGGGAGTAGAGTGGAGAGAGTTGACAGGCACGTCCTTTCCCAGGCTTCAGTTCTAGTTCTGATGGCTTGAATGTTTTAAACAAATGAGAGTATCAGACGACTGAAGGTTCACTGGCCAGAACAGTTTGTGCTTGGTATTTCTGCACCCTGATTAGTACCTTGTTCCACTGTATGACATCTTTGCTCCCACTTGAAACAGTCTGTGAATACCCTGAGTCTTCCCATGCCCCAAACGGTGTCCCTACCCAAGCAAGGTGACCTAAGAAAACGAAGATGAAGGATGACACAGACAAAATGGAGTTTATCCCAACTGAGATTAACCTTGACGTGGATTATTTATCTTGGGCAGAGAAAGGGGGAGAGGAGACAATGCAGAGACCTAGATACCCTTGCTGTAAACAGCAGCTTTTTCCTATGGAAAGAGTAGAGCAGCCTATGGAGAGATGCAGAGAAAAAGCACTGTTAACTGCTACTCACTCACCAGTCTTGGCTGGTGATTGTGTGGTCTATCACTGTACCCGGAGAAGGAGTTGTGAAATGATCACTGGCTGCAGAATAGATGTTGGCACTGATTTTCTTCTGAACCACAAATACCACCATTTTAGGCTCATAATCCTCAAAAGCGTCAAAGCATTTCTCCAGCTGTGGGATTTCGTAGCTCTCTACCATTTTTAGCTGACTATCTGACACCCCATCTCTGTAAACCACTATCTTCTCAGGGAGGCAGTGGTTGACCTTCAGGAAAATAAACAGGCATGTAATACATGAAATGAAACCTGGATAGCTTAGGCAAACATTTTCTGAGTCATCTAGATCATTTCCATATGCACACATACTGCATTTATTTACTAATAAATATATTCAGCCCCCTCATTTCATTCAAGATATTCAAGGTTACAGCTGACCTCACAAAAACGCAAAGGAACAAGTTATGGGCAGATTACGGAAAGAAAATTGTAGTGGTGGCTAGACTGTCAATGGAAAATAATTCTCTCTAGTGTTATATTTATTATTGCACCATTCAAATAAATTGCTTTCTACAGAATATAGTTTGCAATCCAACAAGGAGCAGCAAAGTAAGAAGACATGGTAATCAAACATAAATGTGAACAAATGAAGCTACATGGACTTAATTTTCACCACAGTGGTTGGAGGGAAAGTCTAATAGTTTTTCTACATGAGACTTTTAACCCACCACTTTACTGAGGCTTCTGTTTCCAGATTCCTTGTGGGATTAAGATCAGTGCCATTTTGATGCATTCCCGCGGCCCCTTGGTGTTTTTCTTTCTTTGCCTTTCTATATGTTCCATTACACAACCACTAGGTGGTGCAGTGATATAGTGGAATTGCGGAAATACATGGGGCAGTTTCATGCTGCCATTCAGCATATAACCACTTTCCTTCTTCTCCATAAAAAATCTGCTAAAATGCTTGCAAAGCAGAGGCTCTGGAGGATGGCAACATCGGTCCCCTCTACAAGGATTCGCTTTTGCGCCTGGTTAGGCGATTATGCGCATAATCGCTGAAGCGCATTTACACCTAATACCTCTGCACGAGAGGTGGCGAAGCGCATTAACGGATGACCAAAATGCGCTTTCCAAGTAGTTAATGCGCATAAGCGCTTATTCACATAGTCAAAATGCGCTTTAACGGCCGGAGCAAAATAAAACTCGCGATTTAACGCGCATTCGATAATGCACATAATCGGAGAGATAACGTGCCTCTACGCCCGATTTGCGCTCCGTTCTTGTAGAGGTAAATTTTTTTAAGCGCCTTGAAAGAGCTTTAAACCTCTCTTGTAGAGGCAGCCATCGTGTAAAGGACCCACAAACTACCATGAGTGAGGAATCACAAGTGCATAGTAAATGCCTCATGTAGAAATGCCCTAAGAGTTTAACCCAAAGGCTTTGGCGGAAAAGGTGGATTTTTAAGCACGACATGCAGAAAAAAGGAGAGGAGTTAGTACCACGCAAGTATTATGGGAGCATGGAAGAGCAGCAATGAGAAATTAATGGCGTCTTAAGAATTCAGGAGAAGTTTAGTCAGCTGAGGGTAGTAGAAGAGCAAAGACCACAGGCACGGATATACTGGGAAATAAAGACAAAATAAGGTAACATAGAGAATGGGATTTGAAAGGCATTACATGGGTTTGGATAAAACACAAAAGTAAATGGATTTTGGCAGTTCTAGACAGAAGTGAAAAGATGGAGGTGTGACAAGGGATGGCAAGAAGAAGACTGCAGCAGTTGAGATGAGAAGTGATTGGAACATGGATCAGTTTTAGCCTAGATCAGGGGTGGGCAACTTGTGGTCCTCCAGATGTTTTTACCTATAACTTCCATCATCCCTCACCACTGGCTATGCTGGCTAGGGCTGAGAGAGAGGCTACAGTGGGTAGCTTTGATTTATAACTGATGAGGGCAACATCCTTGGCAGAAAGTGGGGAACTGATGTGATCCTTACTTTATTGTCAGTAGGGCTAAAACAAACTGGTAATTAATCCAGGCAAGATGGGGTATTACTGGTTGGTAATTCATCCACTGGGTGAAGCTCGTCCAGCCTATTCTAAATAGCCTTGGGATGCTTATTGATCCAGCACTGTCATTAGGCTCTGTGATGTTCTACGGTTTGAAATATGAATGTGTTGTAAAAGTTATTGTTTAGAGTTGCAGGTCTGGGTGAGTATGGAATGAGTGGTGAGAGCTGATCGGTTAGTTGTTTGGAGTGCCAGGATTGGTGGAGCGTGGGAGGAGCTGGGGAGCAAATAGTGTGTGTGTGTGTGTGTGTGTGTGTGTGTGTGTGTATATATATATATATATATATAATGTCAGACAGAGGGAGAGCTGACAGGGGTTGTTTTGGGTGGAATTGAGGAGGGGGTGGATTGTGTGTGTGTGTGTGTGTGTGTGTGTGAGAGAGAGAGAGAGAGAGAGGTGCTTTGATTGATTAATATACTGAGAGAAAAGTTTAGCTTAAGAAACATTTTGAAAGATAGAGCAATATACTTGAAACCTAAGCTTACTGTGCACGTAATTTACTTAATGTTAATAAATCTTGTTAATTTGATCAAACTGGTGTGGTCATTGAAAGTATACCGGAAGGTACTGGTGGCAGCGGGAACCCAGATGCTTATCTGAGGCCAGGTTGCTGGGCTGTAGAGCTGTGAGGCCTAATAGTAAAGGCGGGACAGGGGCAGCAGCAGCAGCAGCAAGGGGCTAGGATAAGGCATCACAGGCTCAAGTAACCTCTGCAGCTTGAAATGCGTTTTACTAAGCTTGTTTAATACGTCAGCTGTGACCTTACATGGACGGAGATAGCTTGGGCACAATTACCTATCCCCTAGTAACCTCCCATTTAGACTACAGCAAAGTGTTTTACATGGGGCTGCCTTTAAAACAGTTTGGAAACTGCAGTTGGCCCCAAATAGGCCACTGGATAACTAGTTGAAACTGGGTAGTTTGACCATATTATAAGCTGCATTGGCTCGTAGTTCATTTCCAGGCCCAGTGTAAAGTGCTGTATTTAATTTTGGGCTGCATGAGTTTTGTTTTGTTTTAACTTGCTTTTGACTGTTTTATAGTCTCTTTTGTATTTAAATTGCCTTTATGTTGGTTTATTATAAATCACCTAGAAAACTTGGTTATAGCGTGGCTTATCAATGTCATAAAATGAATAACTTCCACCACTTTCACATGTACGTCACTTTCCCTCTGTTCAGCATGAGCTACCTCCTCTCCCCCACCCCCTCCTAGGTGTCCTGTAATTAGACCATATTTCTAAGCTGGTGGATTAATCCCTGTAACAAGACGAGAGTGTATGCATTAACTATAGGACTTCAAAGTGGTTGAAGTGATACCCACCCCCATCTTAAACAAGATGAATGGATTCAACTATTGGTAGATAGTACCAATCGCCACTCCAGCGTATTTAGCTAATTCACACCCTGGACATGAAATTCTGAACTGGAAAGCAAATGGATAGAGGACAGAGGGAAATTGTACTGGATTGGATGATATCGAATGGAGACTTTGGCTGCCTCTACAAGAGAGGTTTAAAGCTCTTTCAAGGCGCTTAAATTTTTTTACCTCTACAAGAACGGAGCGCAAATCGGGCGTAGAGGCACGTTATCTCTCCGATTATGTGCATTATCGAATGCACGTTAAATCGCAAGTTTTATTTTGCTCCGGCCGTTAAAGCGCATTTTGACTATGTGAACAAGCGCTTATGCGCATTAACTACTTGGAAAGCGCATTTTGGTCATCCATTAATGCGCTTCGCTGCCTCTTGCCGCCTCTCGTGCAGAGGTATTAGGTGTAAATGTGCTTCGGCGATTATGTGCATAATCGCCTAACCGGGGGCAAAAGCGAATCCTTGTAGAGGGGACCTAAAACTTACCTATACATTCTTTTACTTGTTCACTAAACAGTGGTTCAGACACTGGTGTATCTCCTCTCCATCCATTCAGGGATAGATTTTAAAAGAAAAACTTGTCTGGAGTTGATTTCTCTAGAGCTGGTCAATGCTGACAAAGCAATAAACCTATAGCCTATCCAAAAAGCTCCTGCTCCCAGGAAAACAGAATAGTTCCCAGACAAAACTGCACAACTGTCTGGTGAACAAGGAGAAGGAGAATCACAGGCAAGCTAGTTCTCCATTCTCCTTACTTGTCACTATCCAGTGGCCCCAACACTGGGGATTAATAAAGGACAGCACCCCATTCCCCAGGAAGGGGAGGTGTTTTCTCCTTCTTCTGCCTGATCTGTAGCAGAGGATAAAAACCAGTTAGAACCAGTTGCTCAGACCATGACTGGAACCTGCAACCATTCAACGAGGAGGCAGGAGAAAGACTGGCTCTAGAAAGGAAGGTGGTGCCTCCTAGTCCAATTCCCAACCAAGTCTTTCTTCTAAAAGAACCTGCCTGCTAGTAGACAGAAAGGAAAGGACCTGTATCTAGGCAGGGACCTGCTGGAGTACGCGCAGTGGGACGGTGGGGGAGGGTTCCTGCCGAAATTTCCCTCAGCTATAGAAGCTTCCCGAAGCGAGGCTCCACGCAGGCGCAGAGCCCATATGTATGATGCATAAAGACCACACAGAAGAACTGGTGGGTCCTCTGAAATACATTCTAGAACCCACCCACCCACGCCAAATTTGCCTTTTCAGTAAAGGACAGGAAGTTGTTAGGCTGGTCAGTTTTCTCTGTACACATGTCCCTCCCAGAAAAAAATGTTCACTCATTTCCTCACCTCATGGAACTTCTGCAAGGCACTCACCAGGCAGACCTTCAGGCTATCTACAATTTCTTGATGAGGCAACTGGAATACAACCCTAGAGTACCACTTCGTCAAAGTGCTGGGAGCAGGGGGGGAAAAAGAATGTTAGCAATGTTAATTTGAGATATAAAGCGTCATTATTCACAATCAGGCCAAGCTCTAGTTTTGGAAGTTGGCAATTTCTCAGAATTATCAGAGCCCTACCAACAAAATTGCTATATGTCAAATCTCTGTCCCTATCTTTCAGGGGTTTAATACTCCTCCAATAATATGATCCAATTCTAAAGGAAATAGAGCTAACAAGAAGCTGCAGCCTAAATGTTTAGTCTCATCGAGTTGGATCGAGACTTTGCATGCTTAGAGTAGACCCACTGAAATCAATGGGGCAAGTTAGCCACGCATGACTAAGTCTAAGTCTAACCTATTGATCTGTTATCCCAATGCCTCTTGAGCCTTTCTTATGACTCAGTTCCATGTAGATCTCAGTTCACAATAAATTACCTTAAAGTAGTGTAACTGTTGCCAGACTCAGTACTTCTACAGAAGCAGACAATCATTATTTGTCTTTCATATTTTGCACTGTCTCAAAGGGGACCCCCAAAGTGGCTTTAAAAAAAAAGTTCAAAGGGAAAAAAGCACAATACAATACAAACACACACACACACCTTAAGTCAAACAGAACTGAAAACAAAACAACACATCAAAAAGTATAATGACAACGCATAATCAGCAAGCAACTCAATTCAAATTCACCCCTAAAACCTTCACACTATTCAAAAGCACTTTGAACTGGAAACAAATCAGTACCTAACCTGAACCATGTAAAAAGGATCAGTTTGAAGACCAGCTGCTGCATTTTGAATCAACTGATGTTTCCAAGCACTTTTCAAAGATAGCTACAAGTAGAGTGCATTACAGCTACCCAAACTAGATGTTACCATGGAATTAATGATGGTCTCTAGGCATGCTTTACATGCAGTTAAAGTTAGTGATGCTACTGAGACTCTTGAAATTCAAACAACTCACAACATTGAACCTATCTTTGAAACCAGTGATTGGAATTACCTCTTTTAAAAAAAAGAAAAATACTAACAGCAGCCATGGGAAAAGGAGGCTTGGAATATCGATCAAAACTATGGCATGGGAGAATATCAATCAAGACTGTGGCACTGACCTCCTTTCCCCCACACTGTTTTTCTGTTGAAAATTACACCCTAAAGCTGGGACCAATTTCTGTAGCAAAACAGTGGAGAGGATTAAACCTCTTCTCCATCCAGTGTAAATTTGGTTTGAGCTCCCCAGGAACTGTTAATCAAAAACAAAAGAGGAACAATCCTGATCATAGGATTCAAAGATGCATTTGATAACACATCTAGTTTACACTGACGTCTCAGGGCCTTATTTAAAAAAAGATCAAAGAATTCCCCCCTCATTCCCCTGCTACCCAGATTGCCCCATCTGCTTCCACACAAGCCCCCAATGATCTCCTTCTCCTCTGCCCTCCCACAGGGAAAGGGAAGGAGAACCCTCTCCCTGCCACATGAAATGTCAGGCGCCTTCGGGAAAACTCCATTTACTTTGGCCTGATGCACCGTGTTCAGAAATGGAAAAAGGGGGAGAGGATGAGATCAACTACTTTTCCCTTTCCTACAGTGTGTTGTTCCCACCAGAGCATTGCAGCCGCTCCAGCTGAATAAGTGGGTGGGGCATCAGTAGGGGCAGGGGGGGCTGAGTAGATTAAGGAAGAGGAGACTGAGGTCTCAAAGGGTATAAATGCAAGTTGGCTTGAAATAAGTTGAGCAGCTTCCTGATTTTGGGGGAAGTATTATTATTATTATTATTATTATTATTATTATTATTATTATTTATTACATTTATATACCACCCCATAGCCGAAGCTCTCTGGGCGGTTTACAAAAATTAAAAGATTGAACACTAAAAAGTATACAAAATTTAAAACCATAAACATAAAACAGCTGACATTTAAAACATTTTAAACTGTTAAGCCTGGCCACAAAGTCAATTAAAACCTCAACTTAAGCTGTTAAAATGCCTGGGAGAAAAGAAAAGTTTTGACCTGGCTCCGAAAAGATAACAGTGTTGGTGCCAGGCGGGCCTCATCGGGGAGATCATTCCATAATTGGGGGGCCACTACAGAGGCCAATTAGATTGACTCATTTCCAAACCAAGCTGAAAAAAAGGGGGAACTCGCCCTTCGTTCGTTAAATATTTTTTAAAACTATTCTGCAACACTGGTCGAGAACACTTGGAACTCGATCATTCTTCGCAACTATCAGAAATGGCTGTTCTGGAAACAGCAATGGCTACAAGTGCTGAAACAGCCCCACATACCTAGATGCCAAAAGGCTTGAAATATTTCCAAAACAAAAAGCACTTACTGGTTGATGCTCGTCACAAAACCAACCACAGAGCGCTTTCCCCTGCTGGGGTCATGGTACACATCTATGCCAATCACCATCAACTGTTTCTGGAAGGCAGAAAGGAACCTGATTGTAGTGCAGCAGTATTACACTCAGGCACAATTCAACATTACACTGGGGAAAAGCATGACAATTAGAAATAATTAAGTTGCAAACTCGCTGTGTGATCGCTTGCAGGTTTCACTATAGCAGCCTTCCCTAACCTGGTAGCCTCCAGATATTGTTGGACCACAACTCCCAGAATTCCTGACTGCTAGCCATGCTGGCTGATGGGAGTTGAGGCCTGGAGAATCCCAAGATGGGGAAGGCTGCTGCACCACAGTATGCCTGAAAAAAGGTGAAGCAGTTAGCTACAGACCTAATTACAGGGCTTACTAGTGGGTTCTATATCAAAATGTTGTAGTATATCCTTGGTGAACATGTGTTACCTGAACTTGTGGCTGAGGGTTTTTTGTTGTTGTTTTTTAAATTGAAGTTAGCGTTAAAGACAGAAGTTCCTGCTCGAAGTAGACCTTACTTCATGTGCCTAACAGAAACCCATATCCTCTTTTAGGAAGACAGACACGCACATCCCTGCTAGTTTTCTTTTACTGTGCATTAAATCGTAAGTATACATTCAACAAAATTCATCCATCAATATAACAGAAACTATAGCTAAGTAAAAGGAAAAGTGAATTCTGATGCCATCAATATTTCAGTAGGATGGACGTTTCAGCACTTTCTTCCCACCGGCAAAGAATCCACCTCAGATGAATGGGTCATCTTAGCCATAAGAAAGGGTTAGGAACCAGTCTGCATGGATATCAATAGAGCATGAGACTTCTGCATGAAATTGTGCATTTGATTGGCCTGGGAGAAGACCTGAAGGGGCAATTTTAACTACACTGACCGTCACTGTAACTTGAGCGGTAGGAGGGATTTTTGACTGGAGATCCAAACCTGTTTCAACCCCACTATGACCTGTGGACTACACTGCAGGACTGCTATGGTTAGGCCTCCCCATTTAGAAATAGCTTTTGTATGACTTACCAAAGGGATGTCAACACTCCAGAGCTCTCCACCTAGCTTGCAACTGATCTGCAGCAGTATTTTTTGTGCTATGCTCCTAAGTCTGTTTGGCTGGGTTGTAATGGTTCGAGCATTAATAACCTGCAGCAAGAGGCAAATATTTACAGCTACTAATGTCAGCCAGGATACTAGCTATTCCTCCTTCAACAACTCTCCATCAGCATTCAAATCAGTCTGTCAATATTAGTATACTTGCAAGATACTTAGTAGCCCTTAAAAACAAATACAGATCCATCTGTTTTAATTAAAATATTTATATTCCTGTTTTGCACTTGAGTTTTGCATTGTGTTTTATTTGTTTAGCTTTGAAATCCACTCAGGAAACTCCTGTTATTGGGCAGATTAAAAATATTAAATAAAACAAACTTCCACCATTCTACTTACTTTAAAAGCGAGCTACAAACGATATAAACCAATAAAAGCATAAAAAACCCCACAATCGCTGAAATCAAATCACATACCTAAAAGAGCGGGGGGGGGGGGGGCAAGGCTATTGCTGCCAGAAGGAAAAAAGAGGGACCAAGCTAGATGGGCAGTTCTGGGAATGGAATTCCGAAGTCTGAGCACCTCTACAGAAAAGCTACCACCACCTTGCCGTAGATGGCATGGGGTACCTGAACATCGCCTCGGAGGAAAATTTTAGCATAAGGGCAAATTAATATACTTTTATTGTTATATTTTATGCTTTTATCACCTTTGTTAAGCACTTTGATAGTTCACTGGAAAGCAGTATATACATTTATGTAATTAATAAATATGGGAGAAAGTGGTCATCGAGCCCATTAGTATCTAGTTCTAGTTTATTTGGCAGTAGCTCTCCAAGGTCTCAAGTACATGCGTTTTCCAGTCCCGCTACCCAAGATCTTTTTAAATTGGAGATGCCAGAAATTGAACATGGGACTATATGCACATAAAACGTGTATTGAGCCATGGGTCCTTAATGTTCACTCATTTTCAATTCTATGTTTTATTATCGGTTTTAGCTCTATTTTAATTGCTTGATATTTTCCTTTAAAGAACAGTTTAAAATAATTATAGTGTAACTCCTCAGATAGGGTGGATTGATTTAAACACACCTCTCCCCCGTATACACATAAACACAACCAATTAAAATCATTAATTTAAATAACATCTCTCATGTTGAAATTCAAATAGTTCCTGAGCAAGCATGCATTCTAACTGGTTACTTTAACAATTTGAGCATGTTGGTTTGCAATTAAATAGAAGCTTTAAAAGGACGTAAGAGCTATGTTGAATGAGACCAAAGGCTATCTTGTCCAATATTCTGTTCAAGGGAAGCCCAAGTACCTGGATGAACATCCTTCTGCTAATGTAATCTTTGGACATGCAAACTATTTATTTTGTATTGTAGAATTATGTCTACTTATGTCATGCACACAAACAATAGTAAGCAAAATCATCTCAGTTAATACGTAGCATTTTTATTTTAGTAACATCTTTGGGAATGACATAATGCCGGCAACAAGGTTTTACTTTCATCCATAACTTCACTGCACACCCAGATTGGTCCCCAGTCACAGAACAAGAAGTGAGTGAACTTATCCATGCTTTAGCAGTGGGAAAAGCACCTGGGGATCCTGAATGGTGAGCACCTTCACTAGCAAAAATATTTTCTCATATCAATACTACTGGAATCTTCCCTGAAAGATGGAAGTTGAACATAATATTTCCAATTTATAAGGCAGGAGATAAATCTAAACCTCAGAACTATCGGCCAATAAGTTTACTGGATATTAGCTCCAAGATCTATAGCAGTTTCCAGATTGCGATCCTTATGTTACATACAAAATAGCTTCGTTTGCTAAAGCCGCAAAACATATTCATGCCATCACTTTGAATGCTATTGCAGTGGACTGTGCAGGTGAGTCATTAATTTGATTTTTTATTACATTCTGTTATTGCATGGTGCATTAAGTTATTTTCTTTGTAATGGCTATTAGTCTTCTGATCAGAAGATGATTTACTTTTGAATTGAATACAGTTAGGACTAAAATTATTCAGTTTAGAACTTAGGATGCAACTGCACCCCTCATTTTAGCAGTTGCTAAATATTTTGCAGTTTTTGCTATGACCAATCTATTGCAATCCTCAAGGAGAAAGTTCACATAATAATCAGCTGGACGCCCTGGATAAGGCAGTAATAAGGGGCTAATTAACTTTTCACGTGTATTTCTGTACAAAGACCAAAATAGCAGCAGGTGAGCAACACTTTCAATATTTCCATCTCCACGAACACAGACCCGATTTTGATATGGAATTCTCCTATAGCAGCCTTCGAGTACCGCAGAAGGAAGAACATTAAAACGTGCACTTGAAAAAGCTGTTCTGTGTTTAGGGTATGTAAGCTGCTGTAAGTATACCGGCATCTTATCCGAGGAACTGAATGAGGACTGTTTGAGATAATGGCACAATTTCCTCAGTATGGGCAAGCTATTTTGTCGTTCGATGTCCAGTAGACGCTGTTTCAATACTTCCTTAGCTTTGAAAAAAACCCTAGGCCTAATAAGCATTGAGCTGAAACGCCAACTAAATTTAGCCTCTTATTAGCAGCTTTCATCCAGCTACTTTTGTGGGAGTCTCTCAGTATCAGGGAGAGCAGACCCATGGCAGTTAAATACGGCCGCAACCAGTAAGTAAGTGTCCTCATCCAGGCCTGCGTATGGATAGAAATAACACCAGCTTCAAACAGTAAATAAAGCAGCATTAGGAACACAATTAGGTACTGCAAAAATTTGTCTAAGAAATTTGGAACTGTACTACCTCCAATGGTTTTAGATTGGTATCAGCCCAAATTGGAGTCCCAAAGAGCAGTTGGGCTGTAGGCTTGGCTTTAAAGACTTCAAGAGCTGCAGGAACAAAGTTATGTTCCTTTGTTCGATAAATAGGAAATAGAATTCTAATACATAATCTTACTGAGCTGTCCGTGTTCCAGAACATTGGAATACTATTCCCAGATATTTAAATATGTTAACTTGCTCAACAAGGTGCCTATTCAGGTACCATTTATGTGGTTTATAGCACCATTACCTTTGTTTTATCGTAATTAATTATGAGATGTTCTTTTTGACAGTACAGAGAAAATGCCCTTAACAACCTCCTTAGTCCCACTATGGTCTGTGATAGGTTGACTGCTGCATCATCTGCATACAGTAAGATAAAGATCTCCTTTGTGGCTATTTTGGGGGCATGAAAATTTGGAGATTGTAAGAAGTCAACTATACCATTAATGTAAAGACTGAACAAGACAGGAGCCAGAATACAACCTTGCTTGACCCCTTTAGAGGATAAAACTGGGTCTGTCAGACCACCATCCATCATGCATCGTATTTTCAACCATGTATTGTCGTACAGGCTTTTGATCAGAAAAAAGCAGTTTTTGTCTATAGATGTTGGTACCAGTTTTTCCCAAAGTCTTGAGCGGGAGATTGAATCAAATGTTACTTTTAAATCAATAAACAGTGGTATGAATGTCTATGGTATTTGATTAGCAGTCATAGATAGTAATAATTTCAGAACTGAACACACTGCAGATCTCAGGTATGGGCATTGAATGCGAGTACCAGGTCATCTATATGGGCTCAGTGGATGATCCTGATGAGATACATGATAGCATCACCTGGATTATAACACCTCTGCTGACATCTGAGTACCACAATCAAACCATAATTTAAAGTACAGGAATGACTGTGCTGGGAAAATGCTCCCCAGAAACAGTTCTTTCTTAAACAAAGGAAAGTAGCCTTTCAAAAGAAGGTCAATAAGTTCATTTGTTCAGTTTTAGAAGATTATAGATGCTTGCATTAACTTCAGATCTTATTTTAAACCAAATTATTTTTGAGAAAATTATACCAGAAGCTTAAAAAAAATCTGAAAGGTCCGTTTTTAGAAAGTGCTCATCATCCGTCCCACTTCAGACATATATACTGGATGCAGGAAACTCCAAATCTTCAATGAGGAAAGAATAAATGTCATCCATTTACACTACCAAAATTTGACAAACTTCTTAAAGAATAGCACTCTAAGTCTACAGGACACAAAAATGCTCCACTGCCTTATACAAACTAGTGTTACCATCAAAGTGGGGGGGGGGGGGGGGACCCATCTCTCCTATTATAGATGACTATGGGCCCAAGGAAGAACCAGAGTCTTATTCTTTAAGAGGCAAGACAACACTACTGACTCTGCATAACAACTGCAAGCTACCAATTATGAAGCATCACAACCAATAAAATCCATGCAAGGAATGTTTTTGTGAAGTATCCTGAATTTAAGATTTAAATTAACATGAAGCATCCTCAGTGCAAGAACTTTATTTGACTCACCTGAGAAGGGACTGGAGAGTGTATACAGCAGAGTTTTTTAATGGCCCCATACAAGTCATCTCGGGTCCCAGCGATAATACAAACTACCAATTGAACAGTGCCCTTAAAAAAAAGGAGGGGATGGGGGAGTAAGTGGTTGGTTTGACTTATAATAAAGGTAACACCATACATGTCTAATACTAGCACATTAAAAGCTTCCTCCCATATGAACCTGCCCGGACCCTAAGATCATCCTCGGGGGGTCCTTCTCCGTAAGCCCCTGCCAAATGAAGTGAGACAGGTGGCTACCAGGAGGAGGGCCTTCTCTGCTGTGGCACCCTGGCTGCGGAATGGGCTCCCTAGAGAGGTTTGCCTGGCACCAACATTATGCTCTTTTAGACGCCAGGTGAAGACCTTTTTATTTTCTCAGTATTTTAACAGCTTATCAGCTTAATTTTTAACTTTGCTGTTTTAAATTTGTATTTTAAATCTATATTGCTGCTTGGTTTTATCCTGCTTGTGTTCTTATATACTATGTTTTTATACTGTTGTTTTATATTTTGAATAATTGTTATGGTTTTAATTTTTGTGGACCACCCAGGGAGCTTCAGCTATTGGGCGGTACAGAAATGCAATAAATAAATAAAAAATAGGTAACTGTATTACAGCTAAAATTGTACTGAAGCTGCAAAAGTGCCATTACTGTACAAACTGTGGAATAGCAGGCTGACTGCAATATTAACCTATGTTTATTCATATTTATGCAAAAAGATACATCCAGGTGCACCAATGTTCACAGTTTTCAATTTGGGTCTCACCTTGTGGCATAGAAAATCCTCTAAAGTAATTTAAGTAGGGTATGAACCAACCTATACCCTACGACCAACGTCTGAAGCGCTCCTCCAAGTGAGGTACAGAGGATGGCAACAAGGGAGGGGGTATTCTTGGAGGAGACCCAGATTGTGAAATACGCTCCCCAACTGTTGGTCTGACTGGCACACCAGTGTCCTCTTTTCAACACCAGGTTACGTCTTTTCTCTGTTCCCAAGCATCTGACTGCATAAAATCTGATAGGGTAGTTACTTGATCACTTTAGTAGGCCTAATAGGGAAGCTTACCATATAACATTATCAAACCATCAGAATGCCGGGGGTGAAGTCCCAGTCGAAATTTATGGCAACAAGATCACATATGGAGACATATGGTGCATATTAGACAAGCAAAGTAAGCTTTACTATAAAAATATAAACTTCAAGCCAATGGTTCTCTTAAATTTTGCCTCCCTTAAAGCTGCAGAGGATTGCTGAAATGCACAGAGTGGCATCTGCCAATTCTGACTAAAATCATTAGTACATCTGAGCTATACAATTAACATCCTGTATTCCTACCTAAACAATACAAACTGAAATGTTTTAAGATTCAAAACCCAGTTAACCACATACCTCACTACTTAGAAATGATTGGATGGCCCTGGCATAAGTCTCTACTCGGTCATCCTTCAATTCTGCCCAAGCAGGTGGGGTTAACGGGATACCAAGGGCGCCAGAGACCTTCTGCATCATGTTGACTAGTTCATTTGCTTGCTCCATTATCCGCTTTGGGTAAAACAGTATCCAGTAATGAATTGGAATCTAGGGAGTAGAACAGAAATCAACTTACACAGCCCCTTCCTCTCCCAACTCACCAGTTGCTAAAACTACTTAGCCACTATTTTCCTAGGCACACACACTACACACACACATATAGTTTGTTATTTGTATTTTATATTGTTTTTCTAAACTGCCCTGGAAGCTACGCTGAAGTGTGATATAGATTTTTAAAAAAAATAAAAATAAAACTTACAAGCTATTTGCAAAACCTGTTGCCACCTTGCCACCACGGTACAAGGGTCTACTGTTTTTGGCTGGCCAAGCTACCAATGCCCCAAATGATGGCAATCCTATTCCTGTTCCTCCACATCTCCACATCTCCTGCCAAGGAAGCCCATCACCCACTTTTCTTAATTCAGAGAAGGAAAGGCTGGTGGGGCATTTGGTGGATTGGCTGCTTGGAGGGAAGACATACCAAGTGCCTTGGTTCCCGGTAGTCAAGGAAGTACTATGCCAACCTTCCTTGCAGGGAAGGCTGGTAGGAAGCTTGCCCCCTTGGCGGCTCTGAGGCAAGATTTGCCAGGTGTCTCTGCAACCATACAAACCCCAGCCTTACTCCCATCTCTTAGCGATGGAAAGTGAGTAGGAAATGCAAGTTGCTTACCTGTAACTGCAGTTCTTCGAGTGGTCATCTGTGCAGTCACACAGCCTTCCTTGCAACCTTTGAAGCTGCATTGGTGGCCTTGTGTGGCAATTCTTCTTTGTGGTCTCTGTGCAGTCACACATTATGGGCTCACGCTGGCGCCGAGCCTCAAACCGGAACTTATAAAGCCTAGAAACTCTTGGCGGGAACCCCTCCCCCCACCATACCATCACGCATGCTCGGGTTCCCGCCTACCTCAGTTCTATGAGACCGCTAATTGCCTCACGAACGAGATAGATGAAGAATCCGAAATATAACAAGAGCAGCATAGCGCGATCACCTCATGGACCATAAGCGAGGTCTAGAGGGGACGGTGGGTGGGTTGTGTGACTGCACAGATGACCACTCGAAGAACTACAGTTACAGGTAAGCAACTTGCATTTCTTCTTCGTGGTCTCTGTGCATCACACACTATAGGCGAGTAACAAGCGGCCACTTACTGGAGGTGGGTAGACTCGCTGAACAACACATCACTGTAGGACCGATGACAATACAGCTCGGCCGCAGGAGGAATCATTACGCGCTCGGACGTCCAATTTGTAGTGTGAGACAAAGGTGGAAGCACTGGACCAAGTCGCCACTCTGCAGAGCTCCGGGATAGGGATTCCTCTATCCAGAGCTGTAGACGTCAACACTGACCATGTTGAATGGCCTTTTAGTGCATCAGGTGGTTCTCTCTTTGCTAGTTGGTATGCTAGAGAGATTGTATGCATTACCCACTTGGCGAAACGTTGTGTGGATACCGGGTGTCCTTTTGTCTTGCCACCATAACAGACGAAGAGATGATCCGATTTACGGAAAGATGATGTTCTGTCTTTATAGAAGGCTAATGCACGGCGCACATCTAGGGAGTGAAGCTTGGTGCTGATGGGGTCACCCGAGGCTTGAAAAAATATAGGCAGTATGATGTCTTGGTTGACGTGGAAATCAGAGATGATCTTAGGACGGAATCCAGGGCCTGTCCTGAGGATCACTTTGTCTCTGAAAAACTGCGTGTATGGAGGATTAGTCATCAGACGCAGAGCTCTGAAGCTCGTCTGGCCGAGGTAACAGCCACTAAGAATGCCGCCTTAAAGGTAAGCAGTCTGATGTTGACAGTTGACAGCGGCTCAAACGGTTTATTAGTTAGTGCGGCTAGAACCACTGATAAGCTCCATTACGGAACAACAGCCCGTATCGGGGGTTGCAGGTTGAGCATCCCCTTGAGGAAGCGTTTCGCGAGTGGATGTGAGAAGACCGTGAAGCCCTGTATTAGGTCGTGTCGTGCTGAAATTGCTGACAAATAGACCTTAATAGATGTGGGCTTCAGGCCACCCTCATATAGAGAATGTAGAAAAGTTAGGATGTCCGGCATGCCACAAGACCCCGACAAGAGTCCTCTTTTGGAGGTGTAAAGTTCAAACTTTCTCCATTTTCTGTCATATGAAGCTCTGGTGGATGGTTTCGTTGCTTCCAGCAGGATGGTACACACTGAAGGGGGAAGGTCTAGGTGTTGCCATTGCGCCGGATTCGCCATACCGTAAGTTTTAGCTTGTGTATGTCTGGATGAAGGACAAGACCCTGGTCCATGTAAATGAGATCTGGGTTCGGTGGCAGGTGGAGGTATTCCCCTCTGGAGAGTCGAAGCAGGGGTGAGAACCAGGCCTGTCGTGGCCACCATGGAGCGATGAGGATGGCGTCCGTCTGTCGCTGCTGCAAGTTTGCTATAACTCTGGAGATTATTGGAAATGGGGGAAAGGCATAAGCAAGATCCATTCCCCATGAAGTGCCGAAAGCGTCTCCCTTTGAACCCTTTCCTATTCCTGCTCTCGAGCAGAAGGCAGCGCAGACTGCATTGTCTATGTGAGGAGTCCCCCATCTGCTGAAGATGTAGGTTAGGATCCTCGGGCTGAGAGACCACTCGTGGGCGTTCTGAAATTGACGGCTTAGAGTGTCTGCCTGCACATTGTCCGACCCCGCTATATGGACCGCTGAGAGGCGTATCCCCTGGGGAATTGCCCAGTCGAAGATTTGGAGAGTAAGGCGTAGGAGATTGTGGGAGCGGGTGCCCCCTTCTTTGTTCAGGTACCAGACAACTGATGTGTTGTCCGATACTATCCTTACGTGATGCCCTGTCACGTGGTCTTTGAAGGCGTGTAATGCTTTTTGCACCGCTAATAGTTCCAATATGTTGATGTGGTGTGTTTTTTTCTAGGGTGGACCATTCGCCCTGTATGGTGAGGTGGTCGCAGTGTGCTCGCCACCCCAGGAGAGAGGCGTCTGAGGTGATCGTTCTGGATGGGCCTGCAGCTTAGATTGTCCTTCAGTGTCCACCACCGGATGGAGCGATGGAGGGAGTGGGGTATGTGCACCCTGGTCCTGTTGTTGTCTCTTAGTGGATCGTAGTGTTTCAACAGGAACTGTTGTAATGGTCGCATCCGCAGGCGTGCCCACCTTACTGCGTATATAGACGATGCCATGAGTCCCAGAAGTTTCTGCACTGTGATAACATTTGTGCACTTCGAGTCCATAATGTCCTGGGCGAGTTGTTGTATATGCAGGCACCTTGCCTCCGGTAGAAAAACTCTTCCCACTGTAGAGTCCAGGCGTACTCCGATGAATTGAATAACTTGCGTTGGGTGGAGTACCGATTTTTCGAAGTTGAGGACGAGGCCCAGATCCTGCAAGAGTTTCCTTGTGGTGGTCACGTCCTTTTCCGCTTGCAGGTGGGAAGGGGAAACTATCAGCCAGTCGTCTAGGTAAGGGTATATCTCTATTCCTGAAGACCAGAGAAATGCGCAGACCATGGCCATGCATTTCGTGAATACCCTGGAGGCGGTCTTTAGCCCGAATGGTAAGACAGTGAACTGATAGATCTCTCTCCCGACTACAAACCGGAGGAATCGCTGGTGGGACATGTGTATCAGAACGTGAAAGTACGCATCCTTTAAGTCTATGAGAGTGAACCACCTGTTGCGTTTGAGGAGGGGAAGAACAGTCGCCAGTGTGATCATGCGGAATTTCTTCGTCAGGATAAAATCGTTGAGTAGCCTCAGATCCAAAATGGGCCGCAGTCCCCCGTCCTTCTTCGGGACTGTGAAGTATCGGGAGTAAAATCCCGTCTTCAACTTTGAGGTGGCTACTGGGGCTATGGCGCCCTTCTGGAGGAGAGAGTGTACCTCCTGATGCAAGACTTCCAAGGGCGGCATGATTCTTAACAGTCCCGTCGGTGGTTGGGAGCCGAATTCTATTCAGTAGCCCTGCAAAATGATGTCCAGGACCCATTTGTCCGTTGTAATTTTGGTCCATGCGTCGTAGAACGGCCGAAGTCTGTGGTGGAAGTTGAGAGGCGGTAGGTAGGTGAGTTGCCCAGGGAGAGTCAAAGACGTTGTTTGTTGGACGTCTCTGACCTGCCGCGTGCTTGGCGATTGCGCCGAATGCTCGGAAAATTGGTCCCAATCGCATAAGGGCGCCGGAGATGGTGATAGGAATTGACGAGCTGTAGTTGACGTTCTCGGTACCGGTGACGATATCGACGGCACGAGCTGTGAGAGTGGGTCGAAGGGACGGTCTTCCGGCTCCGAAGCCGGCGGCGAGAAGGAAAGATGGAGCCTCGACACCGACGAGCTTCGGTGTGGGGGCGCGGTGACGTCCCGGGCTGACTTCACCGCCATGGGTGTCTGCCTCGTCGGTACCGAGAGGGGCGAACTCAAATGGTGTCGGTGCCTCGGTATCGATGCCGGTGGAGGCGGCGCAGGCATCGGCCACGACAGCGGTAACAATACCGAAGTCGATGGTGACGGCGTCGGCTTAGCCATCAGTACCGGTGATCGTGACGGTACCGAGGCTGGTTTCAGTGGCAGTATCGGCCACGGTGTCGAGCCGTCGGAGGAGTGCACCTTATAGTGTCCCAATTTCGAAGGAAGCTTCATCTTTTCCTTCTTCTTCCGCTTCCCTTCAACCAATGTCGCCTGCTCAGTCTTGTGCCTCTTCGCCTTGACCACCTCAGTGGGAAGGGAGGGCTTGTTTTTCTTGGGGCGAGCAGTCAGCTCTGCAGCCTTGGCCTCGGTAGCGGTTGCGACGGCCGGGCGCACTGGCGGATCTACCGTCTCCAGAGCCTTTTTCCATAGGAGGGCTCGCAGTTTATTCACCCTATTTTTCCTTGTTTGCCTTGAGAAGTTAAGGCAGTGGGTGCAGGTGTCGACCACATGGGTCTCACCCAAACAAAGCAGGCATTTGGAATGGCCGTCCGAGAGGGTCAGCTTTGTGCTGCATGCGGTGCAGTTCTTGAACAACGCGGTCTGTGCCATTTTGTGGACCCAAAAACTGGGTCCACAATTTTAAAAGAGGGAGAGAGATAGACAGATCGAGAGGAGCTATAGCTATATAGATATAAGTTCAGATCAGAATTTTGTGAAATAGTAATTATTAAAGTGGTGTTTTTTTTTTAAGGAAAGAGAAGACGAACGAGAAAGGAGAAAGAGAGAGAGAGAGTAAGAGTCTAGGCTATAATCTCTATGTAAGAAGTACGAACGCTAGCAGAGAAGTTCTCAGTGAGGCAACCAGCAAGGCGGTCGAAAAAGAACTGAGGTAGGTGGGAACCCGAGCATGCGTGATGGTACGGTGGGGGGAGGGGTTCCCGCCAAGAGTTTCTAGGCTTTAGAAGTTCTGGTTTGAGGCTCGGCGCCGGCGCGAGCCCATAGTGTGTGATGCACAGAGACCACGAAGAAGAATTGCCACACAAGGCCACCAATGCAGCTTCAAAGGTTGCAAGGAAGGCTAATTATCTGTCACAAGCAGAGAGTGGCAGTACACTTGCCATGGCAAGCCAAACTATTGAAGGCTGCTGAGGCAGCAAAGACTGGACTCCCAAGCTCAAAATGACAAGTGGATAAAAATAGCAAAGCATGAACATTTCTTATTTTACATTTTTGCTATTTCTTCCAGCCTGACGTCAGGAATGATAGGACTGCCTATTGTTAATGCAGCCAATTTCCATCACTCCCTGGCATTCAGCCTAGGTTAACGTAACTTTTTCTACAGTCAACAGCAGACAAACTGAAAAGACAATTTTAAAAGTCATTAGAGTAGCTGACCCTGAATTCTCAACTAGAGCATTTCTGTTGCTTTAATAGTAGCCCATATTAGAGAAAATCTGTCCCGTCTGCCTTCTGACAACTCCATACATCCACACAAAGACAAAAATCCCCTCTACAAGAATTTGGTTTGACGCCCGGTTGTCCGATCATGCGCATCTTCTCGCAATTGCTTTTACGCCTAATCCCTATACACGGGAGGTGGTGAAGCGCATTAACGGTTGTATGAAACGCGATTTAAAGATATTTAATGCAGAGAATTGCTTGTTTACATGGTCATATGGCGCTTTAACTCCCACGGTAAATTAAAACTTGCTATTTAATGTGCATGCAAAGATGCGCATAATCGGAGGTAAAACGCGCCTCAACCCCCGATTTGCGCTCCGTTCACGTGGAGGTAAAATCGGTAATGCGCTTTGAAAGAGCTTTAAATCGCTCTTGTAGAGGCACCCAAACTTTCAATTAGGGCCTATACTCCCGAAAATTGGCACAGGTTGATTTTATATGGTTAGTTGCTAGATCCAGGTAAGATCTAGCAACTGACAGGCCAGGCTTGAACAAACATAGTGAGAAAAGCAACCATCATGGCTGCTGCCCCCACCCCCATGTGTGCGACTGCCATCTGCATTATTCCCCACGCTGCACCACAGGTTGGCACGTCATCTAAACGTGGGGTGTCGTAGTAGTGTGCAGTAGAGATGGTTGGGTGATTTGCATTATTCCTTTCAGTGCAGATGATAATGTCAATGGCGTTCACGCGTGGGAGAGCAGCCATAATGGCTGCTTCCCTTGCTGTGATCGTCCGAACTCGCCCATAGCGCGGAACAAACCTATCTACTGTACTCAAATAGTACACTCCTGTGTGAGGCAGTTGGACAGGGAGGGAAGGTGTGCTCTGAGTTGCCCAGACTTGGGAGTATATAAATGCTGTCAATGCAAAAAAATAAAAAAATGAAACACCCCTGAAACTTTGCACAAATTCATTTTGCCCATAGGAACGGCTGTGTGTCAGGAAGATAAAAGTGTTAACAGGTGTCACTGCTCACATCTTTTGAACTGTATATTGCAGAGGCCGTTGGATCACCTACTGCACTATGGAATTGTGCCCATGTCTAAGATCAAGCTTACTGCAGAGATGCTGGCTTCTCTGGTCACTTCTTTGGTCCAGTTTAGGTCCTCTGAGGCATTGAAGGAACTCTTCTTCAGGTTAATTCTTTCCCTGGGGAGAACACGTCCTTCTGTCTGGATGACAGCAAAACAAAAACAAAAGCAAAAACCACTCATAGGGCAGGTTCGCATAATTGGGGAAGGAAAATGAGCCAACATAGTTTATTTTCCCACCCTGCATGTGCTGGTTGTGTGGCGCTGAACTACCATAATTATCCAGTCCAGGTGCACCAGGATGGAGGCTATTTACAACCCACCCCAGCAACCTAGAACAAGCTACAGGTTCCAGGATAGTTTGTAAACCCACCTGCTGCTCAACCTCACCAGGTTTTCATGACATGAGAAGCCATGGCTGGAGAGGGTAATGATAGTAATTCAGCAGTGTGCAACCAGAATGAGCAGGGCAGGAAAATAAACTACGGTGGCTTATTCTTCTTCTCTGATCATGTGAATCTGATCACAGAGTATGGGGCTTCATCTGGGCCAGGCCTCAGCCCTAGGGACTGCGCTCCAGAGCTCCAGACCAAATGAACTCAATCCCATATGCAAGCCTTTCCCTCATCAAATCATCACAAGTGGCCCAATGCGGATTAACATGATAATTTCCTAGAGCCATGAACAGAGTGAAATATGAACATCAAAATAGTCACTTGGTATGAAAATAGGTTCAATCCAATTTCTATTTCGTTGACAGCTGTTAAGACACCAAAAGGTGGTCAAATGAAGAAAGAGCAGAGGATGTTATATTCATTCTGTTTCTGCAATTAATTACATTATTACAGGGGACTGAAACCAAAAGAGAGATTTAAATGGCATGCTAATTCTTGGCCACGGAGATCATGATTCAACAAAAATTCTGGATCTTGGCATCAGACAAGGTTAGCCTAATAACGAAGACTCCTTTTTGATTCAATTACCTTATGAACATCATTGTCCAAATGAAGTCCCCACCGTGACAGCTCATTGCGGGCAGCCTCATTCTTCTCAATTCTGCTGAGAAGCTTGATTAGAGATGTATGGTGTTGTTTAGGGCTCAAGTTGATCTGCTGGGTAAGATCCTAACACGAGGGGGGTGAGGAAGAGAAGAGAGAAAGTCTTATCTAAGTGTTTCAGCATGCATTTAAAAAGGGCATAAATAAACTGACTGTCCACACAGCAGTAGTTCTTAAGACTTTCAGGTCTCCTTTTTCTCAGAAAGAACCCGCCACATACTACATTTTAGCTAATTCTTATTCTTATTTATATTTCTAAACCACCCCATAGCCGAAGCTCTCTGGGCGGTTTACACAAATTAAAACTTTGGACATTAAAAATCGATATACAAAATTTAAAAGCATAAAAGCATACAACATATAAAAACAGTGTACATTTTACAACAGCTGCGAACTCTCAGCCAGGCCTAAATATAGTTCTGAGGTAAATTAAAAACCCAGTATATGCTGTTAAATGCCTGGGAGAAGAGGAAAGTCTTGACCTGGCGCCGAAAAGATAACAATATTTAATAGCCCCACATGGATTATTTAACTCAGCATGGGTTATCGTGTCATCAGGCAGGATCTTTTAACCCATGGTATCATATTTCCCTGAAATAACCCATTGTGATAAGCCATGATATACAGAGTGGGTTATTTAACCCACCATGAGTTATTTTGTCATCTGTCGTGGGTTCAATTGCTGGCCTAGAGAGTTGTGTGGCAAGATCGGTTCAGATTGCTGCCGCGTGACTCTCTCTAATGTATACAAAAAACCCTCTGCTCCCCAACGTAGCACTAAGGTGCTAAGTCAATATACAGTTTTTAAAAAAGGAAAATCTTCCTTTGGTGCATTTGCCCAATCATGGAGGTGTGAAGCAGCAAATGGACACAAATAAGTCATTGGGGGTTTGCAGGATAGGGGCCGGACTCCACACACAGCCTCCTTCAATAGGGAGGTACCCAATCCACCTTCCAAACCCCACACAATTATACCTAGGAGAAGGAAAATCCCAAGTATACCAAAAGGGGGTGGCAAATAAGCCCTTGCAAGGTTGCAGGATGAAGACCAAACTTTATTTGCTGGCACCTCTAGCTTCTCTTTTACAGTATATTGATGTAGGGCATTAGCGCTACGTCAGGCAGTTTCGTCCATTCGCTGCTTTGCAGTTGGGCACTTCAATGGATAGGTGTAATTGTGCGGGGTTTGGAAGGTGGGTTGGGTGCCTCCTTATAGGTCCCAATCCTGCAAATCCACAAGGATTTACTTGTACAGTTGATCAATTGCTCCTGGAATTTTCCCTCCCCTGGGTGTGATTGCGTAGGTTTTTGAAGGGTTTCACTCCTTGTTGCCCCTGTTGCGATATAACAAATGGGTGAAACAGCGCCACTGCTCAGGCGGCAGGACTGCAACCAGCAGGGGGCAGGATCAGATTAGGCACAGTAGTTTAATATGCTACACACGCTACCTTATTAGCCCTGTCGTTGTTGGGTGACAATTCACTAAGCGGGCTTAGTGAATTGTACACTGAAGGTTTGGAAATTGTTATGAGAAGAAAATGTCTCTGTTCTCTGCTTATCTCAAACTGTCGGCTTAGGCCTTGAGTTTCTGTGAGAATGAAGGTTGTTTAAGAAAGGTGGGGGCTCTCTTGCTCACACTGTGGCGTCATCAAGAAGAGGTTGAACCGTGCCACCCTGTTGGCACAGGAGTTTAGATTACAGGCCTGAAGCCCTGTCTGTCAAAGTAAGGTAGAATTAGCCAGCCTCCATCCTATATTAGCTACGTCCTAAGAGTAATTCCTTTGCTAGGAATTATCTCGTCTATCCTTTTGCTGCTCTGCTGCTGCTGTGAGTTTCTATCTGATTTGGAATTGAGTGATGCACTCTGTACATGTTCTGTTGCTATTTGGACTTGGAACTTCTAAGAACTCTGCCATGAAAAGTGCGCTGTGGCTTTTCATAGATTTGGACTTGAGATTACTGTTCTGAGATTATGTGTTCTATAGCCTGCTGTTTCTCTGCATGGAGCCAAAGTTATGGGCACAGAGAAGATAGAGGCTGATCGTTGCTGTTCTGAAACTCATGTGTGTGTGTGTGGGACCTGCGAGAGGACCTTTCCTCAGTGCTAAAGCTACGAGATTTGGGAAAGGTCCCTAGGTCACAAAGGTTCATTCCCTGGCATCTGGCTTCCGTGGTCATCTCAGCATTCCCTGACAGGCTGAGTGAGGATTTAGTTGCCAGATGACCGATGTTCTACTGTCAGGAGGCCTGATCCTAGAGTCTCCCTTTATTTCCAGAGGACTCAGCGCAGCGTGGCCGCTCCTGATCTCTGGGGACTGGGACTAATTCTAAATGTCATTCCCTGAGTGTGTGCTGTTCGCATTAAGCTGTTTTACCTGAAAGCTGTCTGGTCCGTCTTCAGCTTCAAGTGTGTGATTGCAGAAATGAAACCGTCATGCTTTGAATTCCGTGTGATTTACAAATAAAAGAAATCTCACTGTTATTGTTGTGTGTCAGTGTGCCTAAAGTCGTGAGCAGAAGTTTGAGGAGTTAGCGGGAGTCACGACAGTCGTGTGGTGAGGCATCGTGGACTATTTCTAAAATAAGCTACTATGCATGGCTTAAGCCATCAAGGACTAAAGTGACGCCCAAACGCGGCCATATTCTAGAAAACACATCCCATTTGTAAACCCAAAACAAAGGGGACAAAGATAAAAAGGGATATTTGCTTAACTCTGAGCATCATCAGGTAAACGTTTTATAGCACGTTCGTTACTGGGCACTCATGGATTTTTGCGGGACCTTTTCACAACGCCTTCTGCTCCTTCTGGTTGTTTTCCCATTAAAAAAAAAAAGACCCCCAGGAAAATCTGATTTTTTCTCCCACAGCGAAATGTGCCGCCATTTCCTGCTGTGTGCAGGGAAAGCAGTGCGATAAAAACACCGACTGAATGGCCCACATGGCCGTTGTTTACTTCCTCTTTCTTCAGAGGAAGCTACTCGTCCCTATTGTGGGACAGTGGCATGAGGCAAAGCGAGGGGAAGGAAACGTGATTTCCCCCGTCTGAAGAAGCTTTCTACGTGAGGGGGAGGGTCAATTTTCACTGCCCCACAATTTGCTATGCCCCGCAGTCCCCGGCAAACCTTTGCTGAATATTACATTTTTAAAAGCCCAAACATGGCTAACCATGCAATAAAATTAACATCTAGTTTAGCTGTTATGCACTAAAAGTTTTCAGATTCAACAAGAATCTGAAATAATGTACAAATAGGAAAGATTTTGCAAAGGAACTACATCAAAGGCATTCTTACAATATTCTCCTGAATTCCTCTTAAGTTCAGTCTTCAGAGAATATTAGGTGGCTAGTTTCAATAATGTCTCTGCAGAGAATCTCTATCACCACCATCTGGTGATCTTAGCAAAGTGAACCAAAAATCTGAGATCTCCAATTTTTTAACTGGCTTTGTTTGCCAAGGCAAACATTTTGGTCACCAAGGTCTTCCCTCCTTGAAGGCAAACACCTCTGTCCAACACAGCAAAGGAATCTTTCCCCTACAGGAAAGGCCGATGGGGAATATTCTGGCTTCACCTGATTCTCAGTGGAGGAACTCTAAGAAACATGCTTAAGGACACCAGTCATAGTCTAAGACAACGCCTTGCAATTTGACTTCTGCAAAGGAACTCAACTCTGTACACTACGGCAAAAGATCTCAAGCCACCTTCATAATTCTGAAATCTTTCTTCATCTTCTCAGGAATTCCAGTCAGGAAGGAGAGTTCTGGCAGCAGCAGGATTTCACCCTTCTGGAGCTGCAGAAAAATTAGACAGGAGGATGTCAGTTCACATCATACAGAAAAGGGCTTATCACCAGCTGGAGTTTGGGTACTCCATACAAAGCCAGTGAAAGACCTATCTGTTTGTGCAACTGAGGTCAAGGCAAGTGCTTTGTTTGATTTTTACTGTTTGTGCTGGTGTTTTTATTACATTTTATTATGTATTTGTGATTTTAGATTCAGGATTTTGATGTTGTTAAGGTGTGTTTTATATACATTGCTAGCCATCCAGGCTGTTTGTGAGGATGGGCAGGATATCAAATAAACAAATAAATGTACTAAGGCTGCTGGTTACAATACTAGAAGCAGGGTCTCTATCCACAATTCAATTGATATGTACCACACTAGCGATACCTATCTATAGGTAACATAGTGGCCTCCAGATGCTTTGGACTACAGCGCCCACCATCCTTCACCACTGATCAGCCTGCCTGGGATGACAACTGGAGGGCACCAGGTTGTTTACCTCAGCATTGGAGGATATGTTAATAGAATGATAAACATATAATCCACCCCACACCTGATTGGTAGGAGCTGTGGGCATTGCCAGGACAGGTAGAGGAACAATCAGTTAACAAGCGAAACAGACTTGAATTGGTTCCCTTTTTAGAAACTGCGCAGAGCCCAAAGCCCTTTCCGAGCTCCTGGAAGTCCTTTTCGCCTACAACAGCCTGAGAAGATTTGTAGTAAGGGTATTCATCTGTCAAGAACCACATGCCAGTGATGGACAGGACTCTTTCCCCCACCTCCCTGTTGCATCCTTTTCTTGCTGTCCTTCCCAGCCAAGGGCAGCTTGCTCTGTCTGAACTGATTACATGCAGAGGGGCTTCCTCTGCCCATGATCTCCCTGTTTTGGCTCCCCACGCCATCTCAACCTTTTCGGAGGACTTTATCTCCTGCCCTATTCTTCTTCCTCTGGGATGCCACCAACAGCATCAAATTTAGCCAAGGGCAAGCCACTCCTGCCCTATGGGAAACTGTCACATGACCTGCCTCTGCAAACTGGATGGGAAACTTCCTTGCCCAACAGCTCCCGATTGCTGATTGAATTGTGATTAGTACAATTAATGACCTCTCCTCTGCAATACGTCAGGAACCAACAATCATGTGTTTTAGACGATTACTAAAAACTTATTTGTTCACCCTAGCTTTTCCCAACCACTAACTTACCTAAATGCCCTTATGCTTTTAATTATATATTGCTTTGTAATAGGCTGTGAACTGCTTTGGAATTTTTAAAATGGGAAGTTCCTTATAAATGATCTTAAATAAATAAATATTCAGTTCCAAGTACAATGTCTCCTCACCTTCTCCGGAAGAGTCTTTCTTTCACTGAGTCTGTGAATCAGCAGCGGCTGGTCGAGCTCCCTGATTGTTATCCCGTAGTTTTTCCTGGAAAAGGAATGTAAGGCAGAGCAAGACTACATTTGAAGTCTTACACAAAGTGAAGCGAATGTTCTCTCATTCAGTATTTGCTTTCCATTGCTCTAATAACAAGTGTTTAAGCATCACCTCTTACCTGTAATACTCTATGAAAGTGATCTCCTTCCCATCAGACATGGTAAAATTGTCCTTTGGTGTCTTATTCCAGTCAATGTCATCAATACGGTAAGTGTTGTTGTTATAACGAGTAATTATAATGTTACCTATTAGCTGCTTTGTACACTCATCTTGGAAGCGTTCTCGACTTTTCTCGTAAATTAAATGCCTTTGGGAAAACAAAATGGACAAAAGCACTTCAAGCTAACATATCAAAAACTGGTGGTGTAGTCGCCAAGAGACTGGGCTATGAATCAGGAAGTCCCCAGTTCAAATTTCACCTCTGCCATGCATTCAACAGGTGGCCTTAGGCAAGCTGCTCTGTCTTAGCCTCCTCCCCTCCCCACCCCACCCACACAACTGCAACATAACTTACTCGGCAACAACTCTGTAGGAATTACAACTAGATAATGCATGTAAAATGGTTTGAACGCTTGAAAGTGCTGTACAGAAGTATCACTATTAGATTACAAATGTATATACTTTACAACAAATAGGATACCAGTTCTTTAGGGTAACAGCAAAAATATTTTCCCACCATAACATTATCATGCACGTGCATCCCAAGTAAGGGATTCATGAGGTACAAATTAAGGGAAGCCACAGAGGTGATTTACTGAGGACACATAACCTACACATGGAATGGGACTGCTTAGCGTGCCATCTGAAAAGGGGATCTTGATCACAAGAGCGTGTATGTATACCCTTATTTATATGTGCATAGGCTCTCCCAGTGGCAACTGGTGCCCACTGGGAATGGTAGGGCAAAGAAAAGGGTAGCTAACTGTAGGTAGATCGAAAAGGTCTGCTCCATAACAGGAATCATTTACACAAGAAGGGCAAATCGAGGCAGGCAAGTTAACATCAAGATCATGAGTTCAAAGCAAAGGTTTGGGGGCTTCTCTGACCCATGCCATAACTCAGAAGCATTTATTTGAGCCCACATTTGTCTGCTCCACCAACAAGCCATAGCACATAAAAAGGAAAACTGAGGCAAGCAACTTCAAAATCATGAGCGCAAAGCAGACTGAAAAATTGGGGGAATATTGGAAAAGAAATATTATAAAAACTAGCCAGGTGCTGGGGGCAGTTATGACGTTACTCCCACACCCTCAGGATGTCTTTAAAACAAAATGGGAGAAAAAGGGAAATTGGGGAAAGACGGGAAAAAACAACAAGTCCCAAGGAACACTCACCCTAATCACACTAATCACTTACATGTCCCCAGGCCTCCAGTTCAAATAGATTTTATTTAAAAAAAAAGAATAAGAAAAAAAGGCAAGCTAGGTGCTCCCAGCCCCAATTCATACACACATGCACGCACTGGAACTCACCAAGGAAGCAAACAAGCTACCTTCTGGCTGAAGCTACTGTTGCTTCCTTCCCTCCAGTGTCTCTCTCAAAACCCCAGGAAGCACAAGAAAAATACCCCCACCCCCAGAGTAAGTACACTGATCAGCTCTGGGTGTCTGAGGGGTCATCTATTTCAACTTCAAACACCTCCGTCCTCATCGGCTCTGGAGGAACCAATCAGGATCAAATCTGGAAATCCAACAGAGGTCCCCTCTTGACTATGTGGGCTATATGTTGCGCCGGTGGTGGCGGCAGAAGGAGCGAGGTGCGTTTGCGCTCCCAGATGCCCCTCTACCTGTAAGGGGCGCCACGCCAGAGCCACCATGCAGCTGGCAGCCCACCGGCAGCTGGAGGGGTGGCTGAGAGCATCGGCCCCTCGCCGGTAAGGTAAGGTTATGTTTGTTTTTTAAAAATCAAAATGGGGGGAGAGGACAGCGGAGGCAGTGCAGCAAGCTTACGGCTCGCTGCTCCATCCCCTTTCCCTGGGCTGCCCGCTCCGCTCCAAAAAAGTCGCACTAAATGGCCGACTTTTAAAAATCAGAGCAAAGGGCATTTGCCCCTAGATGACTTCGCACTGGCGGCTGCATCATGCAACCAAAATGCTGCCAGTGCAAAGCCATATTGACAGAAACAGTCTGTCTAGAGGTACCCAGAGTGATCTGCCTGCTGCTGCCTTAGAGAAATTCAATGGGAGCAAGGGAAAAAGGGCAGAGGAGGAAAAAGAACTAGCTGCATACTCACAAGACTATCCAGCCAAATCACACACAGCTACTGCCAGCACGAATGGAGGACAGGAGGAGACCAACAGAGAGTAAGTTATTTGCTCTTCTCTGGGAAAGAATGGGCTTTGTCAGTTCACACCTTGCCCTTAATAAGAAATCATTTCTGGGCTCCCCTCAATTAAAAGCAGCATGGTAGATCTAGAGTTCAGATCATGACAAACACATTTGTCAGACAGGACTGGAGCACATTTCCCCTGATGCACCTGAATAGTTTGTGGGAAGCCACCTTGATATTAGTTCATTGCCATTCACTTTACAGAGGAAGTGTCCTCTAAGGATCGTTCAATAAAGACTCCACCATCCGTCTCTCCAAATCAAGAACTGTCCAGAACCTAGTGAGCAGTGCATGGAGGAGAACCGATCTGAGAAAGTTACTGGAACAGTCTTGGTCAGCTGCTGGCTTTGTTTCACCCAAACAGATCAACTTCTCATATGCTCTAATGCAATGCTTTCCAAGTATATTGAAGATGTCACTCATAGTTTCTTACTCACATGACATTCAGAACAGAATCATTCCTGATAACCTTGTGAACAACATCAGCCAAGAGAAACAGCCCCCCGTCTGTCCTTCGGATACTGGCTGCATAGCCAGGCCATATTTGCAACCTTTAGGGAAAATAAATTTTACACAAAACAGCAGACTCATTTTCAAAATCCAAGAAATACTATGACCATCAGCGGTTGCATTAGAAGATACGGCAAACATACTGAAGACCAAGACTAAAATATGTCTACAAAAGCCTGATTTCAGCTAATAACACATTTTTTTCAAGTGCTTTTCATTCAATATTCATATTTTAAGGTTAAATAGCTAATCAGAATCTTCCACTATTACAAATATTTACCAGTATATTACTGCAATATTGTTTTCCAGAACAAAAGTACTACAAAGCAGCTGTATCAAAACTGGTGATGAACACCTTGAGACTATACTTAGCTGTGCCACAAAAGCAGCCACTTGAACAATCTTTGAATCTAGGGACAAAAGAAGGCTCAACTTGTGAATTCAAAGAAACACTGTAGTTGTTGTGAATGTTTAATTCTCTCGGTATAGAGAGAATATACCGAATAGGTTACAAGGTCATGTCAGTGAAGGCTTTCACACCGCTGACAGGAGAAGCATTCTTGGCCACCATTCCACAACATAGCAAAGCAGGGACAAATTCACATCTTTCAAAAACAAACAAAAGTTTACAAATGAAAAGAGGGAAAGGACACGACAAAAGGTCGTCCCCAAATATAAAATTATTCCGAAATGAAAAAAACCAAGATGCAGGCCAGCTACTTCTACAGTTCTAAATGGGAACTCCCTTAATAAGCATCTACAGAAAGTCCCAGCCCTGGCCAACACCTTTTGAAACTGCATTGTGACGTACATAGGTTTATTATCATGGGAGCAGAGATGGGAGGGGCTATAGCTCAGAGGCAGAGTACTTTTGCATGTAGAAGGTCCCAGGATCAATGCCCAGCATCTTCAGGAAGGGCAGGGGGAACTCTTGCCTGAAATCTTGGAGAGTCACTTCCAGTCAGCATTAACACTGGGCTAGATGGACCAAAGATCTGACTTGGAATAAGGCAGCTTCCTACATTCCTATCAGGATGCTTCAACATTTCTCACCTGAACTACTCTCCAGCCTGGGAAACTTGAAATAAGCTCTTTTAGTTTCAAAAGTGGAACTGATATATTAAGAATTCTCCATTGTTCCCTTTCTTATTCCACATTTTGCACATAACATAGTATGTGCAACTTGCCACTGCTTTCGTTTCCTTTACATCGGGGGTGCAGAGCCATCAGCCCACAGGGTACTCCAATACAGCTACCACTTGAGGTTCCTCCAGGGCCTGGGGCTTAGGCTCCAAGCCCTGCTCCCTGGAACAAACCTCTCGGAAGGCATCACCACTGCTATCTCAGATTGGAGACAGTAGCGGGGATGCCTGGCAGCAGAGGTTAGGATACCCCTGAGAGCCTCTCACCCCTGGCTGCTATCTCTGAAGTTGCAGCGCGGAAGAGAGGTGGCAGGGGTTGGGACTCACCTGCACGCAAGGATGCCCAGGCGCTCTACCCCACATGCAGACAAGTCCTCCTGCCAGCTCTCATTTGTATGTATCTCCAATCTGGGAGGTAGCAGCAGAGATGCCTGGCAGGAGGGATTAGGGTTTATCCTCATGCCTCTTATCCCTGCTGATCTCTGAGACAGCAGTAGGGATGGGAGGCAGTGGGGGTTGAAACTTGCCCACATGCACAGGCAAATCCCAACCCCTTCTGCCAACAAAGAGGTGGGGCTGCACACCAACACCCTCTGCTCCCCCCCAAACAATTTGGTACCCCCGCTTTATATCTTCCCCCCAATACCAACATGCATGTGCATACTGACAAAACACTGCAGAAAAGTGAACGTGATGCAGTTACACACAGTTATACCATTTTCTTTGTGTGGCTTTGACTGTGGATCAGTAGAATACGGCACAAAGTAATGTTGATGCAATCATCATATGATCATGCTAAGATGGCATTTTTGCAATGCGTTATCAATATGCATTGGTAATTGAGGTCCTAGTGAGGAGACATACATGAACGAAAGAAGCGAAAGTGGTGGCAAGCGGCATGCACTCCAGGTTAAACTAGAATTCAGGAGGAGTAGGACACTCTAAGACCCCCTCTAGATGGATTCCGTTTGACGCCTGGTTAGCCGATTATGCGCATATTCACGGAAGCGCTTTATCGTAAATGCTTGTATGCAGGAGGTAATTGAGCACTCAACGGGTGACCTTACCGGTTGTTTCAAATGCGCTTTACAAGTAGTTAATGCGGAGAATCGCTTGTTCGCATAGTCAAAATGTGCTTTAACTGCAGGAGCAAAATAAAACTCGCTATTTAACGCGCATTCGATAATGCGCATAATCGGAGAGAAAACGCGCCTCTACGCCCGATTTGCGCTCCGTTCTTGTAGAGGTAAATTTTTTAATGCGCCTTGAAAGAGCTTTAAATGCCTCTTGTAGAGGCAGCTTAAGGAACAATATGGGAACAAAACAGGGGAAATAGTCTCATCACTTACAACGTCTGAGAAGCTAGCGCACATTTGGAGATAGGTAAGACAAAAGCTTACTAGATAGTAAGACAAAAGCTCACAAGAAATTCAAGCAATAAATCCCTCCTCTTACTACAATTGTAGAGTATCTATTTCACAGCAGTAACTGAATGGTGCATTAAGATGATTTACTGAAATGATGGAATGCCCAGGTAAAAATATGAAAGATACCAAGAAGAATACCAACCTGTACTGCTGCAGCACAGTGGCACTGGTGGGGTCAAAGAAATTCCTCCCAACAAGTTTCAATTCTAAAATCCTCATCACCCTAGAATAGAAACACAAGGTACTAAAGAGACTGAGAAACAGGAAACACAGTCTACCATTTAAGACCAGGACATAGTACATAGAAATAAACTCTTGATTGAAAGTTATCTGACTTGTCTTCTTACTGACAAAAGATACCCATAACTGAGGATCATTCATTAAGAATGAATCAAAGGATTCTCTTTATCCCCAACAGCCCATTAGAGTGAAACCCACAATTATATTTCTGTATGTGGCCAGAAGAGATACCGAACACCAATATCTGATCCAGAATACTTACAGTTCAGGTCACCCTATTGTAATATGAATTGACATGTTGCCAGAATTTAACTGAAAGCAATTTAAATCATGATTTAATCACCAAGAAAAAGGGCCAATCACGGATTTAAAATCAAATGGCAATCTTTCCAAATTCTGTATCTGCTGAACCAGTATATGCAGGTTGCTTACCTGTAACCGTAGTTCTTCGAGTGGTCATCTGTGCAGTCACACATATGGGCTTGCGCCGACGCCGAGCCCCATTTTGGGAAACTTCTATAGCTAGCTTAGAGATTTTTGGTGGGAACCCCTCCCCCACCATCCTACTGAGCATGCTCAGTAAGGTCCCGCCTACCTCAGTTCCCTGAGACCGCAGAGGCCTCGCGACCAAGGTACATTTGAGCACGCCCAGGGACCAGTTGGCCTACACAACAGCGTAGCCAAGAGGGGATGGTGGGTGGGTTGTGTGACTGCACAGATGACCACTCGAAGAACTACGGTTACAGTAAGCAACCTGCATTTCTTCTTCGTGGTCTCTATGCATCATACATATGGGCGAATAACAAGCAGACTTACCGGAGGTGGGTAGCACGCTGTTGGCCAAGAAGTTACTGGCATATGGACGTAAGGACAGCTCTTCCGAAAGAAGCGTCTTTGGCTGCCCAGACGTCAAGCCTGTAGTGCTTGATGAAGGTAGAGGCATTTGACCACGTGGCAGCCCCGCAGAGGTCAGGGATGGATGCCCCGTGGATGAGAGCCGTGGACATTGCTTGTCCTCTCGTAGAGTGAGCCGAGAAGGAGGACAGTGGTTGCTTGCCAAGGACTTGGTAGGCAAGAATAATGGTATCAACAATCCAGTGCGACAGGCGTTGGGGGGATACGACCATGCCTTTTGACTTTCCCCCATAACAAATAAAGAGTTGACGAGATTTACGATAGCACTCAGTTCTGGATTTGTAAAAGGCGAGCGTCCGTCTAACATCTAGAGTGTGCAGAGTGGTGCTGAGGGAATCAGAAGGAGAGCTAAAGAATGAGGGGAGAACAATGTCTTGAGTAAGGTGAAACCTTGAATTAACCTTAGGGATAAAGGTTGGTCCAGGGCGCAGTAAAACTTTCTTTGGAAAAAACTGTGTGTATGGTGGGTCTATTAGCAAGGCCGCCAACTCTGAGGCACGTTGTGCCGACGTAATTGCCACCAGGAAAATTGTCTTAAACGTCAACAGCCAGAGGTCAATAGTCGCCAATGGTTCAAATGGTTTAGAGGTTAGTGCTGTAAGCACTACAGATAAACTCCACTGGGGGACCAACGGTCGAACAGTTGGGAACATATTTCGTAGGCCCTTAAGGAACGTCTTGGAGGATGGATGGGTGAAAACGGAGAATCCGTCCACAAGATTATGATTGACAGAGATCGCCGCCAAGTAGACGCGGATCAAAGACGGTTTCAAGCCTGCCAAGTGAAGAGAGTGGAGGAACTTGATAACACCTAGGATTGTGTCTGAGCGACAGTTGAAGTTATTGTCCATAGCAAATTTCTTGAAATGGTCCCACTTGCGGGCATATGACGCTCTAGTGGCTGGCTTCTTTGCTGCCTCAAAAATGGCTCCTATAGCCAGGGTGAATGCTAGATCTTGCCATCGGGAAGAATTCTCCAGGCCGTGAGCCTCAAGGAGGCGAGGTTCGGGTGTAGGATCTTGCCTCTGTTCCTGGAGAGGAGGTCCGGAGTGTCGGGAAGTCGCCAAACTTGGTGCCTCGCCAGACGGAGGAGGGGGGTGAACCACGGTTGACGGGGCCACCAGGGGGCTATCAATATAGCGTTCATGGCGTAACGATGTGCTCGGGCAACCACTTTGCCCAAGAGAGGGAAGGGGGGAAACATGTAAATGAATCCTTCGGCCCAGTTCCACTGGAAGGCGTCCCCGAGGGACGTGGGTCCTATGCCTGCGCGGGAACAAAACGCAGAGCAAACTGAATTTGCAGTAATTGCATAGAGATCTACAGATGGAGTGCCCCATCTCGCAAAGATGCGGCGAATAACCTTTGGTGACAGCTGCCACTCGTGGGTGTCTCAGAACGAGCGGCTGAGGTCGTCTGCTCTCTCGTTTAGCGTTCCTGCAATATGTAGGGCCGACAAGCGTATCTGTCTTGCGATGGCCCAATGAAGGATCTCTATTGTCAGATGAAGTAGGCAAGTGGATTGAGTCCCTCCTTCTTTGTTTAAATACCAAACAATGGTAGTGTTGTCTGATAGGACACGGACATGGTGGCCGCGTAAGAGCCGTTGAAAGGCATGAAGAGCTCTCTTGACTGCCAGTAATTCTAACATATTTATGTGTAGGCGTCTCTCTGACCTCGACCATCTTCCCTGGATACTGAGGTCGTCGAGGTGAGCACCCCACCCTGTCAGTGACGCATCCGAGGTCACTACCCGGGACGGGCCCGAGCTGTGAAATGGCATGCCCTGTGCCAGGTTGCGCGGATGTGTCCACCATCTGAGGGAAGGTCGGACATTGTCTGTTATGGTGAGTATTATTTTGCGAGGGTCTTGTTCTGGTAAGAAGTGTCTGAGGAGAAGCTGCTGTAGGGGGCGCATATGAAGACGGGCCCAACGTACGACTCTGGTCCCCTCTACAAGGATTCGCTTTTGCGCCTGGTTAGGCGATTATGCGCATAATCGCTGAAGCGCATTTACGCCTAATGCCTCTGCACGAGAGGCGGCGAAAGGCGGCGAAACACATTAAGGGATGACCAAAATGCGCTTTACAAGTAGTTAATGCGCATAAGCGCTTGTTCACATAGTCAAAATGCGCTTTAATGGACGGAGCAAAATAAAACTCGCTGTTTAACGCACATTCGATAATGCGCATAATCGGAGAGATAACGCGCCTCTACGCCCGATTTGCGCTCCATTCTTGTAGAGGTAAAAAAATTTAAGCGCCTTGAAAGAGCTTTAAACCTCTCTTGTAGAGGCAGCCAAAGACTGTCGCTGCCATGAGGCCCAAGAGGCGTAGGACCATATGAGCTGATGCGCATTTCATAGCATTGAGGCGCCCGGCCTGGTCCTGTATCACGTCCCTTCTGTCGATGGGGAGAAAGGCTCGGCCCTTCACTGAGTCCATTAAGACGCCTATAAACTGTATATTTTGTGTTGGACGAAAAATTGATTTTGCTGTTTATCTCTAGGCCGAGACCCGAGAGGAGCGATGAGACGGTGTTGACGTCCCTGACTGCTTGGTGTTGTGATGGAGAGACGATTAGCCAATCGTCCAGGTAAGGATACAGCTCGATACCCGTGGAACGAAGGTGTGCGCAAACTGCCGCCATGCATTTCATAAAGACTCTTGGTGCAGTCTTGAGTCCGAATGGGAGCACCGAAAATTCAAAAATCTGGTGGTCGACCATAAACCGGAGGTACTCGCGATGAGATGGGTGTATAGTTATATGGAAGTAGGCATGTTTGAGGTTGATGAGGGTAAACCATCGGTTCCTTTTGAGTAAGGGTAGGATGAGTGCCAGGGTCACCATCCGGAATTTTCTTGGAGCAATGAATTTGTTCAGATGCCTGAGATCCAAAATAGGGCGAAGGCCCCTGCCCTTTTTTGGGACCGTGATGTAACGGGAGTAAAATCCCATCTTGAGGTGAGAAGTTGGAACTACTGTTATAGCGCCCTTTTCCAAGAGGGTCGTTATTTCTTGGAGCAGCGCGCTTGAAGATGGGGTGGACTTCACGGTACTGAGAGGAGGAGGGACTTGAAACTCTATGTGATAGCCACGGGCAATGATGTTGAGGACCCAGCGGTCAGTGGTGATGTGCTTCCAATTTTGTAGAAACAGTCTTAGTTTGTTGGGGCATGGCGTCGATGTTAGAGTTGGGTAAGGCGAGTCAAAGGCGACGTGTTTTGAACCTGGTTCCTGCCGGGCACGAGGTTTGTTGAAACGAGTCGCCGGTTTCCTGGATTGATACTGGTGCGTTGATTGAGTGGAGTAACGCTGACCACTGTCTTGCTGCTGTCTGGATTGATATGGGACAGGATGGTACCACTTACGAGGTCAGTATGGAGGTTGTTCTTGCTGGGTAGCGAATCCCATTTTCCGAGCTGTCATTTTAGCTTTATGGATATTATCCATAGCAGTGTCTGTTGTTGAATTAAATAGACCTTCCCCATCAAAGGGGAGGTCCTCAATCCTTGTCTTAGTCTCCTGCTGAAGGGAGGAAGATCGCAGCCAAGCGTGACTTCGTAACGCCACTGCACCAACCATTGTTTTAGCCGCACAGTCAGTCTGGTGGCGCGAAGTTGTCAGTTCCTGTTTTGATAGTCTAATCGCCTCCGACTGAAAGACACGTGCAAGATCATGTTGGTCATCTGGCAGATAAACTGTCAACGCTGAGATCTTTTCCCAAAGGAAAAGTTGATACCGGGTCATCATGGCCTGGTAATTTGCCACCTTAATGCCTAGTGCGGCGGCAGAGTAGATCCGACGTCCAAAAGCATCCAACTTGCGACCCTCCTTTTCAGTGGGTGCAGAATGACTCCGTGTGGACTTGCCCTGAGATGCTTCCACCACAATTGAGTTTGGCTTGGGGTGGAGAAATAAGAAGGGTGCATCCGCCTCCTTCACCTTGTACAAGGCGTCCAGCCTTTTGGAGGTTGGGCCCATAGTGGCCGGATTTGTCCACGATTGACGGACGGTTTTCAAGAGCGTTGGTACCATTGGGAGTGTGAACTGCGGCGATGGCTCGACGTACATGACGTCAAAAATTCTGTCCTCAATCTCCTCTTGAGGTTGCTGGTGCTCGATCCCGAGCGATTGTGCCATCCGCAGCATTTGATCGGAGAAGCTCCCTAGTTCCATTGATGGGGAAGCTCTATCGTTGGTGCCCACACCGTCAGACGGGGAGGGCATTGATGGCGCCGGTGACGGTAGTGATGAGGTGTCTGATGCGTAGTCCTCGGCCGAGGATTCCTGGTCTGCGTGTTGCAACTGTGGTGGGGCAGTTTGTAGTACAGACCCCTGGCGTGGATGTTGTGCTACGCCACCCTGAACCCCTGAAGAAGCGGGTATCATGCCTCTAGTGGCAGTAGTCAGCCTGCGGCCCGTGTAGGGGTCAAAACGGCACCGCTCACGGTGTCAACGTGGCTGCTCTGGTCTGTAAGACCTATCTGAGTAGACATCCCAGTTCCTGGAGCGCGACCTTGAACGGGATCTAGAGTGTACGGTGTCGTCCCTTGATGTACGAGATGCAGGAGAGGCTGGGTGGGAGATTCGTAGCTCCTGCGGCGCAGGAGAATGTGGACCCGAAACTAGGTGTTCCTGGTCCTCCATCGGTACCATGTCCATCAAGTCAATGTCCGATGAATAGTCAATCGGCACCGGGGATGGTAGCGATGGTATCGGAGGCAGAAAGGAAGACTGGACCGCAACGGTGTCGGGGCGCCGTCTGCCCTGCGGCTCCGACATTACTGACACCGGAGAAATTGTAAGAGTGGACAAGGATCTCTGTGCCGGTGGAGAGGTATCGGCAGCGGATTGGGTTTGGCTCGGTATCGTAGCCTTCGGTGCCGACAAGCCAGATGACGGCTGGTGTCGCTTGGCCGATGTCGATATCTTAGTTTTCTTTGGTTGGTGGCCGGTCAGGGTCGAGCCTTTCGATACCGAAGGTTTGGTCTTCGTCTTCCTTCGGTCACTCGACGCCGTCTCAGTCGATGTCGAAAAGGAGGATTTTGATACCGGTAACGTTCCCGATGTCGACGTCGACGCCGTGGCTACGGTCGGTGTCGATGATTGCCGAGCCGGGGTCGATACCGAAGATTTTTTTGTGAACTTTTGCCGACTTGTCTCGGCACTTGGCCCTATTTTTTTTGGTTCACGGTCCGGAGACGACGGCGACGACGGTTGCTGGCTTGTGGAGCCAGGCTCCTGAGCTGCAGCCCTTGTTGAGGGTGAGCCAGGGGACGCTGGGTCTGAGCGACTTAAAGGCTGATGCCTGCGCTCCCCAGAAAGCGGTAGAGTAGCCTCCATGGCTGGGCATGGCTTGTCTACTGCTGATAGAGCCTTGCTCCACAGAATGCTGCGTAGGCGATCGGCACGGTTCCGACGGGTCTGGCGCAAAAAACTCATGCAGTGTGAGCATGAATCTACCAAATGAGACTCGCCCAGACAAATTAAACAAAGTGAGTGGCCATCTGTTAAGGTTAACTTAGCTCGACATTTCGAGCAGTGCTTAAAGAGCGCTGACTGCGCCATAAGCAGAAAATAACTAACTAACAATTACGAAGAAATAAAAAAAGATTTTTTTTTAATATTTAGTTTACTAAACGAACAACAATACTACTAAGCAAACTATCTAAGCTAACTAATCTCTATATTCTCTAAATTTTTCCACAGATACGATATGATTTGAGGACGAAGTCTCCCGCGAGGCAATCAGCGAAGCGGTCGAAGAAGAACTGAGGTAGGCGGGACCTTGCCGAGCATGCTCAGTAGGATGGTGGGGGAGGGGTTCCCGCCAAATATCTCTAAGCTAGCTATAGAAGTTTCCCGAAATGGGGCTCGGCGTCGGCGCGAGCCCATATGTGTGATCCACAGAGACCACGAAGAAGAACCATGGTTGCTAAAACAAGTTCATTACAACTAAATAGAGCTGTTACCATATATGCACCTTTTGTAATACCATATATTAAACTGAGCATAATCCAAGCCTTCTAATATTACAGCCCAAATGTTTTTTGAAATCCAAAATGAAAGTTTAAATGGCCAACTATGAAATTAACACAATTTCGGAAGGCTTCAGAAGACACCTTAAACCACAGCTTTAACCATGGTGAATAAGGCAAAAAGCCTTATTCACTATGGTTAAAGCTGTGGTTTAAGGTGTCTTCTAAACAGGGTCACTGACTCTATATCTGGGATGGTTATCTTGTAGGCCAAAACACCTGGAGAGTCACAACTTCCATCATCCCTCACCACTGACTATTCTGACTAAGGCTGATGTTGTAGGCTAAAGTATCTGGAAGGCTACAAGTTACCCATCCCTGCTCAATATACACGTAAAGACAGTAGGGGTGAACTCCTACGCGTGTTTAGACGAGGGGGGGGGATCCTACAACTCTCAACATGCCCTAGGGCTACAATCCTATGCACACTTACATGGAAGTAAGTCATATTAGTGGGACTTAACTCTTGAGTAAACATGCAAAGGATTGTACTTTAATCCTTCACACATTGGCTCTCTCACTTAACTGAGGTGGGATTTAGCTGCAACTAAACATGCACAGGAATGTGCTGCATTCAAGAAACATGCTTGAACTTTTAATTCCCTGAACCTTTTCTGAAGCAAAGGCAGCAGATACCAGTTAGATCAAGGTTTCAACATGACATAGAAAATAAAGTAGCTATGTTCTTAAAGTATGCAAATTATGAATACAAAACACACTTACTGTGTCCCATTTATGAAGTTCAATCTCAAAAGTCACATTTTTTTGCTCTTGATTTGTTTCAACTCAATTTATTTAGTAAAGGTTCATGAATGGACTTTGGAGCATAGATTTGGAGCATAGATTTTAATATGTATATTTGCATCACATTCCGTTATCATTTTAAGCTTGATCACATTAAAAGAACACTAAACATCAAAGTGTGAAACAGCAGCAACAGGAGATTTCTAACTCAAACAGCCATTCACCTTCTGAAAACAACATTGTAAAATGGAATGCACAAGTCCGAGCTAGGCTCCAGGATTTTGGTCATCTGAATATTTATACTGATCTCCGCCCCATCTGTCTTCCTTTGACACTTCAAATCTACAATCTAGTGTAGGAGAAAACATATTGTATCAAAACATAAATACAGATCAACACATTTTTTAGTTTATGATCATGTCTATTGGAAGAAAATTCTAAAGGCTTTAAATGAAATATAGACGGTACACAGGAAAAGCCCTCTAGTCCTCGTCACTTTTAACTGCTTATTAAAAACTGCTTTCAGCAAAAGATGCATTGTAAAACATAGCCATCTCGGGATATGTTTTAACCTGAGACCTTCATTGCCTTCTTCTTCTGAACCACTCATTGTTTCCCTGCTGCTCTATATTGACGGAAAGCTAAGTACAAAAGCATTGAACACATACTAAATCATTTAAAATTCTGCCCTGACAAACCTTATTTTAAAAATGCATCTCTTCTTCATCAAAATGGCATATTATCCTATTTTGTTGCGTTATTCAAAGGGCAGCAGCTTTTCTCCTGATGAAAGACAACTTCCTCTTCAGTGACTGTACAGACCTTACAGAGACCACCATGGCAAGCCCCTTTAACAAAAGCCAGAAAAGGGGAGCTAATCTGCTCCTGACCTCTGATATGTTCTGAAGCATAATGCCCTTTGATAATAAGAGCCAGTGATAGATCTTCTCCAACCTCGTGCCCACTAGATATTTTGGGCTACAACCCCCAGCATTCCCAACAATTGACCATGCTGGCTGGGGATGATAGGAATTGAAGTCCAAAAACATCTGGAGGGCACCAGGTTGGGGAAGACTGATCTATATAGTTGTTAGGAAAATTGTCTATATTGTCATTACAATAAGCCATTGCTGTGAAAATTAATCATCAGCTGAGTGAAGAAAGCTGCTTGCACTTTGTGGATGCCAATTTTATTCCATGTCTTTTAGTTCAAGAGTTATACAGAATAGTAGTCAAACATGTCTGCCATCCAGTTCTAAACTCTCAAATGGCTAAGGTAATAGAAGGCGTTTCAGAAGGTCCAACAATCCAGACAGCAGCAGGTTAGGAAGGATACATGCACTCATGATCCTCTCTATATGCTCTGTGAGCTACACTTTTACAATTGAGCTGAATTCCACAGTGAAATCATTTTAAAACCATCCAAATAAGCCACTATCTATTTTATGAATTTAACATGTGCTTTTTTAATATACTACAGCATTTTATTAACAGCAGCACGCCCTGACCTCTTTGAAGTGGACTGTGGCATGACATTCTGCGATACTCGCTGAATTGAACACTATTGTGTCTTAATATTTGCACTAACATGTGCAATGCAAGGCCAGAAAGTTATTTTTGTTCTTTACACTATCTACTGTCTACTTAATCTTTATGAAACAAAATTTTAGAAAATCCAGGTATTTTTCAAAAATCTTTTCTTTAGAACTCCTCTACACAAACTAGAAGCCCCTGGCACCTTAAACTAAGTGCAACCTGCTCATTTTCTCATTTTTGCATTAGAAAGATATGACAGGAGATGCTCCACCCAAGGTTTCTAGCGCATATAATTTCATGCAGGAAAATCCACACAAGCAGACAAATGAGGATGTGGGTAGGGGTTGGGTTGGGATTGGGTTGGAATACAAGACCTAATCTCAATAAAATTTGTTTCAGCAAATTCTTCAGTCACTTCATCAGGTCTTACTTGAGGCAACTTGATAGGCACGTAGAGAATAGAGCCATCAAATGCGGTAATATCTCCAGTCACTGATTTATGTTCCTTTAACATCGCAAAACACATGTTCCTACATTCCACATTAGGACTGAAAGACAAGAGTGTAGAACAGAAGTAAAGAGTTATATGGTGCTGGCAATGTGTTCTCATTAGAAAATAAATTTGCATTTCCATTCACTGTAGCCAAGAATGGCATTGATTACCATATATCATAAAATGTCCAAACCAGCTGGAAGAATGCCACAAAAAATGCAAAATGATAGCAAAGGTTCCAGCAAACTATACACACACCAGTATCTACATGCAAAAGTTCTACTATTATTGACCACCTCAACCAACCACTCTCACTGGGTTCACATGTAAACAACAAACTGTGTCCAGCAAGGGTACTTAGGGAGATGAGCTGGCAAGTCACCAGCATGCGCACGTGGGGGGGGTGTTAACAAGTCACCATGGTTTATTAACCAACCTTGTTCATGCAAACCAGGCTAGTCTCTCACAGGGGAGGTAATCTGAACCTTCCACAGAACTTCAGTTAAGAAACAGCAGAATTTGCAGTAATTTGCAATAAGACTGCTGGCAATACAACGACCCAAGACTCATTCAGATGATCAATGACAGAAACAATGCAGCGTCTGTTGTTTCCTCACCCACAACCGGGATTACCCTAATTATTTGTGCCACGGGTTGCTGTGTCATCCAAACCCGGGCCAGTGTAGTGCATTTTCACCCACCCTGCAAGCCATTCTGCAAGCCGTGGGTTGTAGGTGGGTGAAGGTGCACTATTCTCACTCCACGCTTGACCGACACGGCAACACATAGTGCGGTTAATTAGGATAATCCCAGCCACGCAATCAGCCCACACGGGGTAAACAACCAACGCTGCATTGTTCCCCCACTGATTATCCGAACTCGGATACAGTCTACAGACAAAACCTGTATACCACGTTAATTGAAATTAAGTTGTTTAAAATTCTAACACAGAGAATCTCAGGAAGGAAGAAATATGTGTACTTTTAAACCATTTTTTAGCTTGTTGTATAATGAATTAATAATTGTGTTTTTATGGTTCTAACAATGACTGCCATTGTTTTTCTTGGGTCTGTGACCGCATAATAAAATGACTGATTGATTGACTACTACTTAAGGACAATGACTTATTATGCATAAGAAGAGAGAGATATAAGTCACCTTCAGCATCTGAAACCATTGTTAACATAAAACCCTGTCTGGGACAAAAGTGCATTCCTTTACTAGCTGAGAGGAATGGTAAAATTCAAGAACTACCTGAATGTCACATGATACTGGTACACAGCTTCATTTTGACAGTGTATTTTAATCAGATTCATTGCCAAGGGAATCATTATTCCTTTCAAGCCTTGCTTCATTAGTGGTTCTCTGAAAAGGATGAACACATACTCAAAAAGAATTTACAAAGGCTCAGTCCAGGAGAAAGACACAGTATAGTAAATCAGGCATGAATAATTACTGAGATGTATATTCCAACTTTTCTGTAGAGGCTCCTCAGCTTTAAAATGCCCTCTTAGTGGAGCTGCATCTCTTCTCCACTACTCAATCATTTTTAAAAAAGAGCAGTTACAAAACTCTCCTTTTAAGGCAGCTTTTGACTAACCTGCAAAAGGCCCATCGGCTCATATGCTAAAGAGCTGTCTATGTCAGCTTGCTTCCTCTGGTACTGCTACATATTGCTGCCTTGTACATTATAATAGTAAAATACATAACTTTGGGAAAGCATGGCTCTAAAAAGCGACTTATAAATCCCTTAAAAATACTGTATCATCATACCAAATGTAACTGCTATGATATCAACGACTTAAAAACCTCCTGATATGACCACCCATAACTCCCTTTTTTAGCATCAGCTTTCACTTACTTTTTTTCCATATGCTCGTCAGAAGCTGCTGAAGGAGTCTCTGGTCTGGGTTGCTCCAATGGTGCTGACTGCAGAACATCTGAGCTCAAGGCCAAGAGGTCTGAATGGCCCCTGCCAAGTCCCAAAGCTGTTCTTCCACGCCCAAAAACAGGCATTTCACTTTCCCCATGACTGGGTACTCTGAATACATTTGAAGAAATAAAGAACACAGAACCCAAGGATATGGTTTCCATACCAACTTACCAACAGCATGAGAGCTTGCTTTTAAAGCAAAGCTTAGATCCTGAACGACTGAACAACAGCAACTTTTTTAAATGCAGCGTATTATTTGTTTGGAGGTAGAAGACTGAGGTGCAAATTCCCAGCAGCCATAAAGCTCACTGTATCACTTTGGGCAAGTTATTATTCCCTCAGCCCAGCCTATTACACGGGACCAAACTATGAATAGATGAGGCAGGAATTGTGAAGCACATTGTGTACTCAAGTATTAAGGAAAGCACAACAAAAATGAAGAGTGCAAAGGAAATACAAACCATAACTCTGAACTTCACCATAAGAAAACTTTCAACAAGTTGGTTTGCTAGCAAATAGCTCTTTGCTTCATGGGGCCTGTCTTGATGGCGGCGCCTTGGCACCGAGAGGTCCTCAGCTTCCGCATTTGCGCCCCTTCCTGGCATCTGCATGGGAAGGAGCACAAGTGCAGAGTTGCCGCCGCCGCAGAGCACAGGGGCAGGGAAAGGAACAGGACAGTCAGAGGGGGATAAATAGAGGGGACACGAGGCACGCCAGAACCTGGCTCTCCTCCCTCTGACCTCTCTCTGGCTGCCCCGTTCCTCCCCCCCACCCCTTTTTAAAAATTTGTATATGTAAATACGAAGCCGCCGCCACTGCACTGAGCACCAGGGAGGGGGAAGGAACGGGGCAGCCAGAGGGAGGTGAGCCGGTTTGGGCGCCATGCAGCCCTCTCTCCTCCCCCTCCGGCTGCCCTGTTCCTTCCCCAGTCTGTGTTATTTTTTTAAGCTGGAGATCTACAGATAAAAAATTAAAAAGGGGGGGGAAGGGGCAGCCGGAGGGGGATGAAGAGAGGGACGCAGGTTGCCCGAACCGGCCCTCCTCCAGCCAGCTGATGGCGACCAATCAGCTGTCCCCATTGACTGTGGCACGCTCTGCAGGAAAAAAGTCAAAGGGCCTGACTTTTTAAAAGCAGAGTTTAGGGGTTTTGCCCCTCGATGGTTTCGGAGTGGTGGCTGCATCATGTACATCACCTGCCGTCACTCCGAAACCACCGTGGGGAAAAACGCCCGTCTAGAGGTACCCTCAGACAAAGCCAGGAAAAATAGAGAAGGATTGTGGTTGTCTGCATAAAGCTTGCCCATTTGTCCCTGAAAGCAGCAGTCTTTTGGGGTGGAAGACAACAGAAGAACTGCACAACACAAATTATATCCACTGGCTCTCAAAGAAGAGATACTTCAATTGGTAGCATTTACACAGATTCAGGGGCTCTATTTGCAGTTAGCTAGACATCATTGTCACTGCATCTTTCTGCTTAAACAAACGAAACCTACCGTATTAGGTTTTAAACCTCTATTTGAAAACCATTTCACATCAGCCCAAGGGATATACAAGCCTAATTCACTACCACCAAATAGTTACTGAGTAGCTAAAACAACCTGTAATTTGTGCCCAACCATGTTCATTTTAGGATTGCTTTACTCACCTGCCATGTCCCAGAAGTGACCTCTCCATCTTGCTGTCTCCAGCTGGCCCTGCTCTCAACTCTGTATGCGTATGTATATGCTGTGCTGATAAGTCTACTTTGGACTTGATATCTGCATCACCCATCCCTCTGCCCAATATACCTCGACCTGAATAGGGAGCTTTAAAAAAAATCAAAATAAGATGTTGAACATTCTTAGAGGGTTAGATACTACCCAAAGAAAAATATTACTGAAGCATGAGACGGAAGCTTCTACATGGCAGGGCCAACTTACCTAAAGAAGGCCTAGGGGCTGTTTCAAAACCAAGTCCCCGGAACATAGAGGCCAGAGTTGGAGCAGAGACAGAAGACTCCTAAAGTAGAATATAAAACAGACTTTTGCACAGTACATTTCAAAATAGCAGTTAAGCTTAAGAATAATTTGAACAACTGCCAAAAAGAGCAATACATTCTTGAAAACTGCAATAGAATTTGGCAAAAGAAGAAAATCTAGCAGTCTCTCTTGAGTTGCAAAGTACTTCTGTGCTAGCAGTTTCCCATCTGGCCCAAACAGTATCACAATTAGAAGTATTTCTTCCACAAGCAATTCACTTCACAGACTCCAGATAACAGCTAGTTTTCTAGCCAAGTTTATCCAATGCCTTCTCTCTAGAATGCCTTATAGTTCTTGTATGTTTTCCTATATTATAGGTCAGGAATAGCCAACCTTTTCAGGCCCACTTATAATTTTGGGGGACCCCAAAGGCAAATTTGTCCCACAGTCATTTGAGCCTATGTGCATTTATTTTCAGGATTCTGTCTCCCCGCACCCCTTTGCTGGGATATAAATGTTCCTTGAGTAACAGGACATAGCATAACTCACTCACTATATAGGAAAAAAATCCTCTCCTGATCCATTATACCGATCATACACGCCCCATGAAATAATTGCCTATACAGCATGCTGCACAAAAAGATCAAGGAATAGTGCCTCATTGTAAGCTAGCAGGTAGTAACCAATTACTTTCTAACAGAAACATCTGTGCTGGAAATTATTATGCCAGGAGTTGCATATTTACCTGCTGCCCACGTCCTGGTGATTGCTGTACCATCTCCCGTACTCCTTGCATCCTGCCAGATGAGGAAAAGGACCTTCCCCTACCAAAGGCAATGTCTTCAACCATAGGAAACTGCGGCTGAGCCTCAGGCACATGGCCACCATGAGGCATGTGCAAAGAAGCACCACCCCGAAATGGGGGTCTTGTGGGATGCATGATACTGCTTGAGAGAAAATGCACATTTCAGAGACACACAACCAGGGAATCATCTGTAGCTTGAAAAGACGACATCTATTAGAAGACATTTGCAAGACGAACCTTAATAAGGATTTCATTTCTAATCATCTTCAAAGGAACTGCTTCCTTCCATACTTCTTCCCCCTTACTCTCCCCAATACCTGCCTCCTTCACAGAGGATAATGTAAGTCAATGGTCTGCAACAATTCTAACACTGGTAGATGTCTAAGGGCATAGATACAGCATTATTTAAATGGTTAGTTATTCCCTTTCGCCAAAAGCCCTGGGATATAATTCCGCAACAAGGGCTAGAATCTCTAATAGAGTGCTCTCTGCGCTCTCTCACACCAAACTACAATTCCAGAAATTATTTTGGGGAAGCCACCACAATGAAACTGGTATAAAGCCTAAAACTGTAGTATAGATATGATGAAGAATGCTGAACCAAAGTGACGCCATCTTGGCGAGCGCAAGCCCTGTTATTCAAGGTCAAGCCAGTAGCTCCTCTTCCAACAGGTATCCCAGTGTCCACTTTCACAGGAAGCAGTGGAGGGCATTCGTCCAGTGCTTGATGGCCTGCTGCAACAGAGCATCATAGTCCTGAAGACCAACCCATGTAACACTCCCCTGCTTGCTGTGAAAAAGCCTTGGCAGTTCCATCCCAAAGGAAAACCAGTTTTCCGGGTCTTACACAATTTGAGAGCCGTAAATTCTATACCGGTGAATGATTTCCCTGTTGTTCCTAACCCCGCAACCATTCTGTCACTATTCCCTGCTATGCGTCCCGGTTTTCTGTTGACTTGTCAAATGTCTTCTTTAGTATACCTGTGCACAAATAAAGAGACCTGTAAAGAAGACACCCTACACCTTCTCTCAGCCCTTGCTGAGAGAAACCATAAGGCTTCCAAGAAAAAGCTGCAATTCTGTTAAGTTCTCTGTTCTTTATTTAGACCCCCAGATCAGTTCTGGGTCTCGTGCCCTTACTGCAGCCTGTATCCAATCTATCCTTTCCATCCCCCGCCCTGTCACCAAGAAACAGCTCTGCAATTTCCTAGGCGCAGCTAACTACTGTCACCAATGGATCCCCAACTTGTAGCCAAGCCCCTCACTTTTCACCTGTGACTTCTCCCCAGAACCCATCCCATAGGATACTAAAGCCAACAATGCTTTCAACTACCTCAAGCCTGCCCTTTCAAAAGCCCCAGCCTTGACTACCTGACTATGGCAAACCCTTCACCCTCTATTGTCATGAGGTTTTTGGCTGTGCCTCTGGCATTCTCACGCAACTTTTTAGAAGATAGCAACACCCCGTAGCATATTACAGTGCCCTCCTGGACCCTGTTGCTGTTAGCTGCCCGGCGTCCTCCGAGCTGTTGCAGCCATGCAGCGGACAGCTCTATTTCCTGAGTGTCAGACTTGACTTAAGCACAGATGTGCCCCTGACCCCTCTGGCATCTGGTGCCACCCAGATGGCAGACCTGTCGCTCCCTGCTCCCTCCTGCCTCTCTTGGCGACTATGGCTCATCTATTCACACACTCTGCCAAAGGGTGTGAGTTCTAACACTTCTCAGTTTTGGTTTGTCCCTGGATTTAGCTCTGAAGCAGTCTGCTATTGTGCCTCCTGTGACGCTTGTGGGAAATGCTGCTTTTTCACTAGGCAACATATAGGGCTATGTAAGCACATATATAAGGCTGGCACATATTAATCCAATAATCAATAAGCAAAAGCAATTCATTTAATCTAGAGGCACATATAAAATGCCAAAATGCACAGTAGTTAGGAAAAAGCAGAAGAGCATTTCTAAAGAAGGAAACAGACAGTGGAGCAAAATTGTCAGGTGTGTGACCTTTTGAACCATGAAGAAAGGCATGGAAAAGCACCGAGAAAGTTACTCCATTTGCTGATTTTTAGGAACTTAGCTAAGGCAAGTAGAAAGCAGGTGGCTGTGTGGTCGGGAGTGTAGCAAGGAGCGCAAACAGAGAATAGACTTAACCACTAGATTACGACAGTGGGGTCAAAGCTCTGCTAAGATCGATTGCAACTATAAGGAAACGGCTGCTTTAATAAATAAGTGTGTGGGTGCAAGAGTATAGGGGGAGAGGGGGGGAATGAACAAAGGCGGGGATTTTAGTATTATAATCAGGCGAATCGGATAAGGTTGTAACCCTTAGGCCCTTTAACCAATTGGAGGGGCTGGGGAGGGACTTCACCGGCCGAGACAGGTAATAAATACTGTAATGATCTTGATGTTCGGTGTGTGCCAAGCTTGTATAGCCACACCCCTTTTGCAAAAGGCTTTGCAATAAAGAAACTTGCTTTCAACTTTCCAGATTGTGTTGTCCTTTTCTAAAACAGAAGGGGCATTTCTAACACGCTTGCCAGTCCCACAATCCAGGAAGGTCCCAGAAGGTGTCACCACAACATGGCGTACAGGGATCTGCACCCTCTCGCACCTGCAGATTGACTTTATCGAAATGCCTCCTGCACAAGGGTTCAAATATGCCCTTGTCATGATCTGCTTGTTTTCGGGTTGGGCTGAAATTTTTCCTTGCAGAAAAGCAGATACCCTAACAGTGGCAAAGAAACTGTTGCATGAACTGTGCCCACGCTTCGGTATCCCCTTAAGCCTTGATTCCGATCAAGGGCCTCACTTCACCAGAAAGGTGCTCCAACAAGTTTGTAAAGCCTTTCACATTCCCCAACACTTCCTCACCCCTTACCACCCGCAGAGCAGTAGCCAGGTGGAAAAGATGAATGGCCAGATCAAGAACAGGTTGGCCAAAGTCTGTGAGCAAACAGGTTTGTCATGGCCACAGGCCCTGGAAATCCGCACAAGTCAGGTGCGGAAACGAGCTGTCCCCCTATGAGATCCTCATGGGGTGACCATACCATTTGACTCTACCCCCACCAAGTCTGCCAGCCATACACAACTCCCTTGTGGAGTACTGTAGGGGCCTTTCTAATGCTGTTAAGTCTCTTCACAGCCAAGTGAAAACTAGCCAGCCGATCTCTCCGGAAGGCCCAGCCCACAATCTGCAGCCTGGAGATTGGGTCTACATCAAGCACCACCTGCAGAAGACATGCTTGGAGCCTAAGTGGAAGAGCCCTTACCAGATCCTGCTGATGACTGAGACCGCAGTGAAAGTTGCTGAAGTTCCTACCTGGGTGCACGCCTCCCAGCGCAAATGAGCAGCAGCCCCAGACGGTGCCCTCCTGGTGACAGAATTCGAACCTCGTTCCACTCAGGGAGAACCAAGAGCTCGACAACAGACAAACCCTGAGACTGAGTCTAGGTGACAAATCCTTAAGTCCAGAAGCAGAGCCTTTCTGTCCTGGTGTAGAGTGGTCCTGCCAGAGCGCTAGAGATCTTGAGCTCATGCTAAAGTGCCAGCAGAGACCCAAGGACCAGGAAGACTAAGATCCTGAACTAGAGCCAGACAATTTCGACAAGTTATATGAATTATATGAAAACTGGTCTACTGAAAAAATTTTCCAGCATGGCCTCCTAACCTTAGAAGACTTTCCAGCAGTAAACTCTGAACCTGAATGAAGTGCCACCCCTTCAGCAGACCCCTCTCTGAAAACGCCAAGCATTGCCAGAAGCTGGATCGACCGCCTGGCTCTAGCTGGTCTTGATATTTGTAGCAGCACTGTGTATAGTTATCCTGCAGTGCTGGGGCATTGTGTGAGAACATAGAAGGGGTACTGTGGTGGTGCATTATTGCCATAAGCTTCTCCCCTCCCTGTGCCACGCCTGATAACCCCCAAGGCCATCACGTGATTACAGCCCTATACCAATCCGCAGCCCATGAACTGAAAGCCAACGACTGCTGGATATGCAGTCTGGTACCCCAGCAACTTAAGAGACGGCACTCCCCTTATTGTTTGCATCGCATTGTTAAGTCCTAGTCTCATGTTTTGCAAATGATGATCCAGACGGAGAGGCGGGTAAGAAATAAATTGTTGTTGTTATTATTATTATTATTATTATTATAAAGGAAACAGAAGCAGGGCAATGGCAGAGCAAAGAGATACAAGAAATAATAGACATAGACTGTTGAGTAAATTGTGTTTAGTGATAGGGTATGTAAAGAAACCCTATCAAAGGGAGGATTTATGAAGAATGCTGAACCAAAGCGACACCATATTGTATATCTCTTGATAAGCAATGCTATTTTATGTATCAGTTTGATTCATTTTGTTTGTGTGACCTATTTTGGTGACCTACTTTGGTTGAGGAACAAACTTTGTACCCACTCTTTGATTTCTCCCCCTCCCCTCGTGACAAAAGAAGTTTGAGTAAGTAAAACCCCACATCTTCCTGAGAGGCAGCCAGAAGGTATTGGCTCTGTACTCTGCCTCACAACAGTGATCTGCGCAGGTGTGAAAAGTTTTTTTTATTGCTCTGTACAGATATGCCGGCCGCATCGCTTGCTCGGAGGAAATTGCGCCATGTCTTCAACTCTCTGAGGGTCTCCTGGTCTTGTGCTTGAAAGATAGCCACGACAGATAGAACTTGTAATAAATAACAAAACACTAACTTAAAACTAAAATGGGGGGGGGGGTGAAATTCAATCTAGATAGGAGAATGAAAGCCATTATGGTTTCAATACTTCCAAGTTAAACCTTTTATATCTGATTTGTTTAAAAACTAGTCATACCTGTTTTGCACCTTAGCAAAGCAATGACCAGAGGTAACTGTGGCTTAACATTTCAGACATCATGACAACTGATATCACAAATCACAGATAACAAGCTTACTTCACTCCGGTTTTTTATTATTTATTATAAAGCATTTTTATATTGAAAGGCACCTACAGCAGCTTATATATAATCAATAAAACAAGACAGTCCCTGCCTACAGGCTTACAATCTAAAATACACTATACAAAAGGGAAAAGGGTTGGAGATGGAACAGGAAAAGAACCAACTCACACACCAATTCTTAAAGTTAAATAGTAGCTCTTATAATGACCAGCTGTAATGAAACAGTTGAGGGAAAGAAGGAACCTGATGAAGCTGGTCTTTCAGTAGAGCTAATGGAATGACGCCCTGCTTCCCATCTTCCTCTGCTGCAGTCTTAGTGCAGTTTCCTGGCCAACTGGAATCCAGAGTCTGACAATTCAGGCATACCACTGACCCATAGTTAAGATTGTGACTGCTGGCGTTTGCTCAAATAGAACTGCAAAACCCACCAAAATCTTTATAACCAGGAGTGGCATTACTTCTGTTTACATCTTCAGACATGAAAGGCACTAAGAAAAATCCCCACATTGCTTTAAATTGGTACAGCCTAAGATTTAATATGTTCATTATGTTATCTAGTCAGAGACTAAAATAATGTAAATAAAAGGGATTCAATCAGGGGGGTGGAGCTTGGGTGCTGAGCTTGCATGATGTGAGAGCTCCTCAGCCTGAATGCATAAAAACTGCAGTGAAAAATCATAAAACGGCTCAATAACAATTGGAAAGCTCAGCTTTGGATAGAGAATGACAGCAGAGAATCAGAGAAAGCAACATCAAAAAATATTTTAACCGAGGGAACAAGATCCAAGAAATAGCAGAGAGGCTTCAAACAAAGCAGACAAGATGGCTGCCAGAAGCTCAGCAAACACTGCAAACAGCACACAGTTAACATAGGCTGCCTCTACACCAGACCTTTAAAGCTCTTTGAAGTCTCATTAAAATTTTTACCTCTACAAGAGTGGAGCGTAAATCGGGAGTTGAGGCGCTTTTTCTCTCTGATTATGTGCATTATCGAATGCGCGTTAAATAGCGAGTTTTATTTTGCTCCGGACGTTAAAGCGCATTTTGACTATGTGAAATGCAGGTTGCCTACCTGTAACTGTAGTTCTTCGAGTGGTCATCTGTGCAGTCACACATATGGGCTCGCGCCGGCGCCGAGCCCCGTTTCGGGAAACTTCCATAGCTAGCCTAGCGTTTTTGGCGGGAACCCCTCCCCCCACCATCTCACCGCGCATGCTCCGGGTTCCCGCCTACCTCAGTTCCTTGAGACCGCATTGGCCTCGCAACCAAGGTAGTATAAATAAAAACTGGAGCATACCGGCATAGAGAACCTTCTGCAAACAACAGCGATGCAGAGAGGGGACGGTGGGTGGGTTGTGTGACTGCACAGATGACCACTCGAAGAACTACAGTTACAGGTAGGCAACCTGCATTTCTTCTTCGTGGTCTCTGTGCATCACACATATGGGCGATTAATCAGCAGTACTTACCGGAGGAGGGTCTGCACGCTGGAGTCTAATGGCAGATGGATGAAAGGACAGCTCTCCCGAAGGATGCATCCTTGACTGTTCTGGTGTCCAGCCTGTAGTGCTTCACGAACGTGGAGGCATTTGACCACGTCGCGGCTCTACAGATATCCGGAATTGACGACCCATGAGACAGGGCGGCAGATGCGGCTTGTCCCCTTGTGGAATGCGCGGAGAATTCGGCTGGCGGAATTTTCCGTAGCACCTGGTAGGCTAGGACGATAGTGTCCACGATCCAATGGGAGAGGCGTTGCGGGGAAACCGCTAGGCCTTTTTTCCTGCCTCCGTAACAAACAAACAATTTATCCGACTTACGGAACGAAAGTGATCTGTCCTTGTAGAAGGCTAAAGCCCTTCTCACATCTAGGGTATGCAACTTGGAACAGACAGAATCCGTAGACTCCTTAAAAAAAGTAGGCAGAACAATATCTTGGTTAACATGAAACGGGGAAGAAACCTTTGGGACAAACGAGGGCCCCGGCCGTAAAACCACCTTATCTGGGAAAAATTGTGTGTAAGGTGGGTGGACCATCAGTGCAGCCAATTCCGAAGCACGCCTCGCTGATGTGATGGCAACGAGGAACACTGTTTTAAGAGTCAGTAAACGTAGGTTAATGGTGGCCAAGGGCTCAAAGGGTTTTCCCGTGAGGGCGGTTAGAACCAACGATAAGCTCCATTGAGGGGTAATGGATCGTAGTTGTGGAAATAAATTCCTAAGTCCTTTTAGAAAAGTTCTAGTGATGGGGTGCGTAAAAACGGAGAAACCATCAACCTTAACATGGTGCCTGGAAATAGCCGCCAAATACACCCTGAGAGACGATGACTTTAGTCCCGTGGAGTGTAGGGAATATACAAAGTCAATGACTCCAGAAATGGGGCCCTTGTCAGGGCTAAAGCCGTTTTGATTTGCAAATTCCTGGAAACGCTTCCATTTTCTAGCATACGATGCTCTGGTGGAGGGTTTTATGGAGGCCTCAAAGATGGTCTTTAATGCAGGTGGTAACTGGAGCGATTGCCAGTTGGTTGGATCCTCCACGCTGTGAGTTTCAGGGACTGCAAGTCGGGGTGTAGGATCTTGCCGTTGTTCTTTGACAGTAGGTTCTGACGCTGCGGTAGATGCCAAAACTGGTTCCGCGCTAGGCGGTACAGAGGGGTAAACCACGGTTGTCTGGGCCACCATGGAGTTACTAAGATGGCGTTTGCGAAGGATCGGCTGGCTTTTGCTATTGTCCGCGCTATCAGTGGGAATGGTGGAAACATATATAGGAAGTCTTTGGACCAATCCCACTGGAATGCATCTCCTAGAGACGCAGGTCCAATCCCCGCCCGAGAACAGTACTTTTGACAGGCTACATTTGCAGAAGTCGCAAACAAGTCCACGGAGGGGAGACCCCACCTTTTGAACAGCATGCTGAGAACGTCTCTGGCCAACTCCCACTCGTGGGTGTTGGCGAACTCCCGACTGAGAGTATCCGCCAACCCATTGTCTGTGCCGGCAATGTGTAGCGCGGAGAGACAGATGTGGTTGCGCAACGCCCAGTGAAAGATGTCGAGTGTGAGGTTGAGGAGACGGGAGGAGCGAGTCCCTCCTTCCTTGTTGATATACCAAACCACGGCGGTATTGTCGGATAGTACTTGCACGTGGTGACCCCTCAACAAGGGCAGAAAGGCGTGAAGGGCTCGTTTTACGGCCAGCAGCTCGAGGACATTGATGTGTAGGGATCTCTGGGATTGTGACCACTTCCCTTGTATTTTCAGGTCGTCTACATGGGCTCCCCAGCCCTCTAGGGAGGCGTCCGTCGTCAGAACCCGAGTGGGTTCGTGCTGATGGAAAGGGAGGCCTTGCGAAAGATGAGCCATGACTGACCACCATTCGAGAGATGGAATGACGGAGAACGGAAGGGTAAGTACTGTCTTGCGCGGGTTTTGTTCCGGGCAGTAGTGCCTTAAAAGTACCTGCTGAAGGGGGCGCATGTGTAGTCTGGCCCACCGAACCACGAATACTGACGAGGCTATCAACCCCAACAACCTTAGCACCACGAACGCTGTCGTTCTGCGAGTGTAGCGGAGGCGGGTAGCGAGGGCCTGGATCCTGTGTCTGCGTTCCACAGGGAGAAATGCGCGACCTAGAACAGAGTCGATGGACACTCCGATGAATTGAATTTGACGTGTTGGTAGTAAAACTGACTTTTCTACATTTATCTGCAGCCCGAGCCCGGCGAGGCAGGAAGTAACCATGCGAGCGTCTTTTAGAGCCTGATGACGAGACGTGGAGACGATCAGCCAATCGTCCAGGTACGGGTATATCTCGATATTTTGTGATCTGAGATGGGCGCATACAGCCGCCATACACTTTGTGAAAACATGTGGCGCAGTTCGAAGGCCGAATGGGAGAACCGCGAACTGGTAGGCTTGACTTCCAACAATGAAGCGCAGGAACTTGCGATGCGAGCGATGAATTGGTATGTGGAAGTAAGCATCTTTGAGGTCCACGGATGTGAACCACCTGTTTCGCTTTAGCAATGGTAGTATTTGCGCCAATGTAATCATGCGAAACTTTTTTGGTTGAATAAACTTGTTGAGATGTCTGAGGTCCATAATTGGACGGAGGCCTCCGTCTTTCTTTGGAACCGTGAAATAGCGCAAGTAAAAACCCGCTTTTGTTAGTCTTTGAGGAACAACCGTGATCGCCCTCTTTTCCAAGAGCGTGGAAATTTCTTGGATGAGTACTGCAGATGGTTGAGTGTGTCGCACCATGCCAAGGGGGGGAAGAGCTACAAACTCGATGCGATATCCCTCGGCTATGGTGGACAGTATCCACCGATCCGTAGTAATGGCTTCCCATGCAGGCAGGAAGGGTAGTAGTCTGTTGCAGGGATTGTTGACGCTGTGAATCGGTACAGCCGAGTCAAAGGCGCCGTTTTGCGCCATAGTCTTGCTTGCGAGACTTTCCGAACCTGGAGGAAGGCTTACGTGATTGGTAAGATGCCTGAGCCTGCTGAGGTTGGTAGCGCTGGGAGCGGTCCTGCTGCTGGCGTGGCTGGTAAGGAAGAGGCCGATACCAGCGACGTTGTCGGGGAGGTTGTTGGTGGTGCTGCTGTTGTGATGGCACGCTCATCCTTTTTGCCGTCATTTTGGCTTTGTGGATGACATCCATAGTATCGTCCGTGGTGGCATGGAAGAGACCCTCCCCATCAAAGGGAAGATCTTCGATCCGGGCCTTAGTTTCAGTAGGTAAGTTTGACGACCGGAGCCAGGCATGGCGACGCAAGGCCACCCCCGCCATGAGAGCTTTGGCAGTACAGTCCGTTTGATGGTTGGCAGTGGCCAGCTGCTGTCGCGATAACCTCGCCGCCTCTGTCTGGAAGACTCTGGCCAACTCGCGCTGGTCGTCCGGCAGATAATCAGTGAGAGTGGAGATCTTCTCCCATAAGAATAGCTGATACCGGGCCATAGTGGCCTGGTAATTCGCTACCTTGAAACCTAGTGCCGCTGAGGAATAAACCTTCCGGCCCACTGCGTCTAGCTTCCTTCCCTCCTTGTCAGTCGGAGCGGCGTGGGACCGTCCCGTCCTACCGACCGATGACTCCACCACAATTGAATTAGGCTTTGGGTGTGTAAATAGGAACGGGGCGTCTGCCTCTTGGATCTTGTACAATGCATCCAGCCTCTTTGTTGTAGGGCCCGCTGTAGCTGGATTTGGCCATGCTTCTTGCAATGTTTGCAGGAGAGTAGGCACTACTGGAAGCGTAGGCTGTGGTGTAGGATTCATGTACATTACGTCATAAATGTTGTCCTTTAAAGGCTGCTTAGGCTGTTGCAGATCCAGACCCAGAGATTGAGCCATACGCTGCATTTGGTCCGAGAATGCCCCTAGCTCTAATGAAGGGGACACTCTGTCTGAGGCCACCACCCCGTCGGTGGGAGAAGGCGCCGATGGTGGGGGGGATGGGATTGATGAAGTATCTGAGGCATAGTCTTCCCTGGAAGATAGAGAAGGCTCCCGCGTCGGTACCGTTAGCTGCAAGGAATGCGAGGGTGCTTGTGACTTCGCGGTGGTAGGGGCAAGTCGCTTCCCCATATATGGGTCAAATCTAAATCGATTTTTCGGGCGGTGTCCAGAGGCACTGCGAGCGTGATCAGAATATGCGTCCCAATCGTGGGATCGGGATCGCGAAGGTGACTGGGACCGATCCATGACTCCCGATGTACGGGACCGGGGTGAAGGTGGTAGGTCTTGGTCCGGATCGGAGTCCAACGAAATGGGCTGACCGGTACCGAGGGAGTCGGTACCGAGGCCTGGTTGACCCTCGGAGTCGAGTTGATCGACAGTAACGATCTCAGAAATATCGATCTCGGAGGAGAAGTCGATAGGAGATCGAAGCGGTCGAGGCGGCAGTGAAGAGGCTCTGTCCCTCGGAGTAGACGCCCGCCGTGCATCCCTCGGTACCGATGCCGGCGGTGCCGACGTCGGCGTCGTGCGAGTGGTCCTCGGCGTCGAGGGTTGTAATGTCACCGGTGTAGAAGACAGTCGAGAGGGGCTCGGTACCGATGGGTGTTGCTGCTTCGCAGACATCGAAGTAGTTGTCGACGCTGTTGGCGTCGAGTGTTTCTTCTTCTTCGTCTTCGACGTCGACAGCGGCTCCGATGCCGATCGCTTCGACGCCGAGGACGCCGATGCCGATGGCCTCGGTACCGAAGACTTGGAATTGGCCGACTTATCTCGGCGTTTCTTTGGCTTTTGCAGATGGGTCTTCGCACCTTTTGTCGGGGGATGGGTCCCCATCAATGGGTCCAAAACCCCATGCCCTTCAGCAATCACAGTGCCGGGCGATGCTGGGTCTGAGCGACTTACCGGCGGCCGCCAGCGCTCCCCAGAAGCCGAGTAGGCCGTCGGATGAATCGTCCCGAGGAGAGCTTGGCAATTCTCTTTGCCTGTCCACTGCTGAGAGTGCGTTGCTCCAGAGTAGACTGCGCAGTCTATCTGCTCTATTTCGCCGAGTTTGCCGGGAAAAAGACATGCAGTGGGAGCAGGTCTCCACAACGTGGCCCTCTCCTAGGCATAGTAGGCAGAGGGAATGCCCATCAGTAAGGGTGAGCTTTGCCTTACATTTGAGGCAATGTTTGAAGAGGGCGGCCTGCGCCATTGCAGGGGCAGGCGAGCTCAGCACGAGCGAAGAATAACTAACTAAACAACTACTTAACTATTATTATTATAATAATTTTTTTTATATATATATATATATATACAACAACAATACTAACGCTAAGCTAACTAATCTATGTTAAATTTTCCTTTAACAGATATACGAACGACGAAAAGTCGGAGGAAGTCTCCCGCGAGGCTAATTCACCAGCGGTCGAAGAAGAACTGAGGTAGGCGGGAATCCGGAGCATGCGCGGTGAGATGGTGGGGGGAGGGGTTCCCGCCAAAAACGCTAGGCTAGCTATGGAAGTTTCCCGAAACGGGGCTCGGCGCTGGCGCGAGCCCATATGTGTGATGCACAGAGACCACGAAGAAGAACAAGCAATTCTCCGCATTAACTACTTGTAAAGCGCATTTGAAACAACCGGTAAGGTCACCTGTTGAGTGCTCAATTACCTCCTGCATACAAGCATTTACGATAAAGCGCTTCAGCGATTATGCGCATAATCGGCTAACCAGGCGTCAAATGGAATCCATCTAGAGGGGGTCCTAGGAACAACAGAAATGCATGCAAGTAATGGCAAAAATGCTTAAAGAGGAAATAAACCAGCAACTTACTCTTTTAAGCAAGAACTAAAGGAAACTCGGACAATGATTTTGGAAACTAAACTGGGGACTTTAAGCACAAAGATGGAACTAATAGAAAAAACAACAGCGACAGTGCTGTTCAATGGATCCCTATGGGCAAGTATGGCTTCCCTATGGGCAAGTGCTGTCCTATGGATCCCTATGGGTAAGTATGGCTTCCCTATGGGCAAGTGCTGTCCTATGGATCCCTAAGGGCAAGTATTGTTTCCCTATGGGCAAATGCTGTCCTATGGATCCCTACGGGCAAGTATGGTTTCTCTATGGGCAAGTGCTGTCCTATGGATCCCCATGGGCAAGTACTATCCTATGGATCCCTATGGGCAAGTGCTGTCCAATGGATCCCTATGGGCAAGTATGGTTTCTCTATGAGTAAGTGCTGTCCTATGGATCTCTATGGGTAAGTGCTGTCCTATAGGTTCCTATGGATCCCTATGGGCAAGTGCTGTCCTACGGATCTCCATGGGCAAGTACTATCCTATGGATCCTTATGGGCAAGTACTATCCTATGGATCTGTATGGACAAGTATTGTTTCCCTATGGGCAAGTGCTGTCCTATGGATCCCTATGGGCAAGTATGGTTTCTCTAAGGGCAAGTGCTGTCCAATGGATCCCTATGGGCAAGTATGGTTTCCCTATGGGCATGTACTGTAATTTGTTTTAGTATTCCCCATTTAGAGCAACCAATCACTGAAGAAGAAATCAAAGAAGTAATCAAAAATCTTAAATCCTGGAGGGATGGTGACATCATCAGCTTAAGATGGCGCCTTAGCCCACAGCTCCCTCTTGCTTTGGAGAAATATACAGCACTACTGAGCCTCACCTCAACACTTTGCAACTCTAAAGATATCCCGATGGGACATGTTACAAAGCAGTTGCAGGGCTAAAAAAGGAGGCTTAGAGGTCTGGATTTCCCTAACAAGGCCTCCCTCTCAAGATCAGACAGCAACAACATCCATGAGATTTAAAATGGCCACTATGGCCCCTTGAGATGAGAAGAATGAATCAGAACGCTGGAACTTGTCCCGTTAATTAAAAGGAATTAGCTCAAGATTGGGCTAAAGCATTACAACCCCGAAGGGCAAATTTAGCCACTTTGAACAAAACAGAAACAGAGACATCTCAAACTGCAAATAAAGCCCTGCTGGAACAGAGCTCAAAAAAACAAGGCCTCCATTAAAATGTTAAAAGGAACCCAGGCTGACTTCAGGCTTCAACTTGAGGACATGCAGGATCGTGATTGACACCTTAACATTTGCTTAAAAGGACTTAAAGCTTTGGTGAGAATAATTTACATAACAATTTTAACATTTGGATAAATTCTGCGTTCCCTGAAATTAACCTCCAACCTGAAGCGATAGAAAGAATACATAGAGCAATCCGTCCGAAACGAAAGTGAGGGGAACCTCCTAGAGATATCATAATACACTTTAATAACTATACTATCAAAAATGACCTTATGCTTAAACTTAGAGCGCTTGATGAAATTGAATATGATGGAATCCCTGTGGCAATCTAGCAAGACTTAAGCCTGGGCACCCTCCAGAGACAGAGGGATTTTAGACCTCATATAAAGCCTTACAAAATGCTAAAGTAGCTTACAGATGGGGCTTTCCGTTCAAATTGCTCATAACCCATAATGGCGTTACCAAATCTGTAACCACCCATCTTTATACCTAGCCGACCTTCCAGACTCATTGGCTATAATACAATCGCATCCTCCAAAGATTGGCTGAACGAGAGTAAACATACTTCTTTATGCCGATGATGCGGTGCTGATTTCCCAAACTCGATTGGGACTAAAGAGGCTCCTAAAAGGATTTGCTGAATATTGTGATAAGAATAGATTGACCATTAATAACCAGAAATCTAAAGTGCTTGTTTTTTTCAAAGTCTAGGGTTAGATTTCAGTGGACCATGGGAGGTAGCAGAATTGAACAGGTGGGTTTTTATAAGTACCTGGGAGTATGGTTCCAAAAGAACATGAAATGGAGGGTACAAGGCAAGAAGGCTAAAGCAAGAGCTGAACAGACGATAGGGGCTCTTATCCACTTTTTTTACCAAAAGGGGGGCAAGTATATACCGGCTGCGATCAGGGTATATAGGGCAAAGCTGGTTTCCCAGGTTCTTTTTGGGGCTCCAGTCTGGTTCCCACTCTCCAAGATATCTCTGGAGGGGGTTCAGTCACTTTTTCTCGGATTGATACTGGGTGCCCCAAGATGCGTGTCTGGTGCAGTACTAAACCTGGAGGTCGGACTAAGATCACAGGGAAGTGTGGCCTGGAATCACACTCTACAATACTGGTTTCGACAATTTTATAACCTGTCTCATAACACCTTGGTTTCCCAGGTTATTTTGGATTCTTATGAATCTTTATGGACCAAAGCAATAGTGCAAAAGGTTATCACTCTGGGGTTTTACCCCCCTCATCTATTTCTGCTGGATTCAGAAAATACTAAATCAACTCTCAAGCGGAGATTGGACGATACTGATCTTCAAGAGCTGCGGGGGTCCGCGAGAGGCCCGTTCCCCTACAGCGTTAGGTATATTAGATTACCCTAGTGAAGGAGGAATGGCGTATCTTGATTGGCTTTTTATTCCCAAATATAGGAAAGCATTCACCTTGGCCAGGTTGAATGCTCTCCCATCCAAATTATTGGAGGGAAGATATAAAAAAATACCTGCAGGAAATAGATTCTGTCCTTGTAATAACTCGGAGATAGAGACAATAATACATGTGCTCTTTAATTGTAACTTTTATAATGGGATCAGAAATGATTTGCTGCAACCAATTATTTAGAAACTTCCTGGTCGATCCAGATAATATTTGGTCACTATCCTTCTCCAGGGTAGGGATAAGTCTATAACAATCCAAGTCTCGAAATATGTATATCTTGCCTCACGTGTTAGATCACAAATGGTCATCTGAGGATATTTCTGTAAATTTGTTAGAATTGACAATTTTGTAATTTAATGGTTTTATGGTCTGTTGACTGTTAATAAAGAATTAGAGAGAGTCTAAGAAATTACTTGCTCAACTTGATATCCGCTGGGAACTTGAGAAGCCAGCCCAGGAAGAAGAAGAGGACTCCGGAGAAGAAGAAACAGACCAAGACACTGATGGATGGCAAACTAAGCAAAAAAAGAGAGGGGAAAAGAAAACCAAAAAGACTCCAGGGAAAAGTAGAAATCCACAAGATGGTTTCTGCTCTACTTGAATACTATTATCTGGATTCTAGCTGAGCCATTGCAAGCATATTGCTTTTTTTTCCTATTTCAATTCTCTGGGACAAGGGGAGGAGTGGTGTTATGTCATCCCTCATGTTATTTAACACTGTATTTGTGATCTTAGATCACAATATGGCCTCAGTCCCTGGGGTCAGGGCCATCCGTGGTTTGGGTAGTTTGGGAGTTTCTGTTTGGGATGGGGAAAAGTTACAAATTGCTGAGAGTATCACTGCTATTTAAGGCACTGTTGGTAACTCTTAGATGACCATAGGATCACTTTATGCCCCAAACTCACTACAGGAAGCCTTTTAAAATGAAACTTTAACACTTTTAGATACCTTTAAGCAAGGCAGTGTGTTCGTGGGTGGGGACTTTAACCTAGTCCTTAATGAATACTTTCAGTAAAAAAACAATGACTTGTCAAAGACAAACTCACTCTCCCTCTTTTAAAATCCCATTATGTAAGATTCTTTTTAAAAAAATCTTTTTATGATGCACGGTGGACAGTTCATCCCCATGAGTGCGATTATTTATATTACTCACCTCTTCATCGGGTCTATTTGAGACTGGACTATGTACTGGTCTCAGAGGAGTGGATATCCTTAGTCCATTCCTCCAAGATCAGGACGTTGGGGGTCTCGGACTATGCCTTGGTCTGGGCATCCCTATATTGGGGAACTAGGGCCTTCATAACCTCCAGCTTGGAGACTGGACCCTTGCCTGGCACAATGAAAACTAACAGTAGACAAAATAAAAAAAGAAATCCCAGAATTTCTTGCAATTAATGATACTGGAGCCCATATATCCCAGCAATAATCTGGAAAACTTTAAAAGCAGTGACTAGGGGCCTATTCATTAGCGAGCAGAGCAGAATTAAAAAAGAAAAAGAGAATCAGCGACTAGCCTTGATAAAAGAGATCTGTGAGCATGAAACCAAACATAAAATCATATTGAGCAAATGTATTTATCTCAAACTGCTTAGGAAACGTTCAGAACTGAATTCATCGGAAATACCTAAAATTATAAATACACTGCAATATTTAAAACAGCATTATTTTGAATTCGCTACCAAAAACTCTAAACTTCTTGCTCACCTATTAAGAAAACGCCAAGCCAAAAAGATAATCTATTCCTTAAAAACTGGAAATGGCAACAAAACATATGATAAAGATAGAATAATGCAGGAATTTGCTAACTTCTACAAAAAAGTTATACACTCTGGAACCCCTTGATAAGGATAATTTAGCTCAATTTCTGAACAAAATAAACTTCCCAAAATTCACCAAAGCACATAAACAATATTTAAATCAGCCATTTACATTGGAGGAAATACAAAATGGAATCAAACATTCAAAATCCTTCAAATCACCTGGGCCTGAGGGATTTATGAGGATTTTTTTAAAATAACAAATATCACCCATTTTATTAAACCTATTCCTGGATATACAGAACAATGGCCAGATACCAGATTCTTAGAAATCCACAAACATTACAGTAATACCTAAACCTTTGAAAGACATTGAATCTGTGGACTCATACCATCCTATCTGGTTAATCAATGTTGATGCAAAACTCTGAACTAGTTTACTACCACGCAGACTTTCAATTGTTGCACCTACTTATGTTGAGCATGATCAAACAGGATTTCTTTGACAGCGCTCAATTGCTTTCCCTATCTGACCTATTTTGGATGCAATTTATTGGAGACACCAACACCCAGGCCCAACAGCAATAATAGCACTAGATGCTACAAAAGCATTTGATCGTCTTAACTGGCAGTTTCTATATGCTACACTAGACAAATATGACCTGGGCGGACCTTTCATTCGCCGTCTCATGAGACTTTATCAGGGAGGTTCAGCTAGAGTCTTGGTGAACAGTATGTGCTCAACCTCCTTCGCCATTGGCCAAGGCACAAAGCAGGGTTACCCATTGTCTCCCCTGCTTTGCCCTAGCCATGGAGCCCCTGGCCACAGCATTAAGAACAGATCCCAATATCCGGGGGTTGATGGCAAATAACAACACCCATCTTGTAAACATGTTTGCAGATGATGTAGCCCTAATGTTGTCTTCCCCAGACTTATCCATCCAAGTGGTCATGAAACAATTACAAAGTTATGGAGAAGATTCAGGGTGTCTCGTCAATTATAGCAAGTCTGAGCTCATGTGTATTTAATCATCACCTGAACGACAAATGAAATGGCAGAAATTCACAGGTCTTAAATTATGTAGCTCACATTTCCGATATTTGGGAGTGATCCTCCCCCAAAAACCTAACCAAATTGGAAAAGCTCAATTTCACACCACTTATCGCAGAAATGGTTCAGAAACTGAGCTCCTGGACTAAGCTCACGTTGTCTTGGCTGGGCCATATTGTGGCAGTTAAAATGCTACTACCACGGCTCCTTTACCTGTTTCGGGTTATACCCATAAATATTACTGAATCAAAACTTAAACAATGGCAGACGACGCTACATAAATTCATTCATTTAAGCAAGAAACCTCATCTACCGCAATATACTTTGTACAGACCTAGCACGCAGGGAGGCATGGCAGTACCAAATTTGAAATGGTACCACGATGCGCCACATCTACACAACGTGATGCTAATAGCACAAGCCTCTGAAAAAGTGACATGGCTAAATATGGAATACGAAGGAAACCATGCAGCCTTATGTGGCCTATCCTTCTAATATCTAAGAAAGGGCCAGGATCCACCCATTTTTAGCTTCTGATCTCATCATGTGGAAACAATGGGCTAGCAAGTTATGCCCCATAACACCCTTATTTCCCATCCATCCTATATATAAAGATATATTACATACTTTTAGGAAATGAAGGCGTTATACTATAGGCGTGCACAGCAAACTTCATTAGGGTGCACCCCCAGGGAATTTTTATTTATTTATTATTTTTAAAGGTAAACATTTATTGAATATTCAGTCATAAAGGACTTTATGACTGCTTTAACAGTCAGGATGTTTTTCCTGATGTCCTGTAACTCTGAACCCCCTTCAGCTTGTCCACATCCTTCTTGAAGTGTGGTGCCCAGAACTGGATGCAGTACTCAAGATGAGGCCTAAGCAGTGCCCAATAAAGGGGAATCAGTACCTCGTGCGATTTAGAAGCTATACTTCTATTAAAGCAGCCCAAAATAGCATTTGCTTTTTTTGCAGTCACATCACACTGTTGGCTCATATTCAGCTTGTGACCTACAACAATTCCAATATCCTTCTCGCTTGTAGTATTGCTGAGCCCCATCTTGTAACTGTAAAGTCGATAGGAGCACAATTTGAAAGCTCCTTCCTAAATTAAGGTTGGATGCACATGGAAATGTTTACCAAAAAGTATTCTTTATATTTTTTTTAACAGTTTCTAATGTTTTACACCATGGCACCCTCCTTTATTATTCTCTGGCCTCATCTACAAGAATTCGGCTTTACGCCTGGTTAGCCGATTATGCGCATATTCGCAGAAGCGCTTTATCGTAAATGCTTGTATGCAGGAGGTAATTGAGCACTCAACGGGTGACCTTACCGGTTGTTTCAAATACGCTTTACAAGTAGTTAATGCGGAGAATCGCTTGTTCACATAGTCAAAATGCGCTTTAACGGCCGGAGCAAAATAAAACTCGCTATTTAACGTGCATTCGATAATGCGCATAATTGGATGTTTAAAGCGCCTCTACGCCCGATTTGCGCTCCGTTCTTGTAGAGGTAAATTTTTTAATGCGCCTTGAAAGAGCTTTAAATGTATAGGCAGCCTCTTTCTTAGCTTAGATATTTATTTATATTGTATAACGTTTTAAGAATGTTTTTCTCATCTGTAAATCTCTAGATGAACATAAAAACAACAAAATGTCTCAAAGCATCTTAAAAGATTAACTAATTTATTATGGCATAAACTTTCATGGATTACACTCCTCTTCATCAGATTATGTGGTCTGTAGTCTATGAAATCTTATACCATAATGAATTCATTCATCTTTAAGGTGCCACGGGTCTCTGTTGTTTTTGCTGCAACAGACCAACAGGACTGGCCCTCAGGATAAAAAAAATATATACTAAATAAAATGCCTGCAGGAGGTTTACAACTAATGAACTTGTAACAGAAAACTCCTGCAGCATGTCCCCACTATTTGGAATTGAGAGGGAGAGAGGGAGAAGGCTATGCATGTTATAATCACTCAGACTTCTCTTTTACATTTAAGTGTTTTGATGCCTGTCTCTAAAATGGACAATTGTTTTCTGGAAGGTTTTCTACATGCTTAATTCGTCCATCATATAATGTATGTGATGTGCTTGACTAACTTTCTTGAGGGTTCCTGTTTTCCAGTTGTTGGCCAGAAGGTGTTGATCTATGGTTACTGAATATCACATGGCATTAGCTGGTAGCAGGGGACTTGTAACTACATGAAAAAGCTGTACACTTAGAACTTTTGGGGCTTTGCCACTTGGCCCTCTAGGACCCACCAACCTTTCCCCCCCTCCACCCTTGAGCTTCCAGCCTGTTCAAAGGGAAGGGAAGCAGCCTTCCCCAACTTGGTGCCCTCGTGATGAATAAAGTGAGAAGAAAGTTCCTTCTGTTTACCTACCTTGGAGCAAATTCAGATATGGTACATTCAGCCTGATCCTAGTATTTCCCACTAGGAATTGCAGGGCTGCACCGTGGAAAATGAAGTTGCCTGGCAGTGGGCAGGCAGGGTCATTTCCAGGGCATCTTTGAGTGGCTGGCTGCACGTGGTGAGGGAGAAGATCAGGGTAAGGGGCAGGGCGTTTCAAGAGGCGCTGAAGACGACCCTCCCTAATACCTTCCGCTTCCCTCCCGCCACTGCTCCCATCGGCAACGGTCACTGGCTGGACAGCTTCCCTCCCACAAGGCTCCTATCCCTGCAGGGGAGGAGGCATACCAGCTCACGCTGGTTGGACAACTTCCCTCCCCGACTGCTCCCATCAGCGACAGTGCAAGCACGCCCGCCGCAAGGCACTTTCAAGAAAATAAGCAGACGCAGCAGCAGTCTCTAGCTCCCTGCCGGCCCGCTGGACTCCACACACAGGCAATGAGCGGGTGGCAGGGATGGGCTGGAGGTGCTGCCACGCTGCGCCTGCCTTATTTTCTGGAAAGTGCCATGCTGCGCGTGCAAGCACCATCACCGATGAGAGCAGTGGGGGGGGGAGTGGACCCCCCGAATATATTAGGGTGTGCCTGTGCACACTTGGCACATCCCGTGCGCACGCCAGTGGGTTATACTGGATCAGAGACTTTTATAAAGCTCACAAATCTGTTAACGATCCAGAACTCCAGAAACAATTAGGTTTAGATTACAACTGGATTAAAATTCATCAAGTTATTCATCTCATAGAGCAACCAAGCCCTCCTCTTGATGGTGCCGGGTATGTATTGCAGCAGCGGCGGCGCCCGGCACGTCGCAGCAAATTGATGTTCCTGCTGTCAGTCTGCACAGCAGAAGAGCCACAGCGGCTTTTCCTGCCGCTGTCGCCGCACCTGCGCCTTCCCATTGTCAGCTGGAGGGGTGGCTGGGGTGGCAGCCCACCTACTCGCAGGCAAGTTTTTAAAAAAAAAAAAAAATTTAAAATGGGGGAGGACTGCGGAGGTGGCGCAGCAAGCTTATGGCTCGCTGCTCCATCCCCTTCCCTGCCCAGCCCGCTCCGCCCTGAAAAAAGTCGGACTAAATGACCAACTTTTTTAGTGCAAAGCAAAGGGGCTTTGCCCCTAGATGGCTTCTAATTGGCAGCAGTGTCATGTAATCCAACTGCCGCCATTTCGAAGCCACTGCGAGGCAAACTGCTCCTGAAGAGATACCCCAACTGTATGTGAACAAGCTACTCGTGCTTTAACTGTTTTTGAAATTTTAATGTATACTTCTAATCCACTAGGTAAGGGGCTAATTTCCCAGATTTACAAAGCTATAATTTCTGCCTTATTAACACCCTTAAAGTCACTGAAAGCCCGATGGGAAAAAGATCTAGGAAAGGCAATTGATGAAATCCTGTGGAATAAAATCTGAAACAAAACACCCTTTAAAACAACTTCTGCATGAGTCCGAGAGAATGCTCTCAAGGTTATCCACCGATGGTATATATATCCACATCTTCTCAATAAAATTAACAACACCCTTTCAGCATCTTGCCGGAGGAATTGTGATAATAACATAGGTTCTTACTTCCACATATGGTGGGATTGCCCATTAGTCTCTGTATTCTGGAGAAAAATCTTTCATGAAGCTGAACTCATCACTAATTCCACTCAATCCTAAAATTGCCCTCCTATCAATATATGATGGGACTGCACTACATCTTACCCAAAAGGGCCTCATAACCCACCTAATGACAGCGGCAAGACTCACTATAGCCAAATGCTGGAGATCCCTGGATGGAGATCTATTTGAAATCTAGCTGGCACAGTTTTGGGACTTAGCTCTTATGGACAAATTAACAAATGAAATCCGCAACTGAAGAAGCAACACAACCACCACTTTTTATAAAACTTGGTTTGGAACATGAATATCGATCTCCAGCCACACATGGTGATCTTGGTGGAAGACCCTTATTTTCATTGTTATTGGAAACTTTGTTTTATCCCTGCTATACATATTTTTCAGTGGTACTCTCATGGGGGTTTGTGTGAAGGGAACTGTTGTTTATTTGTATTGTTTTACCTAAAATAATTAAATATAATTTTTAAAAAAACTTCCCATAAAGCTCCTGGGCCTGATGGATATACAGGAGAATACTACAAAATTTATAAGGACTTACTGATTCCAAATTTTAAAATATTTTAATACTATTCTGAATGGAGCCTCCCTACCCAATACTTGATCACAATCTAGAATAGTCCTAATACTTAAACCTAACAAGAATCCAACCAATCCTGACTCCTATAGACCTAGATCTCAATGTAGACCACAAGATATTTGCTTCGATATGGGCTAATAGATTAAAAACAGTGCTAGAATCTGTAACGTTACATAGCTGATCCAATCCATAGAATATATAGTATAATCAAATTTTGCAAGACATTTAAAAAATCTTTAGCCATCATGCCAATAGACCTATTTAAAGCCTTTGACAATGTAAATTTAGACTTTCGTTTGGAATCCACAATTTTTTTAAAATTTGGCCAAAAATTCTTTCATGTTCTCAACTTGATCTATGCAATTGGGAAACTCGTAAAATTGATATCCATGCTGGTACAAAACAAAGTTGCCCACTCTCTCCGTTACTCTTTACATTAGTTATCGAATTTTTGGCAGACAAATTGAGAAGTAACGCTCAAATTAAAGGAGTGCAAATCAATGTTCAAACTCCTATAATCAGTCTATATGCAGATGATATAATTTTAGTAACAGAGCACCCTAAAGACGATGCAATAGCCATAAAAAAGAATTAGGCAGCTATAAAAACTAGCCTCTTCCGGCAGACCTACCCAGATGAACTTTAAACCAAGAATTTTAAAATGTGTTGTTTTATATGCTCTTTTAATTAATTTATGTATTTGATCTATATTGCTATTGTACTAATGTTGTTCCCCGCCTCGATCCAAAGGGAGAGGCGGGTAAGAAATAATTTTGTTATTATTATTATTGTTATTAAAGTATTTTTTTCTAAATCTAATTTATTATGTTATAATGTCAACCTTGATACACAATTGGCTACTTCTAAAATAATGGGCATTCCTCTAGTTAACTCATCTTTTCGATATTTGGGAGTCCAAATTGGTAAAAAAAACCAACAAAACCTTTAGTAATAATTGTGGTAAAATTTGGAAGTCGGTGCAAATTGACCTAAAAGGATGGAATCGTTTAAACCTTTCATTACTAAGTAGAATATCAACAGTTAAAATGATGATAGTTCCTAAGTTCACTTATCTATTTTATACCAATAGAAGTCACAAAACAACATCAAACCAAAATTGAAAAAAAATCTTTAAAAGTAAGAAGTTGAGACAGGCTGGAATGGAAAGATAGAAAGAGTGGTCTAACCTGAGTCACCATCACCGAACAACGAAGACCCGTGGGGGTCAAGAGCTGAGGAAGGGAGGGGAGCCAAAGTTGGTGACCGAGAGTAACCTAGGCTTCTTTTAAATGGTAAAAATCACTCCCCTGGGGCGCAGTTTAGTATGCTAATGCAGTCACCACCTCCTAGACCATGCTAAGGCAAGCACAGTAAGTTGCTTAGTATGTAATTCTGACGTGTACAGGTGTGTACCCTGGTCACACAGAGCTGTAACCAACCAAATTGTATATAGGGGCTATGGGAATGTATAAATAGATGTCAAGACCTATAACAGATGGAACACTTGCTTTGTCCTTAGGCCAGGAGTTTCCCTTTCTGCGCAGAACGGAATAAAGCCTTTGCTATTTCAACTCCCAACCTGTGTGTTGTATTGGACTCTGCGCACCAGGCACGAGCCCTCCCAGGGTCCCTGCTGTTTTGGAGGTAATAAAACCCCTAAACTGTTCCGATACAGGCAATTAGCTGAGGGAGGATGGGGAGTCCCTAACCTTAAACTTCATTATGAAGCATATCAACTTAGACGCCTCTTATCTTTTACTAATGACTCACAAGAAAAGGAACAGGTACAAACAGAAAGATCTTTATTTAAACAGCCAGGCCCACTGATTATACCAGTTATTAAAAAAAGATAGCAGAAATGCCTTGAAAAACCAAAATACGCTTCTTAAAGCACCATTGAAGATATGGAAATACAGGAAGGAGGGCCTTATGCCTGGAATTTCACCAATGGTACCTCTTCATGGCCATCCCCAATTTCAAAGGACTGACAGACCCGTAAGTGAGAATAATAAAAAAAAATTAAAGGAGGCAAAATTATTTAAATTAGGAGATTATGATGAAAACGCACAACCTGTGGAGGGACAAACTAAGGAATACAGGCATAACCTGGCTTCTCTGGTATCAGACTAGCACATTTATAAGAAAACTAATAATATTACAACAGAAAACCAGGAATCTTAGGCTACAGTCCTATCCCTACTTACCTAGGAATAAACCCCTAACTTGGTTTTAAGCAGCCTGTGTCTGCTCCAGCTCACTTCTCACAACTTGGCTGGCGAGCGCAGACTGTGCCAGAGACACAGGTCATTTTGCGCAAGGGCACTCGCCACACACGTGTTTGTGGCACACTGCCTCTGTGAGTGATGTCACAATGAGGAAAGTCAAGTCACAAGCCTTCCACACCAGTGAAAACTTTCCTATCGTGGATTGACCAGCGGTGTGCGAAATCGCCATCCATAATTTTCTCCTCCCTCCCACCTAATGCAAACTCCATCTCTCATTTTCCCTATTTCATGCGTGGAGCTACGTGTATAAAATCCAACTTAAAAACAACAACATGTTTCTAGACCTTATGAAAGTGAAGAGAGGTTCAGAAATGTGCAGGTAAATGCTCCATGAAATCTGAAAATCCAATTCAGTGGGACTTTATCTTATGTAAACCGCCCAGAGAGCTTTGGCTGTGGGGCGGTATACAAATGCAAATAATAACAATGTAGAAAACCGCCCGTGGCTTAAGTAAAACTAGTACAAAAAAAATGACCAATTCAATTACTTGAATTCCGTTACTTACTTAAACGAACCGCGGACAACACAACCCGAATCCCCGTCGAGGCGTCGTCCGAACCGCGCCGGTAAGAACGAACTTTCCTCCCCCTCACGCCTCCAGAAACGCCCAGGCACGCAGCACCGCGCCCAAGGCTGCGAGCCACGCCCTCACGCCTCGTCAACACGTTCGCGCCACGACGCTCGTTGGCCCGTTTCATAGTCATATAACGCAGATTGGCCTCCCATTGGTAAAGAATAACGTTTCTTCCCTCCCCTCACTTCAGGAGTCATCCAAGTCCTATATAATGAGGGGGGGAGGCTGCTGAGCAGCGAGAGTTTAAGTATGTTTCCTAATAAATGAGCCCTATTGAGCGCAATGGAACTTATGATTTAATCAAAGGATATTAATATGAATTACTGCCTTGGCGCAGTATTCCACAAGCTAGCTCACTTATTAATGGTACAGTCCATAACTGAGGGCAGTGTGGCCATAGGGCGTGGCCTAAGTTAAAGGCTGGGTTATTGTGAGGCTTAAAGCAGCCGTTGACGTTTGATTTTATTTGAAAAGGAAGCGCCTTTCCAAACTGGGGGAAGGGAGGGACATACGAAGGAAAGGCAAGGGAAAATTCCGTTATTGCCAATGGAGACTGGTGGCTCCGATTTTGGTGAGGCTATGAATCCATTCTGGGTTACAGTCAGAACCAGCCAGAACTTTAAAGACGCTGTCCGAGGTGCTGAACCTCTTTTGGGTCTAGGTTTTAGCACCTTAGGTAACTCCTTTAGAGTTCTGGCTAATTCTGACAGAAATCCAGAATGGATTCACAGCCCCATCAGCCACCACTGGTTAGAGCCGTTGCTTTATTCAAGTGTAAGCCAGACTACTTGACACGGCTATATTATGCCACAGTAACTTGCCTCAGACGCTTTTTGTTAAGCAGAATCAGGATGGTTATTTATATTTGTTTTCCACGTTTATACTGCTTCCCTTGCACACATTAGTAAGGTTCCAGACCGGAGTAGACCCGCTGAAATTAATGGGACTTCAATTAATCATGATTTCAGTGGGTCAACTCTAATATGACAATCTCTGGAACCAAATATTTCTATTTCCATGGCAGCTTACATATTTTTACAAAATGAAAATAAAAGGTAAAACGCAGGACTCAAAGGAGCTCCGTATGTCATTCGTTCCATACACTCTCTTGATGCATGTTTGTGAACAAAATTGTCGTTTATTTTAATTTGCAACAGTGACTCTGAGGGAGAAGAAACCAGGATTTTAGGGTTGTCGCCTCTTTTCTGAACTTCTGCCTATGAAGAAAGATGCCAATCCTATCATATTATGGGGTTCCTTTTTCCTTTTTTTCTTTTTACTGTTTATGTGCTTACAGCAGATTAAGCAATTAAGCAAATGGTCGTTTTTTTGTTTGTTTGTTTTACTTTCCTTGTCAGGATTCAAGGAGCAGTATGTTTCGCCCTCAGACTACTAGCGTCCATGGCGACATGGGCTTTACATTAGTATGGAGAGAAAGATTCAGTGGGACTTATTCCCACTGAAAAAAAATGATACGTAGGATCCTCCTAGAGAGAGAGGCAAGATGGATAATTAGGTTGAATACGACTAGTCCCTCAGGTCTTAATGAATCCTTGCAATTATCAGCATTGTCATGATAAACAGCTGTTCCCATTTAATCTTCAAGCCCTCCTTATATGCTTCACATCCTTCTGTTCTCATTATGCCTAAGAGATTAACAGCGTTTTGAGCAAAGAAGTGTAGCAATCCTTTGAGTAAGTATGTGATTTTTATTGTTGAATAATAGATTAATCTTTCCTGCTTGTTGCATTTTTGTATTATCATACTGTAGCCTGTAAAATATGTATTCAAATTGATAAACAATGTCTCTATGTGTATGTTTTTTAATATAGTATTGTCGTAACATTTTTAGTTATATAGTTAGTTTTTAAATCGTTTTGGAATTTGTTTTCCCTTCTGAAATGTAAATACTTTGTTATAAATTTGTTTATTTGTAGATTGCCCTGAGGAAGGACTCATTTTCAGTCCGAAACGAGTAGGCTGTACTTGAATGAATACTTCTTCAAGATTAAAAGGTTTACTTGACTATACATCTTTGCAAGATACATCATTGGTTCTGCCTTCAGCTCTCACTGCCCTAGGGGGTTCCCTTTCTCCTCCTGATTTATGAAGAAAGATGGCAATCCTATCATATTACGGGGTTCCTTTTTTCTTTTTACTGTTTATGTGTTTACAGCAGATTAAGCAATTAAACAAATGGTGTTTTTTTTCCCTTTCCTTGTCAGGACTCAAGGAACAGTATGTTTCGCTCTCAGACTACGAGCGTCCATAGTGACATGGGCTTTACATTAGTGTGGCGAGAGAAAGAGGGAGATTCAGTGGGGCTTATTCCCAGCTAAACGGGCATAATGTATTGACATTGCAATCCTACACTACATCTACTTGGAAGTAAGTCCAAGGAATTAACTGTTTGAGCCTAAGTCCCAGCGAATTTAATAAATCGCTGGTGTGATGGAGGCCTGAGTAAAATATGCATGGGCTTACGCTGTTCACCAACAAAGATGTACTTTGGCTGCAACCCTATGCATACTTAGCCGGGACTAACTCCAATTGAAATCAACGGGTTCCCTTCCGAGTAGGATGCACTGTTGATTCCTCCCCATCCCCCAAGACACAAGAGTATCCAGATGTGCAGGCTAACCCGGATATATCTACGACTGGAAATCTAACGCAAATTTTTTTTTTTTTTTTAAGTGTAGAGTGATTGAAATGAATGGGTCTTTAGGCATGACTGGTGTAAATCCTATTCATTTCAATGGGGCTACTCTAAGTAGCAGGAGTTACGTTGGATGTTACCCTAGAAGTTCTGCTCTATCCACAGCGGGGCGTTTGAAATTGCTGGGTGGGTTAGCGCTTTCACACGTGTCTTTTCTTCTTCCTTTCCTCCTGTCTTTCTTTTTTTAAAAGATGTATTTCGCGAGTGCGCCGAAGCAAACCTCCATTCTGGCCCGGATTAGGCTTTCCGTTCGCGGATCCCGACAAGCCGATTTCGAGACCCAACCCGATTGAAGGCTCTTTATCCGGCGCGCCAGAAGCCCAGAGAAGGGTTGAGGTCGGAAAGGTTTTGCCGCGGCTCTTGTTCCCACGCGGGGCGCTTTGCGGGCTGCAGTCGGGCGAGGCGGCGGCGGCGGCGGCGGCGGCGGCAGAAGAAGCGGGCGGCGAAGGGGTGAGTGAGTCCCGAAGTGTTTCCTTCTCGCTTCCGTTGTCTACGAAGGGGAGCGCTCGCCGGGCGCCGCGGAGGGTTCAGCACCGCGATCAGCAACCACCCAGGCCCCACCCAGCCTGCGGGCTTTATCTCCTCAGTCAGCGAAGGTGAAACAGGCCCTGCCCTCCAGAGACGTTGAGCTACAACTCTCTGCATCCCCAGCCAGCGGCTGGGGATGCTGGGAGTTGTAGTTCAACGTCTCTGGAGGGCAGGGCTGGGCCGACTCCAGGTTTTTGCACGCCCTTGAGCAAGACGCCCTCCATGACCCCTGTGATGCCTTCTCTAAAGCAGCTGAACATCACAGCCCTGTCCCTCAGTGAATCTACATCCTCACCGCCATTGTCACTAGCTGCCTTTGGTCCCCTTCCTCGTCTTTGCTGCCACTTGCGTGCTTGGCAGGTAGAGAGACAGGAGGCAAGCAGGCCATGGGCATCTCCTGTTCCTCTGTCTCGCCGCCTTTGTTGTCTGGGCCAAAGCCAGAGGCAGGTGGACAAGCAGGTTGCAATAGCGAAAATGAGGAACAGGGGGCTCTTGTTAGTGCCCCCCAGGCCTGTTGCAGCCTTTCTAGAATTTATGTGGGGCTTAGTCTGGGCGTTGCTTGCCTAAGGGGTCCATGGCAGAGATGCAATTGCAAAGTGTGTGTGTTGGGGGTCTTCTTGATTCGAAAGCTCTTTAGCCCCCACGTTGCACCAGCTCTCTCGCCCTCTGGCTGAATTGTCTTTGTCCCTTAGCTGGTTCTCTTGAGAGCTATGCTAAATGGCTCCCATATTTTCTCTGTAATTCTTTGTATTCCAACATTTCTTCTCTCCCCACCCCTGCTTTTTTATTAATCTTATTCTGCTTCCAGTCTGGGAGCTAGAAGCACTTAAGAAATGTTGCTGAGGGAACTGTCTAAGGACCTCCTCGCCCGGCCACTGACCCGGAAGGAAGTGTTTGCTGTCCTCTTCCGCCTGACCATCTTTGGGGCTGCCACCTACTTCAGCATAAAGTGGGTGTCAGATGCCCTGGACCCTTCTCGGAAGCAAAGGGTACAGTTAAAGAAAAAGGTACATACAGGGATCATACCAACAAAGTGGTAGTGGTGGTGGTGTGTGTGTGTATAATCAGCAGGCTTTTCCAGCCACTTATTGCACAACTTTTGGGAATGTTGGGTGAGCTGATGTCTCACGTTGAGGATCCCTCAGAGCATGGCATCAGGCTGCTGCTCTGGAGAACTGCAGCAACCATGCACTCTAAGCCTTACTCTGAGAGGTCCTCAAGAGTGAAATATAGTGAGTGGAGAGAACTGCTCTGGAGAGCCATGCTGGCTGCTTTCCCACAGTAGGAGAGTGCCCTGTCCAGCAGGGCTTTCTGGAGCAGCAGTTTGGTACATAGGTCTCCTGGCAGTGGTGGGGCACATGGGATCCTCTGCCTGAAGCAGCAGATTTACTTCCATGTCATGGAAGGGCCACCCTGGGAGTCATAACTCATTGATAGAGCACTGCTTTGATGCAGAAGATCAGAGGTTCAATCCTTAGTATCTCCTGCTAGGGCTAGGGGTGAAATCCTGCCCGAAATCATGGAGAGCTGCTTCCAGTCAGAGTTGACAGTATTGGTCTAGATGGATAAATAGATGGATTCAGTATATGACAATTTCCAATGTTCCACATTAGGTCATAGACAGTGAGAAGCACTGGGTAACTGCTGGTACAAGTCCCAGCTGAATGGGACTGGAGCTCAATGTGCATGTGTGTGGGGAGAGGGGGTGTTGAACATATCTACAAGGGGATCTTGTCATTATCAGGAAGTCTGAGAAGCACTGGGATATGGAATAAAATTTAAGTTTGGAAAGCGCAGACAGACCAGAATCTGATGGTTGCCTAAGCAAAAACCCAGGCTTTGGAACCCGTCTCCAGCACACACACACACACACGCCTTTTTAGGTGGTGGCGGTTGCCCCCTTTGTGTGTGCACACATGGTTTTTTTTTTACTTCTGCAAACCTTGAGATTCCCCACAAAATGCTGACACCTCCCACTTGTTTCTCAGTGGTCCTTTTTCGATCAGCTGTCACCACTTGAGTTCGCTATTAGAGGGAAGGATGGTTATGACCTCTCCCTAAAGCAGCTATGTGGGATGAGTAGTGCTCCAAATGGTGTTGGACCGCAACTCCAACTATCCCTCCCAATTGGCTATGATGCATTGGGCTGATGGGAGTTGCAGTCCAACAACATATGGAAGGCTGCACGTTCCCCCCTCTTTCCTTAAAGATTATCACTATATTCTGGTCTTTACTGATCTGAGTGTATTGAACAGCAGTTCCAGAGTGCCAGGCGCAAGTCAGTAAATATAGACAGTCATGGCAATAGCCGTGTCTTCTGCTAAAGTTCAAGTCTGAAGTATGGGTAGGACTGGAACTCTGATCCTCTTTTCTGTTGGCAGGCAGAACGCTTGATGAAGCAGCTAGGAGTGGAAGGGGTGAAGCTGACAGAGCATGAGATGAACATTGCTGCTCACTTGGTGGTTCCAAGGGACATCAAGGTAAGATGAGGAGACTGCTAGTCCTCTTGACAAAGTGTAGAGCAGGGGTGGATAACCTACACCCCTGCCTTTCAAAAGCCCTGCAACAAGTTTAGTTTTCTAGCAAGAGTGATCAGCCCATTGGGTGGGGGGGAGGGAAGGGAGATGGGGAGAAAGAGGAAAAAGGACTGTCAGAAAGAGAGATGAAAAGTGTGGTCCTCAGTGGAGGTTAGTAGCTCCGATGTCAGTGGACCCACTGCGGGTTTCAGTCAAAGCCTTGGATAGCTTCTTTAGAGTTCAGACTGAAACCTGGAGCGGATTCACCACCTCACTGATATTGGAGCCAGCAGCCTCCACTGGTAGTTCTGCCCACTTTTGGCCTCACTTACCACTGACTTCAGCCCTGCCCACCACCAGCATTCCACTCACCCCACCAAAAGGTTGCCCCTAAGGGAATGCTGCCCTTCACAGAAAAATAGTTTTAGTTAGAATAAGGCCATGAGCAATCTTATCTGATGAAGGGGAACATAACAGTGGAAAAACTGCATTTTGGAATGAGAATGCATGGAGTCACACCAGAATCATATATTCAGATTTGGAAATGTGTTATTAATATACAGAGTGCTTTACAGAATAATGTAAGCACAACAAATCATTGGGTGGAAATACAAATCCCCTACCCCAAGGAGATTGCAATTTAAACCAAAATCTAGAATTTGAAATATGCATTTTTTAATCCAGCTCCTTTTGCCAGATAGCTCAGAGCTCCTTTGCCAACTCTGAAGTCCTCAAAGCTTGTCCTTCAAAGCTTGTCCCATCCACAGGTCACTTGGAAGGACATTGCAGGCCTGGATGAGATGGTCAGCGAACTCCAGGACACCGTCATCCTGCCATTCCAGCAGAGGCATTTGTTTCAACATTCCAGGCTCTGCCAGCCCCCCAGAGGTATATGTTGGAGTAAAGGTCCCACTCCACTCAAAAATTACCCTCTCTATTTTTTTCAGACTTCAGGAAAGCACTATTCTTCATTTAAAAACCTCCGTTCATTAACCAGAACCTAGATCCCAAAGGAGTAATTATGGTCAGAGGGCCAGTTCCTTACCTAATGACCACTTCGACAATTGCTGGATATTTGAGAATGATATTCCTCCCGTCAGGCAGAACAGCAAGAACAATTCAGAAAGTGAAAAAGGAAGAAAGAATACTTGTCCTCTTACTTCCACTTGGACTCAGGGCCAGTTTTGTAATTTGGGGTTGGGGGAGGGAGTCAATTCATTTATTTTTCGTTCGTTTATTACATTTATATACTGCCCCATAGCCGAAGCTCTCTGGGCAGTTTACAAAATGCAAGTTTACAGCAGAAATATCACAAAATATATGTAACAATATATTGCAACAATATTTAACAATATACTAAATAACAATATCACAATAATACTCAAAATATACTAAATAGAAGTTTACAGCAAAACAGAACAGATAGGGGAAAAAAACAACTTGGTTGGAATAACATCTTTCCCCCTGAAGCAGCGCCTCCCAAACTTCAGCTCCAGCCTTGCTTTTAAAGTCTCCAGGTGTGTGGTGGTTGTGGTGGTAGGGGAGCAGGTGGAATAGCTCACCCTTTACAAAATGTAAAGTGATCCCCTAAAATATTACATGAGGAATTGAAATACATTCTTTAGGTTGAAAGACAAACTCAAATTCTTACTTAGTTTGCAGTATTTCCTTGATAATAATGGAAATAGCTATATTTCTCCAAGCTTCATTATACCAGAATTAAAGTAAACCTGTCACTCAATTTAAGTTTAAGAAATCCCCCCACTGTTCAAATTAAATCTGATATAAGTGTATCACATAAATAGTCAGTTTTATAGATAAGAAGGTCTGGAAAAACACTGAGAAATTGAGAGGGGAAAGGTCCGGGGGGGGACCATTTCCAATGTTCATGGGTTATGGGAGTTGCATTCCAAAACATCTGGGGGTGTCTATGCGAGGTTGCATTTGCGCCTTGAGCCCCCATTATCCCACACTTGCGCTCCTGCGGGTTGTCTCCATGGCAAGGAGTGCAAGTACGGAGCTTCCAGCCAAAGGAGCCACTGCCACCGCACCTGTCCACGCAACTTCACGTCATTGCACAGGTGCCGTGGCACATCTGCGTGTCCCCCACTGATCTTTTTAAAAACTTTTTGTGGCTATGCACATTCCGGTGTGGCATCCTTCTGCCATGCTGGAGAGGTGTAGAGGCGTTATTCTATAGGTGCCGCAGTATGTCCACGTGTCCCCCATGGTTATTTTATTCTTATTTTTAACTTTTGTTTTTTAACGTTTATGCACTTCTCCGGCATGAGCGTCCTTCTGCCACACTGAAGCGCAGAGGTGTTCCAGTTGCCATTCGGCTCGCTGGTCTGCCCTTTCCTTCCCCCTCTTTCTGTCGGCCAATGGCGACCAATCAGGGGTGGCTACTGGCTGGGACACGCCTCCGGCGCAACACTGAAGCAAAGCGAGAGATGGCAAATGCGCATCTGCGCCTTGCTCAAAGGAAAAAAGTCAGGGTAAGTCCCTGACTTCTTTAAACCGGTGCTTCGGAGGAATGCCCTGGGATGGCTCTGTGATGGCTGCTGCATCATATAAATGACCTAGTGCCACTGTGGATCCATCCTGGGGCTTTCCCCTCGTCAAGACAACCCCCTGGAGGGGAACGGGTTGCAGTGGAGGCTGGTGGCTCCAATATCAGTGGGGCTGTGAATCCGCCCCAGGTTTCAGTCAGAACTCTAAAAGAGCTTCCAAGGTGCAAGCAGATTGAAACCTGGAGTGGATTCACCCCCCCCCTTGGGGCTACATCAAGTGTAGGGCACCTGTCTGTAAAGGTAGCTCAAGGGTGTGTAGCTAGCTTAAACCCTTGTCTCCACTGCCACCACTCCCAGAGGCCTCCTAACACCAGAAGCCACTGGGAAAGGATGCCAGAATCCTGGCACGCCAGCCCTAGATTTAGCACTGACCCTGTAGCAAGAAGATAGCAGCACAAACAGTTGAGATAGAGGAATTTATTTACAAGAAAGGGTAGGGGTCCTGGGAAGAATGAAAAGTGAAACAACCATGTAAGCATGCATAACATAGGAAACTCAGTAACCTTAAAACAATAAAACCTAGCTAGACTATCTACTTACTCCAAAATAAGGCCTTGTAGTCTGAGCCAGCCATGGACACCTCTATCCCAAACCAGATGAAAAGACAAGACAAAGACCTGGGTAGTTTATGGCCTTGAAGCCTGATAAAAGAGTTCTTCTCTGGTGCCAAGGTCTCTCCTATCTTTGCACTTCCCTCCCCAGATGTCCTGATGTTGAATCCTCTGGCTGGCACCCTTCTTCTTCTTCTATGTATTAAAAATGCCATGCTCAAACTACCCAAACCATTTAACCCCTTCTTCTATGCAACTTGGTATACATGTAATCTATCTGATGTCCACTTCTTTACACTGTAGTCTATCTGATGTCCACTCCTTTACACTGTCAAGGGCCAACACCCAAGTAGGGGCCCACTGAAAAGAGCCCCATGGATTTGCTTCTCTGCTTCACTACTGCAACTTCCTTGTACACCTGCCTCTTGCTCTGATCCAGACAACAGTGGTGGTGAGAAGGCGGAGCAGGAGATGCCCCTGCTGATTTACTCACTGGCTCTCTGTCCTCCAAGCAAGCAAGCAAGCAATGACCCTGTTCAGATGACATGCAAAGCCACGGTGCTTAAGCATTTTGAGCTAAACATTATGACTTAGGGTGTTGTGTGAATAATGACTTAGCATGTCGTGTGAACCGTTCCTAACCATGGTGGCTACATAACCATGGTTTAAATACACTCACTCACCATTTGCTGCAAAAAGGTTAGCGTGTTGTTGGAAGAGGGCAAGTGGCAATGATGAGAAAGAGGATGAGGAGCAAGAGCAGCTGATAACAATGGTGGTGAGAAGGTAGACTCGCTGATAGAGGGGCCCATGGGGGACATCTTGACCAAGGGCTCTCCAAAACATGGAACTAGCACTTCCTTTGGGAGAAAAGGATAGACTGTGCAGCTGTGCTTATGAGTCTCCTTTGTCCCCAGGTGTTTTACTTTATGGTCCTCCGGGTTGTGGCAAAACCCTTCTTGCCAAAGCAACGGCCCAGGCCTCAGGATGCAGGTTCATAAACTTGCAAGCATCTACCCTGACAGACAAATGGTACGGAGAGTCCCAGAAGCTCACGGCTGCAGTGTTCTCGTTGGCAACGAAGATCCAACCCTGCATCATTTTCATAGATGAAATAGGTAATTACTCTCAGATCCAGTCATTAACTTACCCGGTTTTGGCTGTGTCCTGTACCTAGTTAATTCTGAGTGGAGATGTATCAGCAAACCAAGTGACCCTGCTTCCAAAACCTAGAGAGATTAGACTACTCCTATCAAAATCAGTGACCCTTATGGCATTGACTTAAAATAAGGACATGAGTTTTGCTCTTTTATTATTTACAAAAATAGAATACGTCTTATAAAAAGTAATTAAAAATATTAAAGGAAATAAATGGATCATTCAGTAAAGCCCCATATCTTTCCTCTTTCACTTTAAGTCTCACTGGCTTCAAAACTTGCAGATTAGCAGTTTGTCTAAAACAGGCAAGTTTTAGAAAGGTTCCCTTCTCCTTCTCCAAATCTCCTTTTCTTTGCATATGTCTCAGCGGTTATCATGCCCTCAGAGTCTCCTAGCAACTAACATTAGTTTCCCATCCTGGGAGAAAAGCTTATATTATGACTGCACTTCTCCAGACTTCTCAAGCACCAATTAAGGAAAACACAGCCTTAGTATCTCCAACTGTTTGGGGGGTGGGGCAGAGACAGGAGAAGGGGCAACTGGAAAAAAGCAATTCATGGTTCATTGTGACATCTATCTCACATCTACGTAGGCCAGCTTCCACGGTTAGGAACACGATTATCAGTAATATTAAATGAAATTGATGTAGCCATGACAACTGTCTACTCTGAATTGTAATCTTCCCTCCTCCTCGAGTCCTTCATTGATACTTTTCTTCTTTCAAATTTCCACCCAATTCCTTGTTCCCTTCCTTTCTTGAACATATGAATAAGATGACCTGCCACATGGGGTCAGACCAAAGATCTATATAGTCTGGTGTTCTTTTTCTTCTAATGATCACCAGCCAAGTGCCTCTAGAAGTGCCCTAACATTGTGTGAAGTGCATCTAGTCTACAAGAGCTTATGCCATAATACAGGTGTTATTCTTTAAGATGGTACAAAGCTCTTTGTTGTCTTTGCTGCAACAGACTAAGGGTGCAATCCTATTGATTGTGCCTTTGATGATCAGAAGGTGAACTCAGAGGCATCCGATCATCCAGCACAAACCAGGCAATCTTTTCCCTGTATTCCCACCCTGCATTTTTTGCTAAAACAGGCTTTTTAGCCCTCCTGGCCTGGTGCTTTGGAGGGGGAGAGAAGCAGGCTGGAAGAAGCTTAGCATAGCTCATATCCTGGCCTCTCCGGTCACCTTCTCTCCCCACCCACCCACCAAAATGCCCCCTTTTCCTCTCACCGAGGTCACTTTTCCAACCTCGGAGGGTAGCCAGCATAGTTCTTTCCATGCTGGCTGCATGGGGGGGAGGTCGGATCTCTGAGCCCCCCTTCCGAGGTCAGCATGCTGTCTACAACCTTGGAGGGGGGAATTCCTAGTATCCTATGGACCCTCAGACAGTGTCTAGGGGCCATAGGATTGCTCCCTAATGCTGCAATCCTATATCCACTTTCTTGGGAGCAAGCCCCATTGAACTCAGTGGGACTTACTTTTGAATAGGCATCAGTGTAGATGATTGTGCTAAAACATGGCCACCTTTCTGGAAGTGTGAAGGTGATGGCCTTCCCTTGTATGTCTGCAGTGTCCAATTTTCAGACATATACTGCCTCAGGATATGGCCAGGATTTCCAGAAGTGGTAAGGCTTCTGATGGATTTGCCTAGTCCTTTCTTAAAAGCCAACCTGCAGCTCTCAGCCTAATTTCAAAAGCTCTCTGCATGTGCTCAGTTCAGAACTCTGGCAAGAGCAATTTCTCCCTTCCCTGAAAAGGAGAGTGATACAAAAAGAGGAAAGAGGGTGGCAGGAAGAGAATAGGGATGACCCACCCACTTTGGGCTCTGGCCCTGCCTGCACATGCAGCCCCTGACAGATTACCCATTACGGAATGTGGACCTCAGTAGGAAAAAGGTTGCCCACCCCTGATCTAAGCAAATGGCTATCAGCACATTTTGCAGCAATGAATTTCATAACTGCTTATGTGTCGAGTTTGCTGCCACAAGGTGGAGGCACTGAGATATTGGGTTCAGACTGGATGACGGCAGGAAACTTTGTTTAAATTTGAGTCTGCCCTATTCACATATAAAGTGAAAGATGGAACAGAGGGGTTGCGAGCCTGCTTTTAAAGAGCAAAGCAGGACCATGGGTGAGGGGAGTGGAACCCTCCCCATGCCCACTGCTCACCTCCCATGAAGCTGATTGGTGGGAGATTCGGGACAGATAGAAGGAAGGACTTCTTCACTCAGGGCATAGTTAAACTTGTCAAATGCTTGGAATGACTATGGAATTGGTGGCAATCAAAATAGGTTGTCATGTGCTGCTTGTTGTTCACCTTTCTACATCCACACCCGTTGTTCATCACTCAATTGCACACCTCTTAAGCATGGCAGTCCTTGCCACTTTCCTTAGGTTGAAATATGCTGGCTGCTAAGAAATATGCTGTCTGTAAGGAAGGTGGGGATTAGTGCAATGGCTGCTGATTTCATTCATTCAATTTCTATACCATCCAAGAACCAAAGCTCTCTGGGCAGTTTACAAATGATGTCATAAAGATGCTGATGGTTTGGCAAACCAGGGCAAAGCAGTAATATTGTTCTATGCAGTTGCAAAGAGGATTCTGTCCCAGACTAAAGGTGGCAGGTTCCTCTAAAAATTAATGATATTCACCTCACTTTCAACAGTGGCACCTCCACCACCCATGCCAGCTATGAAGTTCACAAGGAGGAGGTGTACAGACATGTAGGATCTTACTATAGAAGACACTGACAGATTTGGAAGAATCAGAGTATTACTGCATTTCATCATTTATTTTAAAAAGACCAAAAGAAAACAACATGTTGTCAAGGTATTAGGTACGGAGTTGGGGATCAAGACAGACAGCTAATGAAGATGGGCAACAGAAGCCCAGGCCTTTTGCAGAACTAATACTTTTCTCTCTTCTGGCAGATGCCTTCCTGAGGAACCGCTCTGAAGCCGACCACGAAGCTACTGCTATGATGAAAGCAGAGTTCATGAGCCTTTGGGATGGGCTGGAGACTGGGCCCAATTGCCAGGTACCACCTAGCAGGAAACACAGGCTCAAGTTAAGGCAAAGCTAGCCAGAGCTGGGTAGGGTGACCATATGAAAAGGAGGACAGGGCTCCTGTATCTTTAACAGTTGTATTGAAAAGGGAATTCCAGCAGGTATCATTTGTATGCATGCAGCACCTGGTGAAATTCCCTCTTTATCACAACAGTTAAAGTTGCAGAAGTCCAGTGCTCTTGACCAGATACAAAAGAGGGCAGGGCTCCTGCAGTTTTAACTGTTGCAATGAAGAGGGGATTTCACCAGGTGCTGCATGCATACAAATGACACCTGCTGAAATTCCCTTTTCAATACAACTGTTAAAGATGAAGGAGCCCTGTCCTCCTTTTCATATGGTCACCCTAGAGCTGGGCATGCACTGATTTAAAAAGCTGTTACCTACCCAGGGCCCAGTGTCAAGGGCAGGACATCGCTGGGCACCTGCTGAGGGTCCACACCCCAGCAGGGCCCACTGATGAGAGCCCCCTGGATTTGATCCTCCTCTTTGCCTTTTCAAAGTGCTTGTTCACCTGATTCTCACTCTGGCCCAGAGAACGGTGGTGATGGTGAGGAGAAGCAGGAGATGCCGCTGCCTACGTGCTCACAGGCTCTCCACCTGTCAAGCAAGCAAGCGGAAGAAATGATGAGGAAGAGGATGAGGAGCAATAACAGCTGGTGATAATGGCAATGAGAAGTTGAAGCATTGAGGGAGGGGAAGCATTGAGGGAGGGGAGACCATTGATTGCCCAAGGACACTCAAAATCCCGGAGCTGACATTGTATCTTGCCTTTCTTCTTCGTGGTCTCTGTGCATCACACATATGGGCTCGCGCCGACGCCGAGCCTGCTTCCGGGAAACTTAGCTAGCTTAGACTTTTGGCGGGAACCCCTCCCCCCACCATCCTACCGCGCATGCTCAGGGCTCCCGCCTCTCCATTTACCTCAGTTCTTCTTCGACCGCTTCGCCAGTAGCCTCGCGGGAGACTTTCTCCGGTACGTTGTGCCTATTTGATAAGAGAAGAAGATAGTTAGAGTTAGCTTAGGCTCGTTCTTTATAGTTTTTAGTTAGTGTAGTTCTAGTTATATATATATAAAAAAAAAAAAAAAAATTGTTAAGTATTAGGTGTTATTTATACTACTTGTTCAAGCGGCTCGCCATCTTATGGCACAGACCGCTTTATTTAGACGCTGCTCGCGGTGTAGGGCCAAAATAGCCCTCTCCGACGGGCACTCGCTCTGCCTTATTTGTCTAGGAGAGGCCCACGTAGTTGACTCGTGCAGCCATTGCATGCGTTTTTCGCGGCAAACACGGCGGAACAGGGCTGATCGTCTCCGTAGTCTTCTGTGGACAAAGGCCTTATCAGCGGTTGATCAACCACGTCCCTCTATGATGCCAGGGGTGGTTTCTGGGGAGAGTCGTCGGCGCTCTCGGCCAGCATCTCCGGTTTCCCCCCATTTAGGGGCGGCAGTACCGGCATCGATACCGGGCATTTCACCGGCTTCCTCACCGGTGCCGGTCAAAAAGTCCAAAAAGCCAAAGACAAAGAAGTCTACCAAAATTGCCACTGCGACATCGATATCGACTACGGCATCAAAAAAACCACGGCCATCTTCCATGCCTTCCTCGGCATCGGTGAAAGTCGTCGCAATGGTGCACAAGTCATCATCGGTACCGACCAGACCATCGGTACCGTCGCACCGTTCGACATCGATAGCGTCGACTTCACAAGCATCGCTTACAGAAATTTCTCCAGCGCAGTCGGTATCGAAGATACCTACACCGTCCGTGGCCTCGCTACTGCGTACACCGTCGACACCGAGGGCTCAGCCGCAATCGGCTGCACTATCGCCCTCAAGGTCATTGCCATCCCCTGCTCCGATGCCGATACTCCTCCAATCGGATACTGAGCACGCGCCGCCGCCGAGACTCTCGTCGACGAGGCAACCGAGGACGCATCGACGTCGACGGCATAGCTCTCGGAGCCAATCAGCTCATTCGAGGTCACGCTCTAGGTCACGCTCTAGGGACTGGGATGTCTACTCCGAGCGTTCGAGGTACTCAGAGCGTAAGCGTTATCGTTTCGATCCGTACACAGGACATCGGATCCGGGGTGACCAAACTCCGCCGCCTGTTCCTCCTCGAAGGACCGCCTCGTTAAGCCAACCCACAGCTCGACATCGAAGTGGCTCGACAACGAGGCGCCATGAACGGACACCACCAGCGTTGACACGCCGTCGACAGCAGTCTCAGTCCTTTGAGGACTATCCCTCGGACACATCTTCAGCACCATCGCCACGACCATCTGAGCCATCTCCGTTGGACACAGTCAGTACCGAGGATCGTGCCTCTCCCACAATGGAGATGGGCAGTTTCACAGACCAAATGCTCAGGCTTACGCAATCGCTAAATATCGAGTGCCAACAGCCTGCTGAAGACTCCGACGACGGCATATATGATGTTATGTCTACAGAGCCGTCACCTCAACTAACCCTGCCGATGGTTAAGGCGTTGCTAAAAACGATTAAGCAATCTTGGGACCACCCAGCCACTGTTGGTGCGACTTCCAAACGCCTTGATGCCATCTACAAGGTCAAGGAGGCGCAGGCGCCCTTCCTCTTCCAACACCCGAAGCCAAATTCGGTTGTTGTAGAGGCAGCTCAGGGCAGGTCGGCTAAAGTGCATTCTGCTCCAACCGATAAAGAGGGGCGTAAGCTCGATGCCTACGGCCGTAGGATCTACGCTTCTACATCTTTGGGCATAAAGGTAACTAATTACATGGCTCTCATGGCACGTTATCAGTTGTTCTTATGGGAGAAAATATCATCTTTAACGGATTACCTGCCTGACGACCAGCGAGAACTCGCTCGTATTTTTCAGTCAGAAGCGATCAGATTGTCAAAACAAGAGCTGACAACAGCGCGACATCTGACAGACTGTGTCTCGAAGGCTATGGTTGGGGCAGTGGCCTTGCGTCGACATGCATGGTTGCGCTCTGCATCCCTGCCGCAAGAGACAAAGAACCGCATAGAGGACCTTCCTTTTGACGGGGAAGGCCTGTTTCATACTGATACTGATACCACAATGGATACGCTGCACAAGGCTAGAATGACAGCGAGGAAGATGGGCTTCCAACAGCCGCAGCAGCCTTATCGATCCCGAAAATGGTACAGGCCAGTCCCGTACCAGCCAAGGCCGCAACAGGACAGGACACAGCGGTATCAGCCTACTTCGTCCCAATCGTATCAGCCGCGGAAGACGACGACGCGTTTTCAACAGCGCAATAAACAACCGCAACAGAACAAACGTCGTCTTTGACTTGGCGCCTTATCTAGTCACCAACAGCCCAAACAAATTACAGCCTTATCTGCAAGCATGGTCGGCAATAACATCAGACGCTTGGATTTTAAACATCATCGCAGAGGGCTACAAAATAGAGTTCGAAGTCCCTCCTCCGCTTGGCATCATAAAAGTTACGTCGCCCTCGGAGACCCTAACACACGAGACTACCGCACTCCTAAACAAGGCGGCAATCACGAGGGTGCCACTCCATCAACTACGTGCGGGGTTTTTACTCCCGTTATTTTACGGTGCCAAAAAGAGACGGGGGACTTCGTCCTATTATGGATCTCAGGACTCTGAACAAATTCATAATACACAAAAAATTTCGGATGGTCACCTTGGCATCCGTCCTACCCATGCTTCGGAGGGGCGACTGGTTCACACTAATAGACCTAAAAGACGCTTATTTTCATATTGCGATTCACCCGAACCATCAGCATTATCTTCGCTTTATCATCGGTCGTCAGCCGTTCCAGTTCTCCGTCCTTCCTTTCGGTCTAAAGTCTGCACCAAGAGTGTTCACCAAGTGCATGTCGGCAGTTTGCGCGCACCTACGATCTCGCAACATCGATTTATATCCTTACCTGGACGATTGGTTGATCGTTTCCACTTCCAGAAGCCAGGCGCTTGCCGACGTCCACGAGGTCATCTCTCTTCTGTCGTCGCTTGGGCTGCAGATAAATTACAAAAAATCCATCACTCTCCCTTCGCAACGGCTGCAGTTCATCGGAGTTGCCCTCAACTCAACAATAGGAAGGGCGTTCCTACCCGCCGACAGAATTTCGAGTCTGCAGCTACTTTCCTTAAAATTGCAGGAACGTCCTCGAGCCTCAGCATTCGTAATCCTCAGGTTGCTCGGGTTGATGGCAGCAGCCGTCTTTGTCGTACGATGGGCGCGACTTCGTATGCGCCCCCTTCAACAGTTTCTACTACAGCACTACTCGCCACTTCAAAACCCTCACAGACTAATACTTACCATCCCGGGGGTAATAAGGGAGTCGCTCCGCTGGTGGTCGAGTTGGCACAACCTTTCCAGGGGCATGCCTTTTGTGTCGCGAGGCCCGTCTCGCGTAGTAACAACAGATGCATCGCTAGAAGGGTGGGGCGCTCACCACGGAGAACTGCGAGCACAAGGAAGATGGTCACTTTCAGAGACTTGCCTTCACATCAATGTTTTGGAGCTGCTAGCAGTGAAAAAAGCCTTACACACTTTTCTACCCCGTTTAAAGGGGCATCATGTCCGTGTCCTGACCGACAATACCACAGTAGTGTGGTACCTGAACAAGGAGGGAGGGACCCGGTCTCGCCGCCTCCTTTGTCTGGTCATGGACATTCTACAATGGGCCATCTCCCACAATATTCTGCTGTCAGCGTTACACATTGCGGGAAAAGAGAATACCACAGCGGATGTTCTCAGCCGCTCTTTTGCGGACACACACGAGTGGCAACTCAACGCTCGCATTCTGGGTCGTCTTTTCGCTCGATGGGGGACACCCGACATCGATCTCTTCGCGACGGCTGCCAATGCAGTGTGTCCAATGTATTGCTCCAGAGCGGGCATAGGAAAGGCGTCTCTCGGGGACGCATTCCAATGGGACTGGTCGAAAGGCCTTCTCTACATTTCCCCACCGTTCCCACTAATTGCGAAAGCTGTGACCACGCTCAGGCGACACAATTCGGACGCCATAGTGGTAGCCGCGTGGTGGCCAAGGCAAGCTTGGTTCACGTCGCTACTCAGACTAGCGCGGGCGGAGTTTGTCAACCTACCTTATACCCACGACCTTCTGTCTCGAGAGGACGGGAAGATTCTTCACCCCGAGGTCCACTCTCTGCACCTGACGGCCTGGAGAATCCGTCGTCCTGGAGAGCACTGGACATTCCAGAACGAATAAAATCTGTTTTGGAAGCTGCACGTAAGCCCTCCACTAGGTTGTCGTATGAGAGAAAATGGAAGCGTTTTCAGGAGTATTCGCTTCTTAATAACTTTGATTCTAACACCTCCGACATGCCTAGCATCATCGCTTTTCTTTATTCCTTACATGTCCAAGGTCTAAAACCGGCTTCCATTAAAGTTTACCTGTCTGCTATTGCAGCTAACCATGGGTTGGTGAACGGTTTTTCTGTCTTTAACCACCCAATGGCGAGGGCCTTTTTGAAAGGTTTGCACAATTTGTTTCCTGCTATTCGTCCGGTAGTCCCACAATGGAGCCTGTCCCTCGTCCTCGCAGTTCTTACTTCTAAACCGTTCGAACCGTTGGCTACAGTTGATATTCGTTTGTTGACACTTAAAACTATGTTCCTAGTTGCAATCACGTCTGCTAGACGTGTTTCGGAATTAGCGGCTCTGCTAATAGACCCGCCATACTTACAGTTTTTTAGAGACAAAGTGGTATTGCGTACTGGTCCCAACTTTGTGCCCAAAGTCTCATCTTGTTTTCACGTTAGTCAAGACATTGTCTTGCCCACTTTTTTCAACCCTTCAGCAGACCCCTTGTCGGCAACGTTGCACACACTAGACGTGAGGAGAGCACTGGCGTTCTATAAGTCAAGGACGGAATCTTTCAGAAAATCCCGTAGCTTATTTGTTTGTTACGGAGGCGTCGCTAAAGGGTTTGCGGTCTCTCGACAACGCATCTCTAAGTGGATTGTGGAGGCCATTAACTTGGCCTACAAGATTGCAAAGAAAGATCCGCCTTTTCAAGTGACAGCACATTCTGCCAGAGCGCAAGCAACCTCTTCAGCCTTGCTCCATGGTGCCTCGCTCACTGATCTTTGTAAAGCGGCCACTTGGTCTAATGCCTCTACTTTCATTAGGCATTATCGACTGGATGTCAGGGCCAGACAGGACTCCTCGTTTGGGAGAGCGGTCCTCTCTTCGATTTGCCAGTGACCAACCAGCATGCCTACCCACCTCCGGTAAGTCTCTGCTTGTTATTCGCCCATATGTGTGATGCACAGAGACCACGAAGAAGAAATGCAGGTTGCTTACCTGTAACTGTAGTTCTTCGAGTGGTCATCTGTGCATTCACACAACCCACCCACCGTCCCCTCTTGGCATCGCTGTTTGTGTATGTCAATTGGTTCGCCATGCTCATTATTTATCAACATAGTTATACCTTAGTCATGAGGCTAAGCGGTCTCAGGGAACTGAGGTAAATGGAGAGGCGGGAGCCCTGAGCATGCGCAGTAGGATGGTGGGGGGAGGGGTTCCCGCCAAAAGTCTAAGCTAGCTAAGTTTCCCGGAAGCAGACTCGGCGTCGGCGCGAGCCCATATGTGTGAATGCACAGATGACCACTCGAAGAACTACAGTTACAGGTAAGCAACCTGCATTTCTAGCCCAACATATCAATTGAGCAATCCTCTCTGTGTGTGCATAACTCCAACATAGAGGCTCCAAAAACTCCAAAGCTCTGCCTGGCAGGCTGAAAGAAAAGGAGGAGCAGTATTTGTCTTTTCTTTTCCTGTTCCAGTTTTTAAAAAATTGTTATGATTTCCATCCAATTGGAACCGGTTGGAGGGATACTATATATGCGAACTCCAGGGCTGGTGTATATTCCCACCCCCCTCCAACCCATGTGGGGTGTGTACATTTTCCTCTACTGAAATCAGAGCTCCAACACTAACAGAGGGCTGTGGAGGTTTCCACAGGGGATGGCAGGGGACATCTGAGGGTGGCTCTCCCCCTTTGAGGGCAGATCTCTCCTCATCCTTGGAGGGGGAGAGGGAAGATCCTAAATATCCTATGTCCCCTTGGACCCCCCTCCCCACGAGGAACATAGGATTGCAGCCGAACAGTATGATCTTACACATGTGTACTTAAAAGTAAGTCCCACTGCATTAAATGGGGCACACTCCCAAGAAAGTAGGTATACGATTGTAACCTAAGTAACCCATTTAAATTGGACAAAACAAATTTAGATGTTATTTGCAAGTACTTACACAAAGTACAGATTGTCCGGGAATTTAGTGATCCCGGTTCACTTTTCGCAGAGTAAGCGTGCTCCAGAAATTCATGCAAGGAAAAATACTCACACACCAGCGGTTCTCTTCAGTAAAAGCTTTACTGAGATTCAGTATTTCCTTCAATATATTTACAGCAGTTTTGGTCATCAATATAATACAGGTTACCAGGAAGAATCACACATCACATAACATCATCACCATCAGCCATCTAACACCAGTATCAGCACCAAATAACTATGAGACATATACAGATATATATACACGTTTGAATGGACAATGACTATGCACAAAGTATAGAAAAAACTCCAGGAGAAAAAACCACTATCTCTTTGACCTTTAAAAGCAGTAGATAGAAAAACACTCCCCTGCTAATTGACAACCAGGTGCAATAATCAGTCCTCTGGACACTCTGTAACTGTCCAGTACATTTCATCTGTTGAGAAATTTTACCTCAACACAGATGACAAATACCATCTTAGAGAGGCCTTCTCAGAGAGGAGGGACTCCCTCATTTTTTAAATTGTTATTAGAAAATTAAGATAACATCCATATATTTTACTCATTTAAAAATAATGATACTTTACACATTTATTTTGCATCCAATTTAAATAATTAAATCAACTTCATCAAATAACCAGAACATCCAAATTAATTTTAGGACATCCATAAGAAGAGGTGAAAAATGATTAATCCATGAACTAAGAATCTAATACAAGAAGAGGTATATTTCGATGTAAATGTATATTTAATTAACTAAAAGATTCAAATGTTCATTGTAACTTATAGATTTGTCCCTACTGATAGAATGCATCTGCTAAGAGGCTACCTATTACACACCTGAATAATCTAAAAATAACTGCCTTGAGTGCCATTTTTTGGTAGGAAGGCGGGTTATAAATCAAATAAATAAATAAACATGTTTTCTGTTAAACTATTCTTTTAAAAAATAAAACCATAATAAAAAATCAGGAAAATTGCTTTCTTTTAAAATTCATATGCAGACTTACCTGGTCAACTAAAAAGATTAATCAACCATCATGATCCACTTTTGTTGCATTTCAGGTAATGGTGCTAGGAGCAACCAATAGGCCCCAAGATGTGGATCCAGCCATCTTGAGGAGAATGCCCACTACCTTCCAGATTGGCCTACCTGTAAGCAAACCTTACTTTTCTTTCCACAGATCTTGTTGACACACCTGCTCCATGTCCACCTCTACTATTGCACAGTAAGCCTCCAGTCCAATACTGAGTTTGCAAGGCCCAGTCTCAGCCAAAATATGTTTCCTCAGCAGAACTGTAGACAGACATTTTACGACAAGGGGACCTAAGAGGCCAAGGAAATGAATGCATAACAGCCAGAAATTCATAAGAAGAGCTGTGTTGGATTGCACCAAAGGCCCATGTAGCCTAGCATTCTTGTGACACAATGGCCAACCAAAGGGCCATGGGAGGCCCACCAGCAGGATACACACAACTATAGCTGGACTAGCTGGACCTTTAGTGTCTAATCCAGTAAGGTTATTCTTATAGTTGTAGAACAACTGCTGATTGTGATTTCACTGCAGAGATCAAGCAATAACTGCAGCAGATACAAAGATAACATATAAATCATGAAAACTATTTGAACCTGGATCAAGACCTTCAGGAAAGGACTGTTGGAGGAATGGCCAGGTCTCTTGGGGGAATAAGTGAAGCCTTTTCAGGTGTGGCACAAGATTTATGGAATTCACATCCCTGGGAACCTCTTGGTGCTTCAGCTTGCAGGCTTTCGGAAACAGTGCAAAATCTTTTAAAGAACCTAAGAAGAGCCATGCTGGAGATCAGACCAAGGATCCATCTAGTCCAGCATTCTGTTCATACAGTGGCCAACCAGGTGTCTATGGGAAATCAACAAGCAGGACATGAGTGCAACAGCACCCTCCTGCCCATGTTCCTCAGCAACTGGTGTACTGCCTCTGATACCAGAGGTATTATTATCAGACAGCTCTTCAGGGATGGATAATTTGAAATGCTATTGGTTTTAAACGGTGTTATTTATGTCTTTTTATGTTGTATCAAGATTTAATAAACTGTGAACAGCCTTGGCAGCTACTACATTTAACATTTCCCTTGAGATATTTTGAAGTAATTGTTTGAACCTCAATAAAATAATCTATTGGATGAAATTCTGTGGCTTTTGAAAAATGAATGATCACATTGATCAAGAATTGCCTCCTGGCTAGCTTTCTGAAACGTTAAAACTCAAATGTTGGCAGTCAGGCAATTAAAGATGTGCATAGCTGCCCTGGGAGTGTAATTGAAGGACAGCGCATATATTCTTCCAATAAATAACATATATTTAAATTAACACGAATTCTTAGTACTTCCACTGGGATATAGAACAGCTCTACAAAATGTCTCTTGGCCTGCAATCCTAAGCCTGTGAGATCTTGTTTGGGTTGTTTTACTAGAAGCCCAAGGTCCACCAACTAGAACCAGGTACAAAATAGTGGCTGGTTGGAGGTGGGGGGGAGCTAGGTGCAAAACATTGTTTAAAGGAGTGGAGAAAATTATCTACTCCAATTCATAAGAACACAATATAAGAAGAGCCCTTTAAAGCTCTTTCAAGGCGCATTAACAAATTTACCTCTACAAGAACGGAGCGCAAATCGGGCGTAGAGGCGCATTTTCTCTCCGATTATGCGCATTATTGAATGTGCGTTAAATAGCGAGTTTTATTTTGCTCCGGCCATTAAAGCACATTTTGCCTATGTGAACAAGCGATTCTCCACATAAACTACCTGTAAAGCGCATTTGAAACAACCGGTAAGGTCACCTGCTGAGTGCTCAATTACCTCCTACATACAAGCATTTTCGATAAAGCACTTCAGCGATTATGCGCATAATCGGCTAACCAGGCGTCAAACGGAATCCATCTAGAGGAGGCCCAAGGGTCCATCTAGTCCAGCACTTGGTTCACAGTGGCCAACCAGTTGTTGACCAGGGACCCACAAACAGGACAGCATCTTCCTACCCATGTTCCCCAGCAACTGGTGTATCTAGGCTTACTGCCTCTGATACTGGAAGTATTATGAGCCATAGCCTGGGATTACCTACATAGACAAGACTATATATGAATTACTCATAGCTCAGGGATTCTAAAATTGGTCATCTGCACACAAACCTGCTCAAACCCAACTACTTTATCACGTGAGGAACACTGAGGCTGGGAGAGAAGAGAGACAGTGTGGTGTAGCAGCGGGAGTCAGGTGACCCGGATTCTTGCCCCCACTTGGCCATGGAAACTCACTGGATGACTCTGGGCCAGTCACAGACTCTCAGCCCAACCTACCTCACAGAGTTGTTGTGGTGAGGATAAAATGGAGAGAAGGAATATGTATGCAGCCTTGGGTTCCTTAAGGAAGGGAAAGATGTAAATGCAACAAATAAATAAATAATTAAAAAGTGTTTGACACAAGGCCACCCAAGGCAGGGAATTCCTTTTGCCCTGTTCCAATAGACCCCTTACAATCCTATTTTTACAAGTATCTGCCACCTGCCCCCCACCCCAATAACAGGGCACAAGGTAGTTTCATATGGTGCCTAGGCAGTCTCCCATCCAGGCACTGTCCAGATCCAGGCCTGCTTAGCTTCAGTAAGGTTGTTGTAGCACGTGTTGTCAGTTGTTCTCTGAGCCTTCAGTTCTAAGTATCCCACAGTTCCCATTCTTTTTTTCTTCTTCTGGTAGACACAAAGGCAACGGCAGGATATTCTGAAGCTCATTCTTGCTGAAGAAAATGTGAGTCTCCCTCTTTCTCTCACCACACCTTCTCCTTCCGTGTTCTTTTCCAACTGCAGCCTGATTGGGGAAAGGCCACACAGCTCAGTGGTCTCTGCTTCGCCTACGGAAGGTCCTGGGTTCAAAGACGCGTGTCTGAAACCCGGCAGAGCTGCTGCCAGTCAGTGTAAAATCAATTCTATATCAGGGATGGGCATGTTGTGGCCCTCCAGATGGCTTGGCCTACAACTCCCATGATCCCTCACCATTGGCTATGTTGGCTAGGGCTGATGGGAGTTGTAGGCTAAAACGTCTGGAAGGCCACTATTTTGTTCACCATTGGTTTAGACAATATTGGACGAGATGGATGAATGGACTGAGTGTGTGTGAGTGTGTGTGTGTGTGTGTGTGTGTGTGTGTGGATTAATTCACCCCTGTGCATTTATGGAAGGAACTTTTCTCCTTTACTTTGCTGTGCATCTTCAGTTTATAAAAACAGAGTTCTGCTGAGTTCCCTGACCGTTTGCTCTAATGGGGTGAAATGGGGGGAGCTCTAGGGAGAGACTGGGGCTTACTTCTGGGTAGACATAAGATGCTCAGCACACTTACTTGGGAGTAAGTCCCATTGAAGACAATGGGACTTACTTCTGAGTAGACATGAGACCCTTGATACACTTACTTGGGAGTAAGCCCCATTGAACTTTTCTTGTTGAGGTGGGGGTGAAGGTGCAGGAATACGTAACACAGATGCTTGCCAAGTTGGCTTTAACAAAAGGCTTTTCTTTTTATTTTCCCTCTGTACCTGAGAATTGTTCTGTGTCTTTGGTTCTGGATCCAGCGATTCAAAATAAAGAGTTAATTAAAGGGATATGCCCATCAGCAAAGTAAAGAATAAAAGCTCCCTCCACAAATGCACAGGGGTGGATTAATTGAGAATCAGAGAGGTGTGTGTGTGTGTTTATGGGGAGGGGGAATGATTTGAGAGAGAAATACTTTTAAAAATCCTAAAAAATCAACCAATGAAGGGATCAGCTTCAAACTTGGTATGCCTAAAGCCCTACGTAAGAGTTATCATGCTACCAAGTTTCATCTCTTTATCTTTAAAAATGAGGGGGCTGTAAGCATTTTGGTTAATTCCAATAGGCTATAATGAAGCGGTTATCCGAAAACGGAACGAAGGCGGCCACGCCATGTCCATCATAACTTCCATCAAGGACAAGAACCAAAGAACTGGAGGGGGAAGGAGGAGGGGAGGGGTGTAGTAGAGTGGAGTGGAAGAGTGAATAAGCCATGAGATGAAATAGCGCAACAATGCACACATGTGAGTGACCAGCGCTTGCTGTGCTAATGAAACGGAGGTCAAAATTGCGGGAGCATATCAGGAAAAAAAAGTAGATGTGATGGAACTCATATACTGATTTTAAATCAGATTTAATAGGTCATAGAATCATAGAAGAGTTAGAAGAGGCCTATAAGGCCATCGAGTCCAACCCCCTGCTCAATGCAGGAATCCACCTTAAAGCATCCCTGATAGATGGCAGTCCAGCTGCCTCTTGAAGGCCTCTAGTGTAGGAGAGCCCACCACCTCCCTAGGTCATTGGTTCCATGGTCAAACTGCTCTAACAGTCAGGCAATTTTTCCTGATGTCCAGCCGGATTGAGACAACCTTGCAAGTCCTTGAAGGGTTCTATCATATCTCCCCTCAGTCTTCTCTTCTCAAGGCTCAACATGCCCAGTTCTTTCAGTCTCTCCTCATAGGTCATGGCTTCCCCAAATAATCCTAGGAATTTGACTTGGGGATGCCAATCATTCTCTGTAAGAAATCCCTGGCTTTCCACCACACCCCCACCACTCCATACCCCCAGTTCCCAAGGCTGACTGTAGAGGGAATGACCATTTCATCATGTTGAGTCTGGGATATGGAATCACTGCCCTGTCCACATTGCCTTGCAGCCTGTATTTGCCAATGGCACAAAGTTTTAGCAGGAGGAGGAAGGGGGCAACTAACCACCAAATCATCATCACTGGAGCAAGAGACTTCTGTGAGCTTTATGCAAAGATTCAACTCCTCCCCAGCCCGTACCCCCTACTCCACCCCATCGTCCATACATGCATAATCAGCTGTCAGAATAGGGAAGCTACAGGCAGGCAGATCTGAGACTATGCAGCCTCCAGCAGATGTATAGATTAGCTCAGGGAGCATGTGTAGCCTTGCATCTTTAACCCTGGGGGACGGGGACTTTTGCCTTTGGAACAGATGAGTAATGCTGTGAGCCTGAAGGAGTTGGCTAAGAAAACAACTGGTTACTCAGGCAGTGATCTGCGGGAATTGTGCCGGGATGCTGCTCTGTATCGTGTGCGCGATTATGTCCGAAAACAACAAATGAAGCAGATTGCCCGCATGCTCCATGACAGAGACAGTGATGAGGAAAGGTGAGGCTTCACTCATCTCTCATTGCTTCCTCTTTGCTCCCAATTTCTCCTGGTCCTTCTCCCAGACACTGCTAGGCTCAGACAACTTGGCACAGCCATTGATTTGCAGAAGTACAAAATTATGGGTCAGACCCTCAACTCTTACAGCAAATCCATAAATCTAAGGAGGTTTGTCTGTGCAATGGAGCACTTTGATGGAGCAGGGAAAATTGCAGGACTCAGTCAAAAGGGGACTTCTAAAACATTTATGAAAACCAGTTTTGGGCTCCTGTTGGTGTTACCTTTAGCAACATGGGCATGGCTACCAATAGCTGCTTCTAACACCTCTTAGAAATAGTGGAAATCTGAGGTTACATGGGAAAAGCTCATGCAATTGCTCCTTCCCATCTCTTGCTCCTTCCCATCCCGGATCTGGAGCAACCTGGGGGTGGGATAGGTGCCACTGAACTCAGAATCATGGAAGCTGCCTTATGCCACACCAGACTACTGGTCCACGTAGCTCTGTGGTGTTTATTTTGATCACAAGCAGAGCCGCAGGGTTTCAGACAGGGTCTTTCATGGCTGGGGACTGAACTGGGGATCTTTCGCTTGCAAAGCATGTGCTCTGATGGGCTACAGCTTTTTCCAATGTTATTATGCAGTGCAACGGGAGCCATGCTATGGCATAGGGGGTGTGGCCTTCCCTAGAAGGCCACACCCCCTTCCCCCAACCACTGATCGGCCAGTGGTTCCTTTGTTTTGCCCATTTTTTCGCCACAGTCTCAAACGCCTCTCCTAAGCTTCAGTTACTGCCAGTGAGAGCTTTAAACAAAAATATGCTGGTATTTTTGCTATCTCTGGCCATGTCCCCCTTTTCTGAGTTCCACTTCAGAGCACCACTGGAATGTGCTCTGAAGTGGAACTCAGTGCTCAGGTGAAAGAGGTTCTGCACCCCTCCTATGGCACCTCCACCTCCAACCCCATCCCCACCCAAGGTAATGTAAGGTTTTACCTTCACCAAATGGAAAAATTGTTTTAAGTTTATTTTGATCTTGGTTTGTATTACTGTTGGCTGACTTGAGCACCATTTTGTGTATGTGGAAATGCAGGGTATAAATAAAAATAGAGCAATGCTGAATAAGATCAAGCATTGTGTGTGCACTGTGGCCAACCAGCTGCCTGTGGAAAGCCCACAGCTAGAACAAGAGAGCAAATAGCTCCCTCCTGCTCCTATTCTGCAGTAACTGGTATACATAGGCATACTGCGTCTGATACCGGAGGTAATACACAGCCATCAAGACTAGTAGCCATTGAGAGCTTTATCCTCCATGAATTTGTCTAATCCCCTTTTAAAGCCGTCCAAGTTGGTGGCCATCACTACATCATGTGGTAGCGAATGCCGTAGTTTAACTAATGGGACAAAAGCACAGATAGGCAGTTGGCATATTTCAAAGGGCAGCTCATGATCCCATTTCATTCATTTGTTTTGTGTCCAGTGACCTGGAAGAGGATCGGTTGCGGCCGCTTACTCAGCTTGACTTGTTGTTTGCTCTAGAGAAGATGAAGGAGTCCAAGGGAGCCTCGGCTGCCATTCCAGCACTGAAGGAGCCAGCTTTGGACTGAATGGATGGCCCACATCGGTTAGAGATTCCAGATAACAATCAACTGTGTGTATAATGCGCAAAGGTGATACCAACTATTTGCATGGTTGGCCAGACTGTGGGGCAAACGTTATGTGCGCTAAGCGAGTCTGCACTCAAAGGCTCCCAGTAGGATATAGCAGGGGTGCAGAACCTCAATCTCATGGGCCAAATCCAGCCCTCTGGGGTTCCTCATAGGCCCATGGCCCCCTTTCCAAGACTGCAGATTGTTTGGGGCTTTCATGTTTTGTGTGTGCGTGTGTGTGTGTGTGTGTTTTGCCCATTCTTAAAGGTTGAAATGTTTCCAAGGCTTAGTTACTGGTAATAAGAGCTGTAAGTTAAAATATGTTGGCATTCTTGGTATTTTGCCCCCACCTTGTTTGCCTTTGGATCTGCCTACCGCTGAAATGCAGTCCCCGAGAGCTTCTCCGCAATTGTATTTGGCTCTTGGGTTGAAAGAAGTTCAGCACCCCCAGGGCTAAAGAATAGGGAGGTACATGGAACAAGAAGCAAAGGCAAACACAAGAAAACTAGCAACACAGAGATTAGAGGTACTAATTATTGTATGAGTGAGTAGCAAGTCATACTAATAGCAAAAGGGGGCATTAAAACAAATGGCTGGGACCAAGCAAGTATTTATTTCTATTTCAAGCTTACTCTTTCTTTGGCCAAGCCTTTTCAGCACCCTGAATCTCCACCTCCCCTTCATCCAAAGACGCTATAGCACATGGCTTTTGCCCAACCTGGTGCTCCCCTGATAAGTTGGACTACAATTCCCATCATCCCCAGCCAGCATGGAAATTGCTACCAGCACCAGATTGGAGAAGGGTGCCATAGCAAGCTGTAGCTCATCTCCTCTAAAGTTTTTAACACTATCACACTATAAATAAAAGCATTCAAGAGCTATAAATACAAAACTGGAAATAGTTCATGTCCTTTAATTTTTATTATTATTATTATTATGGGCTGTTTCCTCCTCATTTTGAATCAGGGCAAATTTTGATTATGGCTTATTCCATCTTTTGTACTTGCACAAGCCCTGAGTCCTGATAGCTGAGAAAATGTCCATCAAAACATGGAAACAGTTGAAGGCAACATCCTTCATGTTTGCTAGTGCATCTCTCCTATCACTGCTCTTAAAGAAGAAAAAAAAAGGCTGTTTGCGCGGTCTGCTCTGTGCTGGGCCCATCCCTTGGAAGTACACTTATAACTGAGCATTTCAAGGAGCGTTAGAAAACAGCTTAGCAACTCAGCAATGGATTGGGCAACCAGAAAAAGCCAAGAATGGAAACGTTAAGAAGGCATTCTAGGAAGATTCACACTACCTAACCGAGAGGCAGTTTACCATGTAATCATTCAGTATTAGTCTAGGCTATTATTTCTTAGAAATGGTCTAGAAAGAGATGAAAGTCATTTTTAGCTGGTTTTGGGGAACTTACTTTGCTAGACTAATTTGATGGCACTGAATTAGAAACCACTGTTCCCAAACCAATTTCTCAACCAGATGCCCCAGCATTCACAAAAAAAGAGACCACTTGCCTTGCATTTTTTGAGGAAATACCTTACCCCTAGACTATATCTTCCTGCCATGTGGTAAGGAGAATTTTATTACACATATCCAATGCAGATCCCTGCAACCATTATGTTTATCTGTAACTGTTGGCTCAGAAAATGCGATGGGATGCACAAAGTAAGGCTATCAGAAGGTGGCACCAACCTACATAAAGCGAAGGGGGCCAACTTGACTTGTCCAGGAAAGAGACCCATTATGACATCACAGCCAGTAGACCGGGTCCCACTGCTTCCGGAGTTCTAGAGCAAAGAGCACAACAGCCATGAAAAGAAGCTAAGCGTTTGCATCCGGCAGTGGCTACCACCAGAGGCGGTATTGAGGAGCCTGCTGAATGATTGTGGAGTCCAAAACCCAACTCCAAGTTCTCCTTGGCCCAGTCACCAAAAGATATGTACATCAACCTTGGAAGGAAACGCACCCAGTAAGCAAGCATCAGCAGCCTCACCTCCTCTTAACCTTAAATACTCCATTTTCCCAGGACAAGGCACGTTGAGTTATGGACAGAAAGCATCCCTTACATAGCCTACTCATCTAAAGACCAACTTCCAAACAAGAGGTTATAAAAGACCAACCTTAGTCTTTTTTTGTTCCACCTTCTGAACTGGTTGCAGGCTGCCCCAAACTACAACAGCCTCTCAATCACCAAATGACCGTCTGGCAAGGATACATCAACAGCTTCATGAGAGATGGGCTGTGCTGGGATGCAGCAGTTGTCTCCATAACTCAACAGCAACTCCTACGTGCCCACCAAGGTGGCATCTTGGCCAGAGTGACCAAGCCAGAGATCCAAGCTCTCCTCGATAGGAACAGAGACATCCTCCTCACCCAGGGACTTACTCTGGGTGGTTTCAAGTGTCTGGTCATACGCGACAATCTCTATACAGATGCTCATCAGTACACTATGGATCTCCGGACCAAGCTCTATGGGGAAAACGGCACCCGTGCTATCGCTGTAGTCCTGGTCAACCCTGTGTGCCTAATTCTTATTGGCCAGAAGGGGATTCAGGGAGGGACACTGAATATGAAGGCTTTTCAGACAGCCCGGTACATCAAAGACAACTTTCATCAATAAACATGTGATGTAAGTGAGCACCACGACGCCAGCTGCTGAATGTTCCTCCTTTACCGGTGCAACTTCCAAATGGTGACATTTTCCTCTCCCTCCTGAACCTCTCCCTATTGTGAGGCATGCTTGCAAGGAGAATCATCATTAACTGCTGAAAGGAGAGCTCAAAGTCCATGGGAAAGTTGGTGAAACAGTGGCATCTTGGTGGGCCATGCCAGGCAGTCACCAAGCATCAAACACAGCAAGTAGTATAACTAGAATCACAACAGAATATATATAAAATGAAAGAAACAGAGTTTAGAATGCCCTTCAACTTTACTGCCCACTGCCCCTATGTTTAGTGAGAGAAACAAATCTCACTCTAAAGGATTGTAAAGTCACTGCAAAGCAATTCACTAGCAAGATTATGCACTGAAGTTAGGACATTGAAAGGCCTCTCTTTCGATGGCATCATTTGCTTTGCCATTTGCTACTGTTACAGAGATGTTGCTGGTCCATCCGGATATGTAGAACTATCAAACACTTGAAATAAACAGGGCACTGGTAAAATCAGCAGTCAGACAAGTGGAGAGAAATTTTCGATGGGGTAGAGGGGTCAATTCAGCACTTTCTACATTTTTTAATATCAAGAAACAGTTAATGCTAAATCAGAGTGAGTATTGGCATGTACCCATACGCTGGTGGCACATCCCCCAGAAGGCTGAAGCACACTGCAAGCTGGCGTCTCCCTCCAAACTGCAGCAGAACTGAGGAATCTGAAATGCCCTGGGACTAAAATGATCAGATGAAATCAAATTAGCAGCTAACCAGATGCAGCATCAGATGAAGCATTTAGATTTTGTGGGCAACAGTTAAAAAAGACACGCAAATTCATGTTAATCCATTAATAAATGTTTAAGGTATTCTCCTTGCCTCTTAACTACAAAGAACAAAGGGGCCAGGTGAGGTGGAAATGAAAACATGCACACGTACAGGCCTTGATGAGAAGGGCAAGAAAATTCTCACAGACTGAGACATTCCCTCCTCTTTTAAACTGTGTCACCACTACATGCAGTGCATCAGAGAAAGTCAACTTTCATAAGTGCGGAATGACAGGTTGGGGAAATGGAATTAAACCACTACCTGCAGATGACGAAAGCATATAGTGGCTCTATGGAAGTATAGTTCAAACCCACAGTTTTTTATTGCCTAAGTAAGCCCACACCAACCACCTTGTTTACTTCCCAGTTGCTACTTTGGACCTTCCCAGGGTGACCCCAACCCCACAATACCAACTGCTGCTGCAGTTCAGTCACACCTTTTCTGCCATCCATGTCTGTCTCCTCCACAAAGTATTTGTGGGTGGCTTCTCCACTACTGCATCCTAAAAATCTTTCTAGTTTGTTCCAGCCTCAATTTCCATTTTCTCTGCTGCCCATCTTTATTTCTGTTTAGCTTAGTAATTCTATACCACTTTCCCACCTCTGGCTTACAAAGTTAAAAAGAGATATAATACATACACACATGTAATTACTTTCCAGTATCCCATCTTATTCCAGCCCTACTTTGCCTTACCCACTACAGGATTCTTGCATGGAACAATTGCTCAATTCTGGCCTAAACTGCTCATTGTCTGACTTTCCTTGGCTTAAAACTGTAGGGCAGACCAACATTTTAGCTTTGACCTGGGGTTCTTTCCCACAAAGAACATAGGCAAAGTTCCCATTGCCAAATACAGATGGAGAATATCTGTACAGATACCTACAAAGCTCAGAAGGGCTAAGGGACGCTAGTTTTTTTTAGAGCCATAGCTGTTACTTGAATTGCAAGGCATGGCACTTCCATTAACTCCTCCCTCCCCCAATACGTCAGTTAAAAACAGAGCAAGATTCTCATTCAGAAGGTGGAGAGAGAAAAAAAATAGATAATGCCTGCTCAATGTATGAATTGTGGCTTTTAACATTCAACCAAATTGTGGCGGGGGGGCGGGTGTGTGTGTGTTCTTGGGCTTGCCATGGATCTCCATTGCAGCTCTTTCTTCTGTCTCCTGAACACCAATCTCACCCACTCCTGTCCTTTGTTATTACCTAATTATCCAATTACAATTACCTATGTCTAGCACAGGCTGCACTATCCTACATGTGCAACTTTACTATGGCCCCACGATCTGTGTTCTGTTGTGCGTTATTATTTATTATTATATCTCTTTCTCACTTGTGGCAGTTTTTCTAGATGGGCATGATGGGCTTTGCCAAGTCATGCTGTCTTTTACAGATTCAGGAATTTCCTGACAATTGGGCATATTTTCAGTATGACTGCTTTCTGGATGTTGGTGTGGATGTATTTTGGTAGGCCCAGTTTCTGAAGGTTTTCTGTATAGTTTTTTGATGCGATGCCAGTGACTGATGTGACTAATGGAACAACAATAATAATAATAATAATAATAATAATAATTTTAAAAAATCAGCTACAATTTGATATTATTGGTTCCACTTTTGAGGAATCTACAGAATCATGTTATGGAATTTTGGTTTGCAGTTTTGAATGTCTCTCTGCTCAGCATCCTGATTCCCAACCAGATGTGGCCAACTAGATGACTCCAGAAAGCCTACAAGCAGGTCATAAGGAGCCCTTTCCTACTGTTGTTCCCACAACGAGTACTCAGAAGCAAATTGTCTCTGGAGGCAGCATATATAGCTATCCTGACTTCTAGCCATTGATAAGTTACCCTTTTTAAAAGTAATCTCAGCTAGTGGCTGTCACCACATTTTGTGGCACAATATCCTGTAACTTTGCACTGCATACTTTCTTTTGTCTGTCCTGAACTGCCTGCAAATCAGCTTCATTGGGTGACTCTGGGTTCTAGTGTTATGAGGAAGAAAGCTTCTCATTATCCCCTTTCTTCACACCATCCATAACCTCTAAAACGTGACAGTTCATGAGACGTATGCAAAGCCAAGGAGCCACTTCATTCCATTTTTATTTACAGATACACAATTACCTGGTGGAGACCAACAACTCTGCCAATGAATCGCAGCAACCCCAAGTTTTGCTTGACATTGACACCGATCAAATAAAAGACTGTTCCTACTGAAGAGCAGTGCTTGAGCAGGTTTCAGTAGTATTAATGCTTAGTAATGCAGACAGCTGTTTTATCAGGCTGCTATAAATTTCCAAGCTCTTTGGATATATAAAACTTAGCAGAATACTATAGATTACAATTGCTGCTCTGGAGAAACCTCTAGAGACTCATTGTCCGGCTTTTCCCAGGCATTATAAAAAGCAAACAAATCACAACTTTCTTGTCATCATGCCTGCAGACAAAAAGTGGGCTGGGGGTAGCTCTAAGCCAAAATCTGTTAAAAAACAAACTCACACACACCCAAATAGTATTAATGATATGTATATTTTATTTTGGCACAACCTTCTGTGCTGTCCTCATTCCCAAATCCAAGACTGCAATAGCTATAATCGGTTCTATATGCTGGTGAACAAAACAGAGCAGATACAGGGGAAAATAAGCCTAGTCTGCTGCTGGCATCTTTACCCCCATGCTCACCACTGCATGAACCCTTCATCAAGGACTACAGGCAGTGTGGTGCTTGGCAATTTAGGGCAGATGGGAACAAAAGCAAGAGTGAGGGAAAAGGGTAACATTCCTTTTCCCCCTCCTTGCACATCATTTTATAGTGTCTCCAAGGAAGCCTGGCATTGGCATGACAAATACGAAACCCTGGTTTTTCTTTGAAACACACTTAGTAGCTATTTATAGATAAGGGAAAACTATAGGAACAATTTCACAAAATTCCCGATGGAGCTGGCTGTGGGTGTGGGAAGGTGCAACAGTGATTCCAGAGCCTTGAGGAGCAGACTGGTTTCTGCTGCTGGGAATGCTTCTGGCTACCCACATTTCATCTCCCTTCTATCACCAGCATTTAGCTATAAAGGCTTCATCCTAAGATCTCCTATTCGATATTTGGAATGGGGGGCATCATCGCTGTTCAATTGGTATATCCAACCTCTGCCCAAAGTCTCATACCTGTCAACACCCTTCCCTGGCTCCGCCCCCTCCAGTGTCTGGCGGGTACTGCAAAAAGTTAATTCACTATAGCCAGTGCAAACGTTCAAGTACAACTTGAACTCTGTCAAGGAAATTGCTTCTAAACTAGACCCATGAGGAAGGATGTGCCCTACCCTTGATTGCTGTTGCTACTAGAACATATCCCATGAGAGGCTTTACAACTTCAGAGGCCCTAACACAGCAAGATGTCACACCGGTCGACTCCACTGCAGAGCGGCTGAACCTCCTAGGAGAGTCTTCTTAGGAACATGGCGGTGCTCATCAGTTTAAGATAAAGACACTTCTGGGCAGCCCAAGTCACTGTTGTTTAAGAGGAACCTCCAGGAAGCACCCTAAACCCAGCACAGGCCTTTGCCACAGTCCTCTCTCTCTCGTTACCGATGCTTCTGTTCCAGCAGGGATTCAAAATCTGGAGCGCAGACTAGCTTGTGCTTCACATGGCCTAGGACAATCATCTCGCCACTCCTATTGTCTCCGATGCCCACCGACACAAGTTCCTTCCGAGGCCAAGAGAGAAAGTTGTTATGACCAAATCCTCCCCAATGCTATAAAGAAAGCAACACTTATAGCTGGCCAAGGACATATTTCCAAAGAGGCATTCTGCCCATCCACTTCAGGGGATGGATTCTGAACGCCATTGAGAACCACAGATTGGGAGATCTGACCCACGAAGCACAGCCTACCGTGCTCTCTGCTGAATGTGGGCAGCTCCCATTCCTTTAAATAAGGGTTGTGCAGAGGAACTTCCTGGTGGATCATGCTTCATGTTATTTAATGGGAGGGGATGTGACATTTGGATGGGCACCTAAATATCTTGGGATATCTCTGACTGTCTGAACTTGTGTCCCCATCCTCTCCCTGAGACTTAGGGTTCGTAACATCATGATGTTAAATATACAATACAGCACAGAAAGTTAATAGCAACTCCTATTTGCTTAACTGCCCCCGCCCGGCAGTTTTTATAACAGTTCCCCAACTAGGACTCTGTAAATCAAAACTGCATTTCCTGCCAGTTTGTCAAAGATCCCCCAACATTCTAACTATACAGACAGCAGCATTAGGAGGGTGCTCTCTGCTAATTTTATGGGCAATGATGGGATGTGGGGAAGCAGGCAACCTCTAAGGCAGTGGTTCTTACAGAGTTTTCTTTAGGAAGACACATAGTTTGGGTTAGTACTCCTCCAGAAGTAATCTAGGATACCCAATGGAGGCTCACTGGGAAGCAGGCAACCAAATACTTTAAGGAAGCTTTTGGTGGCTCCTGTATGGAATGAGTATGAGAAGCTTGAACCGGTTCCAAAATACCAATAGGGTGATGAGGCTACTCCTTAGGAACCATTTTGCATCAGGGGTTGGCAACAGGCAACTGCTGAGACTCCAGGGCTCCAGAAGGGTCCCCTGCCATCTCTCTCTCTCACACACACATACACCCCAGTTATTGCCACCTGTGCTCTGTCTCTGGGCAGCAGTGGGACTGCCCCTTCTTCCCTGTGCTGCTGCTGGCAGCATCTCTTCTTCTTCCTCCCCCACTGCCAGAGAAGCAGAGGACAGGAATGTGTTTCAATAAAGAGGTCAGGGCTATCTGGTCTCAGTGTAGAAGCCAGGGCCAGACCAAGTCATGAAGGTCCTTCCCTTAAGAGAAGTTACTAAAGCTAGTACAGAGTCCATAAGAACATGAGCTCTACTAGATCAGACCAACAGTGGTGAGCCAGATGCTTCTGGGAAGCCCAGAAGCAGGACAGTAGCCCTTCTTAATTGTTTGTCCTCCTGCAATTAGCATTCAGACAGCCACTGCCCTGAACATGGAGGTTCTAACTCGCCAGCAGTTTTTTTTAAAAAAGAAAGGTCATGTGTCACCATAATAAATAAAAGAGATGTTTTCTGAGCAAGCCATACCTGAAGGAAGGAGCAAGGAGTCCCTGTGGTCACATCAAGAGTCACTCTGCCCAGAACTAGTTGCACCTTCCCTGATTTGTGGATTAGCAACTTCCCCACTTGCCCTTCAGACAGGTCCCCCAGGGTGCAGGTGTTCTCTGCTTCCTTGGCTTCCTAAAAAGACAAACAGAGTGGGACATAGTTACAAGCAGCCCCTCTTCTTTTGGGGAACCAACCTTGCACTATTCGGTGTAAAAGTTGAGATCCAGTGTAAAGAGGTTTCCAGGTCTCCATGCCTTTACTGATCTATTGCCAGAGTTGTTTGTACTCTTGTGTTCACAAATAAATAAAATGAAATCAGGATTCTGTGCCTGAGCAAGACAAGCAGAATCCTGAGACTGTTATGTAATACAAATTAAGCAAGTCTGAGCTTTTTCTTAATTTATATATTTTATTCTGCTTCTGGTAGCCATGGACTGGGGCAAGAAGCTAAAAATAGGGAACTGACAAAGCCGCCACCACTGGAAAACATAGTCAGCAAGGCCTCTAGTTTCTGATGTACTGCCACACGTTGCCCAACCACTTTTAAATACATCTTTGCAACCTTAAGAACTAGAAACATTTCTAAATATAAGGAAGAAGAAAGCTCTGTGCCCTGAACGACATTAGGCAGGTTTTCTCCATTCCCACACCCCTCCCTATGGCCCTTAGTTTAGCAACACACCCAGTGAAATCCTATCCAGTCCTATGGTACTTCTTATTCCAATAGGAGTACATCTTCCCGTACCTGGTTCTTCTCTTGTTTTATTACCATCATCTGCCCGTCCTCATTCTGCACCTCTGTTTTGATGGGCTTGGTGTCCTGGGTGGGTGGCTGGCCTGGCAGTGTATCTGGCAGCTGCAGAAAGAGCAACTCGTCCTCCTTGCAGAGGTTCAACCTTTGCAGCAGCTCTGCCACCGACACATCCTGAGGGAAGGGAGGAGGTGCCTTCACAGGAGTTGGTTTAAGGGCCACCGGGGGCTCTTCTTGATCGTGCGGCTCCTCTTTCACTAGGATAAGACTCAAGAGTCAGGATGATGAAGTTGGCAGGGATGTGGTGTCATAGACGCCAAACTCCAGCCCAGGCTGTTAGCTCCCACAAAGCTCCCCTACAAGTTCAGGGCTAAGCTGAGATTTGAACTGGGGGCATCCAGCCCATACTTTTAAGCATTATACTGCATCCTTCATAGCGAAGCTGAAGTAAAAGTAAACTGTGATTATAACATGCTGTGAGCAGGCATTAAGAGCAAGCAAGATGCACTGGGCCAGAGATGCTATGGGGTGGAAGAATTTGCTTTTGATCAAATATATCCTGTTTCTTGATGCAAGTGCTGCTTGATGCAGAAGGAAATAGCTCAGCTAATAATGTAGGGAAATCCTGCTGAATTAGACCATGGGTCCATCTGGTTCAGCACCCCATTTCTAACAATGGCTAACCATATGCCTCTGGGATGCCCACAAGAAAGGCAAGATGACAACAACAACAACAACCCCCCAACACATTGTTTGTGTCCACAGAAAACAACTCCAACACTGATGGGTCTATCTATTAGGGATAGCCGCTGTTGACAGACCTATGATCATCTATGGATTTGTGTTATTCTTTCTAAAGGTGTCTAGGCCAGTGGCCACCATTACATCTTGGAACAGACAATTCCATAAGAGTTTTCTTTTGTCTGTTCTGAATCTCCTGCCTCAACAGTTGGAGCCTTGGCTAATGAGGAGGGCGAGCATCTGCAGGATCCTTTCATGGCATCTAGGAAATATCTGTGATAGGACACAGTAAGGCCTCAGACATAAATGCCCAGCAGTACAATCCAAAGAGGGATTCTCTATAGACCCATCTCATCCTGGCTGATTTGAGCCACTTACCTTTCACTGAAGATACATCTACTTCCATCTCCTCCTCCTTAGGGCTGGAGCTCAAAGTCTTGACATCCTCTTGATCATCACCTTCCTCCTTGAAAAGCCAGCCTGAATGGGCCAGAGGAAGCTGAACTGGTTTGTTCCGGATGTCATTTTTCAAGCCTGGGTCATCAAGGAACTGGTGCCAGAGGAACAGGAGAGAAAGAAAGTATCTAAGTTTTAAAAATGAGTGTCTCCTATTGCTTTATTTCAAGCATTATATGTGGAGGGACACAGACACCCATGTATCCTGATGAAGTCTCACTGCGGCCTCAGATTTCGCTTAATATTTCATCAATAGCTGGCAACTTGTCAATTGTCCAGAGAAATAATTTCTCAAGCTCAGGCTTCCTAAAGACCCCATCCCCAGCAATTATCTCAAAGGGACAAACAAGAAGAGATGCAACTTTAACCTGGAGGAAGAAAATGAACAATACAAGATCACCATGCAAACAATGATATCCAGTTTCAGTGAGCTGAAGCACTTGCATATGAAACAAATCAGCTTAGACTAGTTCACACTTGCAGCACCAACACCTGAGGGTCACAAACACCTGCCAAAAAACATAAGTTCTCACAAGCTTTCTAAACATCGTGACAATGTGAGCCTGGCAGGGATCACTGGGAAATTAATTCCACAAAGAAGAAGCCACTACGGCAACTGGGCTGTACCACTTCAGACTACAGATGGGGGTTCACATAAATGAAAGCTTTTCCAAATAAAAGCATTCCCTTTAAACAGAAAACTGACAGGCCCAGGGAGCCTTCCTCACATGCTAGTTTTCTATGTGGAAAGAACAATTTTGTATGGAAGAGCATTCAGTCATGTGAACTCACATCTCCAGACACTGGGAGGTGGAATTGCCCAGACACAGGGTTACCACCTCAGTGAAAATGCAACCTCCCATCTATTCAGACCCAACCAGTAGCAGTGCATTACCTGATGGACAGATTAGGAAAGCCCCTTAAAATTCGCTGGGACCTTTCCTGATCTCTCAGGTTGCTAAAAAAGCTCCACCTCACTATCTCTCCCTCCTGATACTTAGTTTGATTATTTATGGGTCTCCATCTACTTACAGTGAAGTACCTTTGGGAGACCAATGCTTTCAAAGCATTTTACTACAACGATAACTGCTGCTACTCCACATTCACCACATTTGCTACACTATTTAACAAATGCAGAAGCAAAACATCCCCTGCCGTGATGATTTATAATTTAAATAAAGCAAGTTGAGGACGTGGAAAGAGGATGTGGATTGACAATAGAGAGTACAGGGTCTTTGGAATCCAATAGAGTTATCCTTATATTGCAGCCTGGAGCAGAGAGAGAGAGAGAGAGAGAGAGAGATTTACCATGGCTTAGCAATGTAGTATAATGCTATTATCCCCATATTAAAGGGGGGAACTATGGAGAAGATAAAAGTGGCATAATGACAGGAGGCGCTGAGATAAGAGTAAGATTAAATGAAGGAAGATAAAAGGAGATGACCTGAATGAAGCAGCGATAACAAGAAGTGAGAAATTATACTGTTTGGGGCACAGAAATTTCAAAAGTAAAACTTTGATGCCAATGCGAAGCATGACAGGAAACCAATTTAGGGAATAAAAAGGGGGACAGAGGTGAAAAAAATAAATTTTACAAGTGCATTCCAAATTATTTAGAGACAGAAGTACCAGCAATAAAAGAAAACCAGCAAGGAGTCTGCTCCAGGACAGCAGAGCAGAAAGATACAGAGAAAGAGAGAGTCACAAGGATGATTCCAGGATTGGATGCGTCAAAAATGAAAACAATACCATCGCCAACAGGGATATGGAAGACTTACAGGCTTTGATTGCTAACCTTCTATTTGGGTGTGTGTGTGTGTCAAATATTTAACATGGGCTGTTGTCCCAAACATGGCCATCCTCAAACTCACATCATCCTTTTCTAGCATACGCAGGATCTGCTTGGTCTCCTCATCTGTCTCTCTTTTCTCTTTCTTTATGTTGATGATGTGGGATGGACCAAAGTCAGATACATCCACAGTCTTATCCCAGGTACCTATAGAGAAAAAATGGCATGGTCATATGGAGTTTTGCTCTCAGGGGTGGCCAGGGCCAGAAATGCCATTCCCCTGCTTCAGCCGGTTCACCAGCTGCATTCATTCCTAGAGAAACCAGATCTTGCCAATTGTCACACATCACATATGGATTACTGCAATGTGCCCAATGTAGGACAGCTGCATTTGATGAGTGTTTGGAAGTTCATAACTAGCTTTTTGCATTGGCTCTGAACGGACAAGTAGCCAACAAAGCTATTGCAGAAAGGGAGATGCATATAGTACCGCTTTCAGGACAAGATGAAAGCTAGTTATGATCTCTGAAAACACTCAACAGATAGAGCCAGGCTATTTAAAGAATTGTCTCCCGCCACAGGAGCCTCCATGACCCTGAACATTTAAGTTGTGACTGGGTAGGACATGCCTTGCTGTGGTCATACCTAGGCTCTTACATACCCTGCCTTGGGAGGGCTGCCTTGCCTGCTCCTTGATGGTTCTTCCATCATCTCAGGAAGATCTTTTTATTTTGATAGGCATGTGGCTTGCTGAGTTGTTGTTTGCTTCCTGAAATTGGCTGAGTTTTTAGATATAAACCATGAAGACTTCCTGTGTGGAATGTTTTCATTTGTTTACAAGTTGAAAAAGAATTCACTGTTTTCTGCTTAAGTTTTAAGATATATTTTAAAACATAATTAACTTTTAAATATACTTAAGTTACACTCTCTCACCTATTGGGGCAACGTGAGAACCTCATTTTCACAAACAAGCTAAATTAGGCACTTGGGTGGTCTTTAGCACTATGGACATTTTTTTGTTAATTTCGGGGCAGTGGAGGCTGCATGTGGCCCACCCTTGATTGAAAGCCAACCCATTGAGGCTGCAGATGAGCAACGATTTTAAAGTGAAAGTTTATTTATTTATTTACAATATTTATATACCACTCCATATCTAAAATAGATTCCAGAGCGGTGCACATAGGTATAAACAGTAAAAAGGAAGAAAATTTTAAAAGCAAATTAAAATTGTTCAATTTTTTAATATTATTATTATTATTAATAATAATAATAATAATAATAATAATAATAATTTATTTCTTACCCGCCTCTCCGTTTGGATCAAGGTGGGGAACAACATGATAAAATACATAAAACTGATTAAAACATGACACACATTTTTAAAACTGCATTAAAACATCCTAAAACATCCTAAAAACATCCTAAAAACATTCTAAAATTCCACTGGATATGCCTGCCAGAAGAGAACAGTCTTATGGCTTTCTTAAATTCTAAAAGACTGTTAAGTTGACGAGTCTCCTCCAGTAGGTCATTCCACAGTCTGGGAGCGGCAGAAGAGAAGGTCCTCTGGGTAACGGTTGTCAGCCTAGTCTTGGCCGACTGTAGTAAGATCTTTCCAGAGGACCTGAGCGTGCGGGGTGGATTGTATGGGAGAAGGCGATCCCGCAGGTAACCTGGACTTTAAAACAAGAGACCAGTAAAAACAGTGGCTAGTCAGTTAAGGGAGGCTTCTTGAAATAGAGTTGTTTTCAGGAGGTGCTGGAAGCAGTCTAGTGTTGGTGCCTGGTTGACCTCCAGGGGCAAGGAGTTCCATAGAAAAGGGGCCACAACACTAAAGGCTCTTATCCTGGTGGATTCCAATCAAGCCATAGGTCCATGTGGAACCACCAGGAGCATGCCCTCCAATGCCCTCAGTGACTGGGCAGGTTTGGTAAGGGAGAAGGCACTCTCTCAGGTTTCTTGGTCCCAAGTTGTTTAGGGCTTTGTACACTAGTACCAAAATCTTAAACCAGGCCCGGTGGCCAACAGGCAGCCAGTGCAATTCCCTCAGACGCTGGGTTGCACTGGCTAATTGTTCACATCAATCTTCCATGTACCTTTCTTCTTCATCATTTCTGCTGGACCTTGCTCAAAGATGGAGTGAGACTGGATAACCTCTGGCCTCCCTCTGCCTCGCCCATGGCCATCTCTCTGCCGGTCTCGATCACGCTCCTTTTTCTCTTTCTTAATGGAAACATCCTCTTTTGGCCTAAGGAAAAGCAGACCAAATTGAACCACAATGAGGTCAAAGTTACCTACTGTTATTACATAAGATGTGCTTCAATATATTCAGAAGATTTCCAAACTATTTTTCCATCAGAGCTTCGGCTATGGGGCGGTATACAAATGTAATAAATAAATAAATAAATAAATAAATAAAATCAGTTGCTTCAAAGGCTTTCTATGTACAATGTAATGAATAAGGAAAAATTCAAATGTGCAGAAAGAGCATGTCATATAGACGTTTCTGGATTGTACCTCTTTATACTGCAATGGGAAATCGCATGTTTGGAATACCATTCAATGTAACAGATTCCCTGCATGTGAAAATCTAGCATGCTAGGGAGATGGCTAAATTGAAACCCTTTCTACATGAGCCGAGATCTTTAATAGATCCTCTCACCTGTAAACATGGCTCAGTGTTAGCTGTTGCTTGCAATACTATACACCATTGCCTTAAACAGTTATTCCCATCACTGAATTTACTCCTTTATTCACACAATCACATTCCAAAGAGACAGTAGCAAAAGGCCACTTACTCTTCTTTGATTTTCCTGCTAATTATGTTAGGGGCAAAGGTTTTCTGTAAAAAAAAGAGGAAAAAAAGACAAGCTTGAGAATCATATACAATCATCAATCATTGTATATAAGGTGGTTCATTTTCCAAGATTGCATTTGTGAAATTTCTTTGATATTTGTATCCCTTTCTACCCCTTTTTTCCTTCCAAACTGTACATAAATTTCATTTCAAAGTTGGTGTTTGCTTTATTCCACTTAAAAATCAGTACTAAATTCAGAACCTTCTGTTTGTTCTTGCCACTGTTTAGGCTTTGGGGTTCAATCCTTATTTCTGTACCCCAAGTGTGTTCTGAAAGGTCTGTGCTCTCCTGGCTCAGGTTCAGGTGGTCTTTAAGGGGTAGTGGCAGTCTACCAGATAATTGTTTGCCACTGCCTACTCTACAGAGAGTTGGGTGTGTAGCAATCGCACCCCCCTCTCACTCCCTTCACTATGATATCGGTTCCAGTAGTTAACAAACATAATCCCTTTCATATGAAAGCAATTAGCATGTGCAATTCCCTCACAGACCCCTGCCAAACAAGCCAGCTTAACCATTTCAACAGCCTTCCAAACTTTCCAAATAGTTATGTTTCAGTTGGCATTTCATATAATTTGCCACCTAGAAGCAATCCCTATCTCTGCTTTTGTTAATATGTTTGCTATTAATTCTAGATCAGACTGAACTAAATCTTCCAGATAATCCAAGAGGATGGTTTTAGATTCCAGTGGATGTGTCCTTCCAAAAAATGTGATTGTATAATTAGCTCTGGGAGTTTTGAACTTTCAACCTTCAAGGAACTTTCCACATAGACTCATCTGCCACAGAAGTCTTTGCATGCTGCAGAGGGTTCCAAGGCATGTTCTGGGGTGCACACAGTCTATGGAGGGCACTGACCAGATTTTCTGGACCTCACCATTACTCCTTGTGAATTACATGAATGAATTCCCACTCCTTATGAATAAAATTAGAACATATCCATCAATCCCCTGCAAACTGTGTGCTGCAGAAGAAGATAGGTAGCGGTGAGTAAGTGTCTGTTCCAAAAGCCCTAAGGAGTTCTAAGGAACTTTGGGATTCCTGGAACACAGTTTGAAAACCACTGTTGTAAATCTACCAACAGCAGTGATGGTCTGGAAATATGATCTTTGGCATTAAGTACAACCACTATAGTAATTTGTCAAACATTTCCTTTGTATTTAAAGCAACTGCTTTTAGACATGCAAGAACACAGTTGCATTGTACCAGATGATACTAATGTTCTGCCAAGGAGTAAGCCCCATTGAACGTAATGACTCTTCCTTTTGAGTAGATATGTATAGAATTGTGCTGTAAGCTCAGGAACCATTTTCTGAGATTTTCTGGTAACTGATGATTCAGGGGAAGTATCCAAAGCCAAAAGGTGATGGAGTAAACCACACATCATTTATTGTTTATTTCCAGCAACCAGAAAGGTAAGACTACCATGAGTAGCAGTTTGAATATTAAATTAGGGACTAATTAAAACTTACTGCTGAAATAAGAGGATAAGTATTACTTCCGCTGTCTAGATGAGGAAAAAAAATCAACAAAAATCAAGAACTTGTCCAAGGTTACAAAGGAAACTGGTGCCATGAGCTGGAATGAAGAATTCAATTGCCAGTCTACTGTTCGGATCCTTTATCAACGTGGGAGCCTCCATTCCAGATCAGACCAGAGCATCCTTCAAATTCTTCTCTAATAATTGCCTCTGAAAAACGTGGGCAAAAAATCGTATAGGCTTCTTCGCTCAAAACTGGACACTTACCTTTTTTACTCCACCAAGAGTCAGGTCTCGAGAGCGGATGGAAGGCAGGCGCCCTGGGGTCATTGGGGCAGTGGTTCTCCTCCCTAGTAGCCCTCTTGCAGTAGTAAGTGTAGGCCGGATGCCAGCAGAGTTCCCAGGATCATTGCTTGACGTCCCTTCTGACATCTTGAATTATCTGTTAAGGGAAAACCAGATAACCGAAAGCTCTTTAAAACAAGGCTAGGCTCTTTATTTGCAAACAAGCCAGCTTCTCACAATGCTGTTAAGCAAAGATCTCACTTCAACAGCAACTGTAGACAGACTAGATTATTGAATCCCCCCCAAAGCCTTTCTCCACACCTCCCTGCCTTTCAGAGTTTCTGTCATGTTGGGGGCAGAGCCTGGCAGGTAAAAGGTGGGATGAACAATAAAAAGTTAAAACCCTGGTTCAAAATTACTACCCGTTTTATACCTCCTGTTTTATACCGTGTACCAAACCTGAGGTTAAAATACAACATGAGCAGAGAAAATACCTTACTTCACCTGTTCTAATGGCAGGCATCCTGTTATTGAATAACAACAATTATTGCAGCAGCAACTCATCAAAGCTGCCTCTCACTGGTTTAAAAATATACTCCATAACAAGAGCCTTCTGACAATAGAACTGGGGAAATCTAGTCCAGCATCCTGGACTCTCACAAGAAGCAGCCAATAGCTATCCTCCCACTGTTGCTTCCCAGAAACTGATATCAGAGGCACACTGCTTCTGAATCCAGAAGCTCTGTTTAGCCATTGTGACTAGCAGCCATTGATAGGCTTATCCTATTCCCTTTTAAAGCCATCTAAGTTAGTAGCCAATATTACACGTTGTGGCACCAAATCCCATAAATCAATTGTGCACTGTGCAAAGTACTTTATTTCCCCTTTCTCAAATCTCCTATTAGTTTCATTGGATGACCACAAGTTCTGGTAGAAAGCCAGCATAGTGTAATGGTGCAACCTTCCTCAAACTGATTGGGGGATGCTGGGAACTATAGTCCAACATATCTAGAAAGCACCAGGTTGGGGAAGGTTGGGTTACTGTGTCAGATTAAGATATGGGGAACCCATGGTTGCTTCCAGATTAGTTTTTTTATTGTACCATCTTTGCAGAATTTTACAGGGGACCCCGAGACAATATCATCTTCCACTCATCAGCCTCCCGTGTTTTCTCATCACTTTCCCTATCTTTTTTTCTTAACACAGAAAATCCATTAAGGAAAAAAAATGGGACAGATGCACAGTGCTAAGTGTTGGCACGAGACCCTCTCCATCTGGAAGCACCCTCAGGTTCAACTCCACTCTCAAACATGAAGCTCATAGGGTGACCTTTCTTCAGTCACTCTTTTTCAGCCTAACCCACCTCACAAGAACATTGTGAGGATAATATAAATGGAAATAATAATAATAATATAGCCAGTGTGGTGTTAAGAGTGTGGGACTCAGACCCAGCAGACCCAGTTTCTCTTCCCCACTCTGCCATGAAAATGACTGGGTGACGTTGGGCCAAAGACTCTCAGTCCAACCTACCTCACAGGGTTCTTGTGAGGATAACATGGAGGGGAGGACGACCATGTAAGCCACTGTGGGTTCATTACAAGCGGAAAAAAGACAAGATACAACAACAATAATGGCAGGGGGCCATTTTTCTGGATCCAGTTTCTCTACACCACGATTAATTCTAGAATAAGCCTTTCTCCACACCTCCCTACCCCTCCCCCCCACTTTAAGAATAAAAACTGCTTGTTAGACTAAAAAGCTCCAAATTCTCCATCCTCTCCGCGCAGGGGAAACGCTCTAGCCCCTTCAGGGTTCGGGTGAGCCGGTTTCTGCAGCAGGCCAGGCGGGCCATGAGCGTACGAGGCCCCACCATAACCTGGAGAAAAAGAAGGTGGAGGGGGGCAAATAGCCCCTAGGTGGGTCCCCGCTTCCCACCTAGGGGCTGTTTGAGGGGGGGAACCCCACATATACACACAACCACACGGTGGGGCCCCGTGGTCTCAGCCCCACAAGAAGGGGAGAACAATCAGCCCCTATCCTCGTAAAATCGCCCCCGACCCACCAAAACTCCCGGTCTCCAACACGACAAAGCCCCACTCCAACCGATTCTCCTCAAAGCGACGGCGATGGCAGGCCCTCTTAACACGCATGCGCACACGCGGCATCAGCCATCTTTGAAAATGGCACTGACTTTAGGTCAAAGCCAACCCCGCGTTTCTGCAGGGGCTGATTTCAAGGAAAGGAAGAGCGCGAATTCGCCATATTTGTCATGGGCAAATCATATCTCTATGTATGGAGTGTTTTGTTTTTCCCCGAGGAAGGGAAGACAGCAAATCCGCCATTTTTGTTAGGGGCGCTTTTTATTTATGTTATTTTATTTAATGTTGGCGGTATATCTCAGGCTAGCGTGAGGAACATGTAGCGATGAACTGGGAGTCGTCTGACGTCCAAAAGCCCACCAAGGCTGCAATCCTATACACCCTTACTTGAGAGTAATTCTCATTGAACTCTGTGGGTTTTACTTTTGAGTAAACATATCTAGGATTGCACTGTAAAAGTGCAATCCTATGCTTCATTAGAAAGAAAAGAAGCCTTTAATTCCCCGCATTCTGGGAATTGCAGACTTTTAAAATGTCTAAACAGGCATGGGATTGCTTACTAAATAAAATAACGGAGGACTGTTTATTGGGTACTGGAATGAAAAATATAATGACAGTTGACTTCTAGTCATTGCTTCTTTTTTTAGAGTTGATTCTTTTTTTCCAATAAATGAATGAAATGTAATTAGAAGCTAAATATACTTTTTTGTTATGAGAAAAACAATCGTATAAAAAAGCTTTTTTTAAAAAAAAACTAAACACAACGATATTATTATTATTATTATTATTATTATTATTATTAAATGTCTTAGTCCCCTTTCTCAAAAAAAGAAAAAAGTTTTCAGGCAACTTACAACAAAATTAAACATTACGAAATTTAAAACAACTAAAAATATTATTGATTATTATTTTAGTATTATTTTGTTATTGTTTTGTTGTATTGCTTTAAATAAAATAAAATTTATAAAATTAAAAAGATAAAAAAATTCTCCACAACAATACCACTATCCCATAAAACAACTAAAACATCATTGACAACCCACAACAATTCTGTTAATGCATTAAAGAGTCCATCAATGCCTAGGAATAACAGACTGGAGTCTTAACCTGACCCTGAAAAGATGACAATGCTGGTGCCAGACGAGCCTATCTGGGGAGAGCATTCCACAATCAGTGGGCCACCACTAAAAAGGGCCACTCTCTTGTTGCCATCCTCCAAACCTCCCTTGGAGGCATCACTCAGGAAGACTTTAGATGTTGGTCAAACAGTATTGATTAGGCGGACCATATGAAAAGGAGGACAGGGCTCATGTAACTTTAACAGTTGTAGAGAAAAGGGAATTTCAGCCAGTGTCATTTGTATACAATTAGTTCCTGGTGAAATTCCCTCTTCATCACAACAGTTAAAGTTGCAGGGGCCCTGCCTTCTTTTGTATATGGTCACTCTAGTTTAGTGCCTGCAACTTGTGATGAAGAGGAAATTTCACCAGGGAGTAATTGCATACAAAGGACACTGGCTGAAATTCCCTTTTCTCTACAACTGTTAAAGTTACATGAGCCCTGTCCTCCTTTTCATATGGTCAGCCTAGTATTGATAAGTTCATACCTGTACAAATTATGTCAAAGCACCTGGTAGCAATTAGGGTGGCCATATGACAAGGAGGACAGGGCTTTTGTATCTTTAACAGTTGCATAGAAAGGGGAATTTCAGCAGATGCCATTTGAATGTATATAGCACCTGTTCCGAAAAAAACCTGTTAACCTTAATGGAACCGCTCCAGAGTTCGCACATTGTGGCTCAGGGGTGGCATCAAGAGTAGGCATGGTTGGGCACCTGACCATTGTATAGACTAACTCCGCCCTTCCTTGTGGCTCTTTTTCCAGGAAAGAATGGCGAGGCATGTCAGTGCAAAGCTTCTGCTGACTTCAGAGGGGAAGAGGAGGCCAACATGAGCAAGAAGAAGCGGCACAGATGAAGGATACATTTCACCAGCTTTGTGTCAATAACGTGATGCCACCCCCCCTCCACACACACACACACACTGCAGCAGTGATACTGCGGGGTTTGGTGGTGGAGTTGTACCAACTCGGCACCGTGAAGATAGTCTCCATGGACATTATACTTTTGTTCATCTCTTTAACCCTAATCCCTTCTTCAAATCTATCTCTTCCACAGAACCGTTAACATTCTCCCTTAATCCTCAGCAGAAACAAAGTCCCACTATGAGTAATGGCATTTGTTCATCATAATTCCTTGTTTGCAGAGCCTCCATTCCCTTTTCTGTGCAACTGTCTTGTATCAAATTTTAGATTGTGAGCTCCTTGGGGCAGGGACTGGCCTTCTTGATTGCTTATCCCGCATTGGACCAGTGGGTAAGTGGAGCATCAGTCTAATTTATGGGAATTACACATATGCTCACATTTTCTCCCAGCAAAGTAGAAAAGATTAGTTGTCTTGTAATCATGGGCTCCACTTTTTCTCTCTCTTTCAGAGGGGGATGCTCAGCCTGGCCCACTGAGGAACCAGCAGTCACCTCCTCCCTGGCCAGAAGAATCCCAGGGTGTCAGAGGCCAAACCTTGGATCTCCTGGGATTGGCCTCTGGCACTTTGGATAGTGCAGTGCCAAAAGCTGAAGAGGAACACGTCATCGACCTCTGTAAGCATGGGTATGTCCATTCTAGCTGTTGTTTACATGGCTGATGATGAGACACCTCTCCAGCTCCGAAGAGAACAGTGGTGAAAAAGATCAAGAGGACAAAATCTGAGGCGAACAAGTCTAAAAATAAATATGAGGGGAAAATGAGCCATGAGAAGGCACATAAGATCCCTGCCATGCCCACAGTCAATCAGAAAAATAGTGGATCCCTGCCAGAAGGCCAAAGTGGTCGTGGTTGACTTATGTCAGCAAGGGAAAATAATGGGCATGTCTATCCCAGTTATTGGAATCCAGTTTGCTGGAAAACGAAAACGTACTGATCCTGAATATTTTAAAAGCAAAATCCCCAGGATTCCTCTGGAGCCAGGACTCAGCAAAGTGGATTTCAAAAACAACCAGCCCATCCATGCACCTTCAAAGGCACCCCTGGATCCAAAGATTAAGGGGAAAGGAAAAATTAATTTGACTGAAGAAGGACTTCTACAAAAAATGCCCAGGACAAAACTGGACTCAGATATACCCAAACCTCCAAAACATCAGGGGACAGAAAAAAACTTTGGGATCAGAGAAAAGTCGGGACCAGCCACAAATATGTGTAGAAAACATCAAACAATGTGCCATCTGTGGCTAAGGGGGCGGAAAAAGCTTCCCAGAAAAAAGAGGAACCTGGGAAGGGCACCCATCTGAAGAACATCAAGATGGTGGAGGATGCTTCTAACCTAATTCCAAGCCATCTGTGGTCTGAAAAATATTTGGCTCAGACCAAGATGCTATTCCAAGATGCCTTATCACCAAAAAAAGAGAAACTCAAAATCTATCTGACAGGATCTGATCCTTTAAAAGGACAGAACAAACTGGACATAGACCTGATGGGTTCTAAATCCAAAAAAAATCTGACTGGCCAGAAATGTTCAAAGCCTGAGAAAACTCAGCCTAAAGATGAAGGCAAAAAGAAGGCAAAGGTGAATGCCAATCTCCCTCGGGCTAACGGGGAAAGGAAAAAGGTCAAAGCAGGAGCAGAAGAGGCTTCAAAGCCAGTCCCCAGAAGCAACCTGGCTTTGCACATGATGGAGTCTGTGCAGGTCTTGTACGCACTGGAGAAGAATAAAGTTCCACCCATGTATGCCAAGAAGGCTGCTTTAGTTACTGCTTTCAGTGCTGGCTCGCTGCCAAAGCCACTGCCAATCCCGCTGCCAAATCAGTGGTAAAGCTAAAGCCTCTTCCATGACTAGAACCAGAACCAACTTCTCTTGCAAAAGCCTCAAGCGTCAACATCTCAGTCAACCCCAGTGCCGAGCTCATTGTCCAAAACACTGCCCGGCTCAGTGATTAGACAACAAGCATCTTCCTTGACTAAACTACTGCCACAATCATTGCAGAAGCCAGGGCCAAAATCTATGCTTAATCCATCAATCCTGCAGTCCTACGAACCAAAGCCATCATCATCCCAAACCAGCGGGTGGAGCATGCAAGCCAGTGTTGCTGGAAAAGCAGCTGGTTGCCCTACCAGGCCAGCTGTTCCACCACAAAATATTTGGAGGCCAAGCAGCACGTGCACAATCAGCTTACTTCTGGCTTATATTAAGGAACAGGTAAACATGTTAGGGGTGTCACTGATTAAAGAAATCAGAGTTGATTAATGTCATTGGTTTTAATAAATTAAGGTGCAATCCTATGCATTTTTAGACAGAAAAATGTCCTACAAGTCCCAACCTGGCTGGTTGAGGAATGCTGGGAGTTGTAGGACTTTTTTCCTGTCTAAAGACTCATAGGATTGCACACTCAATCAAAAATATGATCTGCATAAAGTTACATGTGACTAAAACAATAGTTTTGAAAAGAACATGCAGTTTGTTATTGGTAGGCCATATAGATCATGGAGTACCGACCTTATTGGACCCTATGGGTCATTTGGTAATTTGAGATACAGCTGTGGGCACCACCACAAAATGCCTAATCAGTTGGTTGTCACTTTGGCATCTACCACTGCAACGTCTCTTTAGTAAGGGATTGTTTAACTCAGCTGACTGCTGGCAGTGCAATACAGACAATGCTTCTTTAAAACATACGTTTTGGCAATGTCCAGTAGTTGCTTCTTTTTTGCAGAGAGATTATTACAAACAATTTTTTTTGCTGGAACAGTCTTTAATATTCACTGACGTACATGTTTTTTTTAAAAATGATTTATCTGCCTCATGGAAATTAGCAAATGGTCAGCATAAATGGATTCTCTGCATCCTTTTGAGAGCTAAAAGGCAGATATTACAAAATTGGAAGAATAAACACTCACCTCCTATAATTCAATTGATTGAGGTCCTTACAACACTTTCAGTATTCAAAAGGGTGGCATAGATGTTAGCGTCAAATGAATACTTACGTGGATATTTCATCCACTTTTGTTGCAACCCATGTATAATTGCTAGAAAATTGTATGCATTTTATACAAATTCATGTATGTATATTTTAAAAATGGGGGGAAATAAATCCCCATGGGCACTACATTGTTGATCTGTGACATGATGATGCCTGCGGACATATATTCCTCATGCAACAAAATGGGCTGACAAGAAGATGGAAAGTGTTGCCATGCAACGAAAAACAGAAATACCTTCCTGTGTAGGTGGGGAGAAGAAATAAAAGTTTTTCATTTTTCTGACATCTTCCAGCTGTTCAGGTAATTGCGGAGGTGAAAATCCTCAGCTGTGGGGAAGAGATGCTGCACAGTTTGCTGCCACTAGGTGACAATAGGCAAACTCTCCAGACTAGGAAAGTACTTCGCGAGAGACAGGGTTTGCAACCCTCTTCCCCCATTTGTGACTGGGTTTCCCTTGGGCCCCCTTTTTATAATGCCAGGCGTTAAGTTATGGATCATGTGAACCGACTAATAAGGAAGAATGCTTTGGAATATTTGCAGATTGTGTTTTTGTCACCTGAGAATTCCAGCCAACATATCTGAGATCAAGTGGAAGGAGGATGCGTCTTTGTTTCTTTTTTGTTTTTTTAGGATTCAGAAGTACACAAGCACAAAAATGGATGGAAGCCTAAGATTTTATCCCAGTGCAGGCAAAAAGATACAAGGAAACAAATCATATTAAGCAAGATAGCTTACTTCTTTCTGCTATCAGGGAACCTGGAGAGAGTCCCCAGTCAAACGGCCAACACACAGCACCTCCATGATCCAGGTCTGCGTTGAAATTCACTGTGGGCAAGTTTATGGGGATTTGTGTACTTAAGGGCTGCCTGGACTACATGCTGGCTGGCCATGCCAGAGACCTTCAGCACTCCTGGTGTGCGGGTTGATTATCATGTTTTTTTAAGAACATAAGAAGAGCCAAGAGTCCATCTAGTCCAGCAGTCTGTTCACACAGTGGCCAACCAGCGGCTCATGGGAAACCCACAAGCGGGACATGAATACAACTGCACCCTCCCACCCATGTTCCCCAGCAACTGCCTCTGCCTCTGATACTGGATGTAGCACACAGCCAGCAGGACTAGTAGCCATTGATGGCCTTCTCCTCCAGGAATTTATCCAATCCCCTTTTAAAGCCAACCAAATTGGGAGCCATCACTACAACTTGTGTTAAGCGAATTCCATATTTTAAGTATGTGCTGTGTGAAGAAGTCCTTCCTTTTATCTGTCCTGAATAATCTCCCACCAATCACCTTCATGGGACGACCCCGGGTTCTAGTATTAGGAGAGAGGGAGAAAAATGTCTCCCTATCCACATTCTGCACACAATGCATGATTTTGTACACCTCCATCATGTCTCCCCTTGGCCTCCTTTTTCCCCAATCCCAGCTGTTGTAACCTTTCCTAATAGGGGAGATGCTCCAGCCCCTTGATCATTTTAGTTGCCCTTTGTTGCCCTTTTTCCAGTTCTACAATATCTTTTTTTTAGATGTGGTGACCAGAACAGTACACAGAATTCTAAGTGTGGCTGCACCATAGATTTGTATAAAGGCGGTACAATACTGGCAGTTTTATTCTCAATTTCCTTTTCTAATAACACTTAATATGGAGTTTGCCTTCTTTACAGTGCCCACACACTGGGTTAATCAGAACTCTTCTTTAGCATGGATGTTAATTTTTTTAAAAGTGGGGTGAGGGGGAGGTTATTCTTTGCTGCCTCAGGCAGCAGGACTAAGGAGTACTTCCAGATAAGGGTTTTCTCATACCATAGCCCTGCCTTGTTCATGGAATTTTATGGGGGCTCCAGATGTCATCGTTTTCCGCTCATTGTCGTCCTCCCATGGGTTCCCACTACATATTCTGTTTTTTTTCTTACTGCAGAAAATCTATTAAGGGGAAGAAGGAAAAAAAGATGGAATAGCAGCGCAATGCCTTTTGAGTGGTGATGCTAGAAACCCTCTGTTTGGAGGCAGCCTAGATCTAAATGGGCTTAAGTTGCAGAAGGGTAGTTTTTGGTTGAACTGTAGAAGAACTTTCATGATGGTAAGAGTAGTTTGGCAATGGAGGCCATTACCTGGGGGTGGGCGGGCTCTCCCTCACTGGAGGTCTTCAAGCAGAGGCTTGACAGCCATCTAATGTGGGTGCTCTAATTTGGGATTTCTTGCATCGAGCTGGGGGTTCGAATAGATGACCTGACCTACAAGGTCCTCTCCAACTCGATGACTCTGTTGTTGCTGCCCAGACTACAATTTGCAGTCCTTTTGAAATGGATTAGGTTAGTTTGTATCACACCACTTTCAGACTTAGGGCTTTTGGGGGTTCATTTTACCTAATAACAACAGTGTTTCCCCACTCTCTTCTCACCATTTTTTAAAAAGTGTTTTGTTTTGCTGATGAGGAGTTCTGATGAACTTGAAAGCCTGCCCATTTATTTTCAGTTGGTCCTTATACAGTTGGCCCTTATACCCAAGACAACACACAGCTAGGGCAGGACTATAGGTCCAAAGTTACACACACACACACACACACACACGCATATGACCATACAGAGAGCAGCAGGTGATGGGGGCAATGGGACAACCAGGCCCCAATTCTGGGCTGGCAAAGGTATATTGGGCCTCACAAGGGCTTTAACTGCTCACAACAACATCCTTTCTTATTTTTTTAACATTTTAGAGTTAGGGATCAGCCAGCTGGGCATGCACATGCTTAGAGATGCTCATTTTATTATGTATTATTTACTTATTTTTTATTATCACATTTATATTCTTCCTTTTTTCCTCTTGCAAGGAACCCAAGATGGCTTATTATTTTATTTATTTATTTATTTATTTATTTATTATCTATACTGCCCAATAGCTGAAGCTCTCTGGGCACTTTATAACAGTTCATAAAACAATAAAATAAAATTTTATGAATAAAATAAAATACAGCACAAACATTTACACATACAAAATTTTAAAGAATTAAGGGTGCCTCTACAAGAGAGGTTTAATGCGCTTTGAAGGTTCATTAAAATTTTTACCTCTACAAGAACGGAGCGCAAATCGGGCGTAGAGGCACGTTATCTTCCCAATAATGCGCATTTTCGAATGCGCGTTAAATCGCGAGTTTTATTTTGCTCTGGCCGTTAAAGCGCATTTTTCCCCGTGTGAACAAGCGATTATGCGCATTAACTTCTTGTAAAGCGCTTTTTGGACATCTATTAATGCGCTTCGCTGCCTCTTGCCGCCTCCCGTGCAGAGGGATTAGGAGTAAATGCGCGTCTGCGATAATGCGCATAATCGCCGAACTGGGCGCAAAAGCGAATCCTTGTAGAGGGAGCCTTAGACAGCTACTAGACTTGTTTAGATGAATGGCATAAATGCCCCATCATATGTTTCTAAATGTCATTAAATGTCTGGGAGTTGAGGGCAGTTTTAACCTGGCACCGAAATGATGACAGTGTTGGCACCAGGCAGGCCTGAGAAGGGAGTTCATTCCACAGTCAGGGGGCCACCACAGAGAAGGCCATCTCTCCTGTCACTATCCAATGAGCCTCCCTTGGAGGAGGCAATCTGAGGGGGCTCCCAGATGTTGATCGTAGTGTCCGGATATGTTCAGGTTGAGATGATTCTCTCCATTTTATCCTCACAACAACTGAGGCTGAGAAGCAGTGAGCTTCATGGCTGAGTAGGGACTAAAACCCGGCTCTCTGGGGTCCTAGTCCAAGATTCTAACCACTACCACCACACTGGCCCTCTTAAATATATATAATCCTTTCGTATAATAAAGTGATGCTTCCAAATATATTTAGGATCAAGGCAGCAGAATCAGACTGTACTTCATCCCTGTCCTCATGATAGTGCTATGATTAGGCTGACCAGATAAAATCCAGGTCAGGGCTCATGTAACTTTAACAGTTGTAGAGAAACGGGAATTTCAGCCAGTGTCATTTGTATGCAATTAGTTCCTGGTGATATTCCCTCTTCATCACAACAGTTAAAGTTGCAGGCACTATACTAGAGTGACCATATGCAAAAGAAGGCAGGGCCCCTGCAACTTTAACAGTTGTGATGAAGAGGGAATTTCACCAGGAACTAATTGCATGCAAATGACACTGGCTGAAATTCCCTTTTCTCTACAACTGTTAAAGTTACATGAGCCCTGACCTGGATTTTATCTGGTCAGCCTAGGTCCCCTCTACAAGGATTCGCTTTTGCACCTGGTTAGGCGATTATGCGCATAATCGCGGAAGCGCATTTACACCTAATACCTCTGCACGAGAGGCGGCAAGAGGTGGTGAAGCGCATTAACGGATGACCAAAATGCGCTTTACAAGTAGTTAATGCGCATAAGCGCTTGTTCACATAGTCAAAATGCGCTTTAACGGCCGGAGCAAAATAAAACTCGCGAATTAACGCGCATTCAATAATGCGCATAATCGGAGAGATACCGCGTCTCTACGCCCGATTTGCACTCCGTTCTTGTAGAGGTAAATTTTTTAAAGCGCCTTGAAAGAGCTTTAAACCTCTCTTGTAGAGGCAGCCCTAGCTATGATTGATGTGAATTTAAAATCCAAAACTGCATATGCCCAGGAGTTTTTATTATTATCACCATCAAGGTTGGCAAACAGGTTTTCCCAGTACTTTCTCTATCTCTCTTTCTCCCCCTCCCCCCCCCAACATATCAGGCATGTAGAACCAGCTGTGAAGCATGGAATGGCGGGGGGGGGGGGGAAGAGAAATGTTAGTTGTGGCCTTCACAGGTGGCCGTGAGATCATTGAAGATGCATTCCTATGCCTGTTTAGACAGAAAATAAGTCCTACAACTCCCAGCTGGCTGAAGCCTGCTGGGAGTTGTAGGGCTCTTCTAAACAGGCCTAGGATTGCGCCCTACGTCCACGGTCTCAAATGACCTCGCTGCACTGCTGTGCCTTGGTTCGCCTTCCTTTCTATAGCCTGCCCATGGCGCAGTTATCTGAATCGAATTCGGATTTGTCTTCTCCTCCTCCTCGGATCTCGCTCTGGGACAGCAGCAGCAGCAGCAGCAGCAGCAGCAGCAGAGGGCGCACCCGCGAAGAAGGCTGCGGGGAACCGCGCTCCCTCCGCTGCCGCGCTCCCTCCGCTGCGCCATCGCCCTTTTGCGCGGGCGCCGCCAGGGGCAGAAGTGGCGCTGCGGCTGCACGTTGTTGGGCAGCCCAGGCGGCGCCATTGGGGAACGTGGTTGCCATTGGCTCCTCACCTGATGCTTTGCAGACCCTGAACTGATTGGCCGAGGAGAGCCGGGATATTTTATTTATTTATTTGCTCCTTCCCTCCTCCTCCTCCTCCTCCTCCTCCTCTGCATGTTGTTCTGACGATTATGATTATTTCCCCCTCTCCGACGACGTCTTCTTTCGGGTGCCTGCTGGTTTTGTAGCATCCCCAGGAGCAGAGAGCCGGCTCAGGAAGAGGGTGCGCTCTCGGTGTGTGCTGCGTGTCTCCGATTTCCTGGTTCTTTTATTTCATATGGGGTTTCTTGGCATGGGAAGAAGCTGCTGCAGGATCTAGCTGGAGAGACGGCGTCTGGAGCCAAGTTTCTGCCCTGGGAGCGCGCTTTCTGTTGTTGGGCAAAGCGCTCATCGCCCGCTGTCTTGCGCGCTCTCCCTCCCTCTCTGCTTCTGAGTCGAGGCGCGCACCCAACGCAACCGCAACCACGTTAACTTCCCAGAGGTCCGGGGTCTCCTGCGGAGCCAGGTAAGGCGGTTTTCTTCTTGGAGGAAAAAAAAGATAGAGCTTGCTTTTTAGAATTAGGCGAGAAAGGGAACAAGCCTCTCGCCCGCCCCTCCCCCCCGCCGCCCCGAAAGAAGAACATGTTGTTGGGCTGTGGTGTAAACAGCGTAGAGAGACAGTGTGGTGTAGTGGTTAGAGTGTCGGACTATGGCTGGGTCCAGGTTCCTGGCTCCGCTCTGGATGGAGTGACCTTGGGCTGGCGGCACTGAGTCTTAACCTACCTCACAGGGTTGTTGTGCGGATAACAGTGTGGAGAAAAGAGTCGTATATGGTACCTTGAGCTCTTTAGAGGAAAGCCAGTATATAAACATAATAATAATAATTACATTTATATTAGTAGTATTAGCGAAAGCTCCCTGCCCCAAGGAACTTACAGCAGTCCGAATTTCAATAGTGGAGGGAGGCAAAGAAGAAAGAGACAAGGGGAATTTTCCTCTTAATTCTTGAATGGGCCTCTCTGATAAGGACTCTCCTAATAGCTTGAGCAACTCACTTCATCCCCTCCAAGGGCATATTCTCTCAAACTCTTGTGGTCTTTTCCTTTCAAGGGAAGGCCAAGGGTGCCCCAGGGTGCCTTGTGTAGGCAAGCAGGCTGTGGTAATTTCCTCATCTGCAGAACTGGATTGAAGGGGAATCCCTTTTCTAAGGAGAGTTAATAGGCAGATAGAAGTGCCGGTAGCAGACAGAAATGCCGTAGGAGTGAGGCACTGCTGCGGCACAGACCTCGCTGCCCCCATCACCGCCCCCATTGCAGGACAGGCAGAAAGAACCTGGTTCAAACATGAATCCATATGGGCAAGATACGGGGCTTGTCAACCGATTCCTACTCACTTTGCAATCTGCTTAATGAAGGCAATGGGACCTGTCAGGCTGAATTCCACTGTCCACAAGGGAATGACCTTGTTCTCCTGCAGTTCCTTCAAACGGAAAAAAGGCCAAGAACTTCAGCTGGGTTCTTGCAAATGAAGGACAGAACATTTTGCAAACCCTCCCAGAGTTGAGGGATTGGTAACGGAAAGAGGGAGAGAGAAAGATAGCGGGTGGAGGTCTTAGAGGCAACACTGATATCTTTGAGTGGGATGGAGGTGCTGCGTATGGGCACGCCTGGGCGGTTGTATGAACTGGTACGAGTGTGTGGTTTTATGAATGCGGGATTTTGGTATGTGCAACTTCATATGTGTACCCGCACATGCCTGTGGCTGGTGCCAGAAAGTATGAATACACAACTTTATGTACAGGCAAAGTGTGTGTCATACTGACACTGTGAACTATAATTATGCTGTGCAAAGTCAGATAAAAATGCATGATATACTGGCATATGCATTTTATAACTGTCTGACTGTGTGCAGAGGTTTTAGAAGTATGTCCCCTTGAGATCCAGTATGGTGTTATTGATTAGAGGATCAGCCTAGGATTTGGAAGACCTGGGTTCAAATCCCCACTCACCTATGAAGCTCACTGGGTGACCTTGGGCCAGTCACTGTTTCTCAGCTGAACCAACTTCACAGGGTTGTTTGTAAAGATAAAGCGTGAAAGGGGAGAAACTATATACCACCCTGAATCCTTTGAAGGAAAGGTGGGATAGAGTTGTAATTCTTAAGTACCCTGTTTCTCTAAGAAGATATTCTAGTGCTTATTTAGATCTCGTGTACGTGGGTTGATTCTAGTGTGTGTGCTGGGCTAGAAGAGCACATGGGAATGGTCTTGTGGGTGCAAACGGGATTGCATGTGTGCAGGTCACAAGTCCCCATAACTATGAGAGAGTGCATGCTCAGCTAAGAGCGGAGGTTTGGTATGAAGGTATGCATGCATAATATGTATCATACATCCTTGCAACTGGGTGATTGTGAGTGGGTTTGAAATGTGGAGATTTACCTGTGCATATTTAGGGCTGCATGTATGTGCATGACTTAGTTCAAAGAGGCATGGGGGATGCAGGGAATATGGCTACCAACATACATTTCATAATACGGGTGTGAATGTACAGAGGTGTATATATTCAGAACAAGTGAGGAATGTAGGGTTGGTATGGGAATGTAGACAGTGTTATTGCGGGTCAACATTTGAGAGCCAAACTAGACAAATAGCCAGTGCATGTCCCCCACCCACACCCCAGATCCCATTTGGGAAGGTACTGGGGCACAGAGTTAAAGCCTCCCCCCACCAATACCACGGTCAAGATCTGGCCCCGCTACACATGCGTCAGCTATTTGTTGAACAAAAATCAACCACAAAAGACTGAATGACATGACAAATATGTATAGATTTGTGCTGGCAGAGGCAAAGAGGAGTGTTTGCATGTGTGTGAGAGAGGGGTGGGGGGGGAGAGATTCAACAATGTCTTTAAGTTCACATTTGGATACGTTCAGGGGTTTATTTGGTGTATTTGGAGAGCATTCCTTGTGGCTACTTTTTCATGTGCACCGTAACTGTTGCAGTATTGTAGACACAGTGCTAAGTCACCCTTTTTATTTATTCTTTTTTGATACACCCTTTCCCCCTCTTTCTTTCTCTCTCTCCCCCCACCCCTGCCTTATCCACCATCCATTCTTCCACACACAAGGCATGCACTCCATTCACCCATCTTCTATAGAAAGCACATAAGCACATATAATTGCTCATAAGGATAGCCACTCAATGGACTAGCCAGAAATATAGTCCCTTTTGAAGAACGATCACACGTAATCTGAAACATGGGGAATGCACAATATAAGGCTCCCTAAATAGTGCTCCTGAAAAGTTCAAGGTATGTACAACAGTGACCCAGGCTTAGATCTCTACTCCACCACACAGCACACTTTGCGTTTTGGGGTAAGCCACTATCTTTACCTTACCGCCCAGATTGTTTCTGAGGTTGTGAGATAAGACCTCTCAAATAACACTTTGTGCACCGAAATGAGAAATAAGAAGGCAGACAGTTGCAAGATTTGGAGTGTGTACATACGTAGAAGAAATCTTGCAATTCATCCCACCAAAAGGAACATAGACATCTGCTTTATTGTTCAGTGGCCCATATAGCTATGATGTACCCTAGCTGGCAATCCCGCTCCAGGGTTTTCTGCCTGAAATCCTGTCTTTCCCAGCTCAACTGGAGATGTCTAGGATTGAACCTGGGACCTTCTGCGTGTAAATCATGTGTTCTACCATTGAGCTATGGACCTTCCCTATAAGGTGGATATGAGTATGTTTGTCAGTGCATTATTTTGCACAGTTGGAACCTCATTTCTAAATACATTACAGCAGCTGTGCTGTTGGCCACTCTCCTGGGGTGAATAGCAGTTTGCCCCAAGCGATCAGCTAACTGACCAGTTGTTCCCTGCTCCTCCTGCACTTGTCGTTTAAGACTGGGAAAGAGGGAGGGATGTGCTTGCAGTTGCTCAGAGAGAGAAGCGCTGCCCCTCTTAGCTTTAAAGGAATGGGGCAGCCTGTTGGTATTGCAGTATGTGGCAGGGATGGGGAGCAAGAAGAAGAAAGAGGGATTGAGAAATAAAGAGTTGGGGCATTAGGAGATGCCCATTCCGAATTTTGTTGATGTGTGTTTTTTGCGTATGTGTTGGGGTTTTCCCCTTGCAGCTGCAACTCTATGCACGCTTACCTGGGAGTAATCTCCACTAAAATCAAGTGGGACCTACTTCCCAGAAATGATGCTGAGGATCGCACGGTTAGCCTCACAATGGTCCTGCGGAGTAGCGATTATGTCAAGAGAGATGACTGATCCAAGGTTAGGGAGTTTCAGATCTAAGCCTAAGATCTGAAACAAGGCCTCCACCACTAGACTGACCATATGAAAAGGAGGACAGGGCTCACGTAACTTTAACAGTTGTAGAGAAAAGGGAATTTCAGCCAGGGTCATTTGTATGCAATTAGTTCCTGGTGAAATTCCCTCTTCATCACAACAGTTAAAGGTGCATGCACTATACTAGAGTGACCATAAACAAAAGAAGGCAGGGCCCCTGCAACTTTAACAGTTGTGATGAAGAGGGAATTTCACCAGGAACAAATTGCATACAAATGACACTGGCTGAAATTCCCTTTTCTCTACAACTGTTAAAGTTACGTGAACCCTGTCCTCCTTTTCATATGGTCAGCCTATCCACCACCCAAGGGTGATTTCAGATATGTCTTTTATGGTGTGGTCATCCTGCCTCCTACATGGAATTTTATTGGGGGGTAGGAGCCGGTCCAGATGTCGCAGTCTTCCATTTGTAATCCTCCTGTGTTATCCTATGGCTTCTTCCATCTTTTTTTCTTAACCACAATGAATTGGTTAAGGAGGGAAAGATGGAGCAACTCTCCAATGTCTATTGATGGGTAGTGCTAGGAGCTGTCTGTCTGGAATCACCCCAACACTCTGTCCCTCTCAGCTCAGTGGCTTAAGTGTCTAAAGGGCCACCAGTGGGATTTACTTCCACGTCATGCACTAGGCATCGGAGAATATAGCCTACAGCTGGCATCTTTCTGGAAAGGAGTAACATGGAAGCATCCATGCAACGGCAGTTGGAGATTCAGGTGTTTCTGCATGTGCAACTAGAGGAAAATGTGTGCGCACGCACGCACGCACATGGTTTTGAGAGGATACCTACAGGGACGTGAATGGAGGTGGAGAGCTGTGAGTGGGTGCATACCCACATGGCAGAATGTGATAACAGTGTTTGTGAACATGTGAGCGGATGGGAAGTATGAGGCTGTGCGTGTTCGGCTGGTGGGTTGTGCGCCACTGTGATGGAGCGGAGTGGTTTTGTTGCAAGGGTTGTTTTGACCGTCATTTTGGTCCGGTCAGTGTGTTTTCCAGGAGGTGGTGGTGGCGGTAGAAGCAGTTTCCTTTGGCCTCTTCCCCTTCTGCCTCTCTCGCTTGGCTCTGCAAACTGGCAAAGGAGTCGTTCCTAGGGGAGGCTGTGCAGGCACATCTGAGTGTCAGGGCTGGAATGCCAACAGGGCGGTGCAGTGGGCAACACTCCAGGAACATGAAGGGGAAAACACACACACACACACACACGAGGGTCCATCAGGGAGAGGTTCATTTGCTCGCAGTGCCTGAGTTCGTAGGCTTCGGCTTTAGCTCTTCTCCTCTCTTTGCAATACCTCGCTTAGCCGAGGCTGCAACATTTGTCTTATTCGTTCCCCCCTCCACAACCTCTCACAGGCATTCTGCTGTTCCTCATGTTGGCATGTTGATTTGGGTTGCAAGCACAGTTTTTGACGCTTTTCCTCTGAGAAAAGCATTGTTTCTTGTCATTCAAGCATTTCAAAAGAAACAAACATGGAACCAACAGCAATGGAAACGGCACTGCTTGCTCGTTCCTCCACCTAGGAAAATGTGTTTCCCTGCTTTGTAAGGATGCAGCAAGGAGTTTGATTCGAAGGACCTTCAGTGTAAGGGAAAAGGCATTTGAAGCTTTTCTGGTCAGTGAAGGAGGGACCGTGATGGAGTTTCATAAAATTTTGAACTATACAGGGAGAATTAAAGGTATTATGGGAGCAGAAAGAGCAAACTAAACCACACTTCCCCAACCTGGTTCCCTCCAAGTGTGTTGGACTGCGATTCCCATCATGATGGGAATTGCAGTCCAACACACCTGGAGGGGACTATGTTGGGGAAGGATATACCAGATTTTGGGGTTACCCAGTGGAGATGCTTGGTAGCAAGTTCAGGGAAGTCCTTCTTCACACAGTTGCATACTTAGCTAATGGAATTCGCTGTCGCAAGATGTGATCAGATTGCCAGTAACTTAGATGGTTTTTAGAAGAGTTACGCAAATGCACGGCGAAGTCTATCAACACCTCTGGCAATTTAATGGAACCCTCCAGGTTCAGAGGCGATGTACCTCTGAATATCAGGTGTGGATAGGCAAGTGACAGAGAACGGCTGTCATCCTCATGCCGAGCTTGTGTGCTTCACAAAGGCACTCCTGTTTGGAAGCAGGATGGTGAAATATATTGAGGTGGTCGGAAGGTAGATTTAGATCTACTGATAAATCTGTGGGTGATTTGCAGTAGATCAACAGGGATACCTGATTCCCAGTATTTTAACAACGGGAACGACAAAATGGCACCCTCTGACCTAAATTATTATACTGCTTAGATGTGCTGGTACAAAAGAGCCTAGATAGCGGTTACTCTGAATGTGCTCAAAGGAGGAATGCTTGCTGTACTTGTGTACAGCTAAGCATCCCTTGCTGTGATGCCACTTGCATATATGTGCACCTGTTTTTAATCTCTCTCTTGAACTTGTGCTTGCAGAGACAAAACAGCTTTGATCACAACCACCCACATATTCTGGCATCCTTGTCCCTGTTGCACAGATGTCCCTCGAATGTGCTTTCCTTTTTCTTTCCTTTTTTCCCCTTTTTCAAAGTGAGGGAACTTGGTGGCAAAAACCATAGTTTCAGGTAAATTTGATATGCACTCATGTGCATTTACTGTTACATATATACCAGGCAGGTTCCTGCTTTGAACGCTGTGATCAAAGCGAGAATATCTGGAACATGTCTTTAGCCAGATGATAACAGTGGCGAAGGGTCTGGAGACCAGGTCCTTTGAGGAAAGGCTGAAGGAGCTGGGTATGTTAGCCTGGAGAAGAGGCAATTAAGAAGTTACATGAGAGCCATTTTCAAACATTTGAAGGGCCGCCATATAGATGATGGAACAAATTTGTTTTCTGTTGCTTCAGAGGGAACGGGCTCAGATTGCAAGAAAGGAGATTTTAACTAAACATTAGGAAGAACTTCCTGATGGTATGAGCTCTTTGGCAGTGGTATAGAATGCTTAGAAAGGTGGTAGACTCTCCTTTCTTAAAGGTTTTTAAGAAGATGCCTGGATGACCACCTCTCAGGGCTGCTGAAACAGAGGATTTCCTGCAGTGGCAGGGGTTTCGACTAGAAGACCTTTCAAGTTGCTTCCAGCTCTGTGATTCTGAATCACTGGGGCTGTTCACACGGCACACTAACCTGCACTCAGTGCTTGAGTGTGTGTTGCTGTTGAACTAGGCTGACCATCTGAAAAGGAGGACAGGGCTCCTGTAACTTTAACAGTTGTAGAGAAAAGGGAATTTCAGCCAGTGTCATTTGTATGCAATTAGTTCCTGGTGAAATTCCCTCTTCATCACAACAGTTAAAGTTGCAGGCACTATACTAGAGTGACCATATACAAAAGAAGGCAGGGCCCCTGCAACTTTAACTGTTGTGATGACGAGGGAATTTCACCAGGAACTAATTGCATACAAATGACACTGGCTGAAATTCCCTTTTCTCTACAACTGTTAAAGTTACAGGAGCCCTGTCCTCCTTTTCAGATGGTCAGCCTATGTTGAACCGTTGTTTGTTTGTTGAACTGTGGGATATTATATTGTCTGAAACCAGAGCATTTTCCGCAGGCTGGCTTGGTAACCATGCAGTGTGGCTTGTTAACCGCACTAAACAAACCAACAACAAACCTGGGTGGCTTGTTTGAGAATAATAGGCCACACTGCATGGTTAATTAGCCACCCTGTGGAACATTGTCCTTGGTTCAGATAACACGCTATCCCATGGTTCAAGAACAGCCACACTGACTGTACTTTTTTGTTTGGAAACAAGACAATGGCTTTGAAGAAAGTTGAAAGTTGCATGATAAGGGCATCTTTGCTCTTTGTGTAACATGCATGTTTCTTTCGTCCTGCTCTCACTTCTGGTCACACAGAGGAAGTTGTTGAAATTTCTCACATGATCTTGCCCATCCACTGTGTTCATCATTGGAGGTCTTGCTTTGTATCTGAGTGCTTTCAGAGATTCAGTTGCTGGAATGCAGGACAGATAAGTTTTCTACAGTGGCACCTAGTTTGTGGAATTTCCTTCCGGGAGCAGGGGCTGATTGTTCTCTTCATTACTGGCATTTAGTTCTCATTTTATTTTAGTAGTAGTAGTAGTAGTAGTAGTTTATTGTTATTGTTGCTCATCATTATTGCTATTATTTTATAATTCTATTATTATTAATTTCTATGTCTTAGATCTATGTTATGAGCCCCCTTGAGGAAAAGGAGATGGAATAAAAATATTTTAAATGAAATACCAAAACTGGTGGCAGATTATAAATAGCTATGCCTTTATCAAAGAACCATCAGTTCTCTGAAAAACCAATCATCAGCTTTCATTGCCTATAGGTGTATTTCCCAGTACATCCTCTTTCTCCTTCCCATCATCATATAGAAACACACATTCATTTGTGTAGGTGTGGGATTTGTAAGCGCTTACTAACTTGGCACCGGTTTATGTTCATTAGGATAGCTGAGCCACCTGTCATGCAATCCCGGAAACATGCCTATTAAATGAACTTCAAAATGGACCGGGATATCGTACCCATTGTTGTTAGAGATAAGCAACATGACCTGGCCTTCAAAATATTCTCACTGCCATCTAATGCCAAGCTCTGCAAATGAGCTGAGCTCAGCACAGCCCCCAGCAAAATGTGATTGTTGGACTAAAGTTTTGAACATTTCAAGCTATGCTGGGGCGTGCTCTCAATTTGCATGTGGACTAAGAACATAAGAGGAGCTATGCTGGATCAGACCAAGGGTCCATCTAGTCCAGCACTCTGTTCACACAGTGGCCAGCCAGCTGTTGGTCAGGAACTGGTGTATAAAGTCTTACTGCCTCTGATACTGGAGGTAGCACATAGTCATCAGGACTAGGGTAGTGTAGAGTATTGAGGCAGCCTGGGATTGTGATGGTGTTAGTGGGATGCAAGTTTCCCTGCATTTTGATGTTATGGAAGACGAGTAGTATACAAAAGATGTTCCAGATCACGTTGGCTCCGTGTCTGCTTAGGGAATTGGACACAGTTGAATCAAGACTCCCATCAGCAGCTTGTGCATCATATGAACTGTATCACGATTGCTGTTTGTAATGCATTTGGACAGGCCCCAGACATGAGCTGGCTGAGTGCCTTGGCAGTTGAGATCATTGAAATGCAAAATTGGAATAGACCCTAGTAGTAATTCAACAAATCTAGAAGGTACCAAGTTGGAGAAGGCTGGGGGATCCTACTCCAAGGCAAGGGTATCCTCTCCCTGAAGCATTTGCAACAGATGCCTCCCTAAGCCCCTCCCCCATCCCCATGTGGATCTCCAAATGCTAATGCCATAATCCTTTTCTGAAAAATCCATATAAGAACATAAGAAGAGCCATGTGGGATCAGACCAAAGGTCCATCTAGTCCAGCATTCTGTTCACACAATGGCCAAACAGCTGTCAACGGGAGACCCACAAGCGGGACATGAGTGCAACAGCACCCTCCCACTCATGTTCCCCAGTAAACTGGTGTATATAGGCTTACTACCTCTGATACTGGAGGTTGCACATAGTCATCAGGACTAGTAGCTATTAGGTTAGATCAGTGGTTCCAGGAATTTATTATAACCCCCTTTTAAAGTCATCCAAATTAGTGGCCATCGCTACATCCTGTGGTAGAGAATTCCATAGTTTGCCTATGCGCTGTGTGAAGACATGCTTTAAGGTAGATTCCTGTATTGAGCAGGGGGTTGGACTCAATGGCCTTATAGGCCCCTTCCAACTTTACTATTCTATGATTCTATGATCCTTCCTTTTATCTATCCTGAAACTCCCACCAATCAACTTCATGGAGTGACCTGATGGGTTCTAGTATTATGGGAGAGGGAGAAAAATGTCTCCCTATCAACATTCTCCACAACATGCATCATTTTGTATGCCTCTATCTGGTCTCCCCTTAGGCTCCTTTTTTCCAAGCTAAATAATCCCAGCTGTTATAACTTTTCCTCATAGGGGAGATGCTCCAACCCTTTGATCATTTTAGTTGCCCTTTTCTGCACTAGCCTTTTCCTGAAAAGCTCCCTGGAAGGAGATTATATTATGCAACCTCCCTACAAAGGTATCTTTGAAAAAAGGAGAGAGCCAGCCCTTGCCAATCAGTTATGCTTTGCTAAGCGACCCACATCTATATTGAGAATCCTTCCCAGGTTACTGAGCTCTGTCAGCCTTCAGCAATGGTACATTTTACACCCACATGCTCATCCGGCTATGCGCTGGTTTCTGCTGCTTGAGTCAGGCTGGAATCTGAAGCATTTGTTGCACATGAGTAGCAGCCACCTGCATGCCATTGTCATACTTGAATCTGGGAGTGTTTGGGGGCAGGAACTTGGGTCAGCTTGGAATCTGGAGAGGTGCTTTGGCAGCATTCCTCACCTAGTCACACTGCTGAGCCACATTGCATCATCAGAGGGCATGAGAACATCCATCTCTCTGCTCTCCCTCAGTGTTTTGAAGGCCAGAATTCAACCCCAAGCCGGTCCTGTAGCATTCACTCTTAGGGATGGATGATTCCATCTATTTGTCACTTTCACACATGTCAACTCATAACTCTGCTTTGTCCTGTTTAGGATCGGGCCTCAGAAAGGATTTTTTCTCAAGGTTGCTTTTTTTAATTGTGCGAGGCGGGAAAGCAAACAAGTCAAACACATTGCTCTCTCTTTATGTGTTTGACTTGTTTGCTTTCCCGCCTCGCACAATTAAAAAAAGCAACCTTGAGAAAAAAATCCTTTCTGAGGCCCGATCCTAAACAGGACAAAGCAGAGTAATAAGGTAATAAGGTGACCATATGAAAAGGAGGACTGGACTCCTTTATCTTTAACAGTTGTAGAGAGGGGGAATTTCGGAAGGTGTCATTTGTGTGCATGCAGCACCTGGTGAAATTCCCTCTTCATCACCACAGTTAAAGCTGCAGGAGCCTTGTCCTCTTTTGTATCGGGTCAGTCTAATATAGCTCCTGCAGCTTTAACTGTGGTGATGAAGAGGGAATTTCACCAGGTGCTGCATGCACACAAATGACAACTGCTGGAATTCCATTTTCAATTCAACTGTTAGAGATACAGGAGCCCTGTCCTCCTTTCCATATGGTCACCCTATGCTGTAAACAACTTTATTGATGAAAAACTCAACATGTTGCGGCTTCTTTCTGTAGGATTAATCTTTCTTCAAAAGGTTCTAAAAATGTCTGTGGAGATTCTTTTAACAGATTGTCTTGTGCTGTAAACACTTGGCGACAGCACAGGAATCTTTGCAGACATTTTAATAATAATAATAATAATAATAATAATAATAAATTTATTTCTTACCCGCCTCTCCCTTTGGATCGAGGCAGGGAACAACATTAAATACAAAACAGCATAAAATACATAAAACTGATTAAAAACGTATACAACTAATAAATTATTAAAACATATAAAACTAATACATTATTGAAATCACAATGAAACATCTTTAAAAACCCCTTGAAGAAGGCCTAACAGTACAGAAAGAGTCCGAAACGGGTTTTCAGCAATAAAGCAATTTACAGCATTCTGAGATTACTGTCCCCCCCTTTTTTTTAATAAACAGTGGTCACTCACAAAATAAAGCTGTTAATAATGTGATTGTCACTATCAGTACTGTCTACATTTAATTTCTTTCTGGCTTCTCTGTTTACAACACACACACACACACTCCATGTGTACTTCATATACATCTCATGTATCTGATGGATTTTATCTGGTCACCCTAAACTAGCAGGTCTCCTCAGTGTGGTTTACAATCATAAAGAAAAACCAAAACAATCATAAAAAAACAGCCAAAATAATAAATACAACAATGAAAACATTATTTTTTTTAGGGTACAATCCTATCCATATTGAGACAGAAAAAAAAGTCCTACAGCTTCCAGCATTGCCCAGCCAGTCATATTGGATGGGGAATGCTGGGAGTTATAGGACTTTTTTTTCTGTAAACAGGCATAGGATTGTGCCCTTAAACGTTAGAAATGTTTTTTTTTTTAAATAAATTTTTTATTATTTTTCAACATAACATAATACAACATAAACCTAAACAACATAAAATACAATACATACCGAATACCTCCGTGCTCCCCTCCCCCCAGGAGACCTTCGATTATACATTATTCTTCTTTCCAAAAATGTAAAGACTCTTTTGAAGGCATTTGCCCCTTCCCCGTTCTTAATACATATTCCAAAAATAAACTCCATATATCTCCAAAATCATTCTTACTGGACATTCCCTTCTTTATTTTCATTTTACACGTTAGCTTATCATTAAGTGCCATGTCCCATATTTCTTTATACCATTCTTCTATGGTATATATCCCTTGCCCTTTCCAATTTTTAGCGATCATTATTCTGGCGGGAGCCAGGAGGTTGTTTATTAATTCTCTCTTATTTATATTCTCCATACCTTTTTCGCATATTGCTAGTAGAGCCAGCTTTGGGTTTAATTCCAAATTACTTCCAATTATATAACTCATTTCTTTAAACACCCTTTCCCAAAATTTTTGTACATGTTTACAGCTCCACCACATATGGAAATACGTTCCAACCGCCTGACATCCCCTCCAACAATTCTTGGACACTTTTTTATCTATCTGATGAAATCTTACCGGCGTTAAATACCATCTCCATACTATTTTGTAATAATTCTCCTTAATTCTAATCGACAAAAGCTTTAACATTCTTGCATCCCATATCTTCCCCCAGTCATGTTCATTAATTTGTTCTTTTAAGTCATCTTCCCAAATCATTTTAAGCGAATCTCTATATTCAGCTTCCTCTGTCAGGATTTTATATATTTCGCTAGTTAGACCTTTTCTAGCTTTAATTACTTCCTTCTTTCCTCTTGATTCAATTAAATCTTCAAATCTTGTATTATTTCTACACTTCTTATTCATCTTTTTCCATTCCTGTGTCCATTTTTCCAATTGTAAACATTTGAACCAAGCTATCTTTTGTCCTTTTACCAACTCTCTAATTTGCTCCTTATCTGTCATTCTTTCCATCCAATTCCTTAACTTAATAATTTCCTGACCCTTCAAACTTCCTTCCAATTCTACTTTTAAATTCCTTGGGAAATTTCTCACAACTACCACTGGGGCGAGTGGAGAGTCTCCTGGTATTAAACTCCCTTTAACTTTCTCCCAAACGTTAGAAATGTTAAAGAGCCACCAGTAAAGTTAATAATCAGAGCGCCAGTTTAGAAATTAATGTGACACAGAATTTAAGATGGTCTAAGACACTTTGTACTATTTATATAGTACAACTTGAGTGTTCAGAACACTTTGCATGGATTTTATCCTGGTAATCTTTACAACAGGGTTGGAGAACCTCCGGACCAAATCCAGTGCCCGGGGATTCCCCAAAAAGCCATGGCCCCATCTCTTTTCCTCCAACCCACCGATTGTTTGGTTGGTTCCTGGCTTCTGCAGTTTTTCTTTCTGCCATTTTAAAAGGTTGAACTGCCTCTCCTAAGGCTTAGTTATTGCACTTATATCCTGCTCTTTTTCCTCCAAGGAACCCAAGGCGGCGTACATCCTCCTCTCCATTTTATCCTCACAATAACAACCCTGTGAGGTAGGCTGTGCTGAGAGTCTGTGATTGGCCCAAAGTCCATGGCCGAGAGGGGACTTGAACCCTGATCTCCCAACTCCCAGTCCAACACTTTAGCCACTACACCATACTGGCTCTAAACTAGGCTGACCATCTGAAAAGGAGGACAGGGCTCATATAACTTTAACAGTTGTAGAGAAAAGGGAATTTCAACCAGTGTCATTTGTATGCAATTAGTTCCTGGTGAAATTCCCTCTTCATCACAACAGTTAAAGGTGAAGGGGCCCTGCCTTCTTTTGTATATGGTCACTCTAGTATAGTGCCTGCACCTTTAACTGTGGTGATGAAGAGGGAATTTCACCAGGAACTAATTGCATACAAATGACACCTGCTGAAATTCCCTTTCCTCTACAACTGTTAACGTTATATGAGCCCTGTCCTCCTTTTCAGATGGTCAGCCTATATAAACCCCTGCTTTACAACACTCCTGTAAGGCAGGCCAATGCTATTTAATATCTCTGTATTTCTATAAGGCCGGCCAGTGCTATTTAATATCCCCGTACTGGAGATGAGAGCAAAGGCTAAGAGAGGACGGCTGGCCTAAAGCCATCCGCTGAGTTCACAGCTGAGGGGAAACAAATTTGAAGCATGGACTTCCTGGATCGCACCTTACTTTAGGCACGATACAACACCAGCGCAGAGGGCGTGTACATTCCGAGATCAAAGAGCTAACTGATTGGGCTGCTCTCTTGAGAGCTGGGGTAGTCCCTTGTAGAAAAGTGTGAAAGCCCAGAAAAATACTAGCTCAAAACTCACCTGAGCAACGGATGCCCGGATTGGCCTTAAGGCAGCCACTGCTCTATCCAGCTCATGGGCCACATCTGAGATATGAAAAGGATATTATTATAGACTCCATGGGAAATCCTTTGAACCCATGGAAATTGCTTTGTGTAGGAAGTGCTTTGAAATGTGCTCTATCGATGCTAAGCAGCAGAACCTGGGCAAAAGGCAGAATGCTATTTTGGTGAGAGCTGTACAAACAGCAGACCATCTCCCTCCTGCTCCCATGTGTCCCCTTTTACAGAGGACAATCCTCTATTTGAAGGACTGTCCAGTCCAAGTCTAAAATATTTATTTATTTTATTATATTTATCTCCTGCCTTATGTTGTAGGGTGACCATATGAAAAGGAGGACAAAGCTCCTGTATCTTTAACAGTTGCATTGAAAAGGGAATTTCAGCAGGTGTCAGTTGTATGCATGCAGCACCTGGTGAAATCCCCTCTTCATCACAACAGTGAAAGCTGCAGGAGCTCTGCCCTCTTTTGTAGCTGCTCACTTTAGTATAGCTAGTGCAGCTTTAACTGTTGTGATGAAGAGGGGATTTTACCAGGTGCTGCATGCCTACAAATGACACCTGGTGAAATTTCATTTTCTACACAACTGTTAAAAGATACAGGAGCCCTGTCCTCCTTTCCATATGGTCACCCTATTATATTGTCCTCTTGCAAGGAACCAAAGCAGTTTACATGGTCCTCCTCCTCTCCATTTTGTCCTCACTACCACTTGGTGAGATAAGTTAAGCTGAGAGTCAGTGACTGGCCCAAAATCACGTAGTGAGCTTCATGTTTGAATGGGACTCAGGAATTCTGGATTCAACACTCTAACCACTACACCAGACTGGTCCTGAACCACTGGAATAAGGATAAAGAACCATCGGAAGGAAGCATTTGGGCACTGAAGTTGCCTATCGATAACACTTGGACAGCACACTGAGAAAATGTATTATATTTCTATTTAAATTATAATAATTATTTATAAATTTGCATCTATACATATAAAGTCACATATGTAAAGCTTATGCAAATTGCTGTCTTAGTTAGTAATTCACAAATGCCACCCTACAAGTATGATTTGCAACAAAATGTTGCAGCGTGAAGTGATTCTGTTCAGGGTTCTAGCCAGCCTGTTGTGTGCTTTTCCATGACATTCCATTCCTTTCCTGCTCCACCCCTGATTTTCCACCCGGTAATAATCAGCACTCAGCATTCTGTGGCTGCTGCGAATGCTCAGTCCTCAGTTTGAGGTTTTTTTGGGCAGTTCCCCTGTGGTTTTACCCTCCTATCAAAGTTTTTTTGTTTTTGTTTTGGTATTTCTGCAGATAGAGCTGTACTGAATTGGCAAGGAGCATTTCTCGGCCATTTAATCCAGTTTAAAATTGGCTGTTTGAGTTCAGCCGGTATTTGGGATGTGAGGTGAAATTATTTCGGAGGGAAGAGAACCGGTTCGGCTGCTATTTTGTTTTTCCCAGAAAGTCCTGTCCTATTCAAAATGGCTACCTCCATAAAAAGGACTGCCTCTTCCTCATAGTGGACAGCAGTCGAATATCTACTGAAAACCACACACTTTTACAGAGTGGTCAGATTATTCCTATGGCAGCTCATTTTATTCGAGGGCTGCAATGCAGTTAGATATTCCTCAAAACAAAGTGCAGTGACTGAAGCAGTCTTATTAAAAATACGAAGTGGCAGCGAGTCAATCCATGCAACCCTATTTTTAAACCTGAACTACTGGAGAAAATGCTTACTATAAATCTTTGGGGGAGTTGCAAGAAATTTATATATTATGTTATTCTATGCATGTCTAACCAAAAGTAAGCCCCATTGAGTTCATTGGGATTTGCCCACAAGTACACATGCTGAAGAAGCAGAGAAGTTATTTAGAGAAACAAAGTTATTTTGGGGGGGGGGGGTCAATTTGATGAATTTTTGGCCTGATCACTGTTTCTTCTCAGCCTCACTGCCAACAGCGGTGTTCTTCTAGGATGCTGTTATTTATTTATTTATTTATTTATTACATTTCTATACCGCCCAATAGCCGAAGCTCTCTGGGCAGTTTGCAAAAATTAAAAGCATGACAACTATTAAAAATATAAAACAACAGTATGAAAACGTAGCATAAAAATACAATATTAAAGAACAAGCAGGATAAAGCCAAGCAGCAACGCAGAAATTTAGATTTAAAATACAGATTTAAAAGAGCAAACTTGAAAATTAAACTGATAAACTGTTAAAATACTGAGAAAATAAAAAGGTCTTCACCTGGCGTCTAAAAGAGTATAATGTAGGTGCCAGGCAAACCTCTCTAGGGAACCCATTCCACAGCCGGGGTGCCACAGCAGAGAAGGCCCTCCTCCTGGTAGCCACCTGCCTCACTTCCTTTGGCAGGGGCTCATGGAGAAAGATCCCTGAGGATGATCTTAGAGTCCGGGCAGGTACATATGGGAGGAGGCGTTTCTTCAGATAACCTGGCCCCAAGCCGTTTAGGGCTTTGAATGTTAATACTAGCACTTTGAATTGGGCCCGGAGCTGGACCAGCAGCCAACGAAGCTGGAAAAGGAGTGGCGTAATATGGTGTCGTTGGCCAGTCCCTGTTAAGAGTCTGGCTGCCCTGTTTTGTAATAGCATCAAAGATACTATACACCACAATACACACTTCAGTGCCACTCTCCCTTGCCTGTTTGATCAGAAGCAGCAGAGAAGATGAAATATGAAGCACAACAGTCCCGTTGGCTTTGCTTATTAAAGGCCTTAATCTAGAAATGGGATTGCCACTTCTTGGCCAAGACATGTTTCTGTTTGTACTCTATGGAAAAGGGTAGACCTTTAACACCTTGGCAATTCAGCCCCCCAAGCCCCAAAAAACAAGCTATCAAATTTCTGTTCTTCATTGAAAAAGTCAGTTGTCAGGAATTAATATGCTCCAATTGGCCATGATTATTTATTAAAGACAATCCCTGATTATTACTATTATTGTATGTGTCCCTCATGAATCATTACCCTACTTTTGCCTTTGGGGGATGCTATTTTTTTTAAGTGGGGTGCAAGAACTACTCTGAAGTAAGCTTCACTGAGTTCAACGGGGCTTACTCCCTGGTAAATGGGAATAGGACTGCAGCCTCAATGTACCATCTACTTCACAGCCTGCCATTCATTTCACATGCTGCAGTGGACAACTTAATTTGGCAAGTTCCTTGTTGGGGGGTAAGGATGCTCTCCATGGGCATATTGTTGCCTTTGGGGAACTGATGCTTTTTAAACCATTACATGTAGAGCATATTATTAGATCAATTATATTTTTTTGAATACATGTTTCTTTCACCCACTAAATAAGCACCCTTTTTACTTTGACGGCCTGTGACATCCTGTGGCCGACATGGTTTTTTCTTGGTTGTCTGAATACCCAAATGTCAGTGCGCTGTTTCTTCTCCATCCTGAACAAAATTTCCTGGAATAGTTTTGAATTACAGCTCTTGTATAGCACACACATCCAGACTGATTGTGAAATTAAACATTATCAACATTTTAATGGGTTTTTCCCCAATGGAAACTCATATGATTAATTTACTAACAGTGCAAAGCTATGCATGTCTAATCAGATGTAAGTCTCCTTGAGTTAAGTGGGACTTACTCTCAGGTACATGTGTACAGGATTGCAACCTAATACGCAGGTTGCTTTAGAAGCCAGAGTAACGCAAGATGTTGCAGAATAAATTAAAACAATATAAAGCAGGTGGCACAGAGCCTCCAGCAATATCTAACACTGTGTGTAGGGGGATATGCTCAGACAGTGATCCTTGGTGTGATAGTAGGTGTTATATACATGCACAAGGGTGTCTCTATGAAACATTGGAGGGTACGGAATTGGGAAAGTTTAGTTAAAAGATCTGCCAGCAAGGTATCTTTAGCTCATCTAAAGGTACTGCGAATCGGATGAGCTCATTGGGCATGGCCACATCCTTTTGGTGGGGTGGTGGAACTACAAAGCAAACAAGAGCTAGAGAAGGGTTAGGAAAGGCACGGATTGATTGACTTCCTGGAATCTCACATTGGATCCCAGGTGCAATTCCAAGGTGCGCATTCGTTCATCAACACTGCCAACTTATTGGCAAACTTGAGAGCAACTGATTCAAAGGAGAGTATTAATAGCTATGCTGGATCTGGCTTCCCACAGTAAGCAGTCTCTGTGGGTAGGGGCAATGACCTTTTTCCCAGGCTTTTGTATGGCTTAATGTTACAGTTCTTCCCTCACAATGGGTGTTGGTGGCTAGAAGGTGCTTGCTTCAATGAGCACTGATGGCTGGTGGATGCTAGCTAGTGCACACGCCTTCTCCATTTGGGAAGATGAAATGGGGCCAGCACAGAGACAGAGGCTGGTTTCGGACGACACTTTAGGGAAGGGAAGGGGGGATAACGTACTCACCATGCGTTATTCTGCCGGTACTCTCCACACGACATGTTGCCCTCCCCACATTGCACGGCTGAAAGTCCTGGCATCCATCTGGGCTGCAGCGTCTGCTCCCTCCCACCTCCCTCTGTCCTCCGGCCGTTTCCCATGATGCACCGCAAGTTCTGCTGGCTGTATCGGAGCAGCCAGGGTTTTTTTGGCTGCTCTGGCCGGCAAACTCTATGCCCAAACAGAATAGTGCACGGAGAGAGGGGGGTTCCCTTCACACGACACTTTAAACAACAGAGTTCGGGAGAAAAACAACGTGCAAGCCTGTTGTTTTTCTCCGTTGTTTAATTCACCAACATAGCGTACCATCAGTTGTGTGTGCATTGTGTGTTGCCCTCCACATGACACAATAAGCAACACAACTGACGGTTGCCTCTTCCCCCCTCCGTTGATTATCGTGTCGTCCGAAACCGGCCAGAAGCTGGGTTTTGCAGCTGTCCGGCAAGAGCGAGCCTTGGTGGGAGGGTTTAAGAGCATATTGCTTTTGAGAAACTAATGCGGACCAGTGCTGTCTACCTGGTTGCTTGTCAAAGGCTGCCCTGAAATATCTTAACACTCAGGGAGTTGGGAAACACCAAGCTTTTGCAAGATTAATCTCTTTTCACAAAGTTTGCCAGTTATTTGGCATGTCTGACAACAGCATCTATGAGAGATTTGTGATCTGGGAGCAGATGCTGTTTTGAGCAGCTCTTACAGAGGGTTGTGCTGGATTCTCTCCAGTCTTGGATTATGGGATAATCTATTTATATGGTAGTGGTGTGAGTTCCCTGCCGTCAGGAAGCTGGATTGGATCAGTGGGACTTACATCTGAGTAGACGTGCAAAAAGATTGCTCTGAAAGGTACTAAACAGTTATATTCTTTATACATAAAAAGGATTTAATTTGAACTTTGCCTCGCTAGGGCTTCGCCCCTGAACCCATTCAAATGCTACAGCTCAGCCCTGGAGAATAAAGTACTTTCTGAGCAAGTACCATTGACTCACTACATACCCATCTGAGGTCATGATCACGACACATAGGTAAGCTTTTGCCCCTGGCGCCTCTTGTTTCAGAAACGTAGTACGTGAAATAAGTGGATTTCTTATTGCTATTTGGGGGGATGGGGACACACACACAAACTTAGGAAGCTGCCTTATATTGAGGAAAACTATCTAGCTCGGTATTAATTACTCTGTCTGGCAGCCACTTTCCAGGGTTCCAGGGTTTTTTCAACCCTACTTGGACATGCCGTGGGTTGGAACTGAGAACTTTTGCATGGAAAGCATTGGCTCTCCCTCTGAGCTACAGCTGATTCAGCCTTATACAGGTCTTGCACTATATATCCCTCTACCTCAGCAATAATAACCATCCTGACTGGCTGTAGCTGTACAGGATCTCTCTAGCCAAGAACTTTCCCATGATCGGCTGCTTTGGCCTTCCCCAAACATATTGACTTCCAGATGTTTTTGACTATAATGCCCAGGATTCCTGACCATCGGCCATCCAGACTGGGACTGGAGGACACTAGGTTGGGGAAGGTTGCACTGCCTGATTCTATTAAATGGAGGTGACAGGATTTGAACCCGGGACTTTTTCCTTGTAAAGCAAGCACTCTCATGCTCAGCTGCAGCTCCTAAACAAAGCAGGTGATGAAAATACATAAAACGTATATTAAGTTTATCTACAAATATATTTAATTTCCTTCTACTGTCTTTGAAGTAATGAGGAGTAAGCTGTATTCTATGTTTAACATTTTTGAAAAGGGAGGTTTATCCAGATAAATGATGATCCCTGTGCATTTTGCTTTTGTATTCCTGATTTTATTTATCTGGCTGTTTAACCTACCCATATCCCAGAAGCAAGGGCCATTTCAGTGATTGCTGCAGCTGGGAGGCTGTGATTATAAAACTGGTGATTCTCTTTTTTCCTTGCAATCAGTTCTTGCTGATCACTTGAGGCTCCAATTCTATATATTTTTTCTCTCCTTTGCCGTAAAAAAAACAAAGAGCAGCGTTCTTGAATTTTTATTCCAAGCAGGGCCTGCATGAGCATAGATAAGACCTCTTTCTGCTCCTTGCTAAGTTTGGTGCTGCCCTTTTTGCAGCTAGTTGCTCAGATTAGGCCACCGGAGGCTTAAATTCGAATCAGCTGAATTCTGGTAGGGGAAAAAGCCGGTGTGGAGGCTGCTGCGTACAAGTCGCTTCTTCTCAAAGCACAAAAGGAGCCATCACAGAGGGAAAAGATTTGACAGGGAAGCGCTGTGATCCTACCACAAGAGTAGGTCTTCTCATAGATGGGAAATAAGATAGAAGGATGAAGTCAAAGGAGAAAAGTTGGGGGGAATGAGGGTGTCACAAGAAAGAAAAAACGTACAGCGTTTTTATTCAGTAGCATGGGAGGAAAACATGGTGAATTTGGATGGTTATGGATGTAATTAGGGGGCAGAGACTATTGCTCAAATAATAGCAGGGCCAGTGAGGGCCTAGCCTTCTCACTTTTTATAATAACCCCCTTAGCTACTGTTTTTAGAAAGCTATGGGAGCATGGTTTGGCTAAAACTGGAAGCTTGTTGGAGACCTTGGCAAAGGGCCTTTTAGAAGGATACTTCCTTTGTTGGTGGGCCTTGGTGGATGTAGCAGGGAGCAGCACTGCCCCAAGCAACTCAAGGTGGGTGGGTTCCATTTTGAAAGGCTGAGGGATGCCATTTTAATTTCCCACAATGCCCCAGTGATGCTATGCTATGGCGCATTGTGGGAAATTAAAATGGCAGTTAGCCCAGCTGCTTGGAGCACTGGCCAGAAAAAAAAGTTAAAGGGGGCCCTAATTATGGAATGCCTTCTCTCAAGAGGCCTGCCTGGCATTTACATTGCAGTCTTTTCAGTGCCAAGCAAAACCATTTTTATTTTCCCAGGCATTTTAGTCCGCTGTTGCTTTTGGATGTTTAATTGCTGGCTTATTATGGTTTTACTCCCAGGAAAATTTGCATCGGATTGCAGCCTGATAGTTGTGAACTGGGAAATCCCTTGTTCAAATCATATCTCTATTATGAACTCATTGGTAGCCTTAGGCAAGCCTTCCACTTTGCCTCAGCATCTTCTGCTTCCCCATATGCTATGTGGGGTGACCATATGTCAGGAAAAACCAGGACATGTCAGGATTTTTGGTGACAAATCCAGGAAGGGGGGGGGGGATTATGAAATTTGAAGAACAATCCGGATTTCCCCCATCCTCCCCCTACCCAAAGAGCAACTCTACTTTATAGTCTATGGGAATTAACAAAAATGCTTACAGATCCGTCATTTTTAAAGATAAAGAGATGAAACTCAGCAAAATTATAGCGCTTAGGTAGGGCTTAGCCATGCCAAATTTGAAGCAGATCCGTTCATCCATTGATTTTTAGGATTTTAAAAAAAAGTTTGAGGTTTTAAAATTATTTTTTTAAAAGGCTGCCATTTTTAAAGATAAGGAGATGAAACTTGGCATCATGGTAGCTCTTAAGTAGGGCTTTAGCCATGCCAAGTTTCAAGCAGCCCTGTTCATCCATTGATATTTAAGATTTTTTTTAAAATTTGAAGTTTTAAAATTAATTTTTGAAAAAAACATCATTTTTAAAGACAAGGGGATGAAACTTGGCACATTGATAGCTCTTAAGAAGGGCTTTAGCCATGCCAAGTTTCAAGCACGTCTGTTCATCTGTTGATTTTAGGATTTTTTTTAAGTTCGAGGTTTTAAAATTGAACTTTAAAAATAAAAAAGCCAGCCAGCCAGCAGCAAGCCCCGTTAACAGCAGCAGCTTGCAGCGGAGCGAGGATATAATCAGAAAATATATTTGAGGGAAGGGGAGAATGTATCATACAGAGTGTAGCAACAAAGTACAGCAAAAGCTCCAAAAGTAGGAGTGAGTGAAATTAATTTCAGACACATTGGATGTCTCACTTGTTATTCCAGTGATTTTAACATTAATATGTTATGTAGAACAGATTTGTCTTAATTATGTGCTGTAAAACCAAACATGTGACCAAGGCTATGTTCAGGTGGGCACACCCCCTTGGTGCTGGACATCCCCCTAGGGGCAGATAAATTGGTGGGGACACCCCCTTGGGGGCCGACCATGTTGTCCTCCGTTTTGGTTTCCAAAATATGGTCACCCTAATACTGACCTACCTTCTAGAATTGTTGTAAGGATTAGTGAAATCATACCTGTGAAACATGAATGCTCAAAGTGCTACAAATTCTAAGATGATGATGATTTTAACATTTGGATAAGGGGAGAGGGGACCTTGCAGAAAAGCCACTGGTCGAGTGATTAATGAGAACTAGTGTGATGCAGGAGTGGTGGGCTTCAAATCCTTGCTCTGCCATGAAGCTTACTGGGTGGTCCTGCACAAGTCATTATCTTGGAACTGTACCCTAACTTAGGCACCTTGGGCAGTTAAGGTCCCCTCTACAAGGATTCGCTTTTGCGCCTGGTTAGGCGATTATGCGCATAATCGCTGAAGCGCATTTACGCCTAATACCTCTGCATGAGAGGCGGCGAGAGGCGGCGAAGCACATTAACGAGTGACCAAAAAGCGCTTTACAAGTAGTTAATGCGCATAAGCGCTTGTTCACATAGTCAAAATGCGCTTTAACGGCCGGAGCAAAATAAAACTCGCTGTTTAAAGCGCATTCGATAATGCGCATAATCGGAGAGAAAACGCGCCTCTACGCCCGATTTGCGCTCTGTTCTTGTAGAGGTAAATTTTTTAAAGCGCCTTGAAAGAGCTTTAAACCTCTCTTGTAGAGGCAGCCAAAGATACAAAAGTGAAAAAGAAATAGGAAGAGAGTTGCAAGCTTGGCTGAGGGCATATCTACAGGCCTCCAAGTGTGTGGGCTTCTTTGTTCTCAGACATTTGAAGGCTTATTGTGATGTAGTAGTGTGAGAAATGCATGCAGCTTTATTAATTCACATGCTCTGGTGATCTTTTACTGAATTTAGGCTTGGCAGTGGTCCCATTAATGACTCTTGCTCATGGAGGAATCAAGAATGGGTCTCCAGGCCATGTGTGGCTGGAGACTCATCAAGTAGTATCGTATTTTCAGATATTGATGCAAAGGGAACAGCACAGTCTTTAACTGGTTTCATAGTCACTTCTTCTCCCCAGGGAGACATGGGAACTGAAGTTGTGCAAGGGGGTTATGATTCTCTAATCGAGAACAATCAGCACCCTCGCCAAACTACAATCCCCAGGATTCTTTGGGGGAAATCAGGCTGGTAAAACGGAGATAAATCTATAGATATTAGTAGTGTAGACATAACTCAGGGGTGGGGAATCTTAGGGCTGTATTCAGTTTCAGAGAAGCTCTTGGGGCTGTGTTCCATTGGTGTTGGGTAGGGCTGCAGGCAAAAATGTTTTCTTTTAAAATAGCATATTGTAGCTTAATTGCCTGTAACTAAACCTTTATGAGATGGATTTCAACCTTCTACAATGGGGTGAGGGTGGGGGGTAAACTGCACAAAAGCTGGAAAACCACCAATTGGTGGTTGTGGGGGGGGGGGAGGAATGGTGCCGGGGATGGGGACATCTGGGGAAATTTGAAGGGCTGGGTTTGGTCCCTGGGCTTGAGCTTCCCCACCCATGATTTAACTAAATAGTACTGCTAAGGTTTCTCACTGCAATTTTCACCTCCAGCCCTCATGCAAGTTGTTTTTTTGGTACTGAGAACTGCCAGGAATGCAGCCCAAGTTCTTGTCTACACTTAAATGGTTAAACCGGAAGGGCAAATTAGAGGGGCAGGGAAGTTCACCCTGGGGAATTAGTCATTCGGTGCCTCTCCCCTAGACAAAAGGGGTGAACAGGCTTGTCCTCTTCAGAGAAGATTTCCGCCCTACCAAGTCAGTTCTTCTTGTTGATGTACAGGACTATTGTGTTTAGAGTGAAACAAACTGCTTGTTAAAGCCACAAGGGCCATCTGCTTCTGCCCCAACATGCCTGCCCTGTTATGATGATGGCGGCAGGTGGATGCTTGACTTTGAAAGGGCTGCTCTGACTCCAGTTTTGAACTAGTTTTGCTTAACCAGATTCACATCTCCCTTTCTCCCACCTGCACCTTGGCTCAGAGCCCCAGACGCATTGAAGTGGGATAGTTTCCCACTGTGCACATCCAGGTGGGATGTTGCCAGCCATCAACTGGCATTTAGTGGCATATTGCTTCGGAATATGGAGCTTCTCTTTAGTTATTGCAGAGAATAGCTTTTGGATAGGCTACTGCTCTTCCATCATGTTGTCTGATCCCCTTTTAAATTGCCATCACCATATTCTGTGGCAGAGAATCCAGTGAAAAATGCATTGTGTGAAGGGATACTTTCTTTTATCTGTACTGAATCTACTGCTAATCAACTTGGTGACTCCCAAGTTCTAGAATTAAGAGTGTGGCGCAACCTCCAGGGATTTGCAAACATGTATGACTGTCATGGGTACTTATTGGACAGTGCCTATGATCTTTTCCCCCAAACCATGTCCAGAGAAATTTGGGGAGTTTCTTTTGCAGGATGGATGCATAGCCCACCTGCAGTCCTTCAAAAAGGTGGTGGGGTGGGTGGGTGGGGGGGGTGAAATTGACAAGACTAAAAATGTGCACTATGGTCTAATCAATTTCACAACTTCATTAATATGCTTGGGACTAGAGGAAGCAGCTACATTCTGGAATTAGGCAGACATGTTCCAGAGTCTTTCCCCTTCTAGAAATATCTCCTAGCTGGCTGGGTTTCTGGTTCAACAGCAACTTCTTGTTGCTGTCAGTTACTGCTTGAGAACACTCACTGTAATTGCTACCTTCTCCCCAAATTGAGCCCTAGCTAGTTGTTTTACTGAATAAACACAGCACAGCCTATGTTCAAAAAAAGGGGGGAACCCTCCCCCAAAAGCTACATGTGACTGAAGTTAAGAGCTTCTTCCATCCCCTCCTTCCCTTCCACCCACAGGACAAGAGCTCCTTGTGCATCTGATGCCTTCACAGGTCTAGTAGCTCATGTCTAAAATGAGGTGCCAGGGCTCATGCTGAGATGCCTGATTTAGAAATAGGGATGCCATATGTTTTTTGGCCAGGATCCTATGCTTCTAACAGCTGTGTGGCCATTATATGTCCAACAGGTGAAGCTTTCTCTACACATAGCTACCCTCCCTTTATTACTGTATCCTAGTACTGAAACAAGAGCCCCAGAGGTGAGCACTGGTAGTCTATGCCAGCTGTTGCTGAGAACTTTCAAGAACCCTCTGCCCACCATTGTCTGTTTTCCTTTACATTCTTCAAGGCTACAGCCATAATCTAGGGTCAAAGATGCAGGGTGTTCTGTAAATTAAAGGAGACATCGAGGAAATGTTTCAATGGAGACATTCATCAGAGTCTGAGGACCTTTCCAGTTGTGATTATTTCTAGTGGTGTGTGTGTGTGTGTGTGTGTGTGTGTGTGAAGTAGAATGGAGTGGTGGCATGGTGAGGTGGTAGAATGACTTGAACCACATTTCAAAATGCATGTTGGTGACATTTTGCTGCCTGAGGCAAAGAACAAGATGACAACCTCTCCCATTCCAAGTACAAAAGCCAACAGGACTGGCAGATATATCTGTCAACAACATGGTTGATGGGACAGCGTCCTCCACTGCACCTGAAGGCAGCAGGCTAAATTAGGGAGCAGAGAGCAGGCCCCACATCTTGCTGCCCACCTCCCACCGTCTGCTGCCTGAGCTAATTGCTTCACTGTGCCTAATGGTAGGGCCAGCCCTGGTTGAATATCACATTTTTGGAATGCTTCCCGACTTGAGTAACTTCCTGAAAACAGAAAATCAGCAAGACGAGACTTAACATAACTTCACACTGATGCACTACTGTTTGTTTGTTTGTTTGTTTGTTTGTTTAATCTGCAGGCAATCCCCCCTTCCCCCTGCCAGGAGATGAATTGTCTGAAAAAGCTGCTCTTTTTCTGTAATTTGACACTTTTAAATATAACTCTCAGAGCATGTCATATTCCAAAAGGGAGAGAACAGAGGGAACTAAAAGCTGTGGCCGAAATGACGGCACCTGAGAAAGAATGGAAGCTTCCTCTTCCTGCTGCTATCTTTCTTTTCCGACCCAGCCCTCATCTCCCATTTTCCTTCTTCAGAAATTGCAATAAAACAGTCAGTGTGGATGCAGTACTTTTCTATATTTCTATAAATGCATTGCATTGGCACTGGTTACTTTACTGCAGCTCTATAAACCAAGAAAAAAAGGAGCTACAAAAGAGATTATACCAACACAGACAGTGGGCAGGGACATAAATCACCTTCAAACTGATCGTTCCAGAAACTAATAAAAATTGACCACTTCCTTATAAATTGATTTTCATATATTTGGGTTTTCTGAGACTAAACGTAATATTTAAGTTTATGCATTAGAACTATGTCTTGAATCCTATAAAAACCAAATTGAGAGAGGTGGCGTCACTTTCTTTTTCCAATATGTAGCAAATGTCATTTTTGCTGCTGTTAATAAGTTTGTGATCAACCCTACATCAATTGTATCAGGGCAGCCTCTGGCCTTCCAGATGTTTTGGCCTACAGTCCCCATCATTTCCCACTATTAGCTATGTTGGTTAGTGCTGATGAGAGTTGTAGGCCAAAACATCTGGAGGTCCACAAGTTGCCCACTCCTGAGCTGTATCAATGAATTCTTCTAAATTGTTTAATGATACTCTTAATGGTTCCTTTGGAATATTATATCCTGTAATCTGTTTGGTATAATACTAACTGCTGAAAGCCTTTAATTTTATCGTAGCTCCAAAATACATGCATATAATCTGCATGAGATTTTTCACATCTCCAGCAATTGTCCTGGGATAAATTATAAGTCATTTTTAAAATTTATGTCATGTCAAATACCACCGATGCACTATCTTGTAGAACTTCTCTTTCTAATTTGCTGCAATCAATACTTTAACTATGTGCTTTCCTAGCTAACGCCATATTCTTCTGTGGTGGAAATGCTCAGATCCTTATCCCATTTCTATTGATAATGCAGAGATCCTTTACTTTGCATTTCAGTAAGAATTTTATATATATATATATATATATATATATATATATTCCAATTAATCCCTTTACTGATGCATAGAACAGTTCCTCCAATACTGTTTGGTCTCTAACAGCACAAACTTTTCTAATTAATCCAGCCATGGCATGTTTTATTTGAAAGAATTCATGCACTTTAGGAACAAAAAGGTTCATCTTATCCCTTAAAAGCTCAAAAGATACAATCTCATTATTTCCCCCAAAATCTTTCAACAGATGAGATCCATCAACCGCCCAGGTTGACATATCCTTAATCTGCTCATTATATATACATGTGCATGAACCAGGTTTAGCTCTGTATTTTCCCCATACTGCAAATATTGTTGGCACACATGGATTCTGGCCTACTACATCCATATCCTCCTGTACATGATAACAAACAAAGCCTTTCAAACAGGATTAGGTTCTAGTCTGGTCATATTCCTCCATACCTTCAGAATCTAACCAGATTGACAAATTTGCAATTCTACATGCATCTTAATACCTTGAAAAATGTGGTATACCTACTTCTCCAAGGGCTGCACATAGAATACAATGTAATCCAGGGTCTCCCCACCCCCCTCTACCCCCCTTAAGGCCTGTACTTAAATCTTGTCATGCTTTTAGTCTCGCTCTTCTGCTATTTGTATTTTAATTTGTATTTTAATCTGTATTAATTCCTGCTGCTTGGTTTTATTCTGGTTGTGTTTTTATATTGTATGTTATTTTGTGTTTTTAGATTGTGGCTTGTTTTATATTTTTAAAATGATTTCATGGTTTTAATTTTTGTGAACCGCCCAGAGAGCTTCGGCTATGGGGCGGTATAAAAATGCAATAAATAAATAAATAAATATTCAAAGAGCTATTAATTATTTAAAAAAACACCTTGGAAGAACATTAATTTTAACTGTAGGTACATATCCCGTCCATGCTAAATTCATCATGGACCCTTGATTAAGATTTTCCTCTTAATCTGAAACAGCTTCCTGTTATTGATTTCAACCATCTTATCAAGATTTTCCATTATCCGAATACCCAGATACTTAATTTCAGATGTTTTCAATGGGAAGTTACATAGGCTGACCATATGAAAAGGAGGACAGGGCTCATGTAACTTTAACAGTTACAGAGAAAAGGAATTTCAGCCAGTGTCATTTGTATGCAATTAGTCCCTGGTGAAATTCCCTCTTCATCACAACAGTTAAAGTTGCAGGAGCCCTGCGTTCTTTGTATATGGTCACTCTAGTATAGTGCCTGGAACTTTAACTGTTCTGATGAAGAGGGAATTTCACCAGGTACGAATTGCATACAAATGACACTGGCTGAAATTCCCTTTTCTCTACAACTGTTACAGTTACATGAGCCCTGTCCTCCTTTTCATATGGTCAGCCTAAAGTTACATTCTTGTCCTATCCCGTCCTGGGTTCTCTTTGCTATAGTAATACCCAGACATTCTGATACCCTCCATAGTAATACCCTCCATTCCACTACAAGTAAAGAGTTTCTACCAGCAGGACTCTAGATTGGCTAATTCAGAATTTGCCATGGGTAGACCAGCTGTCTCAGCAATAAGAGAGACATTTGCAAGATTTCGAGTTCCCATACTTTAAATACCACTGAGTATTGCTTCTGGCAATTTAATTAAGTTAGAGGTCAGCAAGTGTAACACACCAACTTTCTTGCCTCTGGCTGAACTTAAGGCTTTGCTTAGCAAGCCTTCTGAAACAAAATGGAGACAACGAGAGTCAAGATGTGTGAGGCACATACTTCAAAAATAACAGTGCATCCGAGCTCCTCAGTAACAGTAGGGAAGTCATCAAAAATGGCATGCCCTATCTGTAACCCAAAGTGTTGCAGCCCATTCTATCACTGCAGCAATTTCTGCTTCATTTCCATCACATTGTGTTGCATGTCTAGACTTAGCTGCATGGGAAGAAATGCAATATCTAAAATAGCGTTCATGGTACGGAAAGCCAGGTCCTAGGTGAACATTTTGATGTCTCCTTAAAAGCAGAGGAAGGGCAACTCGTGACCCTCCAGCTTTTTAGCATAAAACTCCCAGTATGCCTCACTGTAGGCTATGTTGGCTAGGGCAGTTGTAGACTTAAAAAAAATCTGGAGTGCCACAAGTTGCCCATCTCTGCTTTACAGGGAGCAAGTACTGTGATGGCTGGATTCGTCCACTGTGTCCCCCTAATACAGAGGTTTAAAGAAACCCAGCCCAGCTGTAAGGTATCCTGTTATTAACCTTGCAATCTTACCAATAAGTTTGCATCCTATTATAGGCTGACCAGATCAAATCCAGGTCAGGGCTCATGTAACTTTAACAGTTGTAGAGAAAAGGGAATTTCAACCAGTGTTATTTGTATGCAATTAGTTCCTGGTGATATTCCCTCTTCATCACAACAGTTAAAGTTGCAGGCACTATACTAGAGTGACCATTTACAAAAGAAGGCAGGGCCCGTGCACCTTTAACTGTTGTGATGAAGAGGGAATTTCACCAGGAACTAATTGCATACAAATGACACTGACTGAAATTCCCTTTTCTCTACAACTGTTAAAGTTACATGAGCCCTGACCTGGATTTGATCTGGTCACCCTATCCTATTACTATCTTATCCACCAATCCCTGAAGCTGGTCTTTTTCCCACCTAGATTTGTAGGTCCTCACACAAGCTATTTATGTTGTGTGGCTCCTGTTAGCTCCCACTGTGTTCCACAGGTTAATTGTGCCTTGTGCAGGAAAGGTGCTTCTCTGTATTTGCATTATTAATTGCATCGGTACTCGAGCTCTTGCTACAAGTGAGCGAATAGCAGGTCCCTGTTGTTCATTTTCTCTGCATTGTCATTATTCGAGTTCTCCTTTAATATCTTTAGCCTTTGAAAAGCTTGACTTCAGACGAATGAATTACTTTACTTATTTGTCATCTATATCACTTTACAGGTAGGATCACCAGCTGTCTACAGGTAGGGTAATTAGTTGGCAGGGCTCCTGGGACTTTAGCAGTATCATAGCAAGTAGAAATCAGCAGATGAACCCAACTGGTCCTAGCATGAAAATTCAGTGATGGGAAAAAGTATCACTTGCAGATTTATGCCTATTATGTAGCTGTTAAAGGCACAAGAGGTCAGAAAGAAAAGAAAAAAGTTGACAGCTCAGTATAATTTATTCCCACAATACCAAGTTGAAAGATAAGCTGCTGTTACTCACATTTTACAGCTAGAATAATTGCGGCTGAGAGAAAGACATTTGCCCTTGGCCATCCTGTGAGTTTATGTCTGAATTTGCAGTTGATCCTAAGTGACACTTCCCAGGTTCCAGTGAAAAAGTTCACTGTAGCTCATAGGTTTTGCTCCACATTCCCTTTAACTGGTTCTGCTCTCAAAATTAGCACTGTATCTGTCTACCTGGTAGAAGCCTCTTCTGTAGGGTTGCTAAGTTGCAACCCAGAGATTCACATTGTAGATTTACAACTTTCCACTTAGGGAACTAAAGTAACCTTTTCTTCCTATTCCTTCTCCAGTCTTGGTATCCAGCCTCCATTCCTCTCCTTCCGACTGTACTAGCAGAACCCAAGGGTGCTGCCCCACAGACAGAAGGGGCAGACGGTAGGTCTGGAATAGGAGAATCAACAACATCTGTATCTCCTGCTTAACTCAGAGTTGTTAAAGTTACAATGTGAATCCTCATGCTGAAACCTGGTAACTCTATTTTCTGTGTAACCTTCTTCATAAGGCTCCATTACATTTGGCAAGCACTGAAAGGCCATCCAGACACACACAGCATTGTGTTCATACATGTCCACAATCAACTTCCACCCTTGGCAACGCATTAGAATAAAATCATAAAACAATCCATTTGGAAACACAAAGAAGACAATTGGATAATTACGAGCAGTCAGCATGGATTACTTGAGGACAAATCATGCCAAACCTGATTTCCTTCTTTGAGAATGCAACAAGTTTGGTTTGTCATTAAAATGCAGTGGTGTAATATATACTCCAGCAAAGCTTCTTAAAATCACAATTTCACAGGACACCCTGCATCGGCATAGAAAAATATGGACATGCTCCAATCACAGTTAAGCCCTTTTGCAGTGAGACACTGACCATGTTTACTCTGAACAGTGTAATTGCGCAAGTGTGCTTAGAATCATAGCCATGGATAGGTTTTTGGTAGGCAACCCAGAGAAGCTTTTGTCTTAAATAGCTCCATAGCTATGAAAGTAGATGTAGTTGGTAGGTTAGGAACATAGGAAGGTGGTTTATACAAAGGCAAGACCGTTGGTCCATCTATCTTGGTGTTATCTGGTAGCAACCCTCCAGGGTTTCAGATAGGAGCCTTTCTCAGCACTACTTGGAGATTTATTATTTATTATTATATCCCACCTTTTTTCCTCCAAGGAACCCAAGGCGGGGTACATAATCCTCCTCTTTCTCTCAATTTTATCCTCACAACAACTTTGTGAGGTAGGTTGGGCTGAGAGTCTGTGACTGGCCCAAAGTCACCCAGTGAGCTTCCATGGCTGAGTGGGGACTAGAACCCAGATATCCCAACTCCCAGTCAAACACTTTAGCCACTATACTACACTGGCATTCATTGGGGATTGATCCTGGGACCTTTTGAATGCAAAGCATGTGGCCTACTATTGAACTGTGACCCTTTTGCCAAAAGATTTACTGAGTGTGGAGAAGAGAATGGGTAAAATCCATCATACCGTAAGTCCTATTTAAAGTAGACTCAATGAAATGAATGGAAGTTAATCATGACTAACTTAAGTCACATTCATTTCAAATTGTCTACTCTAAGTAAGACTTAGATTGGATTTTACCCAGGAGAAGGCAAGCACAGCACATAGGATGCTACCTTATACCACGAATCTATTTAGTTCAGCATAGTTGCTCATTCACTAGTGGCAGCTCTTCAGGGTTTCAGACGGGGGTAATTCCCAACCCTACTTGGAGATGCTTGGGATTGAACCTGATACTTTATGCATGCAAGGCATGTGCTCTGCCACTAAAATACAGCCCTTCTCATGCCTAGCAACTTCCTCAGTCTCACCAGCCAGCCTCTGCCTGCTGCAAGGCAAGACAAATGTCCTGCTTTCTCCAGGAAGCAGAAGGGGAGACAGGGGACATAGGAACTGTGTGAGAGAAGCCAACTCCTTTGCAGCTGAAGAGTTTTCTAAAAAGAGACAGGAAGGTTATTCCATCGCAATATGTCAGACTTAATGTTAAGTCCTATTGATATCATTGGGAGTTAAGCTTAAGCATCTCCCAAGGCCAACGCTTTTTTTCACTCTACTTCACTGGCTTTTTGTACTTTGGAGATTGTACAGTTGCTTTGGCAGATATCTTTGGCCTCCTAGGTTATATAGTACATTGCTTCCAAGTATGTTGATGCCATGAAAGCTCCTGAAAGCACAAAATGTCAGCAGCACATCATTTCGGAACATGCCCTAACAGAAGATTGTGGTAGTATGTGTTGGATATGGCATCCATCTAGGGAAACCTGCTGTTTCACTCCTGAAATGTATAGTCCTGCGCCTTTCTACTTCCCCAGCGAGCAGGAAATTTCAGAGACAGAATCTACAGGGCCTCTCCATGTGTGGAGAGAGTAGTACAGGAGGTTCAAACATTTTAATTATATTTGCTTCTTTACATATATACCAGTTGAGTGAGAGGAAAGTGGGGAGGCAGTAAGTTTTCGTATGTTGGGGAAACTGACAGTGTTCATATTGAAAGTACTAACTTTAAAGTCTTGAAAGTACAAAAAAGTGTGTCAATAGTTAGCAACAACCAGCCTTCAGCATCTTTTGATCTTCTAGCCATCAGTATTACTGGAGAACCATAATACTATAATTTTATGCTTTATCACACACTGGCAGACATTCCAACTTCACACTGGATCTGGGCACATAAATGTTACACAAATACAGCATGTAATCTCACACTCCATATGTCCTTTGTGTGATGCACATTAGGAAGTTATTTTCAGGTGCAATCCTATGTATGTTCAGACAGAAAAAAAATCCTACAACTCCTATTCTTCCCCAGCCAGATGGGAAATGCTGGGAGTTGTAGGAGTTCTCCCCCCCCCATCTAAACAGGCATAGGATTTCACATTTCATTATACAATATACAGCCTATTTGTGCACACTCATGCAACATGCAGAAGCATGCAAGACTGCCCAGTTGCACAAATGCATAATATTAGCACGCCTATCTTTACGCCATGTGTGTGTGCAATGTATGTGCATAATAAAAAAAATCATCCTAACTGCAGCCCTTGTCCAAATTGTATTGCTCCTTGGTTTTTGCGCAGTATATGATGGAAAGCAGACCTTCCATGCTGCACAAAAGATATTATTGCAAGATGAGGCTATTCAAGGCCCCCCCACCAAATCATACAGCGTTGCCTATTCGGAATTTTCTCTCCCTCCCTTTACATGCCTGTACATGTATTGCCCTCCCTACCTGAAATTCCTTTCTTGTTTGTTCTACTGTAAGCTTCAAAACAAAAATATGTCTCCTCCTTCTGAGCCTCTTGGCCATGAGTCTCGTCCCTCCCTAGTGCCATCTGCTCCGAATCTGTCCCTTCCGAGGCTTGCAACGTACTCTCTTAGCACTGACACCTGCAAGGAGCCGTCTGCTCAATCAAGGCATTGTGTGGGATGACACCCGCTCTTCTTATGGCTCGCTGGATTCAGAAAGAATTAATTAGGCATGGAAGAGGGAGAGACAGAGGGAGAGAACTGATAATTCCAGAGTCACTATCTGGAGTCAGCAAAGAGGGACTGGCTACTGATTATTGGTGTGGGTTACATGAGGACAGCTTTAGAGGTGATGGATGAAATCAAGAGAGGGCAAAGGTTCAGGTATGGCTCATTTCCGTGGGCAAAGACAGCTCCAGCTTCTCAGAGCACACCAGCCAATTGAATAGATCAAATTACTGTCTCAGTGCAGCAGAAAAGAAAACATAGGAAGTCCCTGAGTTAGATAAGTCTATCTCAGTTCCTAGTTGGGACTGTGGGAAGATTGATCCAAATCCAGGATGGGAATTTCCCAACCTAGTTTAAATTTAACATTTGGGGAAGGCAGAGGGAATCATAATACTAGAACCTGAGGTCATCCCATGAAGCTGATTGGTGGGAGATTCAGAACAGACAAAAGGAAGGACTTCTTCTCACAGCACATAGTTAAACTATGGAATTCACGACCACAAGATGGAGCTTCGACAAATTCCTGAAGGAGAAAGCTGTCAATGGCTACTAGTCCTGATGTCTATATGCTACCTCCAGTATCAGCCTACATGTACCAGTTGCTGGGGAACATGGGCAGGAGGCTGCTGTTGCACTCAGGTCCTGCTTCTGGGTGTCTCCGTGGGCATGTTGGACTAGATAGACCCTTGGTCTGATCCAGCATGGCTCTTCTGACGTTGTTAATTTGCTACAAGACATGTCAAGTCAAGTCAACTAAGCCAAAATCAACAATTCATTAAAAAAATAGAGTTCCAGGACTGGTGGAGCCAAAAGATGCTGGTCTCTCAGCAGAGCCAATGGAGTGGCCCTGCTTCCCTTCACTCTTTCTGTTACACCTTCATAGAAAGGTTGCTACCATTCTGATTTCTTACAGGCTGGATGTTAGTTGCTGCAAACCTAGCTTTTTTAACATCCCCCTTCATTCACCTTTCCATCTTTTGTCTGATCCAACCACAGGAGCCGAACCGGTCGGATCATGGAGTTGTTATCCACCCCGCACAGCATTGAGATCAATAATATCACCTGCGATTCATTCCGGATCTCTTGGGCCATGGATGTCGGAGACCTGGACAGAGTCACCCACTACTTCATAGACCTGAACAAGAAGGAGAATAAGAACTCCAATAAATTCAAACATCGGGTGAGCCACTTTAGGGATGCACAATGGCATGCAGGGTGGGTGGATCAGGAGATGCTACTGTAGCCTTCTCTAATCTGGCACCTTCCAAATGTGTTGGACTGCAATTCCCATCATCCCCAGCTAGCATGGTACCGCTGGTTCTATATTTTGAAACCCACATATGTCAACACATCTGGAGGGTGCTAGGTTGAGGACAGCTGCTGTAGGCATTCCTGTACTGAAGAATTAAACTGGTTTAATAGTCATTCCTTTTGACAAAGAATGTTTAGCATCCTTGCCAAACTACAACACCCAGGATTCTTTAGGGGGAAAACCTTGAAAATTAAACTGATAGATTTACAGTGTAAATAATATTTCCTATGTAGAAAACTGCCAGCCACCAAACCATAGAAAATAGTAGGAATAAGACAAAGAGTCAGAATAGAACCTATTGCTCTCGCTGCTGCGTCTGCCAAAACCTTTGGGATACTGAAAATCAAACCTAGGTTCCAAAGAAACTCATTCTCATTAATCATTCAATTCCCATTGCACTTGGAGGGAGAAAACCTTTTTCAGAACATTTAGCCCAGTAGTACTTATAGTACCTTTAGGGTGCAATCCTATGCATGTTTAGAAAGAACCAATTCCTACAATTCCCAGCTGATTAGGGAATGTGGACAGTTGTAGGCTTAGAAAAAAAAAGTCCTACAACTCCTAGCATTCCCTAGCCAGCTGGGAATTGTAGGACTTGGTTCTGTCTAAACATGCATAGGATTGCGTCCTTAGACCAAATTATCTACAGTCTGGGCCAGACTGTAAAGTAGCCTTCCCCACATGTGTTGTGCTACAAACCCCACGGCCAGTGGGTTCCTCCTATTCTAAGACCCCCTCTAGATGGATTCCGTTTGACGCCTGGTTAGCCGGTTATGCGCATCTTCTCAGAAGCGCTTTATCTTAAATGCTTGTATGCAGGAGGTAATTGAGCACTCAACTGGTGACCTTACCGGTTGTTTCAAATGCGCTTTACAAGTAGTTTATGCAGAGAATCACTTGTTCACATAGTCAAAATGCGCTTTAACGGCAGGAGCAAAATAAAACTCGCTATTTAACGCGCATTCGATAATGCGCATAATTTGAGAGAAAACGCGCCTCTACGCCCGATTTGCGCTCCGTTCTTGTAGAGGTAAATTTTTTAATGCGCTTTGAAAGAGCTTTAAATGCCTCTTATAGAGGCAGCCTAAAACAGGATAAAGGGTGAGTAACTATAAAAGCAATTTCCGAACTTATCTCCCCCACAACAACAACAACAACAAAACCAGTTTGGGAAAAGAACATTTAAACGGTATCTTTCTTAGAGTCAGGAGAGTCGTGAAATGAATTACTCACATCTTTCTCCCTTGAAATGGAGTCACTAATTTGGATGCTGTTTAACAGGGTTGGTTACTATGGCAATGCTATTTAACGTTTAAGATTATGTTTTTTCCGCTCTCTCCTTCGATTAGAAGGTTTTCTGGCCTTGGTTTTTTTCATCTTTTTTTTTCTTTGCTTGTCTCCTGACTCTTCAGCATTTGCCGTTGCCACAGAAACGGTGCTGCAGTGCAGTGCGGCTTTCGTGGCCTGTTGAGGTGACAGTGTTCTCCATTAAAAACAAACGATTTTTTCCAAGCAGACTCATTGCTTTTTTGACCAGTTCTGGCCACTTCAAAACAGTATCGTTTTTACCTCAGTTTAGCCCTAGTGCTTTCTGAGGTGATCCACCTACGCCCCTTCAGTCAACAAAAGAGTGCTCATATGACTAAATGCTGCTCCGTATTAATATAGAGAAGACCAGCATGTCTGAGAGAAAACTTGTATGGGCAGAGATTTATTTTATTTTAATTTTTTTGGCGTGGGCGCACGTTCAATCATGTGAATCCTTGTGTACAGTCTGAATGATACTGAGGTTTGCCACCTCAACAAGAACTCATTTTACCCAGGATAGATCTTGGGAAGGGAGTGGAGAGGCAAGAGGGTAAAAACCCTTAAGATAAGGGGGACCATTTTGAAACCTGAGTTTTAGAAATGTAAGCAGAACCCCGTTAATCATTTTAAAACATAAACAAAACTGGATGGGGGGGGGGGCACAGCAGAAAAGACTGTGCAAATAAAATGCTGCTATATTTCACAGGAACATACTATTTTACTCATCAATAATTACTGATAGCAATGAATACTGCAGAGTTCCACCGTAACGAAGTACTGTTTTAATGAGCAATGAGCACTATCCTTCCCTCTACTTTTAATTTCTACAGTGCTCTCCATCTGCGAGTGCTGTAAGTAAAAAGCCTGCCAACAGATGTCAAATGAAAATAGGTGCACTCTTTTTTACGTCGCGTGGGACAGCCACTTTTCTCAGCACTGTGAACAAAGCATTGACGCACAGGCTGTGATGTTGTCGTACGCAAAAGGTTTTGGAAACCTTTAAACCCCACCCACCCAAAATGTACCTTGACACCATCTAATAAACAATCACACTCTTCCAAAATTGCACTTGAGGCGATGGGGCAGTGAGGGCACAGTCACTCCCCACAAATCCAAAATGTATCAGTGAGGGTTCTCTGTCAGGAGCATTTAATTCACCCAAGTCTTTGCTAATGGATCTTATCCTTTGCTGAATTTCACACCTGCTACACAGTTTACGAAATACTTCTGTGATCTTTGGTTCAGATAAAGACGTTTCCTTGATGGGCACTAATGGCTAGCCGCTAGAAGGCATTGTTTTTGATGGCTGGTAGCTACAGGCTACTGAACACCTACCAGCCAGGGCTTGGGCTGAGACTAGTGTTAGTGTTCTGCTGTTGTGTGAGTGAAGAGCAGTTTGGTAATTAAATCCTAGCCAGCAAAGAACACAGAAAACTGAGTTATTGAAGCTGGTTGCAGAGGCACAGGGAGTTTCCAATTGGATGCTGTTTGCTTTTGAAGATCACATCCAACTTTAAAGACTAGCAAAGACCACTGTGGTGCTTTCCTGCTTTCCTATGCTTCACTTGTATGTTTGGAAATAAGCAGCTATTTTTTAAAAAAGCCATAAGCTTCCATTAGCCTCTCTCCTCACAAGAAAACGGAACCTGTAAATGTTTCCCCTCCCCATCAAATAAATAGGCATAAAATCCTCCAAAGGTGAGGATACTTAGAATTCTGTATTAAATATCCTTAGCCCCATCTCACCGAGCTACAGTTATCAGAGTGTCCTGGAGAACAGAAATGACTATAATTGTCGGGTGCTTCCAGGTGTGGATTTTATCCTACGATCGCCCTGCCATAAAAAATTAGGGTGGGGGCAGGCAAAGTTGCCTTCTACTTGTAATGCTCCCATGTTTCCCCACCGTCTCTCCCATCTTCTTTCTTTCTCCAAAAAAATCAGTTAAGGAGGCAAAGCCAAAATAACAGCACAGTGTCTTTTGCTTGGTAGCTTGAACCACCTTCTATAGTATAGATCAGGCATGAGCAGAAGATAAATCAGAATTCACTGGTAGATCACAAGATGATTTTCAGCAGCTTAGCCAATATTTCTGACTCTGTATTGTTTAACAGTAGCTGCAACAAAAGAGTTTCTCCCCCCCCCCTCTAAATTAGGCTGTTATAATTCCTGATCCATGGGTCCCCCCAGCCTTTTTGGACCTGCGGGCAGATTTGGGAATTTGAGGAACTGCTGTGGGCACCACCAAAAATGGCTCCAGTGGAGGATGTGGCTAGTCCCATAAAAGCTACTGTGGGGGCCTGGCTAGTCAAGACATGGGGCAGGGGGTGGGAGAAGAGAAATAACTAGGCCAGAGCCTGGGAGGGAGGGGGAAATGGAAAGAGTTGCTTCCTGGCCCACTCTGTCTTCTTCTGTCCACAGAGACTTTTCCCCTTTGTTCGCTCTCCCTCTCTCCACTCTTCCCCTTTTCTCTCTAATTCTTTCCCTTCCTAACCCCAATAGCCCTGCTCTTTCTCTCCCACTCACACCTTTACCTTGCTGTTTCCCTCTACTCCCAGCCTCATTATTTCTACCCCACCTCCAACTCTTTACCTTGCTTTCTCTTCCTGCCCAGTGAACACTGGCAGGTTCAGGAACGAGAACCTGGCACCCTAATGCTTTTCAATCTTCCTCTTCTTCTTCTTCTTCTTCTTCTTCTTCTTCTTCTTCTTCTTCTTCTTATTATTATTATTATTATTATTATTATTATTATAAAAGGGACAGGGAGTGAAGAGCTGTGTGGGCGCCATTAGAGGTGCCTGCAGATGCCGCATTAGGGACCTCTGTCCCAATCTATTGTTTATTTCTTATAAGACCCATATAGTGCTGTGTAGTAATGCTGATGTAGATTTGTACTAGGATATGGAGATCATCCCAGTGTATGGATAGGTAACTAGCTCCGCCTCAGGTAACTGAGCTACCATTTTGCGTTTGGTCCCACCCATCTGCTAGCCATTATTTTTGCACCAGGTTCCAGTTGGTGGATCTCACCATTCTGGTAATAAAACCAAAAATACCAAAGTTGATCCCAGAAGCCCACGTGGGTGCCGGTGGAGTCACTTTTATTTTGCATTGACAGTACTCATGATAACCAGATCTGGATGAACAATAGATGATACTGGAGCAATGGCTCAGAGTCTCACGTGTTCTCCATCCGTTTTGAGAGGCCCACCCACCCATCTGCCAAAGTCGCTATTCCTTTCGTCACACTTGCAAAAAGAGGATTCCTTTCAGGAGCTACTGCTGCCAGCATGCCGACAATTAGATGAAATAACCACACAATGCACTTTGATGCTCATTAGGATTATTCACTCAAGTCTAATGCACTGTAAATGAAACCATTGAGACTGTGAAGGAGGCTTAAAAGCTTCTGCACAAGCAGCACAGAGCAGGGCAGGAATTCCACTGTGAATTTTCTCCATCTGGGATCCCTATCTGGCCATGCACCTTCCCTCTGACTTCCAATCGTTTGGTGGCTTTCCGGCTTTTGTGTATTTCTCCAAGGGCTTTAGTTAAAATATGCTGGCATTTGGGAGTATTTTGGATATTTTGGCCTCACCCCTTTTGCTTTCGGCCCTGCCCCTTTTTGCCTTTAGCTCCACCCACCACTGGAATGTGTCCCCCGAGAGATTCTCAGGAAGTGAATTTGGCCCTCAGTCTGAAAGAGGTCTCTCCACGGTCCCTTCCTTTGGTTAACTGTGGGCTAGCAATGCACAAGCTCACGCTTGCCAGGCAAACCTATCCTGGGCCCCAAATCAAGTCGGATTACTGACATAGTTTGACTCTTTTCTTTGAGCAGGATGTCCCTACCAAACTAGTAGCCAAGGCAGTTGCATTGCCCATGACTGTGAGGGGTCACTGGTTTCTGAGTCCCAGGACGGAGTACAGTGTGGCAGTGCAGACGGCAGTGAAGCAGAGCGATGGGGAATACCTGGTGTCTGGATGGAGCGAGACCGTCGAATTCTGCACCGGAGGTGAGTGTCCTTGAGCAGAGGCAAGTCGAAGGCTAACTCTTGTCGAAGATTTTGTGCACCAATAAGTACAGCCATATGGGGGACAACACCAGTCTAGTCCATAGGAGTGGAACACAATCCACTCGCAAGTTCTCTGTTGAAGTACCTGTTGACGTACCCTTCAAGAATATGAAGTATCTGCCTTTTTACTGGTGAAGATGTAAGGAGAAGAGTGCAGGCATGATTCTACTGCATTGGTTCACTAAGAAACAAACTTGCTTTGCCTTCTAGTGTTTAGTCTGAGAAGTGAAAAGGTTTTGGGATAACTCAGCCTTTCCCAGCCTGGCACCCTCCAGATGTGCTGGACTACAGATGGGCATAATGGGAGCTATTGAGCAACACGTCTAGAGAACGTTGGATTGGGGAAGGCTCGTTTCACCAAAAAAAGTACCAGGCCCGTATTTCTAGAATTAAAATGTATTAATTTAAATAAAAATTATTTTATGAATATTTAATTCAGTTAAATAACTATAAATATTTTAGGGTGCTTCCAGATGAGGCATTAATGCCTCACTCACAGAATTTTACAGGAGTTCCAGCCAGAGGACGTTGTCTTCAATTTATAAGCATCCAGTGTTTTCCTACCTACTGCTGCTTTCGTCATTTTTCTTACCAGACAAAAACCCATTAAGGAGAAAAAAATGGAATAGCTGCACGATGCGCTCCAGTTCTTCTTTGGGTTGTTCATTTTTCCGCATTTACTTAAAAACCAGTGCCTTGTCCAAAAGCGCTTGTGAAATTGACTTCAAAAGCCCAACCTGCATATAAAAGAAAGGGAATCGCACATCGATGTGTGATGGTTGTACGTTTTGAAGTGAAGAAGACAGGGAGATGAGAACCACTTGTTTGGGCTGGCTAAAAGGCAGGGCCTGGGCTGATGGTAATTGGAACAAGCTGAGGGGTGCTGAAAGGTAGTAAATCCAGATTTCACGATGGCGCAAGAGTTGCTGAGTAGGAGGCAAAGGGTGTGCCATGCCAGCACGCCCAGAGCGGGAGGTGACAGGGAGGGGGAGCTGGCTGGAGGCAAGGAGGGGAAGATATGCGAGCCAGGTGCAGCGAGAAGAAGGAGTATCCGAGGGGCAGGGGGAGCGAGTTTGGATGTGTGGCAGACAATCAGTGATGGGGGAGCTGCACTCTAAAGCACCCTTACCACTTAATGTCCCATGCAGACTATGCAAAGGAGCACTTGGCCCAGCTGCAGGAGAAAGCCGAACTCATTGCAGGGAGGATGCTCCGGTTCTCTGTCTTCTATCGGAACCACACCAAGGAATATTTCCAGCATGCCAGGTAAGGGTCTTCCACTTCCCAAACGGCCGTGGTCACAAGTGAGTGGGGAGTGCCTAAAGCAGTTGCAGTCAAAGGCTGAAAAGCCCATGCCTTTCCACCCACACTTTGCCATATCCTGTTGTCATGAATGCTGCTGAGCCAAATGCCTCTCTTCCCTCTGACAACTGCAGTGAAAGGTGGGGAGGAAGGTGACATCATGCAAAGAGCTGGATTCAGCCCAAGGACATCCAGTGGCTAACACTCTACTCTAAGGTTTTCCTCAGCACGATACTCTTCTGGTCTGGTGTTAGAGCTCACAGAGGGGTAGTATAATCCTCATAAAGGATGGGGAGGTCCAGTCGTAGCCTCCTGTTCTTCACCTTTACTATCCCTATCTACTATCTACTATCTACTATCAAGAGAAACTTGCTGCAAACTCTCCACCAGAGTTGAGAATACAGGGCAGGTATCTGTATTCCCAATAATCCCTGTTTTGTTGAAAAGGCACCAATTCATTACATCACATTTTTATCCCAACCTTCCTCCAAGAAACCCAGAGAAACATACATGATTCCCCCTTTCCCAGCCTCCATCCTTTCTTTACAACACCCCTATGAGGTAGGTTAGGCTGACAAAGTAATTGGCTCAAAGTCACTATTCAAAGCTTCATTGGATTTGAAGCCAGACTCCTCTTATCCTAGTTTAAGACTCTAACCACTACACCACTCTGTCTCTCAACACATATATTTTTATTACCTTTTCATCCTGCCTTTCCTCTAAAGAGTTCAGGACATGATACATAATGCTTCCCACCCGCTTCCATTTTATCTTACAACAACCTGGTGAAATATGTTAGGGTGAGAGATAATGACTGACCCAAGGTCACCCATTGAGTTTCATGGCTGTGAGAAGATTTGAACTCAGGTCTCCCGAGTCCTAGTCCAATTCTTTAACTACTTACACCATGCTGGCTCCTCCTCCTTCTCTTCCTCCTTCCTGAGCTGGGCAAGGCATTCAGAAGTACTAAGGGCTGGGAAGCATATGTAGTTTCTTCTGCTCCAGAATATTGGTCAACTGCTCCCGCCTTCCTGGGATTACTTGCTGTCATTGGGGGACATAGCGGTGAAGGTGGAATGACTCTACGTCTTCCCTATCTCGGGCTCAGTAGAGTCTTGTGTCTAACTGCCTGTGTCTCCCTTCTGCCCAGAATGAACGGCGGGAACTTCATGAAACCGTACCTGAAGGACAACAGCGGCAGTCACGGCTCACCCACCAGTGGTATGCTGCATGGCATCTTTTTCAGCTGTAATACTGAGTTCAACACAGGCCAGCCTCCGCAGGACTCCCCATACGGCCGCTACCGCTTCCAGATCCCTGCCCAGCGCCTCTTCAGCCCCAACACCAGCCTCTACTTTGCGGACTTCTACTGCATGTACACCGCCTATCACTACGTCATCCTGGTGCTTGCGCCCAAAGGCTCTCCAGGAGACCACTTCTGCCAAGAGCGCTTGCCCCAGTTGGACATTTCGTGCAACAAGTTCCTGACCTGCTGCGTGGAGGATGGCGAGCTCGTCTACCGTCATGCCCAGGACGTCATCCTGGAAATCATCTACACTGAGCCAGTTGACCTGAGCTTAGGAGTGCTGGGGGAGATCAGCGGCCATCAGCTCATGAGCCTCTCGACTGCTGATGCCAAGAAGGATCCCAGTTGCAAGACGTGCAACATCAGCGTGGGGCGCTAGAGACTGGAGGGGAGGGGAGGGAGGGAGATGGCGTGAAACGTGAATGTGAGAGGTCTCTGTGGAGTGAAGGGCCCTGGCAATAGATGTGGCCGTTTGAGAACTGGGTCCTAGTTGGGTCCAAAGGGAATGCTGGAGAAGCAGGCCCTTCACTGCATCCCACCAAACCTGCATCTTTCTCTCTCTCTTTCGCATGTATCCTTAGCCAATGTAAATAAGATCCTGAACAGGGAGAGATGGATCCGGGCAGCTTGGCAGGGCCTGCTCTTCTAGAAAGATCAACAGGCACTTGCCCGTGTGTCGGATTGTGAAGAGGTCTGCCCTAGATTTCCTGGGCTCTCTCTACAGGAAGTAAGGCCATTTGTTTTCCATCCCCTCTCCCTGTTCAAACTCAAATGGACATTTCATTTTGCACACACAGCAAATCGTCTGGCCAGTGTGATAAAGCGATCCAGCTTCCTAAACAGGACATCCTAACTGGAACGTTTTCTGCTTCCATCCTCCTTTTTCCTTTGGCCCCTTCCTTTATGCCAGGGATGCAGTACCTCAGGCCCAGGGCCCAAATCCAACCCTCCAGAGTTTCTCAACCTCCACTCTTTCCTACCAACCATGGATCAGTGGTTTCCCCAGCTTTTGTGCAGTTTTCTCCCTCGTTCTAAAGATTGAAATGCCTCTCCTAAATTACTGTCAGTAAGAGTGTTAAGCTAAAATATGCCGGTGTATTAGCTATTCTGGCTCCATAAGTTTTGCCTTTGGCCCTGTCCCCGACTGGAATGCTGCCCCTGGGAGCTTCTCCAAAATGGAATTTGGCTCTTCGGCTGAAAGAAGTTCTGCACCCCTGCTTTATGCTCTCCCCTTTCTCCTCCTGAGGGCTCCCTGTACCTTCCGAGGGCCCGTGTCGTCTTCATCTACAGCATTCTCTGCTCACTTGGGTATTGTGGGGGGAGGATGGAGGAGAAGAATCCTCCCAGAAGCTTAGCTGGTACCACCTCAACCAGCTTTCATAAATAGCTTTGTGGTCTGCACTTGGGGGGGGGGGTAATATCTTCAAGGGGATGGCCTTGGATGGCACCATTGGCTGGAGTCCATGGCAAGAAAGAACCCAGAAAAGAGATCACACGTGGAGATTCTTTCCCGCTTCGCTTACTCAGGGTGTGACAACCTATTTCTTCATGTCCTTTATTTATTTTGATGAAATAAAAGGGGGGGAGGGGGAGGACAGGTCCCAACTGGTCTGTTGGCAGACTAGCGGAAGACTGGAATGCTGGTGGGTGGTGTACAGGTGTACCCAGCCCGTCTCCCCAGTCTGTCATGCCCTGCCTGGCAGCACTACATATCTGGGCTGGCATCCAATTTGCCCACATTGGCCTGGGTTGCATATCCTCACGAGACTGCCTTCGGTGGGGGAAGGGATTTGCTCTTCATCCCTGCTGGGATACAGAGAATGGAGACATACATGCAGTTGGATATAGCTTTCCCTTCGAATGTCATATCTTTGTTGTTGTTTTTAGCCAAGAGCTGCCTCAGAGACTGTGATGTCAAGAAGAGGAAAAGCGTGATAGCAGGAAGGGGCTACTGAATGCTTTCCCCTCTTTTTTCTCTCCCCGTGGCTGGAGTGCAAAGGTGTAAGCACTCCTGCCCCGCTCCCCACCCCACCCCATTCCTTTACTTCCAATTGCAGCCTCCGAGGCGGCTCTTGGCACCTGGGAAACTCTTGGAGACCTCGGCCATGTAACGGCCACCTTGGTTCCAAGGGATAGTGACTTGACCACGGCCGTGCAACAAGTCAGTGGCAGAGGGGGGATTTCAACATAGGTGTTCTGCCTGTCTGAAGCCAACCTGTGGCAAAGTAAATGCTGAGCCTGCAGCAGCTAAGAAGAGTCTAGGAGGTATGGGAAAAAAGGAAGCTCAGCTTGGCCTGAATGGAGTTAGCAATTGATATACAGCCGCTCCCCATCTCTGTTCAGTCTCAACCTGCCCATTACTTCACTCAGCCATTAGAAACCTGCTCTGCTGAGACAGGCTAGACCTGCTCTTGGCAGCTGCTACCCCCCTTCTCTGTGCTCCAGGCTTGGCCTCCTCCTTCATTATAAGTAGTTTTTATTTGTTTGGGTTTTCTCGTGCTGTGAGTATTTTACCTAACAGGAGACAGTGCCTGCACACAGCACCATTTTTACACAGGGCAAGTTGGGGTAAAGGGGTTTCAGTGTCCACCAAGCAGCAAAACCAAGGGGTTTATCATAGCTGGCAGGTAGTGTTTGGCTCAATGGGTCCAAACTCTCTGTGGGCCTGCTCTGCCATATGTGTAATTTGCCGTTCCTGGTTTTCAGACTGTGGTCCTAGGAAGCATGGGATTCCTTGGCCAAAAAATCCACAATGGTGGACAAGTTCCTATGAAAAACAGCTTGTCCACAATGGCCCATCTTCCCCAGCAATGCATGTCTGTAGGGGAGTGCTGAGTGTGTTTGTTTAGGCGACAAGGGCAAGGTCCAACAGACATGGCCAGGGCTCTACACTCTAGTTCCCAAATCCTGTTCAATACATAGAAATTACATAGCAAAAATGCAGTTGTTGTCTCTGCAGACAAATCTATTTGGAAAAGATTACCAGGTGCCAGGAAGTCACAGTGAGCCTCTCAGAGATCCTGAGAAGAGGGAGCCAATGACTTGCCCAAGATTCATGGGTGAGCAGAAACCTGAATGTGGATCTCCCACCGCCAACACCACCATTCTATCCACTATCCCATATTAACCACCATCTTCCTACAGTTGGCTAGATATAGCTAGCTTTTGGAATGGAGAACACACTTCCATCACTGAATCCAAATAATTTCAGAATCAAGATTTCACTCTGGAGTTGGGTCAGGACAGGATGTATCTAGAATAAGGGGCATTCACTGTATTTTTTAAGCAATGCTTAAAATAAGGAACATCCAGAAAATTGGAGATGGGATCTCTTTGTTGTACTAGAAAGCAAGCAGAATCCTTTTTGCAGACAGTGGAAGCAAATTCATAATCTATTGCATGGGTGATATGGAAGGATCTGCAGTCCCCCATGTTGCTAGTGTTTTTGAGAATACTTGTGCATCATGGTTCATTAGCTTGAAATGGCGCTATGCTGTACCAACAGTCTATATGTAATCCTATCTCACAACTATCAATATGCTATACCAGATTTCCGCCCTCCAGTTGTGCTGGACTGCAACTCCCAGCATTCCCAGCCAGCATGGTCATGGGCAGTGCTATACCAAAGACATCCAGGATACAATCCACCTCCTCTGTGTAATCTCCATTCATTTGCAAGTAATTCCATTACAAGCTATCAGTGGACCTTGGTGGATTGTACACTAAGCCTGAATTCAGTGGCCCTTTGTTAAATCAGTGGCATATTCCAAGAAATCTTATGAAAGAATGTGTGTTCTGAGCTCCTAAAAATGGAAGAGGCATCTCCCCATTTGGGGAAGGGGGCAGCTTAGCTTTCAGGGCTATGTTCAGCCATGTTTTTTATTCTCGACTGCATTTCGAAATGCACGAGTGTCCAGATGTTGAGTGCAGCCAGCTGTTGTAGTATTTGCTGTGTGCTGTAGCAGTATCGTGCCGTAAATGCTGCTAGCATGGAGTAATAAGAACCCTGGCTTTTTCTATACTGGCTTTTAATTTTTTCTCCCCTTCTTCCCTGTCGCACTGCATATTGCAACTTTGCCGGCTGAAAAAGTGCCACTTGCTCCCACCCGGGAATGCTGCTGTTGGTTGTAGGCAAGATCAGCTGTCCTTGGCTCTCTCCAGCTTTGTAAATGTATGCTAAGAAATCCTGACTGCAAGATACGTTCTGGATTTGCAAGAAACTTTCTCCAACAGGAATGTTTAGAAAATAATTTCAGGAAGAGCTGTGGGATTTGCACCTTTCTCTCTCAGCAAGAAGAGAGCCTCCCATTTAATTTTCTGTGTGAAACTGGAAAAAACACATTTAACTAGTGAACAGGCCTAGAAAGTGGGACAGGCAGCCTTTCTATGAGACAGGCCAAGGTTATTGTAAAGAGGGATGCAGAAAGCAAAGGGTGCCTAAAACCAATTGCTTCACCTGAACAGAGGCAGTAAAGGGTACTTAAACAGCTCATGTATTAAAACTATTTCTGGACTACGTCACTAGTGGGAGTTACATGATTAGAACCTTCCTCCAAATAAACTCCTGCACATCAAAAACTGATTAACAGTGCACATGTCTACTCAGAAGTAAGCCCAGTTGAGTTCAGTGGTGTATACTTCCAAGTAACTGGGTATAAGAATGCAGCCTAAATTATTAAATAATTTTAATAATTATTAAATAAATAAATGTTGGCTGTCTTTAATGTATTTAATTTTATATAGGGATGACTTGACAGGAGAACTGGAGAAATTATATATATATATATATATATATACACACACACACACACACACACACACACACACTAATACTAAGGGTAGTAGCCAATGTTAGGCCTACTTAGATCCATGGAAATAAATGGAGTTTAAGTTAGTCATGACTAATGAGTGCCATTCATTTCAAGGGGGCACTCTATGTAGGATTAACATTGGATACTACCCTAAGAATGTAATACAGGAATCTTGCGTAATTGGGCTGAGAGGACATCTTACTGATGGAGTTCATTGGTTGATGAATGATAAAAGACTGAATAATGTTGATATCCCCCCCAAAAAAGATGGATGGATTTCAGGGAGAAGAATTCTAGCTTTAGGGGAAAATTCAATCATAGGAAGCTACCTTATATACCTCATCAGGCTGTCCATCTAGCTCTGAATGGCAGCAGGCAGCGCTCCAGAGTCTTGGGAAAATGTGTTTCACATCACTCGCTACCTGATTCTTCTAAATAGACGAGTGAAGGATTGGACTTGGGGCAGTGGAGGTTGGTGGCTCCGATGTCAGTGGGGTGGTGAATCATCTCCAGATTTTAGTCAGAACCAGTCAGGACTCTAATGGAGCTATCCAAGGTGCGAAGCCCCATGATATCTGAGTCACCAGACCCCCCCACTGCTTAGGACCTTCTGTTTGCAAAGTGTGACTCTACCTACCGCTCAGCTGTTGTCTTTGCCCTGCGTATGATCCTTACATGTAGCCTGAAATGGTACGTTTCAGGAACAGCTTTATGAAACTGCTTCTCTGGAGTGTGCCTGTGACAAACCTTGACACTATAGAGAACAGGTGATCAGAAAAAAAACGCAGCCTTTCTTTCAAAGGGGATAAAGGTATGGTAAATATACCCCAGTGAAGATCCATTTCCGAAGAACACAAGACTATAGAGGCAACAGTTGTGATGCACATCATGGGGAAGAAATAGAGGTGAAAGCATAGGGCTGTGTTCCAGAGATCACATAAGTCAACCATCATATAAAGATTAGCCACTGACCTGCTCTCCCTAGTCTTTATTCCTGTGACAGGTAAATTAGAACTTAGCGAAAGTGTGAAGTGCTCTTTGAACAGATATGCTGTTAATGGAGAATTTTAAGTGAAATTACTGTTCATGAGTGCATCCAGTTTATTAATACATAAAATGTACGTTTGGAAGAAAGAATGGGACTCCCCCACCCTACTTCCAGTGCTTTTTCCTATTTTGCAAAATGTGTCTAAAACACATGAAGTGTTAACCAGTCTATGCCCAATGCCCTTACAAACACCTTTAGGGGAATGGCCAAAGAATGTGCTTTGCATGCAAACAGTCCCAGGTTCAATCCCCAGCATCTCTAGGTAGGTCTTGGAAAAACTTCTGTCTGAACCCCTGCTACTCAGGAAAGACAATATAGAGCAAAGTGATCCAGTTGGGTGAATAAGGCAGCTTCCTATGTTAATCTGCAATGCCAAAAACGATGTTGATTCCAAATCCAGAAAGGTGGGGTGGCCTTCATTCAGGGCAAATATGGTCGTGGTTTTCAAACTTTGTTCTGGGATAGGCCAGCTTCCCCAGAGGATAATTGGGGATCTCTCATTGAGAAGATCAGCAATGGAAGACAAGCTTTCCTGACAGCCACAACTGCTTTCCTTACACTATGAAGCTGTTTGAGAATGATGGTGTGTTTAGGAGCATATTTTCACATGGTCAGTTCCCCATGTGAACCAAGTATGTTGGCAACATGCCGGGTAGTCTGGCACGTGAGCTGAGATCCCTCTGTCATGTGCAATAAGTTCCCTGAATCTATAGAGATTTTGGAAGGTATGGTCCATTTTGTTGGTGCCAGAGGCAGCGTCCCTTCGCAGATGAATCGTGGCTTTGGGGAGATGCCGTTTTAATTGAGACTACAGTGCAGGAGAAAGAGTTAAATTCCCCTCTCTGTGTATTATAGTCCCAATCCTAGCAACTGAAATTTATGTTTGAAGAAGTGTTGGGGGGGTGAAATGCATGAAATGCATTCATGCATCTCATGTATCTAGTTCAGCCCTTAGGTGCTGGTTTTCCTGGGAAGCATGTTGAACCTGTCTGAGAATCAGGATAGCCATCAGTCTCTGACTGAGTTAATGTTCCCCAACCTGGTGCCTTCCAGATGTGCTAGACTACAGTTCCCACAATCGTCCAGCCAGCTGGTGTTTATGGCAACTGTAGTCCAGCTGAAGAATACCATGTTGAGGAAAGCTGTTGTGAGAGTGGCGAGTCTTAGGACAAGGATAACGTCGCCTTTCTGGTTGTGGCATCAGCGAGGGAGCCTAAAAAGTTGGCCATCTGTTTGGTATCTCTGCCCACAGCTCTCCAAATTCCTGCATGTGGCTGAGAATTTCAGCATGGCTCTCGCGCAACAACAGCCCAAGCAGCATCCCTGGTCCCAAGTGGTGCTTTTCCAGACTATGTATGATGCACGCTGTAAAACAATATCCTAAGCAAAGACTGTGCTGTGCTTACAGTGTGTATCAATAAACTACGAACCTGTGTTGAACTGTCTCTGCTATTTCACTGTACACACCATCACCAAAGAATCCACAACAAGTGTGCTGTAACAGCAGGAAGATTTGGGGTCGTGCATCAGTGTACATGTTGACCAGGGCGGGGTGCATGGTAATGAGAGCCATCTTTATATTGGGGTGTGTTTGCTGATGTGCACAGATGCCATCATTGAGAGAAGGTCATTATTAACCCTTAAGGTCTCCCAACGCAGTCTGAATAGTGGCTGCTCTTTCACCAGTACCTTCCCTAGGACCATGAATGGAGCCTTTGGCTGCCTCAGAATCCCTTTGAGGTCATCAGTCAAAGTTTTGGTACTGGAGCAATACCTAAACTACCGAAAAGTAAGCTATAAGAAATTGTGCTGCAGATATGTCTACCTAGCTGTGTGAATTGAGAAATTTGTCTCTGCCATCTGTCGTGTTCAGTGTAGAATGACCATATGCTCAAGGTCTTCTGTTTGAAGTCACTTATTTGAAGGGCAGTCTAGTCCAAGTCTGCTTCAAAGATAAGAATGCTAAGAAGGGAGAGCCCATCAGCAGTTTCTAACTCAACAGCAACCTGAGAAAGTACACAGGTCACTTAATCACATGCTTCTCTATTATGGTGAGATGTATCTCTACAATTTTAGCAAATTGTAGTAAATGTGCATCTTATTAATTATATGCAAATCTGTGCTCACTTATGTCCTGTTTTTTGGTGATGCATTTCCTTTGGGGGGGCAATGCATAGAGACCACCCTGTGTGCTGAGAGAAGATTATGATTATCTATTTATTGTAGACATTTGTATGACACTCTTCAATCAAATTCCCATGGTGGTTTACCCAGAAGCAGTAAAATTGCAAGCCATAAAATTACAAATACCATATAAAACTTAAAAACTAATAAAACAGTGCATCTTGAAGCTGCATTAAAAAATTGTCAACGAGATACAATGAAGAATTTTTTTTAAAAGTGTGAAACTAACAAGATATTCATCTGGTACTGAAAAAAATAGCAACATAGGTACCAGGTGAGCCTCTCCGAGGAGAGCATTTCACAATTGTAGCATCACCACTGAGAAGGCCCTCTCTGTGGTATCCACCTGCCTCGCAGGTCATGGTTGGGGCAGCCACAGAAGATGCACTACTAAAGATTTTAGTGCATGGGTAAGTACATATATGATACAGCCATGCTTCGTGTACCTTGGACCTAAGCTAAGAAGGGCTTTAAAAGTCAAAAGAGCACTTTGAATTATGAAAAAACCCTCGGACTTCTAGATGAAGACAAAATACAAATCAGTGGGGTTGCACAGGAGGATTGCATCATGTTATTGACAGAAGGGAAAGTACTTTTTAGATTTTCCACCTCAGGTACCAACTCAGTGAATTGGCTTTGCCTTTATTGGGGGTTGTCTATATGGACTATCATGGCTGCGCAGTGGTGCTACATTGTTTATAGGACGCAGCTCTGAATTTGCAGCCACATCGGGCTTTTATCCCTGAAACTGCGCTTTTCGTGGTGTGGTTTTACCCTGATTTTTTTGTTGCTCCAAGGTCACCATGTTGTTTCTCAGTCTGTCAGTGGTGGCCTCGGTTCATTTTCAGTCAGTGGGCATTGCTGGGGGAGATGCAAGTCCAGGGTAAATCCAGGGTAAGCATGGGAAAACGTGACAGGGCAGTTTTTTTTTTTACAAGTTGAATGGCCGCCGGCGCTGTGGTTATTTGGCTGAATAGCCCACGCTTCCCTCTGTCATCTAAATTTATTGCTCCCGACCAGCAGCAGCGATGCTGCGGGGTTTTGGAGGAATCAGAAACAAAGTGGCATTGTATAGACATCCCCCCGGCCTTTACTGTAACAGGTGATCAAGGTTTACACAGATTGGCTAAAGCCCTATCTAAGCCCATATCCATTAAACACAACCAGAATGTTAGATATATTTATGTCTCTTTGTAACATCAAGTTTTTCAAGCTGTTAAGTTTTCAACAGCCACGATTTCAGCAACGTGATGAGAGAGATTTTAAAATTAGTCATCTGAAATGCTGCATTTCAAAGTTAGTCACAGCAAGAACGATGCATGGCAATTAGCCCAATTTGACTTGGCACGTGTATGGAAACGTACTCAGCAAACTGTGTGAAGCACTGGGCAAGAATGGAGAACAATTGTTTCAGAACTTCAGCGAGTTGTAGCTTGGAACGTGGGCAATTTATATCCCTGGCCTTTTGAACCCCAAACACACATGCCCCTGTAGATTCTATTCTTATTCTTTGACAGTGGTTGTTGCTATATACACACACACACACACACACATTGAAAATCAGACAAGCTGTGTAAAGAGAAAACAGTTGAAACAAGATCCTGATTGAATGGCAATTAGTCTCCAATTACCCAACATGCTCTGTGCCATTATCTCATTTGGAATATGAAGCATTTAGTACAAAAAATAAATAAATGAAAATACATCGCCATTTCACATAGCACTCAGTAGCAACAATAGATTTGCTATTGAGAGCTTTTCTACATGAAGCATTTATTGTGTCTTCATGATTCCTTACAGGTACTTACTGGTTCTTTAGACAATGTTGTGATCCTCCAGTTTCACTTCTGTTTTTAAAAGCATTTTCCCAGGGGATTTTAGAGTGGGGAAAATGGGGCATTATTTCTGAAAGTGAAAGAAAAGGTATTTTTCTATTTGTGTAACTGTGATATTCTGTGATTGCACAGCACCTCCTAGAGGTTATGTAGTGGAAAAACAGAAAAGGAAAAGGTCTTTGTGTAGAGCGTGGATCTCAATTCTGTGACAAAACCAAAAGAAGACACAGCAATTAACAGCCTTGTGTAGAAAAGCTCATAGTAATCACTTACCTGGGAGATGCAGTCAATCTCAGGTCCCCAACCAGAGTTTCTGTAGGATAAAAATTGCCAGATTCAACGTAATGATGTGGAATTTCGGGGGGTGGGGGTGGAGGGATTTGGAAAATTTTCTGAAATTAGGAGTTAATTTGCATCAGAAAATTTTGACATGCACCCTGTGGCTTTTTTCTTTCTTTTTCAAAACATTGCTGCCCCTGCATTGCTGAATTTGCCACTGATATTTGGTAGCATGGGCTGCATGGGGGCAAAAAAGCCCTCTAGGTGTGTAGGACTACACCTCCCACAATCCCCAGTCAGCATGTCCAATGGTTGGGGTATTTCTCACCCCTCCTAGCTTAACATGTTTGTCCACAAACATCTTACAAATATCAACCACCATAGGTGCTACGACCTCTGTAGTTGTCCATGACAGCCTCAGCCTTTCACTAATCAACCTCATCTTAACTTTATGCTGGGTGGGTGGGTGGGGAGCAAGATGAAATAGCTGTTGCTAAGCAACTGTGACCCATGAAGCATAATCAGTTCTAGGTGCCAACCAAGGTACCTAAGACATCTTGCTGCTCCAAGATATTGTGATGCCAAGAGGTGCAGCCCAGGATTTCTTTCTCTAGAGATATTTCCCCCATATGCCCTGTCCTCGATCGACATGCTTAAGGCAGCAAAATGGCTCTCAACGAAGTCCAAGGTAGACAATGAACTGAACAGGGCAACTCCATTTCAAGGTTGTTACTTGAAACTGCAGAAACTAAAATGCTTGAGGTTTGAAGCTAAAACAGTGCTGAGGTTTGCATGGCAACAGGTTTTCTAACTTGCCTGCCATCAAGAATAACATTATCATCACCAACGCCCTGTAACAGTGATCAACATTACAGCAGTACCAACCTCTCTATGGCAGGGAAACATGCAACCCTCCAGATGTTATTGGACTGGAATTCCTATCATCCATCACCATTGACTATTGTTGGGAATTGCAGTCCAACAAAAGTTTGGCTCTCAGTATCAGAGGCAGTAAGCCTATATACTCCAGTTGCTGGGGAACATGGGTGGGAGGATGCTGTTGCACCCGTGTCCTGCTTGTGAGTTTCTGGTTGACAGCTGGTTGACTACTGTGCGAACGGAGTGCTGGACTAGATGGACCCATGGTCTGATCCAGCATGGCTTTTCTTATGTTGTTTTTGGGCACAATTCAAGCACTACTAGTTGTTGTTTTCAAAAACCTTTAAAGCCCTAAATTATCTTGGATCAGGGTATCTGAATGACCTCCAACTCCCATATGAACCAGAAAGGGGGGGCGGAGAATATATAGAGAAAACTGGGAGGGGGAGGGGAATATAATATAATATTCTAGAAGGAGTCATGACTGGCTGACTTGAACACAGAACAGAGGCACTCCACACTGCAACATTTTGTTGCAGTTCCCTGTTTGTTTGGGACCAATCTGGGTACAGTTTTTTGCCCCCCAAAAAATGTGAAGGAAGAAAGCGTTTGCTCTTTTGCCAACACTAGAGGGCCTCCTCCACTGCTAACCCAGGACAGAAGCCATTTATTTCCAAGCAAACCAAGGAACCTGAAAGAAACATCCTTCTGATATGGCACGAAAAAAAGGAGTCTTGAATGGATTGAAGTGAATTACAAATGGCTGCTGTGTCAGGTTCCTATGAACATTTTGTTTTAACAATCCCATTCTCTGCATATTTTAGAGCAGCCTGACGCATGGAAATCTAGCAGCCAAAACTTTTGCTGCCTCTCACCACATCTCCATGGGTCAAATTTTTGCCTGCTCATCTTCTGTGCATCAAGATGATGTTAAGGGTACACTAGCCATTAGAAAATTGGCAACCCTCTACATGACGCTCCAAGGAGGGCCAAAGACCACCTGCTATTTGCTTTATAGCCTGGCAGCCTCATGGGAACTGCCCCAAAGAATGTGAGTAGTAGGGTTACCATATGAAAAGGAGGACAGGGCTTCTGTATCTTTAACACTTGTATTGAACAGGAAATTTCAGCAGGTGTCATTTGTATGCATGCAGCACCTGGTGAATTTCTCTCTTCAGCACAACAGTTAAAGCTGCAAGAGCTATACTAGAGTGACCAGATACAAGAGAGGGCAGAGCTCCTATGGCTTTAACTGTTGTAATGAAGAGGGAGTCTCACCAGGTGCTGCATACATACAAATCACACCTGTTGAAATTCCCTTTTCTATACAACTATAATAATAATAATAATAATAATAATAATTATTATTATTATTATTATTATTATTATTTATAACCCACCTCTTCCTCCGGATCGAGGCAGGGAACAACAATAAATATAAAATACAAAGACCACAATAGATGAGATATTAAAAACAAATAAAAACCAATACATCATTAAAAACATCTTAAAATTCAACTGGATAGGCCTGCCGGAAGAGAGCAGTCTTCATGATACAAGAGCCCTGTCCTCCTTTCCATATGGTCACCCTAGTGAGTAGTTGTCTAGCAACCACCAGTGTGTGCTTCCTCCATTTGGAATAGGCCTCAGCTGACTTTCACAAAACTGCAATCTCCTCCCAGCCCTTCCAAAAATGTGGATGTCTGAAGTGGTTCCTGGACAGTGTTTGGGGCCTGAACGATGGTGGTTCCTGAAAAGTTTGCGCTTTCCCCTCCTGCCACAAGGAGCCTAAATGGGACCGAATGGAAGAGTGGCCTCACGTGGATGAAATCCAGTGCCAGGCCCATGCCAACGATTTCAGGTTTCCAGGTTGGTTGCGCTTTGTTTTTTCTTTCCATGTGTGGAAGGACTCCTGTGCCTTTAACAGCTGCCACAGGTAGAAATTTAACAGGTGCAGCTCCCCCAGCATGGGGAAGCAGCGCTGGGAGTAGTTTCTCTGGCAATTCTCTGTGGTATAAAAAAAAAACAAAGAAGTGCTCTTCCCTCCCCTACTGAATTTTGGGACCTCTAACAAATTACTCCTAGCAGCCCAGTTAAGATTTCTTATAGTCTCCTGAATGTGGAGGTTTTTACAGAGCTGAACCTACGCAGTTAATCCTATCTGAGAGGGGGAGAAAGTTTAGAGCCAAAATGCTGCAGGAAAGAAGAAAGGAAGGAGCCAGAGGCAAAAATACCCTCGTCTAATTAGCCAGTGCTCCAGCCCCTAAAGTGGAGGAAGAAAGCAGGAAATTGGGTTTTGGTTGTTGCTGCTAAGCAACACAGTAAATATGCTTTTCTATGCTATTTCTCTGTGGGAAATTGAGACCGCTGGGGTAGGTGTGACAAGCGGGGCAAAATAACTCTGCTCAAAAGATTTGTCTTCTTACCGAAACGGGTTCCTTACATGCCTTGGATGGCCTTGTACCCTGCTTTACAGAGGACAGTCCTCTATTTGAAGGTGCCCTTCATTTGAAAGACTGTCTGCTTCCCACCCCCCAAGGTATTTTGTATATAGATGGGATATAAACTGAATAAATAATAATAATAATAATAATAATAATAATAATGGCCATGGAAGTCAAAGAACTACAGGAAAAGGTCACAATTATCCCGTTAGTCACATCAGTTGCTGGCGTCACATCAAAAATTATACAGAAAACCTTCAGAAACTGGGCCTACCAAAATACATCCACACCAACATCCAGAAAACAGTCATAGTTAAAACATGCTCAATTGTCAGGAAATTCCTGAATCTGTAAAAGACAGCATGACTTGGCAAAGGCTGTCATCCGTCTAGAAAAACCGCCACAAGTGAGAAAGAGATTAATAATAATAATAATAATAATAATAATAATAATTTAAAGATAAAGAACCATAAGAAGGCAGAGCAGTTTAGGTCCTTGTTCTTGGAACTATTTGATAGTAACCTAGATTTCTGAGGGAATACGAAAGCTATATTTGGAAGTCAGTTTCCCTGTCTGTCCCTCTGCCCCCCTCTTCCTCCTTGGTCACTCTCTGGTGCACATTTCATTTATTGGCTTTTGTAAGTTTGTATATGTGGCTGAATTGTATGTTGTAGAGTGAAGGCTGGTTGCTGTTAAAGGCACAGGGTTACTATCGCGGGTGGGGAAAGGATAATTTTAGCGAGGTGTGGGTGGGTTGGGGAAACTGGTTGCTGTTCATCGGCTGTATTAAAAGAAACTAATAAAGCTTTAAATAATAAAAAGAAGGCAGAGTAGGGCTCTCGAAATTGCCCATCAACAGTTAGCACACAGACTGAGCAGGTCAGAGTCTTCCCTCACTATGGTGAGATGTACTGTATTATTAGATGAACTCTAAATTTGCACTTCTCCATATAAATTAGCACGTGCAAACTTTACACAAATTGCTGTCTTCTTTTGTCTTCCTTTTGGGGGATGAGTAATTGGCCACCCTTGATGGATAGAGATTAAGACAGAGACCTGTTTCGGAGGACAAGATGCTCCACTGTCCTTTAATTAAACCTCAGGGCACTGTAGCATGTGCCGTCCACCATTATGAATATGCAAAACCCGGCTGGTGGTCGACGTGGTTTGTCAGGTTGCCTGAACCTGAGTGGCAGGGGTTATTTGAGGGCTAAACAACCCTTGCACAACCCACAGTCTGTTTTAGGGTTATGGTCTGTTTTAGGGGTAGTACGGCCGCTTCTTAAAAAGCCCTCCCTGGATCCCCTGGACCTTAATAATTTCAGACCAGTATCGAACCTTCCGTTTCTGGGCAAGGTGATCGAGAGGGCGGTTGCCTTCCAACTCCAAGCAGTTTTGGATGATACAGATTTTCTAGACCCATTTCAAACCGGCTTCAGGGCAGGATATGGAGTTGAGACTGCTATGGTCGCCTTAGTGGATGATCTACGCTTGAGTATTGACAGGGGGAGTGTGTCCCTGCTGGTACTTCTGGACCTCTCAGCAGCTTTCGATACCATCGACCATGGTATCCTTCTGGAATGCCTGAGGGGATTGGGACTCGGGGGCACTGTGCTTCAATGGTTCCATTCCTACCTCTCGGGCAGGTTCCAGATGGTGATGCTTGAGGATAGTTGCTCCTCAAAGAAGGAGCTGCTATGTGGTGTACCACAAGGTGCTATCCTTTCCCCAATGCTGTTTAACATCTACATGAAACCGCTGGGAGAGATCATCCGGAGGCATGGGGCGGGGTGCTATCAGTATGCTGATGACACCCAAATATATTTCTCTATGCCTCTGAGAACAGCATCAGCTAAGGATAGTGTGTCTCCTCTGAATGAATGCTTGGAGGCGGTAATGGGCTGGATGAGGAAAAACAAACTGAAGCTGAATCCAGACAAGACGGAGGTGCTTACTGTCAAGGGCCACAACCTGGGGTTGGAGGTGTGTCAACCAGTTCTGGATGGGGTTGCACTCCCCCTGAAAGACTGTGTTCGCAGCTTGGGGGTGCTCCTGGATCCGTCGCTCCAAATGACATCCCAGATAGATGCAACGGCCAGGAGTGCCTACTATCAGCTTCGGCTGATACGCCAGCTGCGCCTCTTCCTAGGGTTGGAAGACCTAAAGATGGTAGTGCACGCGCTGGTAACTTCGAGACTCGACTTCTGCAATGCGCTGTACATAGGGCTACCTCTGTGCCTAGTCCGGAAACTTCAACTAGTTCAAAATATGGCAGCCAGGTTGGTCACTGGTACACCTAGGGGTGACCATATTACACCAGCTTTGAAATCTCTCCACTGGCTGCCAGTTAGTTTCCAGGCGAAGTACAAAGTGTTGGTCATTACCTTTAAAGCCCTACATGGTTTAGGTCCAGGTTACCTGCGGGATCGCCTTCTCCCATACAATCCGCCCCGCACGCTTAGGTCCTCTGGGAAGAATTTATTACAGTCAACAAAAACTAGACTGACAACTGTTACCCAGAGGACCTTCTCTTCTGCCGCTCCCAGATTATGGAATGACCTGCCGGGAGAGATCCGTGAATTTACCAGTCTTCAGGAATTGAAACGATCTCTAAAGACTGAGCTCTTCCGGCAGGCCTACTCAGATGAATTTTAAGTGTTTTATTGGTGTTTTATTGGTATTTTAATGATATATTGGTTTTATGTATTTTTAATCAGTTTTGTGTGTTTTATGATGATGTTGTTCCCCGCCTTGATCTGGAGGGAGAGGCGGGTAATAAATAAATAAATATATTATTATTATTATTATTATTATTATTATTATTATTATGTGAGGGTTGTTTAATCTTCAAATGACTCCTGCTGCCCAAGTTTGGACAACACCCATGATGGGCTATCGTGTCATATGAACTGGCTCAGAGAGACAGATAGATGATATCATTACAACGTTGCACTATCTTGATTATTTTCAGTGCATCTAACTCTATGGTTTTGCCAGAAATGACCTCCAAATGTATTTAAGGGATTTGATACATAGCATAAGAAATTAGAAATGTAATGTTCTTTAATGGTTGTGGTTGTTTCCTGAATGGGCAATTCGCCTTCAGAGGTAGGTTCTTTTCAGATTGCTGTTTTTCACTGCCCCACTTTCGGAGTAAAAATGAAGGGAGGGAAAAAGAGGGAGCTGAAAGCCCCTTGGGGATGCAGAATCTCTCACCGAGGATCCACATCAGAGTAATAGATCTGCAACTTTGTAGGAGTGCCTGCTGTTTGCTCTGCTTGTATTTTTGAAAATAGAGCACCAAAAAATAAACTTTTCAAAGAAAGACACCTTAAGTCTGCAGTGCTCCAAAGAAACAGAAGACTGCAATCCTAAATACATTTACTAGGGTATGTGTGGGGAATCTGTGGCCCACCAGATGACTACAACTTCCATCATTCCTGACCATTGGCAATGCTGGTTGAGATGAAGGGAATTGACATCTAACAACACCTGGAGCAACACAGATTGCCCTCCTGTGTACTAATTACTTCAGAGTAAACATCAGGAATATAGGAAGCATTGTTATAGGGACTATTGGTACATCTAGTTCAGTATTGTCTACACCAGGTGTCCTCAACCCTTTTGGACCCATGGACACCTATGGGAATCTGAGACCCTCCTGTGGGCACTACCACAAAATGCCTAATCAGTGGATCACCACTTTGGCATCTCCTTGTCGTGTCTCTGGATCTTAGGCTGTGTCTTATTCAGCAAAAGCTTTTGCTTCGGGTCTGTTGGACACAGCAATGTCTCTTTAATAAGGGATTGTCTAATTCAGCTAATTTTTCAGACTTTTATTGTTATTTTAATAATGTATTAGTTTCACATGTTTGTAATCAGTGTTATGTATTTTATATTTGTATTTAATGTTGTTCCCCGCCTCGATCCAGAGGGAGAGGCGGGTAAGAAATAAATATTATTATTATTATTAGTAGTAGTAGTAGTAGTAGTAGTATAATTATTATTGCTGGCGGTGCAACGCAGCTAATGCTTCTTTTAAACATACACTTTAAACATACGTTTTGGCAACGTCCAGTAGCTGCTTCTTTGTGGGAGGAGATTATGACACAGATACACTTTGTACTGGAACAGTCATTAGTATTCACTGATGAATCAACTGATACGCAGGCGATGCGATGTGCATGATCCAGCATTCCAAAACAAAACATAGGGGTGATTAGATGAGGGTATGTTTGCCTGTGGCTTCTTCCTTTCTTCTTTCACACGTGGCCGTGCTGTTCTAGCTTGGGCTGCGGCTTTTTTGCTCTATAAACTCCCCCCCACCCCCGTCTATAGGATTGATTGTGTTGTTTCACCTCTGTAAAACCCTCCACATAATATGCATTCTCTTGTATGTGACTGAAGCTGGTGTTCTATACCGAAATGTTTCTCATATATATATATATATATATATATATATAACAAAAATAAATTTTATTCATTTTTAAATCTATAAAATTTATAAACTGGTTGTGCTACTGGTGGTCATTTGTTCTGTTTTGGAGTATTCACTAATGTTCATGCTCTTTTAAATGATTTACCTGCTTCATGGAAATTGACAAATGGTAAGAGTAAATGGATTGTCCATGTCCTTTTGACATCTTAAAGACCGATATTACAACATTGGAAGGATGAACATTCACCTCCTATAATGGAATGGATTGAGGAACTTATCACTCAGTATTTGAAGGGGTGGCATATAGACACCACCTTAAAATGGATACTTTTTTGTATTTTTCCTCCACTTTTGTTGAAGCTTTTGTATAATTGCTAGAAAGTTGTATGCATTCATTGCTATGGACATATACAAATCCATGTATGTATATTTTTTTAAAATAGGAAAAAGCAAAATTTTCAAAAGCTCTGAGGGTTCCTGCAGGTGCCACACTAGGGCCCCTTTATGGGCGCTGCATTGCAGGCCCCTGATCTGCACAACTTCCACCATCCCCAGCCAGCATGAGTTACAGTCCAACACATCTGGAGGACACCAGGTTGGGGAAGGTTGTTCTACATTGATTCTCCAGTGGTTCTCCAAGGTTTCGGGCAGGTGTATTTTCCAGCCCTACTTGGAGATGCTGGAGATTGAATCTGGGACCTTCTGCACACAAAGCAGATGCTCTTCTAAGGTGCTACGACCGTGCTTCCCAGCCATGCAGAGGATTACCCTGCAAACCCCTCGAATGTCTCAATGCTCAAGCTAGTGGGAAATGCATAACATATAGATAAGACACAGACTCAATCTCTCTGTGGCATAACAGATTCTTCCTCATTATGGTGCAATCCCATGGCTCTCAAATATTATTTTATTTGCAAAACGATTAAATCCGATCTGGTTCCTCCACGTCTAGGGTGACCAACTGTCAGGATTTCCCCGGATTTGTCCTGGTTTTTGTTCTATCCTGGGTGTCCGGGGGGATTTTCTGTAATTTTCTATAATGTCCTGGAATGACACGCTTTCCCCTTTAAGGCCGCCATTAGTGTGGTGGGGGGGAATGATGTGCTTTCTAGAGGCCCCTATTGGATCAGTGTGGGGGCAGGAATGACACGCTTTCTGGGGAAAGGTTGCTTTCTGGGGCCTCTGGAAAGCATGTCATTCACAACTGCCACACTAATGGCAGCTGTCAGTAGCATGGCGGGGGGAATGACACGCTTTCTTGAGGCCCTGGAAAGTGCGCTTTCCCGCCCCCTGCCCCTCTGGGTGTCCTCCTTTTTGGTTTCCCAAATATGGTCACCCTATCCACGTTTTCAATAGTGTCATAGAATGCATAGAGCACACACCTGTCAGGAGGCTAGACAACAATTTTATTGTCTGGCTCCAACAAGATCAGTAAACTGTAACAGGAAACTCCTAACTCTACCAGAGATACAACTCAGTCTGGTGCCACCCGGTGACTAAATGATATAATTACACTATCCATAGAATATGTGCTGTTGCTACTTGCCTCCTTTTAACCTATAACTGTATCTGATGTCTACTTTCTGCCTATCCCTGCATTAAAATGTGCTGGTATTTTTGGGCCTGCTTCCTTTTTGCCTTTGGACCCCAAAAGCCACTCTGAAATATAATTCGGTCCTAACAGAGGTTTGACATCAAGCTGAAGAGTTCAAGACATGTTTGGAGGACCTTATAGCTTTCACAAAACAATGTTTGATTCCTATTAAAAACCCTTGTTCTCAATACAAAGCTGTTTCATACTGAGTTAAAGCCATTGGTTCATATAGCCCAAGCATTGTCTACTTTGACTGACAGCAATTTTCCACGATCTCAGACAGCGGTCTTCCTCAGCCCTAATGTGTGGTCTCCTTTTAAGCGCAGATGTCAGGGATTGAATCAGGGGCTTTTTGCACTCAAAGCATTTATTCTACTCCTGAATTGTGCTCAGAGCATTTATTCTACTACTGAGCTATGTATCTCCAAAGCCACTGGCTGAACTTTCTGGAGGCTTTCTGCGAGCATGACTTTATCTTACACACAAGCCACTGATTACTGCTCCAGATGTGCTGTGCCAATCAATGCAAAACAAAAGAAATTGCCCCCAGAACAGTTATTTCAGCTAACATTTATTTATCATAGAGGTCAAAAGAGTCTCAAAGAAGACCATGCATTCTTGGATCCATTCCCACCATGAAATTTCGCAACCATCATTGGCATGGGTCTTCTTGGTGCAGCCATCCATTTCTTCTGAACTGTAGCCCTCGCATGGGGCGCATCCTTCCATCTCAATCTCTTCTTGGTCCTCTGTTTCCTCATTCCATTGTCCCGCTGGTCCTTCTGATCTTTGACATTTATCGCTCACGAACTCACAGTGTCCTTTGTGGAGAGATGATACTTGGACAGCTGTGCCCTTATTCTTCAATTTCCTACACTCCTGGACCTCGTCTTCTAACTCTATGCCATCCTCATCATCCAGAAATATATTTAAAGGCACATCTAAGTGGATGTCTATAGGGAACCTTCTGCATTTCTTCCGGCAGGGCTGTGCAGCAGAGCTACATTTGACTGTCATTTTGCACTTAGCCCCTGGGTTCTTTTTCCTTGGATGTTTCCGTCTTCTTCTTTCTCCTGAACATTTTGCCTTTAGGAAAGAAGTGCTGCTGCTACAACAACAGGAGGTGTGGTTCTTACAGCTTCCTTTGTGGCTTGCATTACTCTTTGGAAGGGAGCATGAACAATCTTTAGATTTGCAGACCTTTTTTGTTTTGGTCCAAGTGTAAGTTGTAGAAGGACCTTCACAGTTACTCAGATCTTCCTCTGATCTTTTCCTCTTTCTTCCACAAGATGTCGATGGGGCTGCACAGCCAGGCACTTCTCCTCCACAACTGCTTTTGTACGTAATGTTGCAGGTACCCTGGTTCTTCTTGGGGCACTTCCGCCCTCGTGGAGATGAGCGGGCACAAGCTACACGTGGGCCTTGGATTTCAACTGGTGTGCGGTAGCTCTGTGTGATGAATTCTGCCATAGAATAGGTGACCCCAACCTTCTTGGAGAGCTGCCTAGGGGTGAGGCCCAATTCCCGCCACCTGGTCTTATCAATTTCCATTCTACTATTATTTATCTACTAGCCCATGATCATGGCTACGTTTGCTCTCCATGGCTTGCAATGGTCCACAGGGGGCAGAGGTTCTGTGACACCAGCAGCATGAGGTGATGTCATAAGCATTGCTGCACTCTAGGCTGGCTTCCTGTGTGTCATATCTGAGTGTCATTTTTGTTTAAGGCGGCTTCGTGGCCTCTTGCTGTAAAAGAAAAACCCTTTAATGAACCAGTCTTTAATATGAGAGGCACTCTGTATGAGTGTGTATGGATCAACTTCATCCTGGCAAATGTAGGAACCAAGTTAACCTAATGGATGCAGCTTTATTTGTGTGTCAATGAGACTTGAGGAAGAAAACATCCCAGTCGATTGTGCCACATATGAATTCCGCTCCAGGTGTCAGCATCAAAGCATCCCAAGTTTTGGATATTTGAGATTCAGACTTTATAGCAGTAAAATGGATGCTACTGGCAATGTGGCTGACATAATGGGTTGGCCTCTGTTTATCATGCAGATCTATTCCATTGCCTAGAGAAGCTTCACACCAGCCCTAGACGTGAAGTTGACGTGAAGGCTCTCAATGTGGTAAGTGGCTTCTACATCACAGCATCCATTTGGAACTGCCATTGTACGGAAGCATTTTCTGTACCTTCCACGTGGCTACTCTCACGTTTGAACTGGGTCTTTTCTTTCCCACATGGAAGTGGCAATAGGCAAGCAAGAGGAGGTGACGGGAATTAATGCCTTGTTCTCCATGCTGCTTTAATCTGCCCTTCCATTCTGATTTCGCTTCCTTGGTAAACCCTTTCGTGAAATCCCATATATTGCTCTTTAAGTTATGGTCTCCATAGTTTGGCTATGTCCTGGCCCAGTTGACCAGCCAGAACTGCGCATGTATAGCCCGACAGATCTTTAATGATATTACATCTATTTTGCTTAGGAGACAGGAGCTGGGATCCAGAACCAATTCCCCCTCACTTGCTCCCAGACAGATGATAGGTGCTATATTTCCCCCCCATCTGACCAGCTCTAAAATGTGGGAAACAGCCAGTTCGGTGAGTTGCCAATGTGCTTGTAGACACCTGTCTTTGCACCTGCCAGGCTTCTTGCCTCTCCTGTGTTTTAAAATATATATTTTAACTGGGAGGCTGGCACGCTGTAAAACGAAGGGCTGCCCTCCAGCACCATCTTTGTGTTCAAAAGAGGGATTTTGTGTTTGGGGCTCATTCTTCACCTTTCCCTTGGACAACTTACTTTTCTCTCGATTTCACTAGCTTGCCTTACCATGGCGGCCATTCTGTGAGAGCAACCACGATTCTGAAAATTCCCAAAGTCCCCACTGACCAAAAAAACTAGAGAGAGTGTTGGACTAAAGACAGAAAACCTGAGCACATTATTTCTGCTCAGCCCCAAAATTCATGGGCCAGTCGCTGTCTTACACCCTAACCTGTCTCACATAGCTTTAGTAATGATTAAATGGAAGGGAAAAGAACCATATGTAGAGCTCAGAGCTCCCTGGAGGAAGGCTAGGATTTTTTTTTAAGTAATAAAGAATAATGTTCCCTGGATGTTTCTAGTGCAAGCACCAGGAACCAACTGGGGCAGATTGCATATTTGGTGATCTTGCAGTTTTCATTCCTTACAGGTGAAACAAAATTATCTAAATGTATACTAACATGTTCCGAGAGGTCTGGAGCACCTGTTTATTTTTAAATTATTTTTTTTTGCAAGAGGGGCATTGAGGAACTAATCCGCATGGCATTAATAAACCTGTTAGTGTGTTCAGGATTAAGCACTCATTACTCCCAAGCACACACTCCATGGATGATGGAGAGGCAGTTGTTTCGATTCAAAGTAAGTCAGAAGTGGAACAAGTGCCCCATATTTTGTACAATTGTTAAAATTCTTTTCTTTCTCTCATTTCCTACATACAAATGTTCATAATTTGCTTTTTGCAGCATTGTTACAGATGAATGAAGATATGAGCAAATTTGCCTTGAATGTGTTAATTGCAGCTACAACTTGAGCCACTGTGATAGAGTTGAGTGCCGGACTTGCTTGGGGTGCTTCCAGGTAAGGCTTTTCATGTGTAAATCGTCCTGCCTCATTGATGGAATTCTATGAAGGGTCCAGACACTGTGGCCTCCCACTTGAGTAACCCTCCTGTATTTTTCCCAGATGTTTGTTTCATCTTTTTCCTTTCGACAAGAAACTAGTTAAGGTGGAGAAGATGGAACAGCTGCACAAAGCCTTTTGCTTGGTAGAACTAGCCAGCACCCTTGGTCAGAGCCTAAGGCCTCATCTACAAGAATTCGGCTTTACGCCTGGTTAGCCGATTATGCGCATATTCGCTGAAGCGCTTTATCGTAAATGCTTGTATGCAGGAGGTAATTGAGCACTCAACAGGTGACCTTACTGGTTGTTTCAAATGCGCTTTACAGGTAGTTTATGCAGAGAATCGCTTGTTCACATAGGCAAAATGCGCTTTAACGGCTGGAGCAAAATAAAACTCGCTATTTAACGCGCATTCGATAATGCGCATAATCGAAGAGAAAACGCGCCTCTACGCCCGATTTGCGCTCCGTTCTTGTAGAGGTAAATTTTTTAATGTGCCTTGAAAGAGCTTTAAATGCCTCTTGTAGAGGCAGCCTAATTTATTTCATGGGTTAGGCCAGCTCCAGGGTTTGGGAAGTGTGCGCTTAGCTGGAATAAGTGGCGTGTGCAAGCTAAGAATTTTCTCATGCTTTCCTTCCTTTGTGAGAGTAGCCTTCTTTCCTGAGAACTTCATGACTGAGATAAAGCCTTTCTCTTTTTCTAGCCTACATCTGTTTTACGGGTCCATATGGCTGTTTAGGGACGTGCACAGAAGCTCGTGCACAGCAGCAGGAGGTATTTTGAACATTTTTGCTGCTGCTGTTCACTCAGTAGAATGAGCAAGACTCTTCCCTATTTCAAACTCAAATTGGAGCAAAAACTTTCAAAACGCCTCCAGATTTTCTCCTGCCCAAATATATGGCTTCTACGATTGCGATCAAGGACTGTAGAGTACTCTGAATATTAACTGCGCCAAGGAAATGCATTTATAGTAATTCAAAAGTGGTTTGTGGATTAATCCACCCAGAATTAATGATGCAACCCTAATATCTAGACAATGGCTCAATTCGGACGACACAATAAACAACTGGTGTGGGGGAAACAATCGTCAGTTGTTTTGACTATTGTGTCATCCGAATACTGCCATAGTCAACTCAGCGCTGATCCTCATCCACACCACGGTTGATTATTTATTACCATGTTGTGTGGGGCGTGCCCTCTAGGGTTAGGGTTAGGATTAATCAACCCACCATTGACTATCATGTCGTCCGAATTGAGCCAACGAATGCCATAGGATTTATAGCGCAGGCTGAAAAAGTATCTGCAACTGAGCTGATGCTACTCATCGTTACTACTAGAAGAAGCAAGGAGAAGGTTATCCATGGCTGCTAGCTAGTCCTGATGGCTCTGTGCTACCTCCAGTATTAGAGGCAGTAAGCTGATCTAAACCAGATGCTGGGGAACATGGGCGGGAGGGTGCTGTTGCAACCATGACCTGCTTGTGGGTTCCTGGCCAACAGCTGCTTGGCCACTGTGTAAACAGAGTTCTGGATTAGATGGACATTTGATCTGATCTAGCAGGGCTCTTCTTATGTTCATATGTTCAACTGAATGTCAGTAGGGTGACCAGATAAAATCCAGGTCAGGGCTCATGCAACTTTAACGGTTGTAGAGAAAAGGGAATTTCAGCCAGTGTCATTTGTATGCAATTAGTTCCTGGTGAAATTCCCTCTTCATCACAACAGTGAAAGTTGCAGGGGCCCTGCCTTCTTTTGTAAATGGTCACTCTAGTATAGTGCCTGCAACTTTAACTGTTGTGATGAAGAGGGAATTTCACTAGGAACTAATTGCATACAAATGACACTGGCTGAAATTCCCTTTTCTCTACAACTGTTACAGTTACATGAGCCCTGACCTGGATTTTATCTGGTCACACATAATGTCAGGAACTATGAATGGGAAACCAGAGGAGAGGAGATCACTGGAAAGAACCATAGAAGTCATCCCAGAACAGTGTGCGGCTGGACTGGTTAAGAGTAAGAATTGGCCAAGAGGCTCTCTAAAAGACAGAGTTGCTCAGAAACAGAAAGCAAAGAGGAATCCATGAAAATCAATATTCAACCATCAGAAATAAGGTAGATTTCAGAATTCTTACTGTAGCACTTTCCCCTTATTTTAAATCTGGACCTCATAAGTGGGAACTGCTGGTTTTGCTTTTGTTCCAATTCAAATTTTAATTTAAAAATAAAAAAAAATTAATGAAGGAGCAAGAAATCTTAGTCACATTTTTCTTGGAAATAGATTTTTTTTTTAAAAAAAACCTCTCACAAATGGTAAAGCTTTAAAGAGGCTGATGGGTTATCTCTTTAGAAGTACAAGAAAGTGTGTTTATTACATCGTTACAACAGATAGACAGCTTCTGCAAGCACTGCAGTCTCTCCACTGTGTTGGGTTTGTATATTCAGACATCTGTGCTGGCAAACCTGCTTTATGGAGTTTATAAAGGAAAATGTCTGCCATAGGTTGGGTTTCCCAGCATGATTTTAAACATCCAGGATTGTGGGAGAGCGGTGTAGACCATTAAAAAAAATCAAACTGGTAAATGGAAACTGAAGTGGTTAGTCCTGTAGACATTCTGCTCAAGAAACAAAAGAGGCACAGAAATTGACATTTTTTTTAAAAAAAAGAAAGGACCCCACCCCCCACTCCCCCCCTAGCCTAGTCCATAGGAATGGCTGGCAGCACCTTTATTTTTGTGTGAGTGTTTCACACTCTGAGGTGTACTGTGTATTTTTCTCCTTCCAGTCTATATGAATTTTCTCCATGGGTGCCTTTTTCTTTTTTTGCAAACAGCAGGGACTTGACTCTCCAGTCATGGAAGGCCTGTTCTCCGTTGTAGGGGGTCAGGCAGCTGGGCATCACTTCCGCGTGTGCAGCGTGTCCTGGAATTTGGTGCTGGTATACCGTAGGTGGAAACCCTTTTTGTTGATGGTGTCATCTGAGTGGAATCTTACCATCACTGAGTCGCCGGCGGAATAGACCTCTTCTGGAGGCTAGCAGAAAGAAACAGCCGAAAACAGCATGTAAGATCAATTGCGGAAACTGCAATTCTTTCCAAACCTAAGACGTAAGATCCTGCCTTCTTTAGCATAGGCAGGGTTGTAACTCGTCTGTGTCCCCAAATCCGAAATGTGTACCAAGAAAGCTTGGAATTAGGCAAGCCATGCATGGCACTGAATTTGCATCAGAGGCCAAAGGGACAGACGATAGTAGTGTCCACATACAGCAGCGTTCCCAGGAGAAAGGGGAAGGGCTCCTATTTCCTCCCCCCTCTACCTGCCTTTGCTTTTGTCCTGACCCTCCCCACCTAAAGTGAACTGGAGGGAGTGTTGCAAATAAACTAGCCCTTCCAATACTGCTGGAGTTCCAGTTTGCCATTCCAGCTTCATTCAATGCTGCCTTATATGTTCTCCCAAAATGATGTTTATATTAAAGATATGGGGAATGAGTATGTTGTAGTAGTGAGAAAGTTAAAAACTCCACTAAGCTATAAACTATAAAGCTGACAGGGCGACCCTGGGTCACAGGGTTATTGTGAGGGACAGAGGAGAATCATGCATTTTACCCTGAGCTTCTTGGAAGAAGGGCAGAATAAAGATGTAAACAATAAAGAAATATGCATGTTTCTTAAGGAAAAGAAAACCCCTGTTGTTGATACATTATTTGATGTCTTTAAATGAACTGTCGATGATCTGGAGACAATACCATGATGCAGCACAGTATTCAGGTTATATAGACCTTTTGTGCAATCCAGGGAAAGCTAGATGTTCAGATCACATTAAAACCAGTGAGAATAAAATGCTTAATTATGCCACCTGTTGTTATTACAGATTATTCTTATTCTTATTCCTATTCTTATTCCTATTCTTATTTTGTTTCTTAGAAACCTTCTTAAAAGAGACTCAAGGTCGTTTACAACAAAATTAAAACATATAAAATTTAAAACAACTAAAACATCAAACAACCATAAGTAATTCAACTGATGCATTAAACAGCTCATCAAATGCCTGGGAATAGAAGGAAGTCTTAAACGTGTCGAGGTGACAATAATGTTGGTATTCCAATGGGACTTAAAGCACACTTCACTTTCTCTGGATGGTGCCCGCATAACACCAAGACAGGCTGCAATGATATTCGTAGGTTTCTACTTTTTTCCAGTGGAGGCTGGTTGGCTCCAATGTCAGTGGGGTGGTGAATCTGCTCTGGGTTTCAGTCAAAACTCTAAAGGAGCTCTCCAAAGGGCTTTGGACTGCTGACATCAGAGCCTCTAGACTCCACTGGTTTGTTTGTTTTTTTCTGATTGCATGCTTATGTTTTTTCAGAATCGAGATATTTTGGCAAGGGGCTGGGATGTTCAAGGAGAAGGAATGAGGCACAGGTGGGATGGCAGTACAGTTAGAAAAGAAAGGAGGCCAATTCCCCCATCCACCCCCAAATAATGAGGTGCTTCTTGCTTCTGCATTTCAATAGAAAATGTTAATTGGACAGTGGCCACTAGAAATGTTGTTAAATTCCCTCCCCTTCCCCACCCATTTAAATTAAAACGGAGTTTCTAAATGCTATACTGTGTTCATGCTATACGGTGTTCATGCAAACGCATAGAATATGAACACGCTACAGAATTACAGGCATGCGCCTGGACTCCAGGTCAAGTTCTATAGCTGCGTTTCCCGAAGTTCTGAAGAGCATGCCCCAGTTATAGCAGTCAATTTCACCATGGCCCAGTAGATCTCCACGACCAGTGGAAAAGATGCGTCCTGCACCTGCCCATGCTACCGTTGGTGTGTTGCGCCACTTCCCTGCAATGAAATGCCTCCTGCAGTGGTTGCAGAAGGATGGGCCGAGGCTTACCCCAGAGCCACAATAGCGTCCAAGGCGTGGGGCTGTCCCATCGTAGCCATCAAACAGCTCCATGTAGTCGTAGCCACAGTCAGCCTCCTCCTCGATCTCAAATGTCTGGAAGATGAGTTCCACCCCATAACCTTCCTCAGCCACGATCACCCATTCACATTCTGAGCCGCCTGGGTAGTTGTTATCTCCAAACTGGGCATGTGAATAGAGATCCTTGGTTTTCACTTCAGCGCGCATCTGGCCTCCGCATTCTGGAAATGAGAATACACACGCACACGAAGACACGATGGGATCTTTGGTCATTCCAAAAGAAAGGCAGCCCAATCAGAACCAAGCTTGTCCTTTCGTGTGGTGGGTGAAGCAGTACAGGTGAGTCAATTGCTAGCAAACAGTAACACAATCCTCCCCCCCCCCCCCTGCCCTTTTTAAACAGCTAGATTTTGCTACAGTCATCCCTTGGTTGGTCTTTCAGAGAAGAAAAACAACAACAGGGCACATAGGAAGTCCTGCCTTACGCTAACTACGTCAGGCTATTTGTCCATCAAGGCAGTTATAATGCGCTGTTTCCACTTTTGGCTTCATCGCAGAATTGCGATCTGTGCCGAACATGAAAAATGTTTCCTTTCCTGCCTTTCTGCTACATGATCTCTGGGTGGCATCGCGTTCTATTGGAATAGTGCAAACCCACAAGTTTCAGAAATAATACTGCATTTTCCCTGCTCTAAAAAATACTAGCTGAAAGTGCTCTTTAAAAATTGAAGCGGGACAGGAGGATCGTGACATTATCTAAAGACCCCATGAACAATACCTCATGCAGAAAAGCTCCTAGTCTGCTAGTGTCTGCTCTGACTGGCACTAGTTCTCAACGCTCTTAGGCAAAGGGTTTCCCCATCACTTGCAACCTTCTCCCTTTAACTGACAATGCCAAGGATTGACCTGGGACCTTCTGCATGCAAAGCATGCACTCCACCACTGAGTTATAATCCTTGCCCATAAGGACACTGATTGGCTGCAGTTCCCAAGGTATGTGTGCAATACACAAGCGGTGAAATAAATGTGTTTAGCCACTGCCTCTAACATTACTGAGGGAAAGTGGGTGAATATTAAATCTTTGTCCATTTTATACTAATGTCTGAAGGAACACAGAGAAACTGACCTTCCCATAGCCCCTAGGTGTATTGGTCATGGGGTACAGCTGAAGGATGTCAGTCCTTTTTTATTATTGAGTTTTAACAACATACAGTACAACAACATAATAAAACCACAATCATATCATGATACAGGGCTTTACCAAAGAGTTTGAGGCCTGTTCCGTGTAGAGAAATCTCATTTCTACATGCTGTCAAATGTTACCTAGTACTCTTTCCAAATACAATTGGGGCTGGAGTTGAAATTCCCTTCTACGTTGATTAGCATTTGCAAGAAATTTATGTCAACTGGAGTAAAAGTCATTTTCCGATCTCAATTCTTCAGTCAAATTTTCCGTTAAGGCAAATTCCCAATTGTTTTTTTGTCTAGACATCTACCAAAGATTCATGGGTGGATATCCAGACTGATGCTATCTCCACTCTAGCCTCAATTCCCCCACCCCTGCCCCCCCAATGACAAGAGTTCTTTATGTAACAGATGTTTGCTTTCTCCTACAAAGGAGAGGCACGACCAGCTTGGAGCCCTGCGTATGTCTTGGCCTGTGATTACTTTTGCCATTTAAAATACTTGAGTCTAAAATTGTTCTATTACTTTGGAGACAATCCTAATGCACCAATTGTACGAGCTGTGGGAATAGTAACATCTGATGCATCAGGTCCTTTTATAAGGCCTACTATTCTGGTTTATGGCTGCCAAGATATAGCAATGAACCAAGGCTGAGTGTTACCTGATGTGTAGGTTGCCTCAAAGCCTTTTTTTTGGACGGAGTTGTCAGAGAAGAACCTGAGGAACATCCTGTTGCTGGAAGAGATAATAGGGTCTGGCTCTTTAGAACCACAGAATCGGCCCAGGACAGGAGCTTTGGCATCTTTTCCATTGTAAACTTCCAGGTGGTCATAAGTGCATTCTTGGTGGCTTTCAATGTCCAGCTCCCTGACGGTCTGAAAAAGAAAACGCATTTACAGGGATGGTAGGAGAAGTTACACATTATGCTTGTCAGCAACTTGTTTTACTGATGAGCCGCTGGGTTGCACACCATCTTCTGAAATGAAATGTCTGGCTGGTCCCACGGCCAGAGCTATTGCGTCCTAATACTTACCCTCTTGTCACTGAAGTTTTCAATAGAAAAGCCAGATCGTATCCCCCCAGGGGCAGATTTGGCTCTAAGGCCACCAGCTGCAGAATCCCAATGAGCTTTGAAAGTTCACTTAGAAACATCAAACCATAAGGTGCATTTGGGAAGGCACACTCTGTTTTCCGCCAAGGAGTTCCTGGTGAGCATGCTTTGAGCCAGGTCACACGGAGGCCTTATTGATATGTTATCCTCATACCTGCTTTGTTGTGGTTGTTCCTACACTGTTCAAGGCCTGGTTTCTACATAAAGACAACCCTGAGCATGGGTGGTTGTTGAATCATGGGTTGTGGCTGAATTGAGGGCTGTTGTAAGGTGAAAACCCTGTACTATGGTTTAACTATGGTTTGTTTGCCATGAACAACCCAGGAAGAGAACCCATGGCTTGTTGTTGGGTTGTGAACTCTGTGTGGTTCCTTGGTTCACACATAATGACAACCCATGATTCAACAACAGCCCACAATTCAATGACAATCCATATTCAACCCATAGTCTGGGTTGTCGTTATTTGCGAACTAGGTCAATGATTCTGTCCCTTGTAGTAGGGAACACTGCATGGTTTCTATCATGTTTGCAACTCTTGGGTGTCACTGTCATATTGTACAGCCATGTAAACTATTTAAACCATATGGGGCAGAAGCTTTTAGGAGGAGACTCCAAGATTTGTAGCCAGGAGAAACAGGTAATAAACTATTCCAAAACTAAGGTGGTAGTTTTCTCTAGGAGAAAACACCTTAATAAATGGTGCTTAGATGGACATTTGATTGAACAATGTGCTAACTTTAAATGTTTGGGGATACACTTTTCATATAATGGCAGTTGGAAATCTCATCTAGAGGCAGCAAAACTTTCAGCCTGGAGAACAGCAAAAGTAATTCTATCTTATGGGAGACATAAAGGTGGCTCCCTAGTAGTCCCTGTTCTGAAGCTATATACAGCTAAAGTACTCCCCCAGCTTCTATATGGAGTGGAGTTATGGGGCCAGGGCTGTGCCCCAACGGCTGAGATCATACAGAACAAGTTATTGAAAGAACTGCTGGCACTCCCCCCTGGGGTACTCCCCCCTTTACTAAGATTGGAAGTTGACTTGCCTTCCATTAAGGCAAGAATTCACAAGGCAATCATACTTTATGGGAAAAGACTGATGCATTTTGAGGAAAGGAAACTGGCGAAACAATGTTTCACAGAACAGCTTGCAAAAGGCGGATGGGCTTGCAATTGGTTGGCACTGTCACATTCTTGTTTGGAGGATGCTCAAGTTCTTCTGGTCCACAAGGATTTTTTTTTTTATCAGAAATATAATTTTTGAGGCAGATTTCTATGAAAATGCACTTGCTAGCCAGCAGCAGGCCTTCTCCCCATGGTTTAGCCATACTAAGAGAGAACAGTGCTTACCACAGTATTTACAAGATCTGACTTTCCCTACTCTCAGAAAGGCCTTTACTGCCTATAGCAACCTGGAGGGGAAGTATAAATGGGTTCCCTACGTCCAGCGGACATGTATTTGTGGTGCAGGGGAGGTGGAAGATGTAGTACATTACTTGTTACGCTGCTCCTTGTATAAAGATATTAGGGATCATTTTCTGGGAGATCTTCGGAGAACGAACAGGTTGACCCACTGCTGATATTATCTGTGATCTGTTAGCAGATCATAGCAAAGCAATTGCAACATTAGCTGCTGCAGCAGCTCAAAAAGTCCGCCAAAATTTTCTAAAGAAATCAGGTGTAGATTGCAGAGGGGACCGCCTGCTGTAATTTTCTGTTATTATTGCTACTAGAGTTTGTATCATTTTTTCAACAGTATAAAACTCAGCCTTTCCTCTCAGTTTGGTTCTTTTATAAATTCTCTCCCTATGTAGTATCAGAGCAGTGCTTGAGACAAGAGATAGTGGCAACCATGCTGTTCAGGTAATGCTTAAATTGGGACTTGGCCTCTTCTGTTTGTTATGTTTATGTTCTTTTATGGTCAGCAAATGACTCTCCTTCCTCCCATGCAAATTCTGGCATAACAGTCCATCGCGGGTGTGGGTGAGATTAGAGAGCAGTTAGTCTAAATACAGTTTGGAACTTAATCTGATACATACATTTATTTATTTTCTAATGATCTTCTCTTTGGCACATTACCAGTTTGACACGGTGTCCTGGCGTAGTTGTGACTGCCCAGGTGCACTCCTTCTTGCTCGGGTATTTATCAGGCCAATTTGGGCTGGTGATGGTTGCAGTGATGGATGTCAGCTTGTGATCACAGCCGGCTGTAAGAAGTAGGGCTCAGTAAAACAAACCAGTGCCAAAAGCCTTCTTTTTCTAAATCCATCCTACCTGTCTCTTTACTGTACCCATCGAATAGAAGATCGCCATAGAGCTGTCAGCAAATTGGTCTCAAAGATACATAGGAAGCTGCTTTCTTTGGGTCAGACTATTGATCCATCTAGTCCAGGACAGCAGATCTCTACGGGCTCAGGCAGAGGTCAAACTGAACAATTTTCTACGCTGAGAGAGGTGTACAAAATTATGAACGGGGTGGAGAATGTGGGTAAGGAGGTATTTTTCTCCCTCTTCCACAATAGTAGAACTCAATGGGGCTACCCCATGAAGCTGACTGGTGGGAGATTCAGGACAGATGAAAGGAAGGCCTTCTCCACACAGCACATAGTTAAACTATGGGATTTGCTAAGACGTATAATGGCCACCAACTTGGATGCCTTTAAAAGGGGATTAGGCAAATTCTTGGAGGAAAAGGCTATCCATGGCTACTAGCCCTGATGGCTATGTGCTACCTCTAGTATCAGTTTATCTGATTTTCTGGCCTGTTGGCCGCAATAAAGTTGATTGATTGATTACCTCCAGTATTAGAGGCAGTAAGCCTATATATACACCAATTGCTGGGGAACATGAGCAAGTGGGTGCTGTTGCACCATGTCCTGCTTGTGGGTCCCTGGTCAAGAACTGGTTGGCCACTGTATGAACAGAGTGCTGGACTAGATGGACCCTTGGCCTGATCCCGCATGGCTCTTCTTATGTTCTTATATGTATGGATTTATCAGAAAAGGGTTACAGCATTAGCACTTGGAGATCTGCCTGGGGAGGGGGGAGGGGCTTTTTCACCGAGAACACCAGAGGACCCACCTTCTTTGCAGTCGTGCTTGTTGTCATGCAGCACAAAGCCACTCCGGCACTGGCACTCGTAGCTGCCGAAAGTGTTCAGGCACTCGTGCTGGCATCCACCGTTATCCTTCGAACATTCGTCCTTGTCTAGGAAAGAAGTGCCATTTGATTAGCAGGCTGCCCCCTCCTGAACATGGTTGTCATTGCAGGCGACAAAGGGATGTCTGGATCGGCTGAATAATTTGGGAACTGGGAAGTCTGTCCCAGTGTAAGTGGGCCCATGGCATGATTTCTGTGAGATTAAAGCCGCCTTAAAATCTGTGTCTTACCACATGCATTGAGCCCCCTAGGAGAATGAACTTTGGGCCGGTTTATGCAATCAGCGGAATGAAATGGTAAATAGCATTTCCCAAACTGTAACAGATGGTGGAGGTTTAAATGCTCCCCTTCCCTTTACAAATTCCCTGCACATAGTAAAGTAGCATGTCAAGAGGGAGGAAGAGCCTAGCCTTCTCCCTGACATGTTATTTCCCCACTTGATTCAGCTGATAATATAAACTAGCCTTTTCATACCACTGCTTGCCTCTTCCTTGGGTTATATTATGCATGCAGTTCCTATGCTTAGGCCGGGGCCATTCCACTCTTGCACCTTCTAAGCCTGTTCTCAGAACATCTTACGTCTCCATGCAAAAGACAGCTACCAAAGCAACAAGCTACTCAATCTCAGCAGCATCCAAATTCAGGAGCACATTTCGGGGTCTGTCTCTCAGTAGCATAAAACAGGATTCAACAATATGAGTAGCAAGAGTGGTGGTGTAAGAGGAAAGTCAAGCTGTGTCCGTCATTCTAGCTGATGATACCTCTACATACAGCTGAAGTCACACAGCATACACAGAATGGGCATAACCATTACCTGCTTACTGAACAGATGAATGAGGAGAAAACAGACACACGGACAACAAGGAGATGCAGGAAAGAGACCAGGACATGGTTGTCCCTCTTTACTTAACAGAAAATGTCACAGACACAATAAAAATGCAAAACAAACTCAGCTGGTCAATGACAAACCAGGGGGATCTAAAAACAACAGGGAATTCAAAATTGAAAACACCAGCAATCAGTTCAGTCAAGTAAGGACTTCGGGAGATCTGTTGGAGCGGGTGGGGAGGATGAACAGGGCTGCTCTCTTGATGGCAAACGCTCCAAGCTTAGGACAGGATGAAGGAGAGGAGGTTCTCCCTGCCCAGGGGGGGACATAAGGAAGAAGGTTGGATGGACTGGTTCTTTTGGAGGTGCTGTGTAGTTCCTGAGAAACAAATACAATGGTAGCCAAGTTCAGTGTGGACTTTGTGTACGCTTCTTCAGGCGGAACTTCAAGCCCGGAGGACGCATTTTTGGTAGCTGATTCTTTTCTGAAACGAGAGAGGGAAAGAGATGGAGAAAAAAAATGAGAGGAAATTAGTTCATGTTGTCGTACAAGGGGATCTGGGGTCGGTGGGGAAAGAAATATAAAGTTTTTAAAAAAATAATTAGATGGAGGGACATGCAGTGAGAGAGGCCATACTCTTACAGTACATATCAGAAACAGCCAAATTAAAAAGAAGCTAAGATATAGAAAGAACACAGTTACAGGAGAGAGATTGCATAAAGGAGTCTCATTAAACTCTAGAAGAAGCCAGAGGGGATCTTAGCAGATGATTCAAGAGAAACCATAATTCTAACACTTCCAGTCAAGCTTCAACTGATGGCTGGTCAATCAAGGCAACCTTGGTATGGATGATCCACTTAACTGTTTAGAGCATTAGAGCAGAGACAGGGTTGGGAGACCTGGGAAGGATGTTACACAACCCCCAAGAAACCTCCTTAGAAAATGAATAGAACCTTGTCCCTGTCAGACTGACAGAAACCCCAGAGCACTCCTGCGCTGAAGCCTTGGGTTGAGGAGCTCACAAAACTGTCGACACCAAGACTGAGCCTAACAATGTGAAGGGAACTGGGATTTCAAGAGCTTTGGACCAAATGCGGCAGCATCAGGAGGCTCAGGCAGATGTAACCCAGGAGAGGAGGAGTGCTCACCTGGAGGTCCCCTCCAACTTAGAAGTGTAGTTGCAATGGGTTTCTGAACTGGCAGGATGAAAAAAGGACCTGAGGATGGAGCAGGAAGGTCCACCGTCTGCACAAATATTTAAGCAGCTGTTCTGTCATTGCCAGTTCAGCAGCCCATAGGCTGGGAGTCCTGGTGAAACTGTTGTCCTAGCCTTACAGGTTCTTACAGGACACACCTCTTGGGAGCCAGCTCATTCACCTCCCCGACCTCTCGGCAAAGGCCTTGGGCCCTGCCCTTTAAAAGCATCTACACCTCTGCTTTGCCTGGAAAGACACAATGAGCATCCCACTCTGCTCTTTTGGGGTGGGAATCCAATGGGCATAAGAAGAGCCCTGCTGGATCAGACCAAGGGTCCATCTAGTCCAATACTAGTTCACACTGTGGCCAACCAGCTGTCAACCCAGGACCCACAAGCAGGATACGGTGCAACAGCACCCTCCCACCCATGTTCCCCAGCAACTAGTATATACAGGCTTACTGTCTCCGATAGTAAAGGTTGCACCTAGCCATCTGGACTAGTAGCCATTGATAGCCTTCTCCTAAAGGAATTTATCCGACCCACTTTTAAACCCATCCAAATTGGAGGCCATCACCACATCTTCCGGTAGTGAATTCCGGAGTTTAACTCTGCGCTGTGTAAAGAAGTCCTTCCTTTTATCTGTCCTGAATCTCCCACCAATCAGCTTCATGGGATGTCCCCGGGTTCTAGTATTATGGGATAGGGAAAAAAATGTCCCTCTCCTGTAATACTAGAGTATGCATTCTGGTGTGGGCTGTTTATTATTAATGGGCGTGTCTGCTGGCAGGGAATCTTCCCACCAAGAAGATCTGATGTTCCCCTTTAAGGAAGAAGTAACTTTTTCACAAGCAGACCTGGAAGTGTCAACTTCAACCCAGGAGGAATTTCAAACTGCACCAGCTTTTCCTAGGGCATATCTCAGGAAAATAGCATATGTGCTAATGACTCCCTAATAACCCAATGGCTCTCTTACCTGAACTATCATTCCTTCAGCACAGAATGTATTGGAATTCTTTGACTCGCTGCATCCTAGGAGTATTAATGGATACTTTGATCTTGAAATGGCACTGATATGCAGCTACTACCTCTGACACAGAGCCTCAGCTACATCCATAGTGCAAGATCAGTCACACACAGAGACACACACTACGTGCAGATCCCAAAACACTGAAGCACATAAATGTACTCCTGAGGCTGGGGCATATCTGATTCACAGGCCAACAAAAAAAAACTTGATATGCAGCTACTTATGGGCAAACAACGATATAAGTAGCATTGCACAATGCTAACCTGTAATGATCTGTGACACCAAGCAGGTGTGTTAGGATACCTGCTGACAAATATCACAGTTTTACGGCTGCTTAACCATGCTTCCAGGAATGCAGAGGCACATAAAGAGGAACCTTACCTGAATAACTGAATTTGTGGGACAGCAGGTTGACCAGATCTCCTGATGAACCATCAGAGAAGCGCCTGCAGCACTTTCAGTTGGTCATGTATGTTCTTGGTTGGCAGAAGCTGTATAGAATTGCTTGCTTACCATCTCTCATCGGCCTGATTCTCCACACGAGCCAGGTCTTTCTCAAGTGAATTCAACATCGTTTCATCTCCCAGCAGCTGCTTCTGTTTTATTTTGGGATAAGGGGATTTCCCCACAAATGGGTCTTTGCTAGGATATAAGGGAGCTATTGAACGTTGGCTGGATCTTCTGCTCTCCTACATGGCTTTAACAGCACCCAGATCCTAGGAAGGTCCAGGGGAACTTTAAAAGAGAGTCTAGGAGCTGCTCTTCTGTTATTGTGGGTCTTGGGGCTACATTGTTAGTAAACATAATGGACAATGAGAGTTGGGATGACAAATGGCTTTGGGCAGGGAATCCAGTTGTGGGTTCATCCCGCTGTAGGAGATCTGCAGTTGTGGGGCCTGCGTGAGAAGAAGCAAAAGGGAAGAAACTGGTTTATAACTTCATAAGCCTGGTGTTTTCAATCTTTGCAGACACAAGATTATTATTTCTTGCATAATTCAGGTCTTCCCAGGGCGGTTAACAATATTGATAAATATAATGCAAAGTATATATGTGTTTGTGTGTGAGTGTATGCACAGCCAAAAGATTACAGTTAGCAATGGGGGCTTTTTTTGCTGTTCCTGCTGCTGCCATTTGTTTTATTTTAGTTTAAAGATCTACCTTTTATCCCAACCTACAAGTTGAGCCTGTGTTTAATTTATTGGTTTATATAAATGCCCATCTTCATCCTCTCTCCTTCCAAACATTTTCAAACGTGATGCTTAAAGTGGTTCTTGCTTAAGCAGGTCTTAATGTGAATGTAGAAACATCCATTGGCCAGAATGCTCAGCTCAACGCAGATGCCCCATAGGATAGTCATAATAGTTGAGCTGGAAGGGGCCTATAAGTCATCAAGTCCAACCTCCTCCCCTGTTCAATGCAGGAATCCACCTTAAAGCATCCCTGACAGATGGTTGTCCAGCTGCCTCTTGAATGCCTCTAGTGTGGGAGAGCCCACCACCTCCCTAGGTCATTGGTTCCATGGTCATACTGCTCTAACAGTCAGGAAGTTTTTCCTGATGTCCAGCCGGAATCTGGCTTCCTGTGATTTGAACCCATTATTCTGTGTCCTGCACTCTGGGAAGAACAAGAAGAGATCCTGGCCTTCCTCTGTGTGACAACCTTTCAAGTACTTGAAGAGTGTGATCATGTCTCCTCTCATATCCACTTTCTCTTCTGCCTGAAGAATAATCAACCCCCTCACACAATTTAAGTTCCAGGTGTGGAAAAGCTCTCTCTTTCCACTCCATCTTTCTGTTCCTTCTAAAAAAAGGGGGAAAATAGGTCTGCATGTAACCCAGATGTGTTTCATGAACGACCCAGTTGAAAGCCAAGGTTGTGAGCAACAAGGCATCTCTGCCGGTTCTCATGGGGGCTGCAGGTGCACATAGCAGAAAAGGAACCTATAATTCATTAGCTGCCAAGACCTGCAGTCAGTGTTTTTCATGCCACGTGTGACAGGGTGGTGCAGGCCACTGCTGCAAAGTTCAACTGGGACACTAAGCAGTGCCGCTACAAACTAGATAGATTCTTTTAGATTTAAGAATATGCAAGCTTTTGAGTTATAGAGAACTCCTCATCAGGCAGTAAAAAGCTGATCGATACGAATAGCTCTTCTCATCTTTATTGCTCAACTCTAATGGCATTTCAAGTCAAGTTTGTACAAGTCTTGCACTCCTCATCCAGGGGCATAATACACAACCCATACATCTTCACCCACTTTCTGCTCTGCAATTCCCCTGCACCTGCTGTGCGGATTATAGGGGATCCACAAAGGGATAACAGAATGCTTGGCGGGTCTGGAGCAGGAGGGGAAACCAGGCACGTATGCCTTAAAGCACAATGCCCAGAACGGACCTGATAATCCAAGATTTTTATTTAACAAGATCACAGCTGAATTCCCAGTTATATCTACTAAAAAGGGTGTATGCATTTCCTTTTAGGACTAGGAGAGAAAAGTTATAGTGAAATACGAAAGTGCACTGCAAGATAAGGGGAAACCCACGTTCAGATGCCCTCCACGACCTATGAATGTTGCTATTCCACAGTGTAGTTTACCTTCCAGAGTTTACTGAGAAGCTAAAACACTGCTCCAAGCTCTTTGGTGGGAAACAAAAGAAATTAATAGCAACCAATTAATAATGACCTACCAATGGCGAGCTGACAGCATTGTGACAAGCCCACAATCTAATCAGAGAAAATACCTGCATTTGTAACCGTCTTTGCTCTCTTTCTAGCTATGATTTCTGCTTTGGAATTCAGTGCTACTCAGAAGCTTGAATACTCCTTTACCAACAGCTTGATTCAATAAGAAACAACTCTCACATCCCTTTTGTCTTTTGTCTGCAAGGCCTATTAGGGACAAGGCAGGATACAAATTTAGAGGCTGTCCTGGTCTTGAAGCATCCTCAGACCTGCATGGCCAAATAAGGCCTCTGCTCAGGTGAGTCCCCCTGAACTAGAACAAAGAGGAGGAGAACAAGGTACTCACCCGGCTGCCTCTGCGGTCTTGTTGGCTGAGTTTTATTCTGGGACGCTTCCTGGCCTCTTGATTGCTGGGTGGCTCCTGGGTACCTTACATGCTTTGCTTATATTTAAAAAAATAAATCAGACATACCACACTCCAAACCCAACCAATGGACGTCTGGTCTAGCTGAAAATTCTCCAGCCACCAGCTCAAGAGCACCATCTACTAGTAATGTGAAAATTGCACGTTCGTTAAAAGCCAGGTTCTCCTAATGTCATACGGGAGGATTGTTTGGTGTCAAAGGCCTCATCTACAAGAATTTGCCTTTACGCCTGGTTAGGCGATTATGCGCATATTCGCAGAAGCGCATTTACGCCTAATACCTCTGTACGAGAGGTGGCGAAGCGCATTACTGGACGACCGAAACACGATTTAAACTGTTGACATGCGGAGAATCGCTTGTTCACATAGTCAAAATGCGTTTTAACGGCTGGAGCAAAATAAAACTCGCTATTTAACGCGCATTTGATAATGCGCATAAATGGAGAGAAAACGCGCCTCTACGCCTGATTTGCGCTCCGTTCTTGTAGAGGTAAAATTTTTAATGCGCCTTGAAAGAGCTTTAAATGCCTCTTGTAGAGGCAGCCTTACAAAGGAAGGGTGCAGAAACCTTCTGAGGCAATGATTCAAAGTTTTCATTGGCTTTCCTCTAATTTTTATAGAGGGTGGGTATGAAACAACCGTTTTTACTACACATCTCCACCTGACGCATGGTAAAGTTCTCTTTAACAATTGGAAGGTTGATACGGACAAGCCATAGGGTTACTTGCATTCTGTGGTAAGTTACCACTTTGTAAAAGTTTGGGTGTCCAGCAGAATCAAGAAAGATCATGTGCATGTATCTGCTTACTTAGCACACAATTTAAAGCAGGCTCATAAATCTGATTGGCCTCTATTTTATAGGTAGAGATGGTCTTGAAAAGGGATGCTTCCCAGGACTGAGGCCTCAGCAGCAAATAACCCAGTAGCTGGAATAATGACAGATCTCCCCATAAATAGGGAACTAAATTTCTTAACTGTTTGAGAGTTTCTGAGGCTTGTATTCTTCTGCCATCTACTTTTTTTGACATCACTGGAATTTTTCCACATTAAGCCACCTGGGGCTGCTTGCGTTTGAAACAGTTTAGATAAAAGTTGCCCGAAAACCAACTATTCTTTCGTTGCACTGATGTGAAGGTAATATAATAAAACACGGAACGTAAGACGACATAAGCAGGTAATGGTTTTCCAACATCCTCTGCCTTCTCTGAGGCCCCAGCAAGGACAACAGTTGCCTGGCTAACACGTTACAGAATGGTATTTTACTCTAGCAACTGTTGGGGGGGGGGGGGGGAACTGGCCCTGGCTTACATGCTGCGCACAACACACTGATCATTCCTGCAAGGAGGCAAACAATCTTCAGGGTGGACTGAAATCCATGCCTAGTCAATCCAGAAAAAAGTGGGGTTTCCCCCTCACCTATCCTACATCAGAGGGTGTCACGGCAAGTGGTGAGAGGCAGAAGGTGCCACCAAGCAGCGCAAAAGCCACGTTGCCTTTGTAGATGGTCAGAAGAGGGGGTGGTGCAATGCTACCGCCAGGTGTGTAGTCGCTGAGAGTGGAAGTTGGTAAAGGAATACATTGGTAGGTTAAGCAGAGTAAGGTGTGCAGCGCACAGGCCGAAGCAGCAGCATGCTTGCGGAGTACAATCCCCTGGTGAGTGTTATGCAAGTTAAAAAGAACAATGCTAGAGGATGTAGTGCCTTAAGAAGGGAAGTCTGGCTTGACGTGGAAATGGAAAGCTTTGAGGGCACTCAGGGACTAAGAAGATCACGTCTGGCCCTCACCTGCCCCCGTACTAAGAGCCAGCATTTAGGCCAGGTTTTATCATGTTGGGTATGTGATCTCTGGGGATTAGGGGAGCACAAATTGGGGAAGGACCCGGGCTAGAAGTGTAGGAATGTGACAACGTAGGAGGCCCACATACATAGGAAACTGCCTTATATTGAGTCAGACCACGGGTCCATCTCGCCCTGTATTCTCGACACTGACTGGCAGCAGCTCTCCTGGGTTTCAGACAGGATTATTTCCCAACCCTGTTTGGAGATGCTGGGAACTGAACCTGGGACCTTCTACATGCAAAGCTTGTGCTCTGCCAATGAGCCACGGTCTTCCTCTGACTTGCCCAGGACTTGCCCTTCCAGCTAGTACTTTCTGGGCTGTGCAGTGCAGTGCAGTGCAGGGGAAGCCAAGTGGGTTTCCAGGTAGAAGTCCTGCTAAAAGACCCCAAAGGGTCTGTTCCAAAGCACATAAAAAAGGCAGCTGTGCTGGTCCAGGAGAAAATGACATCCGAAATCCAGGGTTGAGCAATGCCTTTATCAGGACCTACCAAAATGCTACCAAATTATGCAAGCTTTTGAGTTCTTCAGAACTCTTCATCAGGCTAGATGGTGCAAAAAGCAGGATACGGCGGAAGAAACAGCCAGGTCCCAAAATTTGTTATGACCTGAACCGGAACTCATGTGTTTCACCCAAGGCAAGAGGCAGGTCAGCGTTAGACAGCCTTTAGGTGATCAGAAATGGAGATCAACCATTGCTTTGCTAGGTATAATCTGAAACTGCCACACCTAGCACTGATTAAGGGTGCAATCCTAGGCATTTTTGTACTCAAAAAAGTCCTACAACCCCCAGCATTCCGCAGCCAGGGAAGTAGGACTTTTTGCTGTCTAAACATGCATAGATTTGTGCCCTAATTCATTCAGACTCCAAATCCCCATTTTAAGCCTTGGTCTGTCTAAATGGCAGGTTTCATGGCCGCAACACCTGGCCAGATTTTTGGACTTTGCAGCTTCGTTTGTACTCCCTAGCCTGATGAAGAGTTCTGGAGAGCTCAACTTTGGCTTGGTCCTAATAAAGCTACTGCCCAACAGTGCCACAAGAAACCTGAAGCTCTCCAGGGTCTGGTCACAAACTATGGCAAAACTGTGATTTAGAACAGGGATCAGCAGAAGGAAGATCTCCAGATGTTTTGGACTTCAACTACCAGAAGCCCTTGCCAATATGGCCAACAGTCAGGAATGTTGAGAGTTGAAGCCCAAAATATTTGGAGATTCTAATTTAGATAGACTTGGCCTTGGATGTCATTGAAGCTGAGGGTTAGCGTTTCTGTCATTTCCCCCTACTTGCATGTTGAAGCATGTAAAAATGCAGGGAGAAAGGTACCATCTTTTGTAATCTTAGGGCGGTCAGCTGCAGGCTAACATATTGAACTGGCAAAGTATATTGGAGAGGGTCGGCCAGCTGCCTGTATTAGGCTGCAAACCTACAAATAAGGTATTATTATTTCCCCATATTGCAGATGGGGGTTGTGGGAATGGGAATGAGGCTGAGAGTCACTTGCCTAAGGCTACTTAGTGAGTTCACGGCAGAGGCAAAATTCGAACCAGTGACCTCCTGATTCATAACCCAGCCCCTTCGCCACTCTGCTACACCAGCTCACTGAAATAGAAATATGGGACTGAGTGACAACCAGGGGCTATGTGTTCAGGATGAGTGTGACCTGTCACTTTCTCAAAGCATTTTTAATATTGGTGGGTTCACCCCTGCCAGATTCATTTAGGTCACCCCACCTTCTCCAACCGGGTGGTCTCCAGATATTTTGGACTGCAATTTCATCATTCCTAGCCAATATTGCCACTGGCTGGGAATAAGGGGAGCTGCAGACTAACACATCTGGAGGGCACTCGTTTGGGGAAGGCTGAGGTCATCCAAGCTGCACCGCAAAGAGCAGCAGAAATTATAGCACCTGCCAGACATGGGAGGCATCACTCACTTCATGATCAATAGCACTCACGTAATACATTTGATAGAATCTAATATGAAGGAAATCGGTAGATTTCTTTTTATCATCAGCAGAATACTAATAGGCGTTTTCTGACTGCCACTGTACTGGTTATTCTAACTCGCCTTAATTTATTCCTTTGGAAATATGCACATAAACAGGAAAGAGAAACATCACCAACTACCACTGGGGTAGTATTTGGCCATGCATACACAAAGTTGGAGGGAAAAAAGAGCATGATGGTTAAGCCAGATTTCCCATCTCACTTCAAGCACTGTATATACAGAATATCTTATTTTTAAAATATATATATATATATACAATTGCTCAAACTAGGAGTTCTTTTGCGATCCAGTAAGCATTTGGGACAGACCCTCAGCTGGTGTAAAATGGAGCAGATCTGCCAGGATTAAGGAAAATTTGCACCCAGTTTGAGAGTCGGATCGCACAGCCTCATTCTTATTGGTGCCCAGCTTTCCGTTGCAATGACAACCCCCTTCCTCCAGGGGGCATGCCGACAGAACGGAAGCCCAAAGTTCTCCTTCAAAGAATGGAGTGCCTCCTATTGGGAGGGATCAAGGACTGCACCCTCTAAACACAGGTAAGGGTATGAGGGGATTAGTTGCTGGAGTGAGGGGAAGCAGGAGAGAGAAAGAGAGAGAGAGAGAGAGATCCATGCCTTTGACGGGCCAAGCAGCTCTACCTGAGAAGAAATGAGCTTTGAAGCCTTTCTTGGAGACGGTGTTGTCAGACTTGAACTCGATCCGCATGTTGTTGTACTGGGAGGTGATCACGTCGGGCTTTTCGGCCCCGCAAAACTTGCCGTGTAGCTTGGCCTCGGCGGTGAGGCCACTGCGTACTTCCACAAAGTCGTACTTGCACACCTGCGGAGAAGGCAGGCAGACAGAGATCATTCGCAACAATTTGGGGAAGGGGGAGGGCCAGGAAGACGGACAGAAGTGGCCAGAACACAAGTCAGGTCTGCCCCACCCACCGCTGGAAAGCGTGTCTGATATTGAATTCGGCCATCGGCCTAAAAGAGGTTCTGCACCCCTTGCATGAAGGTCACCTTTGATGGCAGGGCCTGCCCAAGACATTTTGCTGCCAGAGGCGAACGAACAGATGGCGCCTCTTCCATTCCAGGTTCGGAAGCTGATTGGGCTGGCAGATGAATCTGCTTTCTACTCTGATGAAGAACTAATGCCCTCCCCTGCACTTGAAGGCAACAGGCTGGATTAGGCGGTGCAGAGCAAGCCAGGTGGGCACACAGCTGTCTCCTCCAACACCTTGCTTCTGCTTCCCAGCATCTGCCGTATGAAGCCATGGCCTCCCTCAGCCTAATGGTCCTGTTCCATGTTCACGTGACAAAGGGATATTTTTATATTATTGGGGGGAGGGGGAAGAGAAAGGGAGTGGGTGCTTGTTTTTTGTATTAATAACTAGACAGAACAAAAGAACGCAACAATGTTTTCCTTCACACAAATGTAAGAAGAGCCACGCTAGATCAGACAGAAGGTCCGTCAAGTTCGGCATCCGCGTCCCATTGCCGTCTGTCAGGTGCTTCTGAATAGGGCTGGCCTTACTATCAGGCAGCAGACGCTGGGAGGCGGCAGCAAGGCATGAGAAGAAGGTGTTGTGCATCCAGCATCCTGCCCCTAAGGTAGCTTGCTGCCTTCAGGGGCAGTGGAGGATGCTGTCATATTGCCAACGCTGAAGAAAGATTCATCTGCCGGTCCAGCATTGTTTGTACCTGGAATGGGAGGGGTGCCATCCTGTTCTTTGCCTCAGGCAGCAAAATGTCTTGAGCAGCCCTGCTTCTGAAAAACCCACTGACAGGCAGTAATGCAAAAAACAAAGGCAGCTGTGTTGGCCATAAGAAAAAATCAATTTATAGTGCAATACCTTGATTAGACCAACTGAAAGATCACCAAAAATGTGCCAGCTTTCATGATTTCTCACCTGATGAAAAGATCTGGACATCTCGAATTCTTCTTGCATGTTTTTTTGTGACCTTTCACGTGGCATAATCAAGGTATTTCACTAAATGGATTTTGGTATTCAGGGTTGCCCATCTCTAAACATGGAGGTTCTATTTAGCCGTTATGGCTAATAGCCACTGATAGACCAATCACCCTCCATGTAATTCTCCAATCCTATTCGAAAGCCGCATAAGCAAGCCAGTAGCCATAAGCACACCTCATGACAGTGTATTCCATAGATTAATTATGTGTTATGTGAAGGGACTTCTTCCTGTATTGATTTTAGTACCAATTTTATTAGGTTACCTCAAGTTCTACTATTACAGAAGGAGGAGAAAAACCTGTCTCTCTCCACATTCTCCACCCCACACGTAATTTTATTCTTCCATCCTCCCCAACAGATTCATCCTTCATCACTCGTTCTTTACCTGATAGAGATCTGTCACATAGAGCAGGGCCTTTTTGGTGTCTGCCCCACAAATGTGGAATGATCTTCCTCATAGATGTGAAAATGTACTTCTGGCCCTGAGAAAGCAATATAAACCTCACAGACACCCTCTACTTTTTAATCCCAGGCAATGCACAGTATCTGAACATACTCCTACCTAAACAAATGATGTGGGGCTGTTAGTGAAAAAAGTTCTGTTTAAAATCAAATACTCACATCATTGCCCTCCGTCTCAAAGAAGTCAAACTGCAGAGATATTCGGTACTGGGTGGGTGCCACCAGCTGCCAGATACAGTTCTTGTTGGGTGGGTATTCCTTTGGCCATCCGGGGCTTGTAATGGAGCCATTGAGTTTGGTGAGGAACCCACCGCAGGCAGCTGCAGGACAGGGAGACCCCAATGGACTGGTCATAGGGGATGCATGAAACGAATGCCCTGAGCTATCATGAGTTGGGCATTACTATGTAACTCTATTCTGACACAGAGTGGGCCTGTTCAGAAAACACGCTAAACCATAGTTGGGCTGCTAAACATTTTGCAGCAAATTGTTAGTGAGCATATTTAAACTGTGGCTATGTAGCGCCAATGATTAGGAATGGTTCACATGACACGCTAAACCATAATATTTAGCTCAAAATGCTAACCCGCTGTGGCTTAGCATGTTGTCTGAACAAGGACATTGAATGTGATCATCTTTCAGATCTAAATGGCTTGGGACTGAGATATCTTAAGGACCACCTTCTGCATTTAATCTGTTTGACATTTGAGGCCCTGCTCCAAGTTCTATTGGTACACAAGGTTAAATGGGCATCTATTAGTAGCAAGGCCTTTTCAGAAGTGGCACCAACTTCGTAGAAATGCCTCTCCAAGCCCCCAAACAATACTCCTTTAGGTACTTGCCTAAGACCTGTATTTTCTAGAAAGCTTTTTCAACTTTGAAGGTATCAAGCAGTAATTTCTGTTACTACACTGTGAGATGCTAATATATGTTGCTGAGGTGGGATTATCTTTTTATTCTACTTGCAATTGTATATCTTGTATTTGGGCTTTTCTACATGAGGCGGTTAACCCGCTGAATCTACTTTTGGTTTCATGGCGGAATTGACATCTGAGCATGACACAAGAAATAGTTCCTTTCCTGCTTTTACACTACACGACCTTTAAGTGGCACTGTGGTGTAGCAGCATAGCGTAAATGCACATGAGGAAATTGTGCCTACTTTCACTGATCAGAAATAATACCCCATTTTTCCTGCTTTAAAAAAACTCTCCGAAACTGCTGTTTACAAATAGAAGGGAAACTGGAGGGTCGCAATGTTATCTGAAGAACCCATAAACAACCCTGAGTAGGACATAACGAGCGCACAACAAATGCCCCTTGTAAAAAAGCTCTTTGTTTGCTATTTTATTGATTTTAGATGAACTGCCCAGAGAGTTTGGCAATTGGGCAGTATAGAAATAAAGTGAATAACCTGCCTGGCCACTGAGGTCATCAGAGGGCATGCTCCTGGTGATTCCACACGGACCTATGGCCTGGTTGGAGTCCATAGGAGAAGAGCCTTTAGTATGGTAGCCCCTTTCCTATGGAATTCCTGGCCTTGGGAGTCAGGCAGGCAGGTGCCAATCTTGTGTTGCTTCCAGCGCCTCTTGGAAACATTATTTCAGGAAGCTTCCCTTGAGTGCCCAGAACTTGGTTGTGTCAGAACTTGGTTTCTTTTTAAAAAAAAATTTTTTTGATTTAGAGTTTTTATTCTTTTTCCCCATTTGCTGTTCACAGCCCCCAAAATCTTCTGGATGTGGAGCAGTAGAGAAACATAATGAGTAAGTAAATAAATAATAAATATGTTGCAAGCCGCTTTGAGTTTCTTTTAATAAAGAAAAGCGGCATATAAATTCTTAAATAAAACCAACGCTGCCCCATCATCTCAGCCCCAGTAACGAAAAGGAGAACCTCTGAGGCTGGGAAGCCCCATGTCCCAGATACTTACCCTCACACCTGCGTTTGTCGGAAGCCAACTCATAGCCAGGGTCACAGGCACACTTGTAGCTGCCCAGAGTGTTCACACACCGCTGCTCACACCCACCGTTGTTTGGTCTTGAGCACTCGTCCACTTCTGGGGTGACAAAACCAGGGAAGTCTCAATATGTCGTTTGCATACACCTATCCTACCCTCTGTCTAATTCTCCACTGCTAAGTTTCATTTGGTCTGTATCCTCTGCTTCTGTTCGATCTGCAAGCCCTGTGAGTTACAGAGTTAGCTATCTAGATGGAGAAAGAGTGTTTTCTGTTTGGCAAGGAAGAAAGCGAGAACCATTGGACCATAAAGTAGACTATGCAGGAGGAGAAGTCTCCTGTGGAGGCAGAAAATAAACTGGTTCTGGGAGTAAGAGGCTGGTGTTCCCCTCAGCCCAGTGAAAATATGAGGGTTTTCCCCCCATAATAATAATAATTATTATTATTTATAACCCGCCTCTCCCTCCGGATCGAGGCGGGGAACAACAACAATATAAAAACACGAATCACAAAACAGTTAAAATTAAAAAAAACAAGAGAAAATACATCATTAAAAACATCTTAAAATTAATCTGGATAGGCCTGCCGGAAGACAGCAGTCTTCATGACTCTCTTAAATTCATGAAGACTGCTAATTTGTCTAATCTCCTCCGGCAGACCATTCCACAGTCTGGGAGCGGTGGAAGAGAAGGTCCTCTGGGTAACACTCGTCAGCCTAGTTCTGGCTGACTTGAGTAAGTTCTTCCCAGAGGACCTTGTGAAGTCTGCCTCCCAGTGGCCAAAAAAGGCAACACCCCCATCTGGACCAATTTCCCAAGAATATGTAAGATGAAGACTGAACGTTCGAACGGGTGTGCATCTCTTGTGTCTCAGGGTGCCTCTACAAGAGGCATTTAAAGCTCTTTCAAGGCGCATTAAAATTTTTACCTCTACAAGAGCAGAGTGCAAATTGGGGGTTGAGGCGCGTTTTCTCTCCGATTATGCGCATTATTGAATGCACGTTAAATAGCGAGTTTTAATTTACCACGGCCGTTAAAGCACATTATGCCCATGTAAACAAGCGATTCTCCGCATTTCAACCATTTCAAAGCGCGTTTCATACTGCCGGTTATGCACTTCACCGCATGTTGTTTACAGGAATTAGGCGTAAAAGCGATGGTGAGAAGATGCGCATAATCGGACAACCAGGCGCCAAACCGAATCCTTCTAGAGGGGCAGTCAGATTGCAAGATTGAACAAGCTGATCTGCGAGATCAACTCCAAGTACTTGGCGAGAGCACCAAGCTCATTCTACCCTCTTTTGATAGCAAATGCTCAAACCACTCATAAGGAATCTTTCCCTCTCCAATAGAAATCTGTTACCCGCCGGGGCAATGCTACGTTCCAGGACTGGGATCGGTGGAAACACAGTACCTTTGAAGAAGTTGACGGCAAAGCCAGCCTTGTTGATGGAGCCATCTGACACGAACTTCATCCATAGCTTGTTGGAGGTGCTCTTAATGTCATCGGGCTTATCGTAACCACAGTACCTTCCAATCAGATTGCCTGACTCGGTGTTACCGTCCCGGATCTCCAGGTAGTCGTAAGCACAGCTGTCATGACGTTCAATCTGTGGGGAGATTGATTGGGGAACAATGAGTCTTCATGCACTGTTAGATGGGGGTACGGCATAGAAGCTATAGAGCAGGAACTAGGTCAAATTTAGCTTGAGAACAAGCTAAATTTGGTCTATTTACTGATCCGTAGTGGTAAACAAATAATTGCTTTTGTTTTTTGCTGTTGCTGAAGCAGGGACGGGAGTGGTGAGAACTGCACTGTGGGTCTACTCTGAGTGAAGTCAGTGTCAGGAATAAGATTTGAGTTTCTCAAAGGCTGCTCTCAAAGGCTGATGCAATGTAAGCATGGACTTAACTGGGGCACTGAGATCCTAGAAAGGGTCTGAGGGTCAAACTAGACTGATGTCAAATGAATCACTGCACTGAAAGGCAAATAGCAACCACTGGGGAGGGGCTAATCGCTACCAGGGTCACTGCAGGCTTGCCTCCCAATACAAACAGCAGCTTGAGATAAGCAATTTTCACTGGGACTGTAGCAGGGGAAGAAAGGGTGAAACCTCCCTTCCCTGTCTGCTACAGTCCTGACAATAATCACCTGCCGCTCCCCCCGCCCCCCAGTGGCTGCTATATGCCTTTTTCTTTAAGTGCGCACATTAAATGCAAAGACACTGCGGCTGAATTCGGACAACACAATAATAAACTGGGGGGGGAGGGAACAATAGTCAGTTGTATTGACTATTGTGTCATCCGAATGCTGCCATAGTCAACTCAGCGCTGATCCTAATCCACACCACAGTTGATTATTTATTACCATGTTTTGTGGGGAGTACCCCCTAGATGAACAACTGTAAAGTTGATTATTACCCCACCGTTGACTATCGTGTTGTCCGAATTCAGCCTGCATCTACATTGGCCATCAGAGTTGCCAGCCTTGTTACACAGGAGGTGGTAAATGCATATCACAGTTTAGTATATTGGGAGTCCCTTGGAAAGTAGCTGAAATCCTTCTAGTTGCTGATGTCAACGCCTTTGGTACCTCAAAAGACAGGAAAGAGAGGCCCACGTGGTATCCTTCTGAGACAGTGATTTTCCAGATACACAGTTTATTGGGCCGGTAGTCATCGGGATAGTTGGGAGACTGGATGTGCCCATTGTCTTTCTTCACCTCTCCCCCACAGATGGCTGGAAGGAGAACATAAAGAGATGCACCCCAGCTAGAAATCTTGCGACTCCCTGAAGGGCACAAATGCATCCAGAAAGAAGCAAGGCCATATGGAGGAAGAGGCTTCTTACCAACAAACCCAAGGGAAGCTCCCCTGGTTGTCTTAACACATCTAAAGAAATTGCCCCCAGGAACGCCAGACACAGAACCAACAAGAGGTGGAGGCCGGGAGATTTGAGGGTTCATTTAAATATATTATAAGCTGCCCCTTAAAATTATCATTCTGGTTTCCAGCAATTTGAACGGGTTTTCCACCACCCCCAGCTCTGACCCTGCCCTCTCCTAATCTGGAACTCTTCCCATCTCTCAACTTCAAGGGCTCCCACACAGGGCTTTTATTGTGCAACCCCCTTGCTTTGGTCATGGCATTTTATGGGGGTCCAGGCGTCATCTTCCATTTGGAATCCTCCCATGTTTTCTCATTGCTTTGTCCATCCTTTTTCTTACCACTAAAAATCTGTTAAGGAGGGAAAGACGGAGTAGCTGCAACATACCTTTTGATTGTTAGAGTCAGAGCAGGGAGGACTGGGGTGGGGGTGGGGGTCATTCCCCACCCTAATTAATTTGATGGACAGCCCACTCCTGCACGGGAGGCCCTGTGTCTGGAAAGACTCTAACTATGCAGAGATTCAGGGGGGAAAAAACAGTACCTTCATAGACTGCAAAGAAGCCTTTGCCGACCCAGTTGCTGCTGCTGCGGAATTCAATCCAGAGGCGGCTGTCGGTCGAGTGGATGGGTTCTGGAAGTTTGTTCCCACAGAACCTACCTGGAGAAAAACCAAATGCTTTCTTGCGCATGTTGCTCCTACCTCTACTGCTGTGTGAAAGCTTTACCACTTCTTTCCTTTTTTGATTGGTCCAATTGGCTATCTAACCCTAATCTCTATTCCCCACCCATTGCCCCAAACTCGAAATTCTTTGAAAACTGGAATCTTGGAAGCAGAAAAAGCCCACAGAACATGGACACCCACCCACCCACGTAACTTGATTTGCACAATTTATTGCAAATTCAGAATATGAAACCGTACAAAAAAAGATTTAAGAGCTGAAAAAGCCAGATAGATGAAACAACACAGATAAAGTAAAAACTATATTCTAAAGGACTCTTACATCTGCCTGCAGGGGCATAATGAAAACAGCGGTTTGGTTCTTAAAGCCATGCCAACTTACAATGTAAATTAGATACACTTTTTAAGAACAGTGAACCACTGGGCAGGTAGCCCAGGATAGGAGCAGATTCTACAACAAATATAGTCTTCAGATCAAGATGGAATTTCCTCCCAAATGATGACTTGTAGACATTTCTAATCTAAGGGCTTTACTGAGCACTAATTCGTTGACATTAATTATACACCGGCACAATACACTCACTGGCCTGGTTCAGATGACGTGATAATCAACCGGGGGGGGGGGGCATGGGGGGGAAACAATCGTCGGTTGTGTTACTTATTGTGTCGTGTGGAGGGCAACACACAACTGACAGTACGCTATTTGGGACACTTAAACAATGGAGAAAAACAACAGGCTTGCATGTTGATTATCCCGAAATCTGTTGTTTAAAGTGTCGTGTGTTGGGAACCCCCCTCTCTCCGTGTACTATTCTGTTTGTCCATACAGTTCGCCGGCTGGCATGCTGGGATACGGCCGGAGGACTGAGGGAAGGGGGAGGGAGGAGACGCAGCAGCCCAGCAGGATGCCAGGGCTTTCAGCCACGTGATGGGGGGAGGGGCAACATGTTGCGTGGCGGGTGCTGCCATGGTGCCGCCAAAATAACGCACGGTCAGTACGTTATTTCCCCTCTGTTGCTTAATATGTCGTCCGAACTCAGCCATTGTATAGGGTCTTTCCCAGACTGCTGTTTCTTTAACTAGATAGTTACCTATAGCTGAGTAAACCTACAATATCACCTGCTGTCAGCAAAAGAAATAACAGAGTGCAATGCATCATCAGTGGAGCCCAGGACCTGGGCAACGATGAAGGAGGTGTTAATTATTTTAGAGGAAGTATAATTACCTGTAACAAGTGAAAATAATGAATGCTGCACAAGTACAGCATTGAACATGGGAAGAAAAGGTGCTGGCGATCTCTCTCTGTCTCTTTTTTTTTAGCTAGAGTGAATTTTCCAACGTTCATCTCTGAACTTCAAAAGGAGAAGAAATTTATTATACTTCCAAATTGTCACTACCCCAAAGACTTCCCCTAAACAGTGAATAAGATGAAATATAAAACCAAATAGCCAGTGGAGTGGAATGGCTAAAGTGTTGGACTGGGAGCCAGGAGATTCGGGTTCATGGAAGTTCACTGGGTGCCTTTGGGCCAGTCACAGACTCTCAGCCCAACCTACCTCACAGGGTTGTTGTTGTGAGGATAAAATGGAGAGAAAGAGGAGGATTATGTATGCCATCTTGAGTTACTTGGAGGGAAAATGGTGGGATATAGATGCAGTAAAATAAATACTGGACAGAGGTTAGCTAGTTGGTGCTTCACAGATGGATTGGTAGATGAACTTGGGAGTTTCTTTTAATATTAAAATCAATGCCTCTATGAAATCTAGCCACATGCCATGGCTTGGCCATGGAGATATTCCTATTGGTTACCTCGCAGGGTGGCCTTCCTCCAGAATCCGTCTCTCACCTCCACATAGTCATACCAGCATAGCCGACTTCGGTACAGATCCAGGGATGTAAAGTTCAGAATGATCTGGGAAGCAAGTAGAAGTTACAGGTACTAAACATTAATTACATCAACATGATCCATGCACTCTCCACTGATTTGAGGATAGTAGCCCAGTAAAACTGGTAGACAACATAATGGTTGCTGTTGGACTGGACAAGAACTTCAAGGATCAACAGATGACCTCCTGGGAAGAATGTGGATATTCCAAACATGTACAATATAGAACTTAGTGGCAAATATGCCTTCCAAAAGAATTTTAACTTTCATTGTACACAAACTGAAAACAACAGCATAAGCTCCTTTCCCTCATGGTTAATGAGGTGTGTGTGTGAATATATGTGGGCAATATTCATTGAAGGATCAGATATCAAAGACATCTCTGGAAGTAACAGTAACAGACAGGTGTTGGAGGTGTAACGGTGGAGGAATCTTTGCCCATATATGGTGGCATTGTAATCCTGTTTGGGAACATTGGAAGAAGATAATAAATAGCATCAGAGAAATTACAGACAATTAACCCCAGCAACTACACTCCTGGGTGATACTAAAGAACAGACCCCTAGAGATTTAGTGGTCATGGTGAGTTATATGTTAATAGCTGAAAGAATTCTCTTAGCAAAAGCTTGACAATCAACATGCATACTGTCTCTACTACAATGGAAAAAGAAGATTTGGACTGCCGTGGTGATGAATGAAATAACAAGTTATAAGTTGTTATGGGAAGGAAGAATGAACTCCTTCTAGACTTTACAAAAAGTTGGATAATATGTATTGGAATAGCTTCAGGCCAGGTGATTAAGCAACTATAGGAATGCTATATATATGCTAAGTGGAAGTATTGTAACTGTCCTGAATGATTGTATTGGGGAACAAAATTATGTATGCTGTATGTGTGTGTGCATCAATAAAAGAGAATTCCTCATTCCCTTGTTTTTCTTTTCCTTTGATTAGCACACTAAACCAAATTATCTAAAACACCAAACTAGACATAAACAATGGACACTGCACACAATATATGTGGATAGGGCAGAAATAGACTTACTGCCTCAGATACTGGAGGTAGCACATAGCCATTAGGACTAGTGTCCATTGATAGCCTTCTCTTCCAGGAATTTGTCCAATCCCCTTTTAAAGCCATCCAAATGGGTGGCCATCACTCCATCATGTGGAAGTGAATTCCATCATTTGACTATGTGCTATGTGAAAAAGTCCTTCCTTTTCATCTGTCCTGAATCTCCCACCAATGAATCAGCTTCATGGGAGGACCCCAGATTCTAGTATTGGGAGACAGGGAGAAAAATGTCTCCCTGTCCACCATACATTTAAACCTCATTCAACCATACATTTCTTCCCTCATTCAACTTTTTCCTAAACTAAACAATCCCAGCTGTTGTAACCTTTCCCCATAGGGGAAGCAAACCAGACCAAACAGGAAATCTATCCCAGCCCAGGTCTTGGAACCTCACCCTCATTGATGCCTAATCCATTCCTTTCCAAGCCAATTCCCAACCCAGGTTAGGTTTGCCACCTTTTTATAGGCCAGCCTCCCCCAACCTGCTGCTTTCCAGACATGTTGGAATGCAATTCCCATCATTTCCAGCCAGCATGGCGAATGGCCATGGAGTGGCCATCAGGTTAGTGAAAGCTGTTATAGGCCATGTTCCTCTGCCTTTAACAGCAATCTGCCATGCTGGAATTTAGCAAGTGAAGCTTTTCTCATCGCTTTATCTCCATGCCAGCAGAAGCTTCAGCTTAAATTCCTGTGCATCTGGCTGCTGTTAAAGTCACACGAGCAGATGCAATTAAAGGTAGCAACCTGATTACCCCTGGAAGTTGTGAGTAGTATTAACATCCGCAAAGAGACTGAAAAGTATGGCCCCTCATTACTTGCTCAGCTTTTCCCTTTTAGGAATCTGGGTCTGCACTTTTGAGATCCATTCAGACCTAAATAGTCCCAGGAGCTCGAGACGAAAAACATCTGAAACCAAATTCAGCTCGCTGACTGTTGAAGTTGCATGTGATCTTTTGTATTTGTGGAAAGCATGTGGATTGCTGACATTCCTGGGCCCAATGATTAAGCTGTTCCGAGCCAACAGTCCCTTTGGCTCATCAGTCTAGAAATGATCCCAAATCTCTGTGCCAGAGTCAGAATTTCGCCAGAAGGGCCACTTGCTATTCCAAACTATTAGGGACAAATAGCTAAAGTGATGAGGAAAGCTTCACTTGCTAAATTCCAGCAAATTTCTCTATTCCAGAGAAACAGATTGACATTTTCTCCTTTATTTACCAGGCTTGCAGACGAGAACCAGAATTTCCTGTTGTTTGTTACGGTCACCATACCCAGCGTTTCTTGTAATGCCGTTTTGAACATGCAGCTTTCTTCTGGTTTTTCCCTGCCAATGTTTTCAAATCATGGGTGGGAAAATGTGCTATCAGAAGCAGCCTTAAGAATGGGCCAAAGAAGGGAGAGACGTTGGGAAAGAAAAGCAGAGGGGAGAAAGCAGAAGAGGGGAGAACAAGCCTCAGTTCACAGATACCCAACCTAAACTGTAGATGGGTGATCGTGTTATGTAGGGTAACCATACGGAAAAGAGGACAGGGCTCCTGTATCTTTAACGGTTGTATAGAAAAGGGGATTTCAGCAGGTGTCGTTTATATGCATGCAGCACCTGGCGAAATTCCTTCTTCATCACAACATTTAGTGTCAGTAAATAAATATGATGCCCATGGTCTAAGACAGGAATGGAATAGAGAATTGGAGTGTCCCATTTTGCCTAATCAATGGACTGTTGTCTTAGCGTCTGGATCTGAATCATAGGCTACGCAGTATTCAGCAAAACATTTTGTTTCGGGTTTATTGGACCCCACAACACCTCTTTAATAAGAGTTTGTCTAACTTGCATAATTGTTGGAGATGAAATGCACCTAATGCTTCTTTAATCCATATGTTTTGGCAATGCCCAATAGTTGCCCCCTTTTGGGAGGAGGTTATAATGAGATAAACTTTGTACTGAAACAGTCTTTAATATGGAAGGATGTGCATGTCCTCCTAAACTACCTACTGGTTTCTTGGAAGCTAATTCATGGTCAGTGCAAACGGATTTTCAGAGCCCTTATGACAGCTAAAAGACTTATATAATTACATTGGAAGGACAAATGTTTACCTTGCGTAATGCAATGGACTGAGGACCTAACAAAGTTCTCCCATACAATCTGCCCTGCACGCTCAGGTCCTCTGGGAAGAACTTACTGCAGTCGGCCAAGACTAGGCTGACAACCGTTACCCAGAGGACCTTCTCTTCTGCCGCTCCCAGACTGTGGAATGACCTGCCAGAGGAGACTCATCAACTTAACAGTCTTTTAGAATTTAAGAAAGCCATAAAGACTGTTCTCTTCCGGCGGGCATATCCAGTGGAATTTTAGAATGTTTTTAGGATGTTTTTAGGATGTTTTAATGCAGTTTTAATAATGTGTGCCATGTTTTAATCAGTTTTATGTATTTTATCATATTGTTGTTCCCCGCCTCGATCCAAACGGAGAGGCGGGTAAGAAATAAATCATTATTATTATTATTATTATTATTATTACTATTATTATCAACATTTGAATGGGTGTTATATAGACACCATTTGTGAGTGGAGAAATACATGGATATTTGGTCTGCTTTTCTTGAAACCTATGCATAACTCTATCCTCCTCTTTTGTTGTTGTTAAGAATGGTGTTTCTGATGGGGGTGGAGGAGAAATGATGACATTCCTATGCATGTAATGTTTGTTCTTTTCTTCTTCTTTCTTTTCCACGATTTATTTTCTGTTCTATTTCATTAAATTCACAATAAAAAGGTGGAAATGGGGGGGGGGGGGTGGAGCTGCAGGAGCCCTACCCTCTTTTGTATCTGGTCACTCTAGTATAGCTCCTGCAGCTTTAACTGTTGCGATGAAGAGGGGATTTCACCAGGTGCTGCATGCCTACAAACGACACCTGCTGAAATCCTCTTTTCTATAAAGCTGCTACAGATACAAGAGCCCTGTCCTCCTTTCCATAGGGTCACCCTATGTCCCATCTTTTCTTGCTTTGGTGGGTCCTGTACGGCACCCACGATTGCTGATCACATAACTCATTGTCCCTCATGAGAAAGATGGCCATGTAAATCAGCTCTTGGAAGGAAATAAATAAATAAATAAATAAAAAGCGGGGTTGGGGGTGGGGAGAGAAAAAGACAGACTGGGAGGGGCAGAGATTGTGAGACAATTCAAGTAATACAGCAAACAGGTGCATTGGACTAGCAACTACCTTTTCTCCTGGGGTGACTGATATTCTCCAGATGCAGTGCATGTGTGCAGAATAGCCATTGGGAAACTCGGGTGAGGAGAAGTTTCCTTGACTGTCCTGCAGAGTCTCTCCACAAGCTGGGGGGGGGGGGGGGAGAAAATAAGACACACACACACATTTAACGAGGAAGTTAAACAACAGCTGCGAAGCTGCCCATCCTATGCTATCCCCCAAACTAACACCTTCAGTGAAGCCAGATGGCTCTAATTTCAGGAACTGCATGTGCTGTTTCCACAGCCCAGTCCAGGAGAATGACTTGGTACAGTTAGGTCACAGGGACCCTGGGGAAAACAACCTGCCTGTATCTAATACATTTCCTTTGCAAGTAGTTGCACACCACAGCGCTCAGCTGGAAACATGTTAATGAGATATTGCTATGTGGGCATGGCCCTATATAATCAGGATTGCACGACATCCACTTCCCCAGAACAAAATTCTGTTGATTTCCGCAACCACCACCACCACCACCACCACCATCCTGCATTGTGCAAATTAAGCAATTTTTTTTAATTTTGCATAGTTTCTTCCCCTCGTCATGGGGAAGAGCAAGGAACAATGCATGCCACTGAAGGCCTAGGACTGGACTGCTGGAAATCCTGCTCATCAACACCCACTAGAGCTTCAGGGTTTCCCCCAATTGATTGTGCCATACTGAGCGCCATCACACAAGCGGTTTAATGCACTCTTGCCATGTCTGGGATCTGGTCTTGCAGCGTGGGACTCACATGACGCAGTCCCTGTCCTGCACCCATCTCGTCTCTTTTCCTTTGTTTTGTGTATTATTTTGGTGCGGGGAAAGTCTGGATTATTTTCCCCAAGCAGATTTAATGCACTCGTAAGCCTCCATGTATTGCTGTCCTCTCACTTTTTCCTTTGTTGGGGGCATGTGCTTTGAGAGAAAGGGCAAGGTGGAGTAGAAGAGCCAACAAGCGAAAGGGAGGTTTCACGGTGCAGCACAATACCACAAACCCACGTGAAAGGGACCAATAGCTTGACACACTTATGAAACGGAGGTAAAAAACGCGGAGGCAAACCGGGGGTGGGGGGGAATTGGTGTAATAGAGCCCACTTTCAGTTTCAAGGCTATATTTGCAGCGTTAAGGACTAGAAACTTGCATTGAAAAGAAATGGATATTATCAAAATAATACTGAATTCTATGCCCAGTGATAATTGAGACACCTGCCTGAAAGGATTGCAGCAGAGTCTGGCTTATCCTCCTAAGCAATCATATCCCACAGGAAATTGTCACTTATTTCTTCGCCCTTGTTTTGCTCCTGAAATTGGCTCATTCAAGATAAAGACCCCCCTTCTTTCCTCAAAATATCTATAGCTTATTCTGCAGCTGTGAAGGTAGCTATGGAAACCTAACCTGATGCCATGTTGCCACAGTGACGGAAGCCCGGGACTTTAGAGCAGGCAATCTAAACCTTTACAAGAGTTCTCGTGTTCTCTCCTGTTGCCTGCCTTTCCTTCTTTTTGCAGCAAAGCACCAGGGGAGCCACAATCCTCATTCTTCCCAGCCATGCCAGCCTGCCAGGTCCCCCAATCCTAGCCAGCTCTTAAAATGTATCCAAAAATGCCAGTGAAAGCTTCCCATTCACAGCACCCGCACCCTGGCTGGTGGCAACGACCAGGCTCCAAACCCTTGTGAACATCCAGGCACGGGGGTCACCTCCCCTACATTGCCCTGTCTCTAGCCCACTAGCTCACCAGCTGCGACCACGACGGCCCTTTTAGCTCAACACCATCTGGAGCCAGTGCGGCCTACCATCTGGAGGCCACATGAGCCGACTGGACGAGGCTTTGCTTCAGAGGTTGAAGGAGAGCAAGATCTCCGTCAGCATTTCCAAAAAGGCTCAAAAAGCGCCTCGAGAAAGCAAAAGGCAAGATCATCGTCTTGCACAAAAATATCTCTCGCCTTTATAGCTAAAGGCAGTGACGTTTCCTCTACCATGATTCTGCGCAAGTGTAGGAAAACAGTAGAATTTGGTTTGTGGCTGCAAGTTTTAGCACCTTGAGGGTTTGTGTTTTTTTAAAAGGGGAGTCACAGTGGTAGCGATAAACTTGAAATTGTAGGGCTAACTACACATCACACACAAACACGTAGGGGAAAATCCTGATCTCCTTTTTTTGTTTTTTAAAGCAGCTTAAGGAGGACCTGGTGATATCTCTGAAACATAGGAGCGCTATTTAGGATTTCATTTGGTCAGGACGTGGGATTTCTATACCACGTATAAGTTATTCATTTATTAAGAACTTTTCTATTCTGCCATTCTGCTAATCGGACACCAAGGGGCTCACACATAATTAACAAACTAACAATAAAATCCCAATACAATCCAAAACCCATTTAAAGAAAACCCATGGTAAATGAAACAGGAGCAGTAAAATGACCAGTTCCCCCTCTTTCCCTTGACTAGCGGGAACAGACTGAGGCTACGATCCTGTACACCACAATCTTTTTGGAGCTCGGGGCACATTTGGGAACTTACAAAACTACTGTGGGGGATATGGCTAGGGGGAGAGAAAGAGCGAGGCTAGAGGCTGGGAGGGAGAGGGAAAATCAGAGAGGTAAAGAGGCGAAGGGGAGAGAAACAGTGGGGCTAGAGCCTGGGAGTAGAGAGACACAGCCAGATGCAGGGGTGAGTGGGTGAGAAAGAGCAAGGCTGGGGCTGGGAATGGAGGGAAAGAAGCCCAGGGACAGGGAAGGGAGAGAAATAGAGAGGGGAGAAGTTGGGAGCAGAGAAATAGCTAGGCTAGAGGCTGGGAGGGGGGAGCAAAGGGGAAAGATCTGCAGGGACAGAAGAAGATTGGATGAGGCCAGGAAGCAACTTTTTCCTTCTCTTTGTGCCGACTGAACAGCTGATCAGCAGCAGGTTCAGGAACAGGAAGGAGAACTTGGTGCCCTAATGTTTTTATAAAGTTTTTTTTTATTCAAATACTTTTGGGGGGGGGTGGAGAGCTTCACAGACACCCCAGGGGCACCAATGCATCCTTGGACACCTTCCTTGGTGCCCTCCCCCTCCTAATTTTAATTCTTTGAAAACTTTAAAATAAGTGTTATTGGCCGCTGGAATCGCTTCAGAGCAACGTGAGGGCCTCCAGCCGCTGCCATCTTCATTTCTCGTGAATGATTCTGGGCTCACAGGAATCCTTAAGGAATGGAGTCAGAAGATGGCAAGCCCATACATTCCTCCGCAGCACTCACAGCCATCAAGAAAACAATGGGGAAAAGAAAACAAGGGACGGGCTGTTGCTGCTGTCTGGTAAACTGGGAAGAGAGCCACCAGGGCTCAGAGAGGACAGGGGGAGCAGGAAGGGCAGAGGGATCAGGGAAGCCAGCAGGGAGGGGGATTGGAGGACCAGTGGGAAGCCAGTCTAGCGGGTTGGGGAGGGCTGTGTACTTGCATATCGGGATGGATGGGGGTTGCCTGGGTGTGATGAAGAGAGGAAGGGCTTAGGGGTGATCCAGATGGGGGATTTTGGAGGGATCCTGATGTTGCATGTACTGGCAGTATCTGTGTGTAAGCGCGATGGGTACATGGGGTGCTTGAGCATGTGTGAGTGAGAGTGTATGTGTATGAGAGAGGGAAAAGATGGCGGGAGGAGTTGGCTGGTAGACAGGGAGGGGAGAGACGAAAACACTTCTGTGAAGCAAGCTGAAAACTGTGGGTTCAGAGGAGCAGTTTAATGTGTTGGGGCACAGCCCTCACCTCTGGCCTTGTACTCTGTCGTTTGGGCAGGTCACCTCTCTACGGCAGCTGGCCACGCCTCCCATGGCAGCCATTTTGGGCTGGCCTCCAGGACAGCTTATCAAATTACCAAATGTGCTCACGAGCTCAAAATGGTTGGCCAGCCCTGCTATACACACTTACCTGGAAGTAAGCCCCATTTCACTAAATGGGACTTTCTCATGAGTAGACATGCTTCAGACTGCACTATGCATTACGGGAAATTGTAATTACGTATGTGTTTCATTCACGTAATTTGCCAGCCACAGAATTCAATTTGTAGCGTCTTCAGGTAAAGATGGGAAAGATCCTGGCCTAAAACCCCTGAGAGTGACTGCCAGCCAATGAGACAATACTGAGCTAAATACGCCAAGACTCTGATTCATTATAAGGCAAGCTTCCTATGTTCCTATGAAACAGAAAATATGATCTGCAGAAGTAATTAAGAAAAATTGTCTTGGGCCTACTTGTACCTTCATGATGATTACTTTTCAAATCAAACAAACCATCTCCCTTTCTTAGGAGCAGTTTTAAAGAAATACAGTTTCTCCTAATGAGAAACCATAAGTTTCTAAGCATCATCCTGATCTTACACAAAATGCTGTTGCAAAATGCTGGTTTAAAAACAGAAAGCGTTTTGTGAATTCGATGTCCAAGAAGAGTTTTGCTCTGAATTAATTTTTAACTGTGAGAAACTGCCACACAAACAAACACAGAAAGCGATTAATTTCTCAGGAAATTGTATTTCCAAACTGTACCATGTTTTGGCAATGACCTTTGGACCAATGATGTTCATTATCTTTGTAATCTTATTGCTACAATGCCCTGGGGGCCAGAGGGCCTGTGGGAAGTTGGGGGAATTTCATTGCCTGTTGTCACAGGGTGGCTTTGGACATGACAACAAGACAAAACACGACTGACTCATGCCTCCTCTGAACAGAGTCTCATGACACATGGGGTGAACATGCATTTCCCTGGGGGAGCAACAAGCATCTCTAGGCTTTGGACAAGGCATGGAAGTGCGGCGAGAGGAGCTATGAGTCATTCATGTGCTCCTCTGAATCATGTCAGAAGCTACCCAGACTCTCATTGCAAAGGCCAAAGCGATCACTATTTAGGACTGGCTGAATTCGGACAACACAATAAACAACTGGGGGGGGGGAACAATCGTCAGTTGTATTGACGATCGTGTCGTCTGAATGCTGCCATAGTCAATTCAGCGCTGATCCTAATCCACACCACGGTTGATTATTTATTACCATGTTGTGTGGGGAGTACCCCCTAGATGAACAACTGTAAAGTTGATTATTACCCCACCATTGACTATCGTGTTGTCCGAATTCAGTCACTGTGTCCGATGGCCACCTATATCTTCTAGCATTTAACATCAGAAAGGATGGATCTTGGGTCCAGTGAAGGGATAAAACATCGTACCATTCAGCCTCATGTCCAAATACCACTGTGAAAAGGCGGAGGGAGGTGAGCATCCAAGGCAGGTGCTCCAAGAAGAGAAATAAGTTCTCAGAATGCAAGAATAAACGTACTAACGAAGAAGCCCAACACGTTTCAACCTGCCCCTTGTTAAAGGCCTTCTTCAAGGGGTAGAGGAAAGGGTGCAGAGTTTTCTCCTGTATTATTCTCCTGTATTTATTCTTTTGTATTATTCTACCCAGCAATTAATTGTTTTGCTGTGAAAATTCTGTGGATACCCCCTGAAGAAGGCCTCAAAACAAGGGACAAGTCGAAATGCGTTGGGCTTTTTGTTAGTAAATTTATCCTTGCATCCTGAAAACTCGTTTCTCTTCTTGGTGTATCTACTAATACCACTGGGGACATTTGACAAAGCTGTATGAAATGTTCTGGCCATAGCAGTTACTGGGTGCTGTCAGGATCTGCTGTACTGCCCGGTGTGTAGGACACCCAGATATTTTTTATCCTGTTTTCTTTCTTGTCCTGAGATGTCAGAAGTTGAGAAAACATATATGCTTCTGGCTGATCAGAACAAATACGTTGTGTGCCAAGTTTCATTACTTGTAACGGCTGCTCTTAAAATCAGATAGAATTATATGCAATCACATTTACTGATGGTGGCGATGATCTGATTTGATCCTTTACGGTAGATTGGTTTGGGGCAAGGGGTCTCCTGCTTCTTCTCTCCTCATATGCAACGGCCTTTGGTTTTAAGCAAAGAAAGATGGGCTGACTGATGCTAGGCCACCTGTGTCCGTAATGCTAATTTCATGATAAATGTGACCAGAGGACAGGAAGGTTGCCTCTAGTCCCCCAGGCCTGGAGGATCAGGCAAGTATTGGCATTTTGATGGAGTCCAGCACCCTGAGAGGGATGGGCAGCCCTGGCTTTCCTTTCAAGCCTTGCTCACCTCTACCAAATTACCTTATTACTGCTCGGAGGTGGAGCTGAACATCGCATAGTCTTCAAGTGGCAAAGCCACTGAGGGGGTAAAACGCTGTGCATGCTCAGCTCAAACCCACAGCGACAGCTCTGCCATTTGGAACCACTGCGGCAACACAAACGTTCAGGAGACGCTTGGATTTTCCTCTTCACTTGCACTCACTTGCAGCTCCTTGTGACACGTGATGCGGCTTGTGAGGTGCCGCACACAACGTTCTTTTGTATCCGGCTATCAGAGGAAATAGTAGACCACTCATACCTGCTAAACACTTAGTGGCCCTGACCTCTCCAAAACTTAGAAGAGCTTTTACTTTGGCCAAGTTCAATGTTTTGCCATGCGCTCTGTTGGAAGGCAGATTCCAAAAAAATCCTCACAGAGAACGGGTATGCCCATGTGGGAAGGGGGCAATCGAAACAGTAGGTCATGTTCTGCTATACTGCTATATATATAAAGATCTTAGATCTCTTCTTATTGCCCCGCTTATAGTAAAACTCCCGGGCAGACCGGACAAATTTTATGTAGAATATTTATTGTCAGACTTAGATGATCCAGTCACACTAAAAGTGGCCAGATTTTGTGTAGCAGCCATCTCCCATCGCAGGGAGGTGACTGGTAAACTGCATGAAAGAATGGACAACTAGCATGCATTGTTCTATAGTTATAACCAAATGACACTGTATACATGTAACACAGTTATAATGTACGAGTTACCATTTCCCTATGGGTTGATGACTTGTCTATGTATTCAATTATTAAATGTTTTTATATTATCAGGAGGGTTAATTGAAAATCTAATGTGTAAATATGTTTTTATATTATGATGTTTTATACTTGCTGGTCTTGTTGACCATAATAAAATTTATATTATTAAATTTATTATATTTGGTTTTGCTCATTCTCCAAGTGCCAGCGAAGCTCATAGCTGTGGGTCCTCCGTGTTTGTGTCAGGGTCAGATGGGGAAGCTCTTTCAGTCCAGAGGCTGCATCCCATTTCAGAGAAGCTTCAGGGCCCACATCCCAGTGGTGGGTGGGGCAAAGGCGACAAGGCCAACATACCAGTGTATTTTAGCTCAAAGCTCCTACCGCCAGTAACTACGCCTCAGGAGAGGCATTTCAACCTTTTAGAATGGGAATAATGCACATAAGCTGAGAAACCGTCAGACAATTGGTGGCCGGGAACGTGGCCGTTTAGGGAGGGCTGGACTTGGCCCTTGAAGCTGAAGGTCTGTACCCTTCATTCATGCTTAGAGCTTCCCAAGGCCTAGGCTCCATCTTTCCACCCAGTGGCATCCTCTGACCAGAAGATCCTCCCTGTTATACGTACACAAGCAGCAGCCCCTAAAAGCCAAATAAGATCGCGGCTGGCTCATTTACTCACACTAGGAAGGATGGCCTTGGGAGTGAGATGTCTTCAGATGGCTTACACGGGTAAGCCACACTCGAAGCTGCTGCAGGGGTAAGTTATGGAGGTGTGTGAGCATCTCTTTAGCACATGCGAACTTGGGACTTTGGGACTGCAGCCATATCGTTTTTCTGCCAGGTACAAGGTAGCTGGGATGAAGCCAGACAGCTGCAATTTCTGTGCATTCCCTCACTCAGATTCTCATGTCTCTTCCCCTCTTTAGGGGCCCGGCTGCCCCGCTTCGGGAAATTGGGCCTCAGCCCATTCTTCTAAATGTCTGCTTAATGTGCAGACCTTAATGAAGTAGAAAATGTCCCCCCATAGGGGGAGACAAGCAAATCCCCCCCATCACATATTACTCTGAAAGTGCCCAAAGAGGAAAGCGCAAGTCACTCAGGTGCTTTCTTTTGGCATCTCTTTGTAACATGTGAAGCCACTTTCTGTCAACATCCAAGTCATAGCAGCACTGGTTGGATGGGGGAGAGAGAGAGAGAGAGAGAGAGAAGGCTGGTTAAGCAACTGTAACTAAGTGTGTATCTCCATGGTTAGGTTATGTAGGCAAAGGTCCAGAGCCAGAGCTTTCTGCTGCCCGATACATGGTGTAGCCCCTCCCTCCTTCCCCACTTGTACCCATCACAAAAACGTAGAGGGATTTATTAGAGCTGAGGCATTCAAGGGAGATGAAAGCAAGGGGGTGGGGAATTTGGGGAAAGGGAGCACGTGGGGCAAAGGGCACGGATGCACTGCGCAAAACTTTCGATGCTCAATTCTGCTAATGCCCTAATTCCAAATTTACTTCTCTCTCCACTCACAGGACCATAGGAAGCTGCCTTCTACCGAGTCAGACCACTGGTCTATCTAGCCCAGCATTGTCGACACCGATTGGCAGCTGCTCTCCAGGGTTCCAGGCAAGAGTTCTTCCTGCCCTACCTGGAGATGCCGGGGATCGAACCTGGGACCTCCTGCCTGCCAAGCACGTGCCCTGCCACGGAGCTCCTCCCTGCCGATGCCTGCCTCACTCGCTCTGCTCTTCATGCTGGATCAGCCGTCCATTCAGAAAAGTTCCTGCTGGAGCTGCTGCGTTCCTTACTAGAAAAACAACTCTGCAGTGTTTACAGGCCTTTGTCCTCTCCACGGAAACAGACACCCAGTAGGGGACGGATGCTGGTGAGCTCCAAGCCAGACCAGGTCTTGGGAGTCAAACAGGAAGCAAAAGTTTCACACACTCCCCCCCGCTTGTCTTTGGCTGCTGGTCCCTCGCCTTCTGTTCCGACATCTGTTCGGCTTCAGGAGCCAGGGCTGGCGTAGATTGGCCAGCCTCCAAGGCCTTGGTGAAGAGGGGAGCTCTCCAGCCATCCAGCCCAGGCTCCAAAACCCTGCGTTATGTCATGCTGTTTCCATTCATAAAGCAATGGGAAGAGCGCAGACTGAAGCATGAGGTCAGACCCTGGGGGGATTCTAACATGCAACGGAAGGGCTGGAACATTCCAGGCTCAGCCGCAACAAGCTGAGGTCAGGAGATGGGAGGCAACCCATCGTCTTCCACAGTAGAGTCCCAACGAGGTTGCCTGACTGTGGGCCACTGTGACAAAATAAGGGAGAGCAGCTGGCAGTGCTACGAGTCAATAGATAAGAGGGACTGGAAATATTTAGGGAGATGTAAAACCAGTGCGGGGCAGTGTTGGTGAGAGGCTAGAGCATTGGACTAGGAGTCGGGAGATCCGGGTTCTAGTCCCCACTCGGCCATGGAAGCTCACTAGGTGACTTTGGGCCAGTCACAGACTCCCAGCCCAACCTACCTCACATGGTTGTTGTTGTGAGGATAAAAACGGAGAGGAAGAGGATTATGTACACTGCCTTGGGTTCCTTGGAGGAAAAAAGGCGGGATATAAATGAAATGAAATAAATAAACAAACAAACAAACATAAAGCATACAGAAATAAAAAATACGAGACAAAATATATTATAAGATAAAAGTTTGCAGATTAACTAAATTATGTTTAGAAATACAAGGAACCACCAAGCACACCAAAGATCTGTATTTTCCTATTGGGTGGGGAAATACAAAAGTTTAGTATGATTGGTGGTTCCTTGTAAAAAAAATTTTTTTTTTTTTGAAAAAACAGAGTTTGATCAAGTTGAGCTGGGGGAGGGGGGAAATAGAAGATTTCTGGCCCAGAAAACAGTGGTGGTGGTGAGGAGGAGGAACAGACGCCATGACCCATTGGCTCTCTGACAGTAGAAAGAAGAGGAGGAGGCAATAGCACCTTGTGACAATGGTGATTGGAAGGTAGACTCCAATGGGCCCATGGAGGGAGTCTTGCCCAAGGGCCCTCAAATACCTGATGTTGGCCTACAGATGTTGGCCTACAGCTCTTAGAACTGGAGTTGTAGTCCAACACATCTGGAAAAGAATCAGGATGGGGTCAGCTGCCATATACATTCAAGTACTCCATGCAGCGTTTACCATGATGTAACTACTAGCAAAAAAAAACCCAACCCTAAAACATTCCGGATTAGCAGCAGTAGCAAGGGGCCGGGACTCCTCCTTGGATGGCGTGCAGCCAACCTTACTTACCAGGGCATTTGTAGAGTTTGCGCGCCTGTGCAATATCCCCTTTGCTCAGTCGGGTTCGTTGGCCAATGGAAGGCTGCATCCCGTTCACATTATATTTGGGAAGGATGGTGTCGAGGAAGATGCCCCTAAAAAGACAGCGCAGAAAAGTCAGCGAACGCACTCAGGGTCCCCTGGTCCCTGGTCTTGGCACATCCCGAAGGCAAGCAATATGATGGCCTTCACGTCAGGCGCTCTATTCAGAACTTGGTGTGTAACAGAACTAGTACTGGGGCTCAGGACTGCCTGGAAACGGTAGGACAGAGGTTGCTTTCCAGTACAACAGGGGTGCAGAAACGTTTTCAATCCGAGGGCCACATTCCATGTCGGGGGTCGCACTCCATTGGTGGGTGGGGCCCAAGGCAAAGGGGCAGGGCCAGAAATATCAGTAGCATTTAGCTTTAAACTCTTCCTGACAGCCATTTCAACCTTTTAGGGTGGGAGGAAAACTGTGGAAAAGCAGGGAAATCATCAAATGGTCAGTGTATGGGAAAAAGATGGGAGCCTGGGAAGAGGATGTAGCCTTCTGGGAGGATCAAATTGGAACTCCAGCAGAGAAAGTAAATGTGATAAGGGATATGATCAGCCTTGGGCTCGTTATCCCCGCGACCCTTCCCTGCCGTCCCCCTTAAACTGGGCTAAGCTGGACTAGGGTGACCAGGTAAAATCCAGGTCAGGGCTCATGTAACTTTAACAGTTGTAGAGAAAAGGGAATTTCAGCCAGTGTCATTTGTATGCAATTAGTTCCTGGTGAAATTCCCTCTTCACAGTTAAAGGTGCACGCACTATACTAGAGTGACCATATACAAAAGAAGGCAGGGCTCCTGCAACTTTAACTGTTGTGATGAAGAGGGAATTTCACCAGGAACTAATTGCATACAAATGACACTGGCTGAAATTCCCTTTTCTCTACAACTGTTAAAGTTACTTGAGCCCTGACCTGGATTTTATCTGGTCAGCCTAAGCTGAACTGGAAGTGTGTGTATGTTTGCATGCATGGGGAGAGCATCATAGGGGTCGCACATATGTAACCATGGTTTAGTTGGTTTGGAGAACAGCTTCTATAGGCAGTGACGTGCATGTGTGTGCGATCAGGAATCGTAACTCCTACTGGCAAATCTTTCGAACGGATTTTGAATTACGAAGGAGAAAAGAACCCTAAAGTAATGGCATACTGGCAGCAGGAGACTCCAGTAGTGTTATTATATTGATTAGATTTTGCGTGGGTGCTGGTAAGAGTAACAGTAATCTGGTAATCAACGAAATGCTCATAGCGAGTTAATTTACAGATAGCCTTGGTTTCATGGTGCCGCAGGGTTTTGTACCGGTGTTATTAGCAGGGCACTAAATCTTCCAAGTCTACGTTGCTGTAATTATAACTTTCCTGTGGAGAAATGGAGTTGGGGTAGGAAGTTGAAATCAGAGCTAACTGGAGTGAAAGAGCAGCAGCGGCTCTCCAGCGGCTGTGTTCCACTTTTGGTGCCTCTGGAGGCTGAGGCTATGCCTGCATCAGGCCTACCTAGCTTCATCGTCAGAATCAAGGAATCCACACTCGTTTCCTCCCCAGGGTTCGAGAGCCCACTACCCTTTCAGAAGAGCGGCCCAGCTGTAGAAATCCCATTTTGGAGATCGACTCAGCTGCAGGAAAAGAGGGACGTGAGGCTAAAAACAGCCCATGCGCACCCCTGTAATTAGGATGGCTGCTGTACAGGCACAAGGGAGCGTGAGTCAAGCAACCTCGTAACCTCTGCTGCAGCAAAGAAACCGCCCACGCAAAATTTTGAGAGCCTAGGACCTAGCAGGGGGTGAATTTGACAGGGACTTGGGATATGACCATGCCCCTCCAACATTTGTCAGATGAAAATGGGTACAGCTGGTTCCTGTTACCTATGACAGCTCCTCCACACCTTGGACAGCTCCTTTAGAGTCCTGACTGAAACCTGGACCAGATCCACCGTTCACTCACATAGGAACCTCCACTGAACTACTCCTATGGTGATGAGCCACCATGGTGTGGACAAGCCACGTGAATGTAAGAAGTTGCCTTATATGGAGTCACCATCATTGGTCCATGTATCCTGGCACTGTCTCCTCTAGCAGCATCTCTCCAAGATAGAGAGCCCTTTCTCAGCACTGTTTACCTGAGAACTTTTAAATGGAGATGCTGGGATCTTAATCCAGTACTGTTCAGTCCTTTATCCAGAAATTAAGTATCTCTTGCTTCTATTGTCTCAGAATTGGATAGTTCTCTATTGGAATTATTTCCAGGTCTGAAAGTTTGTGGCTGTCTAAATTGAAATGTCTAGCAACAGGCTGCTCAAGGGTTTGGTTTTTTTGTGGTCACTGTTTTGTGAGTTCTAAAATAGGAATGAAGATCTGAAGTTATTCTCCCAATTCGCCCGGAGTACTTGAGGTCAGCTTTGGCTGATCCGCCAGCTTCGGACTTCCCTGGCCAGGGACAACCTAACCATAGTAGTCCATGTGCTGGTAACTTCCTGATTAGGCTACTGCAATGCACTCGATGTGGGGCTGCCCTTGAAGATAACTTGGAAGTTGCAGCTAGTGCAAAATGCAGCAGCTAAACTGCTCACCAGAACATTTTATAAAGACCATATAACACCTGTCCTAAAAGAATTGCATTGGCTGCCTATACACTTCCGGTCGGAGTTCAAGGTGTTGGCAATGACATTTAAAGCCCTAAACGGCTTGAGGGAGTGCCTCTCCCCATATATGCCTACCTGAGTTTTGAGATCTGTGGGAGGAGCCCTCCTCCGTGTCCCACCACTGTGAGACATACATTATGATGGGACATGGGAGAGGGCTTTATCTGTGGTGGAACACCGGTTGTAGAATACTCTCCCCTTGGGGGCCCGTCTGGTGCCAACGTTGGCTCCATTTTGGCGCCAAGTTAAGACATGGTTTTTATTCTCCAAAGTTGCACATAGCTTTAATTGTTCTTATTGCTTTTAAACTTTTCTACTGGTTTTAGTTTGTTAATGATTTCATACATTTTAGCTGCGTATATTTATTAGGGATGTGCACTGACCCCCCGGATCGGATCGGATAGCGGATCGGAATCAGACCTGGGGGGTCGGATCAGATCGGATCAGATCGGAGGAAATTTCAGAAAGATTGGTGCATGCGTTTTGTGGCAATTAATTTTAAAATAAATAACCAGGAATGCCTATAACTTTGTCATTTTTAAAGTTACACACATGAAACTTTGCCACATTGTAGGTGGTACCTTGGGACCTATGTGTGTGAAATTTCAGAAACATAGGTGCTTGCCTTGTGTGGCAATTAATTTTAGAAAAATGGGTAGTAGAGGGGTAAATACAGTTATGCCTCCCATTTTTTTATTTTTAAAGATACAAACAGGAAATTTGGGCACATTACAGGTAACACTTGGCTTGATATGTGTGTGAAATTTCAGAAACATAGGTGCTTGCCTTGTGTGGCAATTAATTTTAGAAAAATGGGTAGTAGTGGGGTAAATACAGTTATGCCTCCCACTTTTTTATTTTTAAAGATACAAACAGGAAACTTGGGCACATTACAGGTAACACATGGCTTGATATGTGTGTGAAATTTCAGAAACATAGGTGCTTGCCTTGTGTGGCAATTAATTTTTGAAACAATGAGGAAAGAAATGCCTATAATTTTTTTATTTTAAAAGTTAGAAGTTTGAAAGTTGCTCACTTTGTAGATGGATTAGGGGTAGTTGTCTGTCAGAAATTTCAGAATGATAGGTCCAGACATTTGGTGGCTACGAATTTTTTAGATTAAAAGTTACAACAACACGGAGTTTTGACAGATAAAAGAGGGAGGGGGAGGGGGGTGCAATTGACAGCCCAAGCCTCTGTGGAAAAACTTTTGTAACTTTTAATCTAAAAAATCCATAGCCATCAAATACCTGGACCTATCATTCTCAAATTTCTGAAAGATAACTAACCCTAACCCATCTACAAAGTGAGCAACTTTCAGACTTCTAACTTTTAAAATAAAAAAGTTATAGGCGTTTCTTTCCTCATTGTTTCAAAAATACCTTGCCACTATATGCCTGGACCTAGCTTTCTGAAATTTCACACACATATCAAGCAAAGTGTTACCTGTAATGTGCCCAAGTTTCCTGTTTGTATCTTTAAAAATAAAAAAATGGGAGGCATAACTGTATTTATCCCACTACTACCCATTTTTCTAAAATTAATTGCCACACAAGGCAAGCACCTATGTTTCTGAAATTTCACACACATAGGTCCCAAGGTACCACCTACAATGTGGCAAAGTTTCATGTGTGTAACTTTAAAAATGACAAAGTTATAGGCATTCCTGGTTATTTATTAAAAAATTAATTGCCACAAAATGCATGCACCAATCTTTCTGAAATTTCTCACAGATAACTATCCCTAACCAGTCTACAATGTGCCCAAGTTTCATCCTTCTATCATTAAAAATGAAGAAGTTATAGGCGTTTTTGTAAAACAATACTTTGCTATGGGAAAAAGCATTCAAAATGGCGTCCGATCCGCCGATCCGATCCAGATCGGACCTCATCGGATCGGATCGGAGGGTTGGTCGGATTGGATTTTTCTGATTTTGGGGTGGATTGGATTCGGGTTGTGGATCGGATCTGATCCGATGCACACCCCTAATATTTATTGTTTTACATTGATCTGATTTTATCTGTAGGCCGCCCTGAGATCCCAGCGATATAGGTTGGGATACAAATGTTTTAATAAATAAATAAATAAACACATTTCCTCCTGATAAGTCTAGGGGGCAGTGGGCAGACAATGGAGTTGCAGTGTGAGCAGATGCTACACCGCTCGTTCACACTGATGTAGCTCTTGGAAAAGGAATGAGGGCATTGTTTTAGGAAGCAACCAGATAATTGGAAATCCTGGATTTCCCGCTGTTAGCGTAGCGAGCCGCCAGTACTATAGCATGAAATTTTTCCCAGTGCTCAACAGGAAACACAGACAAACATACCAGGGAGAGTCCCTGGGCAAAGAATCTTTGGAATCAGAAAACTGACCATGAACTCTACACAAGGCTGGTACTGTGTGGATGGTAGTTGTTCCCCTTTTGTAGATGCAGACGGCTAGGAACAGAAGGTACAAAATAATGCCAGCAACTAACTCCTTGTATGTGTCCTCTTTGCAGCACATAGAAACACAATGGCTGCATTTGGACAACACATTAGTCAATGGTGGGGTAATAATCAACTTTACAGTTGTTCATCTAGGGGGTACTCCCCTCACAACATGGTAATAAATAATCAACTGTGGTGTGGATTAGGATCAGCGCTGAGTTGACTATGGCAGCATTCGGGCGACACGATAGTCAATACAACTGACGATTGTTTCCCCCCCACCAGTTGCTTATTGTGTCATCCGAATTCAGCCACAGAGTGTACTCCTGAACCTTTTCTAAAAGCTCTATGGAGATGCTTGTAATAAGACCTGGGGATGAGCTGGAATTGGAGATCATGGATTCTCTCCCTAAGTTGCCAGAAAAGATTTGGGTCAGCTGGGCTAGACCATGAGCGCTGGGTGCCAAGGCTTAAGGGTTTTGTTCTCACAGCCGTATAGCAGAAGCAGCGGCAGCAGGAGGTCTTGGCCAGATTTCTACGGCACTTAAAGCGGGGCTGAGTATTACGAACATTCAAGCAAAACAGGAAAATGGATGAAAACATAAACCAAGCGCATAGCCATAGCTCCGCAAGGAATGGTGACGTTTCTATGGAGATACCAGCTGGGAAGGAAAACATGTAACACGTTAGAATGACCTTGTGTGTGGGTGGGTGTGGGGGAGACAGAAGGCTTGTTATGTCTAAGATGGACACCACCTGTTGGCATGGCCTAAGGGAGCGGAGAGAAATGATATGTTTAGGGATGAAAAAGGGAGCTAAAGACAGAAGATGCTTTTCTGGAATACAGGAAGCTGACTTATACTGAGTCAGACCCTTGGTCCATCTAGCCCAGTACTGTTGACACTGACTGGCAGCCGCTCTCCAGGGTTTCAGGCAGGGCTGTTTCCAGCCCTAGCTGGGGAAGCCATGGATCAAACCTGGGACCTTCTGTACACAAAACAGGTACTCTGCCACTGAGCTATAGCCCCTCCCTGCTTCTGAGGGAGGCCTCCACTTTGATGTATCGTCCTGCATCTTGTGGGAGCTCCTCATGGATACAGGAAAGATCTGGAGGATATATTCTCCATTGCCAGGAGAAGCTCTAAGAGAGATTCAGAAAAGCCTGCTAGAAAACATCGTTATACCAAAGCCTGTCTGAGCTCCAAGCAAAAATAAATAGAGAGCGATGGCCAAGATAACTTGAATTCGATACAAGGAAACACACAGGTTCTGCAATAGGGATGGATTTGGGAAGGATCATAGCTCAGTGGTAGAGCACAGGCTTTGCATGCAGAAGGTCTCAGATGAATCCCTAGGAATTTTGCAGAGCAATGGGAATCCTCATCAACGTCACTGCCTTCTGGGATTGCACTAAACACTGTCTGAATATTTTGTAGTCAATAAAGACCATAAGGACTAGAAATTTGACTTATACACACACACACGGTCTATGGATGCTGACTTCCACATCAGATACCATATTTTTAACATATTATTGCAAATGTTTTAAACTCTGTCTTTCTGACACCTGCGCATCACTCATCTTTGCAGGGCACAACTACAGACACACACAGAAATGGCCTGATACATTTTGGCCTCTTGAGGAGAAAACACAAGCTGGGTGTCCTTTGGTGGTAAAAATATAATAAACTAAATGACTGACAAATTCTTGCTCTATAATGACCTAAAGTGGGCTGCGTTACTGTAACTAATGGTAGTATATCCCTCTCATTGCCCCAAGTACGCAGTATAGCAGGGGTGGAAGCATGTGGTCCTCCAGAAGTTTGGCCTACACTTCCCATCAGCTGTAGCCAGCATAACCAATGGTGAGGATCAGGGCTGGCTTTAAGATAAATAGCATCCTGGGCAAGGAATGCCTCTGGTTTCCCCCCTCCCGTCACCTTTGCAGGGCTACCCAGAAGGTTTATGGTGCCTGGTGCAGGTGTGATGTTGGTGCCCCCTCAGCAAAGCTGGGCGCCCCCCCCTCAGCAAAGCTGGGCGCCCCCCCTCAACTCGGTGCCCTGGGTTACTGCCCAGGTCGTCCACCCCTAAAGCCAGCTCTATGAGGGATCATGGGAGTTATAGGTCAAAACACCTGGAAGACTACACTACAGCTTGATAACTGTTTATTGACAGCTGATGGGCCTAATGCCACATTCCACACACCGTTTTCAAACTGCTTTCAAAGTGTTCTATCCTGCTTGGTGTAGATCTGGCCCTGCATTATAGGACTTTTTGCTGGTCTCTCAGATGCATATCTAACCCTTGACGAGTAACCCAACACAGGGTGGTTTCCTGAGTGAGCCTGGCCAAAGAACACTTGAACATCATGACTATATCTTAAGATGAGCAACGCTTGTGCTGTTATCAACGGGGAAGAGAAGACCTTCATCAAAAGTGGGAGCAAGCTCTTTTAAGCTCAGCTCTGAGAGATTTTAGGCCCGTGCAGAGCTTGAGGAATTCATTTTGGGAAGGTAACCCAAGTTCTGTATAACACTGATTAATGACCATCTAGCTATGAAAAGTTCTTTAAAACAAAATGGCACGGAGGGCCTCTATGGAAACTCAGGCTGCCTCTGCACGAGAGGTTTAAAGCTCCTTCAAGTCTCATTAAAATTTTTACCTCTACATGAGTGGAGCGCAAATCAGGAGTTGAGGTGCGTTATCTATCTGATTATGCGCATTATCGAATGCGCGTTAAATAGCGAGTTTTATTTTGCTGTGGCTGTTAAAGCACATTTTGACTATGTGAACAAGTGATTCTCCACATTAACTACTTCTAAAGCACATTTCAAACAACCGGTAAGGCCACCAGTTGTGCGCTCAATTACCTCCTGCGTACAGTCATTTATCATAAAGTGCTTCCAAGAAGATGTGCATAATCGGAGAACCAGACTTCAAACCGAATTCTTGTAGAGGGGGTCTCAGAGAAGTGAGGGACTTGAAAGAATAAGGAGAGGGGAAAGAGAGAACCTTAAGAAAACCCAAACCTCCACATGCTTGGACTTTGGTTTTTTACTCAGGGTTGACAAATATTTATATCGAGAATGTAGGAGCAGTTGTAAAGCATGAAATGGCGATTGGAGAGGCGAAGAGACATGATAGCGGTATGCTTCACAACTGAAGCGATACACATGGCCCTCTAAAGCGTCCCCCTCCCCACCTAGGGTGACCATATGGAAAGGAGGAGCGGGCTCCTGTATCTTTAGCAGTTGTGTAAAAAAGGGAAATTTCAGCAGGTGTCATTTGTATGCATGCAGCACCTGGTGAAATTCCCTCTTCATCACAACACTTAAAGCTGCAGGAGCCCTGCCCAGTTTTGTATCTGGTCAAGAGGGCAGGGCTCCTGCAGATTTAACTGTTGTGATGAAGAGGGAATTTCACCAGGTGCTGCATGCCTACAAATGGCGCCTGCTGAAATTCCCTTTTCTACACAACTGTTAAAGATACAGGAGCCCGCTCCTCCTTTCCATATGGTCACCCTATCCCTGCCCCTCATAAGACCACTGAATCCAAGGTCTAAAATTACCCAGCTTCGCCACTGCAGCCATGTTCTTCCCCCTCCGTCAATATAAGGGAATGCTACTGTTAGCCAATGGGCGTGCTTCCCTTCCTCCTGCTGTCATCTAAAAATGAAAAGGGAGGTGGGCCATTTTCTCAGCTGGCCTCAAGTTTCCATCCTGCTGCCCCTGAGCAATTTTCAGGAATATTTTCCTGGCCTGCTCATCGTTACACCTTCCTCCACTTGGCAAGGGCCTGCACCTGGCAGCTGAAGAAGACCAAAAGAAGCAACGGAATTTCAAAAAGAGAGCAAAGAGCTGTCTGATGCTGGAGGGCTTCTCCCAGCGGCACCACGAATCGTTGCAAGTCATCCCGGCCAAGTCATGCCTCTTCCTCCTGCTTCTCTCCAAAGCTTTGTCAAGGGAACAACGTGATAACATCTCAGGGATAGCATCGCCACGAATAAACATGCGTGGAATTTTCCTATAAATCTTGGAATCCGAGTCGTGAAAGAGCTGAGCCCCGTTACTACCCAGCTGACAGCTGGACCCGATTTCTCAGGCAGGCTTTAAAATGACAGGCTTGTTCTTGGAAGATGCTTGCAAAGCTGGTAGGATTAAGCAAAGCCCTTGGGAGAAGCGCCGGCAAATCTGGGAACGCAGGAATACAAGCTCTCTGGATACCAAGGCCTGCTATTGTTGCAGTTAAGAACGTAAGAGCCCTGCTGCATCAGGGCAAGGGCCCATCTAGTCCAGCATTCTGCTCACACAGTGCCCAGTCCAGCTGCCTGTGGGAAACCCACAAGTGAGACATGAGCGCAATAGCAACCTCCCGCTCAAGTTCCCCAGCAAATGGTATACAGAAATCTCCGATACTGGAGGGTAGCATAGAACCACCATGATACCTAGCCATTGATAGCCTTTTCCTCCATGAATTTACCCAATCCCCTATCAAAACTGTAAATGTTGACGGCCATCACTACGTCTTGTGGTTGCAAATTGCATTGTTTCACTATGTGCCGTTCAGAAAATGTGTGTGTGCGCGGAGTCAGTGCGAAGCCCCGTGTCACCACAGCAAACGCTTGCTTGACATTTTGTAGCCCGTGGCTAGGACAGGGGGCGGTGCTAAGCCTCTTTGAAAGCCAGGGCCTGGGCCGCTGGGCCCACTCTCAGCCCCTGAAGCCCTCTAGCCCTGCTGTTTCTCAACCCTGGCATCGCCGCCTGTTCTCCTCCTTTCTCCGAGTAAAAGAGCAGTAACAGAAAGAGGGAAAACAGCAACACTCTCTATTTGCCTCCCTCTCTCCCTTTGGCTGGCTTAGGCGGATTGGGCCCAAAGGAAGAGGGCGAGGGAGTAGGCTGCAGCAAAAGGAGGCCGCACTCAAGCAAAAAGGGCCCAGTGAAGCAAGAAGGACCTACTGAGGAGAGCAACTTGTCCAAGGACCCCTCAAAACCTGAACTCAGAACAGTTGAAAGCATGAGGCTAAAGCGGCCTTCCCCGACCTGGTGCCCTCCTGATGTGAAGGTCTACAAATCATGGGACGATAGGAGTTGCAGTTCAACACACTGGGGGGGCACCAGGTTGGGGAACATGATAAGAGCCCTGCTGGATCAGAGCAAGGGTCCATCTAGCCCAGCACTCCGTTTACACAGTGGCCAGCCAGCTGTTGACCAGGGACTCACAATTAGGACACGGTGCAACAGTACCCTCCCGCCCATGTTCCCCAGGAACTGGTGTATATTGGCTTAGTGCTTCTGATACTGGAAGACTGGGCTAAAAGTGGGTGCCAGGGCCAAGTTAGGGCTGCTGGTGGCCACAGACAAATCTAAACCAGAAGTGTGTGCTTTCCAACCCACGATCCCTGAGACCAGTTGCTAGAGCTGTGAGCTTGAGCTAGCGCCAGAGTAAGAACTTGAGCCAGAAGTGCAGCAAAGAGAAGAGGCTGCCTCATCAAGCAGGCAAGAGCTGAAGGGCAGGCTTCTAGAATTTATACCAGGACCATCCAGTCCAGAGGTGTTATACTGCCTGCCAATCACAGGCAGCCTTGATGTTACGGCCTTGGCTCTGAGCATACACCATTTTACCGAGGCTCATGGTTTGTGGTCTGGAATCCCCAGAAGGCTGCCTTCACGGTGCCCAGTTGATGCGACACTACCGCCAAACCCCTTGGTATCACTGCTGCGAGGTGGTGGCGAATCATCTGCACTGGGGGAGGCAGCATGGGTTTTCCAGCGGCCATGAACCTCGCCAGGCCCACCCCACCCCCTCCCTTGGCTTCCTGCGACTAATGGGAGGTTGCCTTCTGCCCAGGAATGCCCCCAGCGCAGCGCTAGAGTAAGAATAGATGTCGGAAGAGCTGTGTTGACCTCTCTCCTACAGGAAAAGTTGGGGTAAGTCCCCAACTTTTTTCCTGCGCATCTTTGCCTCACGGTGGCTCCGAATTGGCGGCTACATCATATAACTGATGTAGCGCATATTCAGAGCCACTCTGGGGCAAAGACGTTTAGATAACCCCCTAGTGTGTCAAACTGAATGTCCCTGTACTGCATGGCTATGTAGAGGCAGCTGTAGAAAACCTCCAAGTACGGTCACAGTTGTTAAAGGCACAGGTGCCCTGCCCAAAGAAAAGATGGCTATGAAAATGATAAGAGAACCCCTTTCCTTGTGCAACAGGCTGTTTTGGCACAATCATCCCCCATCCATCACACTTGGGGCTGCAGAAGAGAGACCCAGAGGCACGTCCCGGATTACACCAGCAACAATTCCAGCCTGAGCCTGCTGAGCCGCAGAGAAAAGTGCTGAGCAAGAATAAACATTCTAATCGCCACACCTTTCCTAGCCTGTGGCCATATGCATCTGTGGAGCACGCAAGAATCGTTGCACTAAAAGGTTCGCCTGCCAATCCAACCTCCCCAGGGAAAAAAGTCGACGAAAACGAAGGATAATCCAGAGACAAGAAGGCCCGGTAGATGACAGCACGGCCTGATGGCAGGCGAGGGCATGATTTGATGAGAGATCGTTTGTGGCGTAACGCAAGCATGTTTGCAGCAAGCCACGGCTGGGGAATTCAGGCTCCGCTCCTTTGGCTCCATCCCAAGAGTTTCAGATGCAATGCTACAGTGATTAGCGATTTCCACCTCCCAACACCTAAAACACCCATCGGCAGAAGTGAAATGAAAGGCAAGGTGTTTCCATGGGCAGACAACAGAGACAGCTGTGTGTAAACAAGTGGACCTCTGAGAAAACGTCCATTTGGCTCATGTACCAAGATCAGAATACTGTAAGCCAATGCTCAGCAAGGAGCGGAAGGGGTACAATCGTAGACGGGGGCAAGGAAACAGATGCAGAGCAACAGTCCTGGGAAAACAATGTGACTTATATTCAACTCTCAGTGAAAAGGGTTGACGTTTTCATCTCTAAATTACTGAAATCTAAGCTCTCGAGATTATTCTCCGGAGAACAATTCTCTATTGACACGTTGGGGGGGGGGGGGGGAGACGGGACTACGACAGCCTTCCCCAACCAGGTGCCCTCCAGATGTGTTAGACTGCAAGTCCCATCATTCCCAACCAGCATGGGAATGATAGGAGTTGCAGTCCGACACTTCTGAAGGAATTCAGGTTGGAGAAGGCTGGGCTGCAAGGATCAGGAAATGACAGCTTTATTTACTAGAGTTCGTTTCCAGCTAGCTGGGGTTCTAGCTACAAACCAACCACTCATTTGTCAAATTGCTTTCTACATACGTACACCATTTGGGGGGAAAAAGCTGTGGATTTAATTTTGTTTGGAGTGGGAACAAGTTGACGAGGGCCAGGAAGGTCATTACCCGTTTCTCATTATGTTGCCGGCCTCTCTTGCGGGCAGCAGAGGAAGGGGGGGCATCGAGGTTTCTATGGTTTTGCACTCTAGAAAGCTATAGCTGTTTCCACCTAAAACTCAGAAAAAGATGAGGAGCTACATTGAATTCAACCACACTTTTTGGTCAGGGCGCGACATAGGGAACCAGGGAACAGGTACATACAGAAAGGAGGAGAACACATAGCGGCAAGTTCAAGGCTGTGGGTCTATTCCGACAACATGCCAAGCCATGGTTAGGCCGCTAAACCTTATACCGTAAATAGTTAGTGAGCATGTTTCAACCGTGGTTATACAGCCACCATGGTTAGGAATGGTTCACATGACATGCTAAGCCATAATGTTTAGCTCAGAATGCTTAACCACTGAACAGGGTCACTGTCTAAAATCCCCCCTCCTTTTCACTCTATCCTCTCAACACCCCTGCGAGGTAGGCTAGGCTGAGAGATGGTGACTGGCCCAAGCTGATCCAAAATTTCCCATCATGGAATTATCAGCTCATCTCAACCTTGTCCAGTGTAAATGAGGACACACCCCGATTCACACGAACCTCAGCATTTGATTTACATGGGCATGGAGATAAGGAATTGGAGGGCAGCCGAGGTAAACAAAGGCATGTTGAGCTCTGCCTCATGGAAACAAGTCGTCGCAATGTTTGATTTGCAGAATTTGCTCTCTAATTCTACGTTTCCAGGGGTGGAGGGAGAATGAGAGTCAAAGGGCATAGCACAAGGTTAAATTGTGGGGATCATATCTGCTTATGCCGGATCCCATCCTGCTGATCCATAAAGACAAAGCTGCTTGGTCCATGCAGATCCTCCCGTCATTTGCACAACTGACAAGGACACATTGCAAATCGTTTTAGATATATGTTGTCCTTGGTTTCATGTAAATGCTTTTTTTGTATTTTGTACCATGTGTTTTTCATGGTTTTTAATTTCTGTAAACCGCCCAGAGAACATCGGCTATGAGGCGGTATAAAAATGTAATGTGATGCAATGAAATGGCAAGGCAGACCAAGCGGCGCAACCTGGACAGCCGACTTCTCGGTTTCGGCATGGGATTGTCCTACGGGGGTGTGGAAAAGGTCCGTTAAAGTTGTGTATAATGACCTGTATCGTACCTGGCATTACCTGCAGAGAGATTTCATGAATCTCATCCCAACAACAATAAAGGAGGGATTTAAGCGTTTGTCAGCAGGGAAAACTGGATTTACAGGCAATTGCCGGCATGTGGAAGCAAGAGGTCCACGTTTCTGTGTGCGGGGGAAAGAGATGCCTCACCAGGGCACGTATTGCCTCCCTTTGCCTTTGCTAAGATAAACATTCAACCTCTCTCCTGATTCCTAGAGAAAGCAGGAAGCTGCTGGGTCATTGCCAGCCCTCCTTAGAGCCTGCCAGGGCTGTTTGGACAGGGGTGATGGCGTTTGCCTTGGGGCCACCACGGGACAAGCGCTGCTCCACAGTGAGGCTTATTCAATCCCTGCTACAAGACGACCCCTTTGGCACAGGCCTCTCAGCGGGATGCAACGGAGGGTTTCCTTGGGGTTATCTCGGAGGAATATTCCGCTTTTAAAGTGCTTCAGAGCAGTGAGACGGAATCAACAATTTTTCCTCTTGGCTTCCCCCGACAGCGGTCTTTTCTCTCCACCCCCTTCCAGCTTGTCCCCCCAATTCCCCCACATGCCCTCTGGCACCGGCACACTCCTTGCCACATGAAAGAGGCAGCTGTTTCTTTCTCTTCCCGGTTCTCCAACTCTCGCCTGGGCACACGCAGGAGCGCATTCAGCAGTTTCTCCCCCCCCCCCACGTCTGGTTGTGCCTGCACTTAGAAAGGCCCACTGTGGCGCTATTCAAAAGCCAGACTAGTGGAAACAGAACTTCAGAGTTCCTGCATGCCTGGCAGCTTAGCCATGGAATCCCCTTCCTTCGGCCTCAAAAGGAAACCAGGCGCGAAGGAAAGACAAGACGGATCCTGGCATTTACAATATACTCTGTGTGTGTGCGCGCACACACATCTTCACATGTGCATGTGCAAGCAACCATGTGTGCATGTAATTTGCCCCAACTCTCCGTAAGACTGAGATTGATTAACTACCACTCTGGCCCAGGCTGTATCTCCACTGCCTTTACTGTATCTTCCTCTCCCATCGGCCTCCGTTACTTTTTCTTCCACTGCACCCAAGGAAGCCTTTGGGGGTCACACACTGAGCCACATTACAGCTCCAAACACCCCAGATTCTCTCCAACCCTTATAACTCAGCCCTGCATGCCATGTGCAGAGTTGGCATACTGGTATCCTTATGGGGCAGAAAGAAAGAGAGAGGGGAAGGAAGGATGTCATCTTGGCACCGGCTGCCATACCTTTACTCTGGGAGAAAGCATGTGATCATGGTATACTCCATGCTAAGAAATACCTTTCCACATGCCATAAAGCAGAGGCAGGCGGTCTTTTCAGGTCCACAGGCACATCTTACATGCTTAGTGTGCTGCGCTGCCTACCAGCCCAGTTCAATGTGTTGGCGTTGGCCTTTAAAGCCCTAAAAGGCTTAGAATAATAGAATAGTGGAACGAGCCTATAAGGCCAACCCCCTACCCAACGCAGGAATCCCCCTTAAAGTATACCTGACAGATGGCTGTCCAGCTGCCTCTTGAAGGCCTCTAGTGTGGGACAGCCCGCCACCTCCCTAGGTAATTGGTTCCATTGTCGTGCTGCTCTAACAGTCAGGAAGTTTTTCCTGATGTCCAGCTGAATCTGGCTTCCTGTAACATGAGCCCATTATTCCGTGTACTGCACTGTGAGATGATCGAGAAGAGATCCTGGCCCTCCTCTGTGTGGCAACTTTCAAGTACTTGAAGAGGGCTATCATGTCTCTTCTCAAGGCTAAACATGCCCAGTTCTTTCAGTCTCTCCTCATAGAGCTTTGTTTCCAGACCCTTGGCTCCGGCTTGGGACCAGAGTAGCTAAAAGCAAGTTTTCTCCCGTATGTACCTGCTCAGACCCTTAGGTCATCTTCAGAGACCCTCTTTCAGGTGGCCCCGTCAAAGGAAGCTAGGTGGCTGGCTACAAGAGAGAGGGCCTTCTCAGTGCTAGCACCTCACTTATGGAATAAACTTCACAAAGAGGTTTGCCTGGGACCTATGTTGTTATCTTTTCGGTGCCAGGCAAAGACTTTCTCTTCTGCCAGGCATTTTAGGGATCTCATGCTAGGTTATTATGGTGGTTTTATCGATTCCGGTGGACTAAATAAATAAATAAAAATAAAAAGTGTCCGTGGGCACCACCAAAAATCACGGCGAAAGGAAGGAAGGAGACTGTGGTGGTAGCGGGGAGGAAGGAAATCATGAGAGGGGATGGTGAGTAGAAGGGAGTAAAAGGGGGTCTGGTAGGCACACTTGGGGGGCTTCGTAGTTGTTAGTGTGCCTGCAAGTGCCATATTACTGAGCCCTACTAGAAAGCTTCACTGTTGTGGTAGGATCACAACAGCACAACACCCTGTCCTCACCCTGTCCCTGAGGTGGGTAGCCTTACCTCAGGGAGGAAACAGCCAGCTCTTACGCATCACATCAAAACAAAACAAAAAATAGGGGAGAGAGGCATACACAAGTGCTGAAGCAGAGGAGAGCAACACCTTTCATAGAACGAACTAAATAATAAGAAAATAAATCAAAGTGTATGTATTTCATTACCCTATGAGGGAAGGTTACAACAGTTGGGATTGTTTAGCTTGCAAAAGAGGAGGCTAAGGGGAGACGTGATAGAGATGTACAAAATTAGGCATGGTGTGGTGAATGTGGACAGGGGGACATTTTTCTCCCTCTCCCATAAGACTAGAACCCAATGGAGTCAATCCCATGAAGCTGATGGGTTGGGATCCAGGACAGATAAAGGGAAGGACTTCTTCACACAGCACATACTTAAACTATGGAATTTTCTATCACAAGATGTAGTGACGGCCACCAACTTGGATGGCTTTAAAAGGGGGTTGGATAAATTCCTGGAGGAGAAGGCTATCAATGGTTACTAGTCCTGATGGCTATGTGCTACCTCCAGCGTCAGAGATAGTAAGCCTATATACACCAGTTGCTGGGGAACATGGGTGGGAGGGTGCTGTTGCACCGTGTCCTTGTGGATCTCCCATTGACAGCTGGTTGGCCACTGTGTGAATAGAGGGCTGGACTAGATGGACCCTTGGTCTGATCCAGCAGGGCTCTTCTTAAGGTCTTATGAATCTGTAATCGTATACATATAAAAGCCAGTTCCCAACATCTGATGACACCCCAACTGTACCCACCCAGAGTCCTAGTTCTTAACAAGGCACCAAGCCTGTGTCTTGACTGTACCACTTCAGACTGCAGGTGAGGTCCCACCTCAATACGAAAAAGGTTCCTGCACCCAAAAATCCAGCACATCAGGGAGAAAAGTCGGCTAGAACACGCTACCTAATTTTCTATGCAGTGGCAGATTGTTTTTGTGTACAGAAAGGCTTTGAGACATAGGCCTTCCCACCTGTTGTTTGAAATGGAACTCCCCAGACGCAGGCTCACCACTGCAGTGGAACTAAGCCAGGAATATAGCTCCCTTCCTGTTGCAAGCCGCTCAAAACGGCCGTCTCTTTCATTCCCTTCCTCTTAGTGAGGGCTGGTGGCTCCCATGTCAGAGGGGCAGGGAATCCGGTCCAGGTTTCAGTCAGAACTCCAAAGGAGCTATCCAAGGTACAAAAGCCTTGAATAGCTCCTTTAGAGTTCTGACTGAAATCCGGAGCGGATTCACCGTCCCACTGACATCGGAGCCACCAACCTCCCCTGCTCAAAGGCCAGACCCTCCATCCACCCATCCCCTCCCAGTTCAACCTACAAGCCAAAAGCAGGTGTACTCCACATCACTCCAGATGTCCTAGGGCACAATCCGATGCATGTTTAGACACAAAAGGACCCCAAACTTCTAACATTCCCCAGCCATCCATGATGGCTGGGGAATGCTGGGAGTTGTAGGACTTTTTTTCCCTGTCTAAACATGCATAGGGTTGTGCCCTTAAGCAAGTAAGCCATGAATGCTGGGGGTACACCAATGTTCCTGCAGATAACTCTTTTAGCATCTACTAGGCATCCTGCCCTGTTTGATTTTTATTTTATTTCTTCAGTTTCTTAAAAAATTAAACAATGTTCTGTTTAACTGGGAGGTTGGCATGCTACAAAATGAGATGCTGCCGTCCAGCACCGTATTTATTTGAGTTCATAAGAGAGGATTTCTGTTTTGCAGCTCAGCACGCCCCCACCCCCTCGGCCTTGTATTTAAGTTCCTTGGGCAAAGTCCTCTCTTCTTTTTAAACCTCAGCAGCTTGCTTTCTGGGATAGGAGTGCTTTGCGACTGGCTGTGCTCACCATGGTAGCCTCCTTCTGAAGGCGCAAGCAGCCCCACAGCAGCCATTTTGTGAGAGTGCCCGTGACACTCTTTCAAATTCCTAATGTGCCCACTGATCCAAAAAGGCTGAGACCCCAGATACAGGGGTCCCCTCTACAAGGATTCGCTTTTGTGCCTGGTTAGCCGATTATGCGCATAATCGCAGAAGCGCATTTACGCCTAATACCTCTGCACGAGAGGCGGCAAGAGGTGGCGAAGCGCATTAAGGGTTGACCAAAATGCGCTTTACAAGTAGTTAATGCGCATAATCACTTGTTCACATAGTCAAAATGCGCTTTAACGGCCGGAGCAAAATAAAACTCGCTGTTTAACGCGCATTCGATAATGCGCATAATCGGAGAGATAACGCGCCTCTACGCCCGATTTGCGCTCCATTCTTGTAGAGGTAAATTTTTTTAAGCGCCTTGAAAGAGCTTTAAACCTCTCTTGTAGAGGCAGCCAGGGAAAAGGGGAGACAGGATGCCCAGATATTCACATCTGGGTGCTGGGGGTGGGGAATTGGTTCCAAACAGGATGATCAGTCAAACCCGGAGCATAAGCAAATTACCCACTATCTTTTTCTAAAGCAAGCGTGCAGGAGAGGAGGGCAGATTCCCCGTCATTCAACACCACTCCTCCATCCAACCAATCTGAAAGACACGATACGGGAAAGTACATAGGGATGTGTGGATCAGGAGCAAAGGCCACACGTTATAAGACAGGAGATTTCAGATATCAGGAAAAAAAGGGGATCCTAATAGCTAGGCGCTGGAATCCCTCACTGTAAGTCTGGGGGAAAGAAACCAAACTAGCTTCCACTGGGAAAGGCCTAAGCTGCTCTTTCCACGACTGGCATTTGCTCCAGAGAACCACTGTGCAGGAAGCAACTCATGCTCCAGCATGAACTGGTTGTTTTCCACCTCTGGGGAAGAGGAAGTGGTAGGTTTGAAGGTTCTCAAATAGCAGGGCAGGCAAAGACCTCTGCTTGAGCTCCTGCTAGTTAGAGAGTGTTGTGCTACATGGACCAATGATCTCACTCACTGACCCTGTTCAGGCAACACTCTACGCCATGTTGGTTAAGCATTTTGAGCTAAACGTTATAGCTTAGCGTGCTGTGTGAACCATTCCTAACCATGGCGACTACATCACCACGGTTTAAACACGCCCACTAACCATGTGCTGCAAAAAGATTTGTGGCTTAACCATGGCTCAGCAGGTTGTCTGAACAGGCCCAAAGTAAGACAAACTTCAGATGTTCACACATGCGTTTCTAAGTGGCCCAAGCCATAACCCTGCATCGCAACCCACCTCACCGACAACCAAAGGCAGATTATTTTGTCTTCCAAGATCTGGCAAAGGGTGGCTCTTGGGGAGAATCATTCCAGCAGAGTAAATGTAGCAATGGAAACAGATGGAGCACGGGTGGGGAACTGCGGGCCCGGGGACCAAATCAAGCCTTCCCAGGGCCCTAATCCAGGTGCCCACTGATTGTTTAGTGGCTTCCTGGCTTTTATGCCATTTTCCCCCATCCTAAAAGGTTGCTTTTGCCTTTGGCTTCTCCCCCTTTGCCTTTGGCCCTACCCACATCTAGAATGCTGTCCCTGAGAGATTCTCCAAAGTTGAATTGAGTTGAAAAAGGTTCCTCACCCCTGAGATAGGGGCACTCGGAATCAGGGCTCCACTCAGGGGGCCCAAACAGACCCTGAGAATTGTTCAGATATAGATTACCTGCATTAATGCAAGGAGTTGACCTAGTTTCTCTTTTGATGTCCAGTCCCACCGGGACTTTCACATCTCTCTCAGCCTGTTGGGCTCGTACCTGTGAGAGTGCCTTCTCCTTTACCAACCTGCCCGGTCACTGAGGCTATCAGGGGGCATGCTCCTGGTGGCTCCACATGGACTTATGGCCCGACTGGAGCCCACCAGGAGAAGAGCCTTCAGTGTGGTGGCCCCTTTCCTTTGATACTTCCTGGATGTCAGGCAGGCACCAACATTGTGTTGAAAAGAGCCCTTTTCCAGGAAGCATTCCTTAACTGACCAGCCACTGTTTTTATTGGTTTTGTTTTAAAATGAACAATTTTAATATGCTCTTTTAATCTTGTTTATCCTTTTACTATTTTATTTCTCATGTTCACCACTCCAGATTCTATTTTAGATATGGAGCTGTATATAAATATTGCAAATAAATAAATAAACATTCCAAGGCTGGTGCTTGGGAAGGAGGAATAAATAACACGGAGGAAATGTTCTAGCCAAGGTGTGGCTGTCACCTGAAAGAAAAGCCTGCTGCCCAAGTGTGTGTGTGGGGGTGCCTCTACAAGAGCGATTTAAAGCTCTTTCAAGGCGCATTAAATTTTTTACCTCTACAAGAGCGGAGTGCAAATTGGGGGTCAAGGCGTTTTTTCTGTCTGATTATACGCATTATTGAATGCGCGTTAAATAGCGAGTTTTAATTTTCCGCGGGAGTTAAAGCGCCTTATGACCATGTAAACAAGCGATTCTCCGCATTTCACCCACTTTAAAGCACGTTTCATACTGCCGGTAATGCGCTTCACCGCCTGTCGTTTATAGGAATTAGGCATAAAAGCGATGGTGAGAAGATGCACATAATCGGGCAACCAGGCATCAAGCCAAATTCCTGTAGAGGGGGCCTGTGTGTGTGCAGGCTGAGTAAATACATGAAGCAATAGCATCTTGGACTCTCACTTGGAAAAGGTGTTCCTGGCATAGTGCATGATGCTGTCAAAATCGTACGTCTCGCCCAGAGACTCCACCTCTTCAGGTTCCATCTTCAAGAAGTTATACTCCTGCCCTGCGGAAACAGCAGGAGGGAGAAGCATGAGGAATGCAGGCTGGGTATGGGGGCAAGTACCTGTTTCCCCACGTTTCCTGTCCACACAGGACTGCTAGCCAGCTGCAGCCATTGCTGCCTCCTCCCTGGAGGTGAAAACCTCCATCTTGATGAAACAATGATTATGGCAGTGCCTTGGTTTGGGCGACATCATTATCATCATCATCAGCCTTTTTCCCTCTTGCAAGGAACCCAAGGCAGCTTACATAGTTCTCCTCCTCTCCATTCTATCCTCACAACAACCCTGTGAGGTAGGTTAGGCTGACAGCCGTTGACTGGCCCAACATTACCCAGTGAGGTTTGTGGCCAAGTGGGGACTAGAACCCAGATCTCTTGAGTCCCAGTCCAACATTCTAACCACTACACATACTGGTGCCAATCTGCCCCATGGCTCTTTCTAAGGCCTCTGCCGCTTTGCCAATACATCCCGTGTGCTGCGCAGAGCGTGAGCGCTCTCAGAAGAAGAATAGTATGTAAGCCAGCCTTCTCCAACCTGGTGCTGTCCAGATGTGCCGGGCTACAACTCCAATGGGAGTTGTACTCCAGCGCATCTGGAGGGGTGCAAGGTTGGGCAAGGCTGGCAAACAGCACACAGGTGGATACATATTTGGGGCAAAAGTCTGGGGAGCAGGAGACACACTGGCAAGGTGAGAGGATGTGGGAGGTGAATGGGTGCAGGTCTGGATGGGTGGGTTGTGATTCCAAGCCCTCATACTGAGATGTCAGTCAATAAAGAGGTCTGCTGTGCAATCCACAAAGCCTTTATTCAGTAAATAGACATCTCTTCACACCTGAAGGGAACGTGAAGGCTAGGAGCTATCCTCTAAGCTTAATTAACCTAACAAAGCACAGCAGTTGCCTATCAACTAAATAAGACCACTTCTCGTTGGGCCCGACAAGCTTTTTACCGGACTCCTCCTTCAGGGAGGGTCTTCAAGCTGCAACCTCTGCCATGTAGCTAATCTAGCAGACCACCTCCCACCTCCTCTCAACTCCACCCGCTTGATCCTGCAGCAGACTCTGGGATCTGTCAATTCCAATGCTCCTTCCCCATCAGACAAAGACGGAGTTCCGGGAAGAGGAGGAAGGGAGAAGACTAGCTCTGAGCCTGCCCTCCTGTTCGATAAGCTCCTGAGAAGATTCTTCCGTGACTCCTAGTCTTGGAGAATTTCCTCCCCCACTTCCTGTCTCGGCTGATCTTCTTCAGCCTCCGAGTCTGATTCGGAATCCACACCAGGGAGACCGAGCCTCATCCTAACAGGGTGATGGGAGGACAATGGGACTCAAGGCAAAAGCCCCATGCCCTGCCTGACAAAGAGCTGCTACTGAACGTCTCACTGTTGCTGGGTGGTTTCTCTCTTTCTCAGGATGAAGAGTAGAAGGAAGAAAGGGAGAAAATGGGAGCCTTTACCTGGTTGGATGTTTTCGCGGATAATGGACACATGGGCGTCTCGGTCCGGGCGTGTGTGCTCGTGCCAGAAACCAATGACATGGCCCAGTTCGTGTACCACAATGCCAAATTTGTCACAGTTTTTCCCAATAGAGATAGCCTGAGGTCCCCCTCCTCTGCGCCCCACGTAGGAACAGCACCTGTTTGGAAAACAAGCAAACATTAGACTTGGTGCCTCACTTGAAAGTGGGTCAAGGAAGTCTCAACAAAAAAATTGAAGAACAAACCTTTATTTCTGTATTTTTATTTATTACATTTCTATGCCGCCCAAGAGGTGGAGTGTTTCTTCCACCGTGGGAAGCAAAAGGATCAGCAGAGGATAAAATCAACCCCCCTCCTATCTCCCTTCCCAGGAGAAGAAAGCCCTGGATAAGGAAAATGCTCATTCTGCCAAGAACTGTTTTAAATAAATAAATATAAATTGGTCCGCGTGCCTTCAAATGATCCCCACATGTGCAGAGCCGCTACCATTGGAGTACTGCTGCAAGATGGAATAGCTACACCTGACTTGGACCCCTCTGTTTTTAAAAGAGCCTGACAACAAAACCATAGATATCAACCCAAACAAAGCACATCTCTCCAAAGGCCCTGTAAAAAAAGGAAGGGGACCACAGCTCAGCAGTAGAGCATCTGCTTTGCATGCAGAAGGTCTCCAGTTCGATCCCTGGGATCTCCGGTTAAGGCTAGGATAGAACCCTGCCTGAAACCCTGGAGAGTTGACAATAATGGACTAGATGGACCAAGGGTCTGACTTGATATAAAGCAGCTCCCCATGTTTCTAAATCGATGCCACTCTGCAGCAAGCAAGCAAGCAAGCAAGCAAGCAAGCAAGCAAGCAAGCAAGCGAGAAAGAAACTGATTCCTCTGAAATGGCCCTGAGAGAATCCCCTCTCTCTAGCAATCCTCCTCCGTTTATGACAGGCAGCTCAATGAGTAAGACAACATGTTGCAATCCATGGGGCTTTTGATGGGTGGGAAAACAGCAACCTTTACAATGGTTAAGAGCTCATTAATCCCTGCTGCCTTAGCCTTTGGCAAACTTTTTAACATTCTCTTGCAGCTTTAAAATAAAGGTTTCTGGGAGTTTAATACTAGTGGTCTGGTCTCGCATCTTCTCAAACAAGACCTTGGCACCAGGGTAACTTGGCTGTTTTTATCAGGATGGGAAAACAAAACCCAGCAGCTGCTAATGGCTGCTGATGAAATAAGCGAAGGAGAGGACATCTAGACAGATCCAGGTGTTTACATGTAACCATTTTAGGCTCTCGTTCTCTCATTTTTGTACCCTGCATCTTTACAGTCTGGCTACAACTATAACCAAGATGGCCAAACCAAACTGTGTTCCGTTTTACAGTAGACTACAATATGGCCCACGGAGCAATTTCATCTGACCAGTGGGAGCCCTACCTAAACTTCATCCATGTACAAGTCTACAGACTGGTGTGTGTAAGGAAAATCCATTTGTTTTCAAAACCTGTGTGAGCCTTAAGAGGTATTCCATACTTTAATGCTGCATCTCTTCGCATTTTGTATCCAATGTCTGTCCATGCTCAAGTACATATCATCTGCAACTATGAAGCCCTTCACTGGTAAACAGCACCGTCTACATGACAGACCTTGACCACCTGGGACTACCATCTGGGGAACAGAGCGCTTCCCAAAAACGGAAAGGTTGGCTATTATTGGCATAGACAAGCCTTCCCCAACCTGGTGCCCTCCAGATGTTAAAGACTAACTCCCATCAGCCGCAGCCACCATGGCCAATAGTCAGAAATACTGGGAGTTGTAGTACAAAACATCTGGAGGGCACCAAGTTGGGGAAGGTTGGTCTAGACCATGGGTACATTCACATGCTATTTCTGGCGAGGCGGCTGCTTATCAATTCATTGCATAGAGTCAGTAGTCTATCATGCTAGCCACACCACGGACCACAGTGGTTTACTCTGGATCATTACTAGGTCTACATTACTCTACATCAGTAGTGGGTAATCTATGGCCCTCCCGATGTTTCCAGCCTACAACTCCCATCATCCCTAGCCAGCATAGCCAATGGTGAAGAATGATGGAAGTTGTAGACCAAAACACCTGTAGGACCACATGTTGATGCTCACCACTGTTGTACATGAGAAAGATTAATATCATGTATGAAGGTAATCAAAATTCTGAATCACAAAAGGCATAATTTCTCGTATTCTGCATATTTTTATATCAGTTTTATTATTGTGGATGACACAGAGCCATCCAACTCCCAACGTGCAACCCATTGCATGGGAATAGGATTACTCCTAAATCCCTTTCTGCTGGTTAAGCCTACAGCTGGTTGAACCCTATGAGAGCAAGGAGGAACCCTGGGTGGAGTAGGCGACGTGGTGGGAGAAGAGTAGAAATTAGCTGGTCCCTAAATAATAATAATAATAATAATAATAATAATAATTATTATTATTATTATTATTATTATTATTTAAGAAGCATCTTAAATCAGGGCTGGAGAACCTCTTCCAGGCCAATAGTTGAATTCAGTTTTGGAGAGGCAAATTCCAGTGGTGGGTGTGGCCAAAGGGGTGGGGCCACCATATTTTAGCTTAAAGCTCTTACTGGCAGTAACTAAGCCTTAGGAGAGGTATTTCTAGGGTGACCATATGAAAAGGAGGACAGGGCTCCTGTATCTTTAACAGTTGTATAGAAAAGGGAATTTCAGCAGGTGTAATTTGTAGGCATGCAGCCCCTGGTGAAATTCCCTCTTCATCACAGCAGTTAAAACTGCAGGAGCCCTGCCCTCTTTTGTATCTGATCACTCTAGTATAGCTCCTGCACCTTTAGCTGTTGAGCTGCATGCCTACAAATGACACCTGCTGAAATTCCCTTTTCTATACAACTGTTAAAGATACAGGAGCCCTGTCCTCCTTTTCATATGGTCACCCTAGGTATTTCCATCTTTTAGAAAGGTTCTCCGCCCCATCTTAAATTAAATACTTCCATGGGACTTAATGGAAAGCCCCAGTCGGCTCCCTCTACATGAGAGGTTTAAAGCTCTTTCAAGTCTCATTAAAAATTTTACCTCTACATGAGCGGAGTGCAAATCAGGAGTTGAGGAGCATTATCTATCCGATTATGCGCATTATCGAATGCACGTTAAATAGCGAGTTTTATTTTGCTGCGGCTGTTAAAGTGCATTTTGACTATGTGAACAAGCGATTCAAACAACCAGTAAGACCACCAGTTGTGCGCTCAATTACCTCCTGCGTACAGTTGTTTACCATAAAGCGCTTCCGAGAAGATGTGCATAATCGGAGAACCAGGCGTCAAACCGAATTCTTGTAGAGGGGGTCTGTGTTTGAACTAAAATATCAGAGGTAAGATCCCGGGGCCACTTATACCAGACTAAAAGAAGAGTGGTTAAGAACCCTGGGGGTTCATCTCCTTTCTTCCAAGCCACTCAGATCTCTGATTCAGCCTCTGAAAATGTTAGGGGGAGGGAAACAGCTCATGGTGTCTTTGAGGGATTGCCTTCCCAGAAGAGTTGACTGTGTAAACTTGCCCACGCAGCAGAAATTGCTGGATGAGCAATCAACTGTCTTTGACCCCGGGTCTAATACATTAACCGCCTGGCAAGGCTCCATACTTCTTCAGAAGGTATTGGAAAGCTAAGAGAACTAGGATTCCAGTTCAGGGCATTTTGGAATCTCCCCCATAGCTTATCGTTATATAACAGAAGCCCCGATTTCCCCTGAATTTGAAATAAGTCATAAGTTATTTTCTCAGATATTGCCACAAACCAAGTATTACGATACCATGCTGATAAACTCAAATTATCATTTTTTTCCCACTGTTGCATAATTGTCTGCCGAGCAGCCATCAACAAAAATGTTATTAAATCTTCACTTTTCAATCCAATATTAAGTCCACTGTATATTGATAATAAAAACAATTCTGGATTATATACAATTGTTTCCTAAGTTATAATCATTATTTCTCTGTGTACTGATCTCCAGAATCTCTGTATATATGAACAAGACCACCATAGATGAAAGTACGTGCCTTTTATCTTGCAGCCTCTCCAACAAAGGGGACTGCAAGTTTTAGTAATATGTGCTAATTGTACTGATGTTCGATATCATCTATGCAGTATTTTCAAGGAGGTCTCCCGAATAAAGGCTGATACTGATCTACATGGTCTGTTGTTCCATATTTTATTCCATTTAGCTTCATCTATTTCTCTTCCAAAATCTTCCCACACTTTCCTTAAGCCCTCCATTGTGCCCATCTGGGCAACTACTAATATAACATAAACTAAAGAAACTATACCCTTCCCTCCTTCCCCTACCATTAACATTACTTGCTCTAATGCTGTTAAAATAGGCTGACCATCTGAAAAGGAGGACAGGGCTCATATAACTTTAACAGTTGTAGAGAAAAGGGAATTTCAGCCAGTGTCATTTGTATGCAATTAGTTCCTGGTGAAATTCCCTCTTCATCACAACAGTTAAAGTTGCAGAGCCCTGCCTTCTTTTGTATATGGTCACTCTAGTATAGTGCCTGCACCTTTAACAGTTGTGATGAAGAGGGAATTTCACCAGGAACTAATTGCATACAAATGACACTGGCTGAAATTCCCTTTTCTCTACAACTGTTAAAGTTATATGAGCCCTGTCCTCTTTTTCAGATGGTCAGCCTAGTTAAAAGTTCTGAGTGTGTGCATCTTTGTGTTGGTGTCCCTAAGGAGATGGGATAGTTGAGCTTCAGTTAGCCATCCCAGGCCTAGTACTCCTAAATCAACTCTAAGTTGTTCTATTGTTTTTGGTTTATCCTGGGTATAGAAATCTTTCAGTTGAAAATGTCCCTTTTTCCCCATTCAGAAACTTTAGTAACAATAGCTGCATCTAGCTTACCCGGATAAGATTGTATTGGAGTAAGGGGGGACCACACTGGAGACAACTTAGATTGCCACTTTTTCCAAATTGTAAAGATAGTCTTGGTGTACGGCTTTTGGATATTGTTTAATTCCTTTGTTTTTATAGGTTGGAAAGGTAATGCCCATAAGGGGCCTTTATTCAACATTTCTTCTTCCAGGCGTATTCAATTTTTATTTGCCTTCATAATAATAAAATGAAGCTGCCGTATTTGGAAAGCCTCATAATATAGTGCTAGATGCGGAAATCCTCAGCCTCCATTACCTGATTTTTAATAATATAATTTTAAAGCCAAGCAGGGTGCTTTTGCTTGAAAAACAAATGTATTAATTTGATTTTGCCACGACTTCAATATTTTTGGCTGGAGAAGGATAGGGAGAACCTGAAATAAAAATAAAAACCTAGGAATTAAAGACATTTGTATAGCTGCAATTCTCTCAAGAATTGACAAACTCAGTTTCTTCCATTTCTTCAAATCAGTAAACATATTTTTAATGAGGGGACCATAGTTTATTTTAAATAATTTATTGGTTTTCCTAGGAATAAATATACCCAGGTATCTAAATGAAGTTTGACAAATTGATGACCCTAGAATGGAACTAAGATGATATTGATGATTAGGAAGCACATTATATGACATGATAGTTGTTTTTTCATAATTAACTTTTAAACCTGCCACAAGTTTAAATTCTTCAAGTTCTTGCTTTAAATTAGAAGCTGACTGGTAAGGCTCTCCCAACAAGATGATCATGCCATCCGCATACATGTTTATCATGTGCTCTTCGTTTGAAGCTATACGGGGAGATTTGTTCAATACGCATCGCAACCGGACGTACAACAATGTATGCCTGCTTCAGCTCTGAGTCTATGGACATTGTAAAGGAAAATGAAGGAAATAAAGCACATTTATAATTTAGTTTAATTGTAAATTTAGTTATGATTTTTCTTTTTTCTGTTTCTTCTTTTTAATTTTTGTATTTGTACCTATTTTGATTCAACTTTCCTCCCTTAAGAGTTCTATCAACCAACCTTTTCCTTCTTGTTCTCTTTAAGTTAGATATAATTATATTACTGTTGGGTTGATATTATTTTGTAGGGGGTTGTTTGTACTCATTATTGCTTTTTTGTATCACTTTAAATAAAACAACAACAACAATAATAAAATATATAACAGAAGCCCCATCGCCTGATGAGACGCTCTGCCCCTTGCTTACCCGCATGGCCTGTATGTAAACACAATATAGCTGTCTTCATCGTTCCGCTCCAGAAAGGTGACGCAGGTGTACTTCTCCCAGTGACGCATGGCCTGCCGAAAGATGGCTCGCTGGCTGCCTGCAGGAAACAGGTGGAGGCCAAAGGATGGCTAGAGGGGGAATATACCCCTAGCCAGTTCTCTGAACAGTGTGAGAAGTTGAGCAATTGGCAAGTGTGACATACGGCAATTCTAGAGAGCATATAACTATGGCAAAGGCTTTAAGGAAGGAATGGAGGTCTTCACTAGAGGGGATGGAACTCATTTCCAATTTCAGTTGAAATCTGGATTGTTTATGGGTTAAACAACACAGAGTTAAACCAACAATTGCTGTTGGGTTAAATCTGGGTTGTTTCACCCACAAACAACCCAGAGTTTCTGGGTTTGCACGTCACAGAACAATCCAGGAACGGGACGGTCCTGGATTGTTAATTGAAATTGGTTTGTGCGCAGAGCACACACTCTGCTTTTCACCGCAGTTTCTGGATTAAACAACTGCCGTGACATGTAAACTGGGTCATAGGCTTAGTGGATGATCCAGGTAAGACACAGATGGCATCACCTGGATTCTAGTGACGGTGATGACTTGCTAGAAAAACATGCGAATGAATATACAACTTATTTATTTATTTACAAAACGTATAAACTGCTCTAAATCTAACCCCCTCCCACATATTCCCAAGTAATAGCACAGAAAACAAATTAACAACAATAATAACACAAAAGATTAAAAATATTTAAAATCAAGTTATACCATTCAAACCATGGATGGTCATTCAGGAAATGCGAGTTTTAGTAAAAATGTCTTTAACAGACACTGTAGACAAAGCAATGCTGGCCTTCCCTGACATCACTTGGTAGTGAATTCCACAGAGAGGGAGCCAGTACACTAACCCCTTTACCTCAGGTCTATGCAGAACCACCAGTAGTGCCTCATCCAATGACCTCAGTGCCCAGGCAGGCTGATAAGGGAAAAAGTGCACCCTCAAGTATCCTGGTCCCAAGTTGTTTAGGGCTTCATACACCAATAACAAAACCTTAAACTTGAACCTGTAGCAAATAGGCAGGCAGAGCAATTTCCTCAGCAAAGGGATGACACGATAAAAAGGGGCGTCCCCCAACAACAGCCAAGCTGCTTCGCTCTCCACTAACTATAGTTTCGAGGGCAGCCTTAAGTGCAGCCCACACAGTTTGTCGCAGTAATCCAGTCTTGAGGTTACTAGCGCTTGTACCACTTTGGCCAAGCTATTTCTATATAGGAGAGCCCGTAGCTGACGTACCAGTCAAAACTGGTAGAAATATATGATTTCTTTTATAATTTATAATAGTTAGCCTCACAAGTTGGACTTACTCCTATTCTCCACGCTTCTTTCTTTCAGAAGTCTTTAATTCAGTGTTTGATAAAGACAATGATTCAGTTTTATTAGATTGTAAGCATAATCTTCAACATATATAAAACGAAATCTAAATGTTTGTGTGTTTTGGTGTTGTTGCTTTTAAAGAGATGCTTACTAAAACTGATTTTCTAAAAATCAATTAAGTTTAAAACAACCAATTTAATTGTTTTCTAAAATCCATGAAATCATCATTAGCAACAACAACCATTGATTTTAATTCACTTTGCCCTGGTATCACTTTCATTGGTTTGGGAGTGACAGAAGAGAACCCTGAACTCATGTTCACACTAGCTAGCTTGCAAGTGTGACAAATATATAGGATTGAGGTTCCAAGGAGAAATAGAACTGAACAAAACAGAGAACTGGACAAAAAGCTTGGAATTTAGCAAACGGAACGTCCAAGTACTTTTTGTCCAACTCATTAATGAAATGGTGGCAACCTGGTTACAACTAACAGCGAACCAAAATAAAACAATGGCTATCAGAGGGACATCTAAATATGATATCCAAGCTAGATGCTAGAACATGGGCAGCTGATGAGAATGTTTAATTGAAACACTTAGATGGCAGACTTCTATTGGCTGCTTCCTTTCCCAGCTCTGAGAAGGGGACAAATTAGGGTTCAGGGAGTTCTAAGTGGCAATGAGGCAGGCAATGAGTGAAAGGGAGACAAGAAAGACACCAGTACATACTCTTCAATCCACTATGCCCTGGTACATGAGCATTAACCTGAGAGAGCAAGAGTTAAGAAGACACAATGACCTGGCTTGCACAACACAACAGCCCACCATGGCTTAATTTACCTACGGGGGCTGTTGCATTGTGTCAGACATTTTTGCATGGCATCTGCAGGGACAGGGGTTGTTTGAGGGTTAGACAACCCTCAAATAGCCTCAAAACAAGCCATGGATTGAGAGTTGTCTAACCCTCAAACAACCCCCTCCGCCTTGGTTTTTAGGACACGACAAGCCATGGCAAGCCAGGCGACGGCAGGCACCATTAAAAAAATGCATGACGTGACAGCCCACACAGGAAAATTAAGCCACGGTGGGCTGTTGTGATGTGTAAGCAGGCCCATTGAGTTCTATATTTTAAAAAGGAATCGATGGGCCTGTTCACTCATCACAACAGCCTGCCGTGGCTTAACAGAACATATTCGGTTCAGACAGGACAGGGAATCCAGTTACCATTCCACTGTCCAAATTCCGCTCAAGCTGGAACTGTAGGCTACCTAAGAGATGCAGCACAGAGAAATCTGGTGATCTCTTCACTACATCCGGCTGGTCAAGGTGTGCAAGAGACCTGGCAGTTTGCTTTTCTGCTTCTCTACGTTTTGAGAGAGAACCACAGTTTCACAGCGAGTGAAAACTTCAACCTCTTCTTCAAAGGCCAACTCACCACTGAAATTCCCGCTGATCACGTAAGGAATGACTCCATCTGGCCACACCCGCTCGGGACGGGAAGTGGCAGCCCGGCGACTCCGAGGCCGCCCCCGGCCTTGCTTCCATCGCCTCCTCGGCTGTCTCCCAGGCCTGATGCTGGAGCTGTTGGAAGTGTTCCCTGTGATGAGGACAACAAGCAGTTTGTGTGTGTGCATGTGAGCACAGCTGCTTCCCATTTAGTGCAGGGGAGGGGGGAGAAACCCTTTTAGGACAGAGTCACACACTTTGGTTCAGGTGTGTGACTTTGGCATTCAAGCCCCAGGGCTGTAAAGAAAGATGAACCGTGCTTACTTATTTTATTTACTTATTTATTTATTCATTTATTTATACATACTACATATATACTGCTTGATATCATAAAATCTCCAAGCGGTTTACATAAGAAATACATAAAATACAATATAAAGACAATATGAAATAATAAATACATTAAAAACATTACAGGAAGAGTAAAACAGAACAGTGCAATTACACATCAGGAAAAGGCTGAGTTGAGGAAATAGGGCCGTTTTGAAGAGGTGTTTGAAGTCCAACACCACCCTTGCCAACATTTCAGTCCGTGTCCAGCTCATCATGTGATAACACCAGTTTGGTGAAACAAAATCTACTGAAAAGGACTTTTAAGTGTGGATCCTGCTACATCTCAAATGATTTTCAGTTTGTCCGAATGACAATGTTTCAAAGGCATGTCTTTCTTTCAGCTAGAATGTGCCTTAGCTTCAGCTTCAAGCCATAGGGATCTCATTACACCTCTGCTGTCTGTTAAGGTAGGCAGCCGCAAACGATTAAAGCTGGAGGCCTGCAGCCCAAGATTTGGCTGCTTACGCCAAGTCGCCATGTCAACTAGCCTCCCTCACCTCTGCATCACAATATGCTCCTTTTCACTTCATTCTTTCTCTCTCCAAGTTTTCCTTTTCCTCTCAGACTCCTGCCTCTCACCTTCCCCTCATTCTTGTGGGAAACTCCTCTTACCAAACTTGTTTTCATTTCCCCCCAGCTCCTGTGAGGATGGCAGCTAATCTCAGGGGGAAAAGGGAAATCTGGGCGGGGTGGCAGGCGACATCAGTATTCCTGCTAATAAAGAAGTGTCAGGTCTGTGTCCCTACAAGCCCTGATTCCACTACACCACTGCTCACAGGCTCCTGTTTTACCTCTTTTCCCCCTAGGGTTTGTTTTTTTGCCTGCCCTGCAGGATCTGAGCTTCTCAACCAATCACTGCTAGAGAACCTGCTCACAATCCAAACCCTCTGTGACAGAAAGTCAAGCAAACCAATTGCTCCCAGGAGGGCTTCTGGCTGCCCAGCTAATCTGTAACAGACAAGTAGTTGAGCCAATCTCTTCTAAGAGCTTCATGATCACCACTGCTGTTGCACCATCACCAAGTCTCTTAGTACGTTGTACGGAGGCCGGTGGCTCCCATGTTAGTGGAGCAGTGAATCCGTTCCGGGTTTCAGTCAAGTCGGAGGAACGGTGAATCTGCTCCGGGTTTCAGTCAGAACTCTAAAGGAGCTGTCCAAGGTGCTTTGCAAAGCACCTTGGACAGATCCTTTAGAGTTCTGACTGAAACCCGGAGCAGATTCACGGTTCCTCTGACTTGGGGTGCTTCTACAAGAGCGATTTAAAGCTCTTTCAAGGCACATTACAGTTTTTACCTCTACAAGAGCGGAGCGCAAATAGGGGGTTACCTCCGATTATTTGCATTATCGAATGCGCGTTAAATAGCGATTCTCCGCATGTAAACAACTTTAAAACGCGTTTCATACAGCCCGTAATGCACTTCACTGCCTCTCGTGAATAGGTATTAGGAGTAAATGCACTTATCCATATATGCGCATAATCAGGCAACCGGGCATCAAAGTGAAATCTTGTAGAGGGGACCATGGGAGCCACCAGCCTCCACTGGATAGAGAGTAAGGTACTGTTGCAACCCTTTCCACACAAACTGAATTCTGTGCCTTCTCTCTTAATCCACTTGTCTAAACAAAGCAGTCTGACCTTCCAAAATTGCTTACTCCTTGATGCGTCTTCCAAACTCCTAGCCATGCTTTTTAAAAAAATATTATTCTTGTGGGCTCAGTGCCCAGTTAAGAGTGGGATGGATATTTCGTCTGGTCTTCAAAGAGCAGCAAGGCAGATACGAAGCTACTAAAGTACGTAAGCCTAACTGCTATTTTACTAATCTAACTATTTTGGCTGCTGTTGTGTCAAGGAAACAGGGCTGTTGCTTCTTTTTCTTCTGGTGGACAGTATTTTCGGCAGTGCAGGTCATGGCTAGCTTATTCGCAAGCAATGCATATTTGGCTGGGGGAAAAGCAGCTTTCCCCCTCCCACAAGTTTTAGATGGCTTCGTTAAGAGCAAGATCAGAACCAGGACAACTGAGTGTGCCAAAACCTTTGTCTCCAAATTGTCTGGAATGCTCACTATCAGCCAAACAGCTGCCAAAGCCTACAGAAAGCAAGACCTGGCAGGAGATCCTATCCTATAAGGCCAGGGATGAGAAAAAAGTCCCCGAAGCCAATACTGATATTTGATAGCCAAGTGATCTGACAAGGGGAATTCATGCTTGGGTTTTCATAGAATCAAAGAATAGTAGAGTTGGAAGGGGCCTATAAGTTCATTGAGTCCAACCCCCTGCTCAATGCAGGAATCCACCTTAAAGAATGCCTGACAGATGGTTGTCCAGCTGCCTCTTGAAGGCCTCTAGTGTGGGAGAGCCCACAACCTCCCTAGGTCATTGCTGTACTGCTCTAACAGTCAGGAAGTTCTTCCTGCTATTCAGCTGGAATCGGGCATCCTGTCACTTGAGCCCATTATTCTGTGTCCTGCACTCTGGGATGATTGAGAAGAGATTCTGGCCCTCCTCTGTGGGACAACCTTTCAAGTATTTGAAGAGTGCTATCATGTCTCCCCTCAATCTTCTCAAGGCTAAACAAGCCCAGTTCTTTCAGTCTTTCCTAATAGGGCTTTGTTTCCAAACCCCTGAGCATCCTCGTTGTCCTCCTCTGAACACGCTCCAGCTTGGCTGCATCATTCTTGAAATGTGGTGCCCAGAACTGGACACAATACTCAAGATGAGGCCTAACTAGTGCCGAATAGAGGGGAACCAGTACCTTGCGCGATTTGGAAGCTATACTTCTATTAATGAAGCCCAAAATAGCATTTGCTTTTTTTGCAGCTGCATCACACTGTTGGCTCATATTCAACTTGTGATCTACAACCCTTCCAAGATCCTTCTCGCTTGTAGTATTGCTGAGCCATGTATCCCATCTTGTAACTGTGCATCAGGTTTCTTTTTCCTAGGTGTAGAACTTGGCATTTGTCCCTATTATCCCTATTTTGTAGATTTCGGACTTGCTATTAAGCATCCAAAACCTCCCTGCATGCCTCACCTCATTAATTGGGTCATTTCCACTGTTCCTTTACTGCAAGGTTGGGCAGTTTTTGGCCTTCTTGTTATTTTAGCCTAGAACTACCGTCATGCCTAGCTGGCATAGCCAATGGCAAGGGATCAGAGGAGTTGTTGGCCAAAACATTGAGAGGGCCACAAGTTGCCCACCCTTGCTTTATGATGTGTCTGGGTGATGGAGATCATCCAATCTGCACCAAAAAGCAGCTAATGTTCCAGGAGATCATCCTTCAGAGAAGGAACATAGGAAGCTGCCTTATACTGAGTCAGATCGTTGGTCCATCTTGCCCAGTATTGTCGGCACTGACTGGCAGCAGTTTTCCAGGGTTTCAGGCAGGAGTTTTTCTTGCGGCAACGAGAGATGCGGGCATCAAACCTGGGACCTTCTGCATGCAAAGCAGGTGCTTGACCACCGAGCTTTGGCCCTCTACCAGCCAATAGGAACACGGGAAGTTGCCTTATAACAAACCAGACCATTGGTCCATCTGGCCCAGTATTGTCAACACTGATTGGCAGCAGCTCTCTAAGATTACAGGCAGGAATTTTTCCAGCCATATCTGGAGATGCTGGAGATCAAACCAGGGACCTTCAATATGCAAAACAAGTGTTCTATCAATGAGCTACAGCACTTTGTAACATACACCAAAATTTGGAGATGTTTAAAAATGAATCCTAATACCCAAATAGCCTGTTTTTGTTTGCCACTTTTGGTGGAATCTAAGTACCATTCGTACCTATGCAAGATCAGTCTGTCTGTCATCCTTTTTTTTCCTTGGGGAAGATTACCCCAGAGTTGAACAAATGTCACTGCCAGGGAGATTCGTTTGAGACCGGGGTGGGGGGGGTGGGGGGGGGAACTCTTTGATAAATCTTCTAATCCTTTCCTTACTGCCATGGAAAATGCAGACAATGCCATGGATGGCTGAGAAACGGACCTATGCGAACCCAGTTGCTTTTGTCCTCTTTCAGATGAACCTGGATCCTGTCAATATTATCAATGGGCCCGTGCCAGGGGGGGTCGCTCCCTTTTCCAAGCTCTCCCCTCAGCAACAGCAGCTGAGCTAACAGTGGTCTTGTGACACCTGGCTTTCAACAGGAGCATGATGAATCTAATGCAATCCCCCAATGCTCTGTTGATCTTTGCTGTGCTGACTTTCCTCACCAATTGGTCTGATTTTGGAAGGCCCTTTTAAATCAGGTGACAGAGAAGGATGGATGTGCAAAGGGTCCATAAAGCAGAAGAAACAGAGGAAGTAGGTTTAGAAGTGTCCTGGCACAAAGTTTATTTCAGCTGTGGACTACTAAATTCACAGGAAATAAAATCCAACGTTGTTATTAACTTCCTCCAATAGTTCTGCTTTCTTCTTAAAACAAAACAAAACAAAACAAAACAAAAAGACCCAAAAGCCAACGGCCTGGTTCACACATAATGACAGCCGGCCAGAGGTTATTTAACCTATGGGTTGTCAGGGCCATGCGCATGAGAGAGAGCGTGTTGCCTCCGGCCCACTCATCACGTCCACTTTCTTTCCAACTTACAAGATCAAGTAGGTTGTTCACTGTAATGTTCAAACTTGGAACTCTGGGTTGTTGAAGGAGTTTGACGTCAAGCTCAGCAATTCCTGGAATTGCAAAAGGGGCAGAGCATGTGAGCAGAGCTTGTGCCACTCCCGATTTTAACTGATAACCCAGGAACACCCTGTTTCCAAACCCAGAAACACCAGGTTGTTTATGGGTTAAAAACCCAGAATTAACCCAAGAGTTATCCATGTTTTTTGTTGGGTAACACTCTGGATTGTTTCTTCCTCTACAACCCAGAGTTCTGGGTTAGGACATCACAGTAAACAACCCAAGAATGGAGCATTCCTAAGTTGCTTTGTAAGCTGGAAAGAAACCGGAAGCAACAAGTGGTTGCAAGGCAGTGTGCTCACTCCTGCATGGCTGTAATAACCCATGGATTGTCATTACATCTGAACTGAATCCGTTTGTATGATCAGCGGAATGAAAAGTTAAAGATTTTCTTGGACTGCTGCAAGAAAATCTACCTGCACATAAAAAAGATCAAGTTGGGAAGAAGAACAAAAAATAACTTCTGCCCTGTGCAATTCATATGCTAGTATTGTAATTTTAGTAAATCCATGTGGCAGCAGTGGAGAAAAATTAGGAAATTCATGATGTATTAGAAATAATGTAGATAATGAAATGTCACACATTGCAATCCAATGATTGCTAAATGACTTGGTTAAACTTTGGTTACAGATGTGCAACACAATCCTATGTGTCTTTACTAAAAGTAAGCTCCATTGTATTGAATGGGACGTGCTCCCCTGTAAGTGAGTTTATGATTGCAGCCTTAATAATAATAAAGTTGTTATTAGCAGCAAAGAAAAAATATATGAAAAAGTCAGTCACCACCTAAGGTAGCTAAAGGGACGCACAAACTATGGGAGACAGATACTGAAATAATTTAATCCTTACCCATGAAGAAAGACAGCCTACAGATCTCTCAGAGCGAACTTGTTTTTTTTTAACAACAGATGCTATCGAGACATTCTTCCACCATAAGATGTGCATTATTATACCCATTTAATAATGAAATCCATTTACACTTGAATAACTTCTGAGGGTCAAATTACATATGACGCTTAAACATATCATTTGAAGCTCCTTGATTATTTTTTCAACTCAAAATAGTAAGAGTGGGGGGCCCGGATCAGGACTGCAGTGTGGAGATGTGTATGTGTTGTTAACCCTTTCCTCCCCACTACAGTGCAGGTGATCCCCCCCCTTCCCCCGGTATTAACCTGCTATGAGCCCCAGGAGAAAAGCTTCCATTGACACCAATGGGAGCTTCTCTCCAAGATCTAATAGCAACCCTGGGAAGGGGATTTCTTGTGATGGAATTGGGGGAGGAAAGGGTTGTGGTCCTGATCACCTTCCCCCTTCCCCCACTATTTAGCTTTAAAAAAATAATAATGGAAGGAATGTGCTTAACATACGTAGTGTTGTCCCTGATTATACCAATTCTAATTATGAAGAAAGAAGCTGTCAAGTAACTGAACTGATAAGTTATATTGGAGTTTAACTGGCAATGGCATTTATGATGAGAGCCATTTTTATTATGTATATAGAAAGGCGTGGTATAAATACTGGGATAACAGCATATTCTCTGGCCCAGTTTAGATATAATTTCCTGAAATTCTACACAATGGGTGAGTTCGTACAACATGACAGCCACCCTGGGAAATAAGCTACGCAGTGTGGGTTGCTGGTGGAACAACCCGTGGTTAGCCTGACAGATGATCGGGCTTACTGTGGGTTGTTATTCCCCTCCTTCCCCCTCAGTTCACCAGCCAGCTCGTTTGCCAAGTCCTCTCTGGCACTTGGGAGTAGAACTCGTTTTGTCTGTTCCCAAGCCTCCTCCCCTCCCAGCTGTTTTGGAGCTGTTTTAAAAGAATTAGTTGTGCCCTGACATTTACGCAAATTGGGGCCAAATTTCCCCCCCAGCCTCGGGAATGTGTGCAAATGTCTTTGTAATGTTAAAAAAATGAGGAGAGGCATTGTTTTTTGCCCAATTGTTGCAGTGTGCAATTGTGGCTGTCAAACTATATATAGCCTTGCCTTGTCCATTGCCTTGTATGTTTCAGCTGTCAAAGGGAACAAAGTTTTTTTTTTAAAAAATAAGCCTGCCACAGGAAACATGGAAGTGATAGGCTTCTTTTCTCTGTGGCCTATCTGAGCCCTGATCATATGAAGATTGGCAACTGTACCTGAAGAATTGGTAGCTGTTCTCTCAATGGTGTGCCGTGTGAGATCCACAACCCTGTCCACCTGGAACAGCTTGAGGTCTTCCTCGTCCAAGGCAATGTCTCCTAAAAAGGCAGCTGGAAAAGCAGAAGGAGGTACTTATGAGGCAGGAATTCAATTCTGATTGCTTTGTCTAGACATTAGAGGAATATTTTCCAAATGAATGGGAAAGAATGGCACATTCACTCACTTCACATATCATTTCTGAACGAAATGCCAAGGTCACTTGGATAACCTGAAGGAAGGAGAGGAAGGCAGCAATATGGGAACGGAACAAACAAAAGCCCCTCCCAGGTGCATTAGAAAGATTCTTCTTCAGGGGCAATTGACTCAATGACTGGTTCACACATAACATTAACCAATGGTATATAAAAATCTGTGGTTTGTTGCCCTATCCAGAGTTTGGCTGGCAGACAACTGACCAAACCATGGTTTGTTTTCTCAATCCTTAGGTTGTTTGTTTCCTCCTCCTTTGCCTCCTCCCTGTATACCAAATGCTTTTGCAACACTTCAGTAGTAGTATGTAGAGTGGCTGTCGTTCTTTTAACCTCTCTTGCCTATCGCCTCTGTAGTGTGGTGAAACAACCCATGAATAATCCACAGCTCTGGATTTGTATGGTAACAGCAACCCATGCTTTAAAGTACCCAGAATTCACCATGGGTTCTCTTTCTGTGTTGTTCATGGTTTTAAAAAAAAACATGGTTTGTTAGCATGACCACATTCACACATTATGACAACCCAAAATACACACATTCATGGCAACCCAGAACATGATACCATGAGACACCATTATGTGCAAATCAAGAGTTCTTATTTGACACTCAAAAATCTGTCATCAGCACATTAGACCTTAATAGCTTGTTTCTAATGCACCGATTTCCTCTTTTCTTTGTTCACTTGGATAACTTGAACATAAGACATCGCTACGATCAAACATAATTGATTTATCACATCACTGATTTATAGCAACAGGAGGCAATCTGGAAAGAAATAAGTCCATCCTTTAAACTGGAAGTGTCTCCTAAGGGCATGGGGCTTGTGCTGGCCATTTGCATAGTGCGAGAAAGTCAAGATTCTATGAACAGCACAGAAAATCTCGTAATTACAGTGTAACTAGACAAGGCAAGGTAGTGGGATACCTATAATTGGTTCTCTGTTTCCCCTTATTTTTAAGTAGATACAGGGTGCTTCCAGACAAAGGGGTCTTTGCACACACAAAAATTAGAAGTCACTATAGCTGGTCTGTCCTTTTCTTCTTTACAGGTTTTCCGTAGCAAGAGATGGAAGAAATCCTCCAGGTGGGAAAACACCTGGAGGATTACAAGTGGATGATGCCGTTGTCTGGATCCCCCATTAAATTCCCTGAAAGCATCCGGAAGCAGCCATAGTGGCAAGAGTGGAGGGTTGAGGTGGAACTGGGGGGGGAACCTTTATCTCCAGAGCCGTTGTCCTGATCTGAACCCCCATCCCAGCTGCTATTTGTCATGTGGTGCGAAACATGCACTCTTGTGAGGCATTGTGACAAATGCTCTGGTCTAGAGATCTTTGCTTTTGGAATATTTTCAAAAGGAATATTTTGGCATCTTGACACGAAAAGGTAAGTTCTTATCATCACAAATACGTAAGAAAGGAAGGCAGCTACAGGAAAAGGATAAAAAATTGCAGGTCACTTGTAAACATCAAGGAGTACTCTGGGTCAGATCTAAAGGAAGGGTTAAGCCTGACACTGTTCTTGTTGTCTAAACACTCTAAAGAGGTCAAAGAAAAGGACTAGAACAAATGTGGACAAAACCAGTATCCAATACCATTCACACTGAGAAGTGCAAACATTGTACATTGCAGAAGTGGAGTGTGACCACTGTAACCTGGTCACACTCCATCAGGAACTTGACTGTTGTAAAGCTCCTGATGGTTACAACCTGTTTTGTTCTTTGCCTGAAGCAGCATCTAATGACGCCCCATTCCTTTTTTGGAATGCCTCTGTAGCCACTGTATTCCAAAATCAAGCCATCGACAAATATTTATTATTATTCAATCCCATCACTAGAAATGCCCACCAAATACATCCATTAATTGCATTTGGCTTTTTTGCAGCTGTTTCATATTTGTGGCTCCAACAACCTGTGACCAATCAAGATGTTTGGATCACATTCCTCCTCTAACGTTTTCAGCGGAACAGACCCCAGACAATAACCAAAAAAAAGTTATTGGTCCCCAGTTGCATGACCTTATATTTTACACTGTCCCATTTCATTCCATTTCTATGACTCCAGTTCTTGAGGTCATCTATTTTGCTTGTACAATTCCCAGATCTTTCATTGTATAAAAAAATATTTCCTAAACTTTGTGTTATCCACACATTGCATCAATACACTCATACGTCTGGACTGTCCCTAAGGCCATTTGCGGAAGTGTGAAATAACATGGCCCTAAAATAGAACTCTGTAGAACTTTATTACTTACTTCTCTCCAACTTTACAAATGCTTTACTAAAAACTAATTAGATTACATCAATGATATCCCATCTGCTCGTTCAATAATAACTTCATTTTTTAAAAAAGACATATGCATCTTTGGTGAAATCACACTGCTGTATTTGCTATTCTCTTTCATATCATTACTATTTTCTTTCATATTATTCCTAAATATTTCATGCCTATAGCTGGTGTGTATCTGTGGAAGAGGGGGAATGTTAGGATCTGGACTGTTTGGCCAAATCCAGCACCTTTGTTGAATTTTAAATGTTCATTCCCCTTTTCAAAGTTTCTACCCTTTTACTTACAGAGGCATAAGATGAGACAATTGGTGTTAAGAACATAAGAAATGCCATGCTGGATCAGACCAAGGGTTCATCTAGTCCAGCACTCTGTTCACACAGTGATCAACCAGCTGTCGACCAGGGATCAACAAAGCAGGACATGGAGCAACAGCATCCTCCCACCCATGTTCCCCAGCAACTGGCACACACAGGCTTACTGCCTCAGATACTGGAGGTAGCACATAACCATCAGGGCTAGTAGCCATTGATAGCCGTCTCCTCCAGGAATTTATCCACCCCCTTTTAAAGCCATCCAAATTGGTGGCCATCACTACATCTTGTCTTAAATGCACAAAATTCCAAATGCTAAACATTAGCCTTGAACAGCATGTTCAGGAATGTACACAAAAGTAGCTCAAGGTCTCTTGGATGTGAGGGTTTCATCTCAAGGACTGTGATGGATTTGGCTTTATTGTTAGAAAACAAACCACCCAGACTGAAGTAACTAATCCAGGGATAATATTTGCTTTCTCTCCTTTTGGCAACTCAACCTTTCCAAAATCTTTGGATGGGGAAGACGAAGAATACAGCTTCCAGTTCAGCTCAGATGCACCTCTTTTGAAAGAATGCAAGTTTTCAATCCTTCTCATCTCCCTTTACATGAACGGAAAGCAGCGACAATGATTGATGGCGACTCAGTACCCCCATCACTTCACCAGCTCTACTGGCAGCTACAATATTTGAACATCTGGTTCCCATAAAGACTTCTGCATATCTTAGAGAGTTTTTAAAATTATGATTACACAAATTGTTTTAACCTCAATCTTCTTTTGCAAGTTTCCTTTCTAGTATGCCCTCCTTCTCTCTCTCTCTCTCTCTCCACACACACACACACACACACACACACACACGTTGCTGAGACAATCTGAGCTCACACAGCCAAGGGATACTCAAATAACCTCCCATCATCTGCCACACAAAGAATCAAAACCATATGACTTAGCTGAAAGAAACGGAGGATAACAAGCAAAGCTCCCTTGGAGAGAACCTGGGCACAGTTTCCTTCTCCCATAGCAAATTTAGAGATACACTTCCCCAGTCTGGAAGAATAATAACTGGGGTGGTTAGGGAGAATTCTGCGTGTGCACACAGAATTCAACATTCTGCAACCAGAAACCCTGAATTCCGTCATTAAAAGAAAGCATGAACCTAAACCTCATCTCCTCCCTTCCAAAGGAGACTGCTGGCCAGACGGATAGCCAGAGGTGACACTCCTTACACATTAGGATAACCACTTATGCACCGACCAAAACAGAGGACAAAAACAGTACACGGGTTTTCATAAAACGTGCATGCACTTCTATAGAAATGCAAATGTAGAAAAAATTGCAATAATTTAAATTGAAATACAATACCTCTCACCCTAATTGAATGAATAAAGAGTGGAGAAGGCTGATCAGGGGAATGTCTATAAGACCTTTTTACCCCATCGTGGCTGTGCAGTCGCGCTGCGTTGTTGATATGATGCAGCCACCAACTCGCAGCCATATTGGGCTTCCCCCCCCCCCCCCCGAAACTTTCCCTTCTTTGCTGTGGCACCCCGGTCGTGGAACAAGCTCCCTAGAGAGGTTATATTGTATTCTTTCTGGCACCAGGTGAAGAGCTTTTTATTTTCCCAGTATTTTAGCAATTTACTATCCTAGTCTTTTAACTCTGTGGTTTTAAATCTGCATTTTAAATCTGTATTTTAAATCTCTGCATTACTGCTCGGTTTTATTCTGGTTGTACTTTTGTATTGTGGGTTTATATTGTGGTTTTAAGCTTTCATAGTATATTTTATGCTATACTTATGCTTTAAACATTTGTGAACTGCCCCAAGAGCTTTGGCTATTGGGCGGTATAGAAATGAAATGAAATAAATAAATAAAAGGTGGAAATGCCTCCCCTGAGGCTTTAATTACTGCCTGTAAGACCTTTAAGCTAAGAAATGCTAGTATTTCTGGTATGCCGGGCCCGCTCCTTTTGTCTTTGGCCACGCCCACTACTGGAATAGGACCTGAGAGACTCTCTGAAATTGAATTCAGCTCTGAGGCTGAAAGATGTTCAACTTCCCTGCCTTAAAGAGTCAGGTCTTGGGAGGCAGATAGATGAGGAACCAGGGAGCCAAGCAAATGGTAGATGAATGAGCAGAGAACGGATGGGCAAATGAACACGTGGGCTGAAAACTAAACCATTTATTGGCGAGTGTCATCAGATGGGGGAGGAAATCGCATTTCCCTACCGTTGCTTTGGCCTCCTGCTGCTGCCCCACAACAGCAGCAAATAGCTTCCTCTTTCTTCACACGGGGAACAAAGAGGAAGCAACAATGACCATGTGGCCCATTCAGTGGCCATTTTTATCGCACTGCTTTTTCTGCACACAGCAGGAAATGGTGGTAAGTTTCACTTCAATAATAATAATAATAATAATAATAATAAATCGGATTTACCGGGTCTTATTTTGTCGCGGAAAAAAGACCAGAAGGAGGGGGAGATACGCAGGAGGTGAATGTCATTGTCAAAAAGTCCCACAAAAAACCGTGAGTGGCCAGTAACAAGCATGCGATAAAACGCTCGTCTGATGAAGCACTTAGCCTCTCTCCAACACGAAATCCTCATGGCAGAGCTATGGGCTCAGGGCCTTAACAAACACATGAAACAGACCTGTCCAAAAAGATATACAGTCATTTGGAGTATCCCCCCCACACCCCCAATAAAGGATCTGCAACACCATGGCCTGGCCATGTAGGCAGTGACGTTAAGGAAAACCGCTGTGACCTAGTCCAAGGCGAGTGTTAATGGTGACCCTGTAAATGGATCACATGACAGATAAGGGACTACCATAGTGTTCTTGGCAGAGCACGGAATGTCTCCTCCTCAAAACTACCTTGTGGATAAGGTCTATCTCCAGCCTATCAGCCGGTTCTTCATTTGCTTTGCAATTTAAAGGCACCTTAGGGGGAAACGAACACACACACACACACACACACACACACACACAGAGAATAACCAGCCAAAACCTTGCAAGAGCAAAAAGTACAATGGAAATAAAAGCTATGTAGCAAAGCTGTCCTGGAATTCGACACATTAGAATCGCTGGCGCACAGAGTGGAAACAACTACAGTGAGTGAGTGGAAGCAGGCAGACAGAGGTCTCTGGGTACCCAGTTTCCAAATGCATCACTTGCATCCCAATTTCATAGGCATTGGTTGGAACCAGCCCAGCTGCTGCTCTATGCAACTCCACTCCCACCCTGTTCCCCACCTAACCCAGCGACTGAAGCGGGCAGATGGTAGCTTGTGAGCCCTGCAGTGACTGCCCTGTGGGACAAGCATTGTATCTTTTCCCTACATATGGGGCGAATCATGTGTTTGGCCCAAATGCAAATAGGACCTAAGCTGGTTCATCACTACCAGCGATGCATTCGTTACCATATCTCAATAGCCATCTATCAGCATGAGGAAGTTTCAGAAATTTTAATAGGCATGTACGAAACTTTATCAGCCTCTAGGCCACGGGTGGGGAACTTCAGGTCTAGGATTCCAGTCCTGCCCTCCTGTGGGGCCAATCTAGCCTAGGGTGACCAGATAAAATCCAGGTCAGGGCCCATGTAACTTTAACAGTTGTAGAGAAAAGGGAATTTCAGCCAGTGTTATTTGTATGCAATTAGTTCCTGGTGAAATTCCCTCTTCATCACAACAGTTAAAGTTGCAGGGGCCCTGCCTTCTTTTGTATATGGTCACTCTAGTATAGTGCCTGCACTTTTAACTGTTGTGATGAAGAGGGAATTTCACCAGGAACTAATTGCATACAAATGACACTGGCTGAAATTCCCTTGTCTCTACAACTGTTAAAGTTACATGAGCCCTGACCTGGTCACCCTAAATTACACCTCCTACCTTCTCAAACATAGTTGCCTCCAAATTGGAAAGAACTGGCTGTTGAACACGGTCACAGTGGGTCCAAGATATTTCCATTTCGACTTCCGCTAATTAACTTGGGGAACAATCCATTGGGGAGATCTCCTGTGCAAACCCACTACAATTAACAGGAGCTATAAATGTAGGTGACCATATGGAAAGGAGGACAGGGTTCCTGTATCTTTAACAGTTGCATAGAAAAGGGAATTTCAGCAGGTGTCATTTGTATGCCTGCAGCACCTGGTGAAATTCCCTCTTCATCACAACAATTAAAGTTGCAGGGGCCCTGCCCTCTTTTGTATCTGGTCAAGACAGCAGGGCTCATGCAGCTTTAAACCCTCCCACAATTGCTTTCTAAACTCTTGTTTTCGTTCATATGGCACCTCCGTTTCTTGTATGATGCTGTGGTGTGATCTTTGATTAGGTTTTCATTCTCCTTGTGACTGTGACCACACTGGCCAAGAAACTGCACAACAATGTGAAATATTGTTGTTGCTTTCCTTATCCCAAGTGGTCAAAGAAGGAATTGGATGGCATGACACTGGTACCAAAGACCGCGTACATTGCTAAAGGATGCAGTGGCTCTGTGCATATCAAAGAACTAGTGTATTCTATGGCTTGTAATTAACTGTAATTAATCATGATGCTCCTCCAATTTTACAACTTTTTGCAATGCTTTTTATTGTTATTGTAGTTGTAATTACTTTTTATACTGTATTTTAAATTGCGGTTTTTAATATTGTTATATGTAAACCACTAAGGGATTTTATTATAAATGAATAATATTATAAATGAATAAACAAGCAAAATATAACACTCCAATTCTTGCAACTCTGGTGTCTCCAAAAAGGGCTGCCATGATTGTGGCTATCGCAGCAAGTATATGTAATTAACTAAGCACACACTTCCGGTTCACATGCCAATCCTTGGACAAGACCCTGGTGCTGACAGAAAAGGCAACCAAAGTATCAGGGGTTCTAGGGCTTGCACAGGGAACCTTGGAGTCTGTAGCTAGGGTCTACCCAATACCTGGCAGTAGAAGCCATATGCCTATATACACCAGTTTCTTACTCTGGCACTAGCCCAAGCTCACAGCTCTAGCCACTGGCCTCAAGGATCCTGGGTTGGAGGACACAAACTCCAGGTCTGGGTTTGTCTGTGGCCACCAGCAGCCCTGACTTGGCCCTGGCACCCGCTTTTAGCTTAGCCTTCCAGTATCAGAGGCAGTAAGCCTGTATACACCAGTTGCTTGGGATCATGGGTGGGAGGGTGCTGTTGCACCGTGTCCTGCTGGTGGGTCCCTGGCCGACTGCTAGTTGGCCACTGTGTGAACAGAGTGCTGGGCTAGATGGACCTTCGGTCTGATCCAGCATCAGGGCTCTTCTTATGTTCTTATGTGTATGTAGTTAGATTGCCCACTGTTTTCCAGGCTCCACTCAAGGTGCTGGTTTTAAGTTTTAACCTTTAAAGCTCTAAACCGCTTAGGGCCTCTCTATCTGAGGGACTGACTGCCTATGTTGGGATGAACTTGCTCAGTTTCTAAGACTAGCAGTACAGGCCCTTTTGAAGACACCCTCGCTTACAGAGGGCTGCTTGTCAGGCACACGGGAAAGGGCCTTCTCCTGTGTTGTTCCCAAACTCTGGAATCTTTTGGACTTGTCCCCCATTTTCTCTGCGTTCAGGAAAGGGGTCAAGACACATCTTTTTAACTTGAATTTCTAAGCCGTTGTTAAGGTTATTATGGCTTTATAAGGTTGGTTTTAATGTTTCGCTATGTTTTGATTTGATGATGGTATTTATCTTCTAAAATTCCCTCTTCCTCACAAGAGTTAAAGCTGCAGGAGCCCTGCCCTCTTTTGTATCTGGTCAAGGGGGCAGGGCTCCTGTAGCTTTAACCCTTGTGAGGAAGAGGGAATTTCACCAGGTGCTGCATGTATACATGTGACACCTGCTGAAATTCCCTTTTCTATACAACTGTTAAAAATACAGGAGCCCTGTCCTCCTTTCCATATGGTCACCCTAAAGAAACACAATCAATCAATCAAGGCTTCAGAGTCTCCTTCAAGCTCAGAATGGAGTAAATGTGTGCAAGATCTGCCCATGTGATTGGCAAGCAATATGAAGCTTCTGGATTGGCCAAGTCTGGCAAGAGTCTGGTCAACAGAGCATTATCATTTGCCAGCTGCAACTTTGGCTCCAGCTCAAGTCACAGAAACATCGAATTGGAAGGGGCCATTTAGGCCATCAAGTCCAACCCCCAATTCAGTGCAGGAATCCACTTTAAAGCATCCCTGGCAGATGGCTGTCTCAAGGCAGTTGGTTCCATTATCTGACTGCTCTGACAGTTAGGATGTTTTTCATCAAGCCCTCGGCCTCCAGCCTCTTACTCCAGCGACTGAGCTGAGAAATCCTACTCCAAGTCTGCAGTCAGGCACAGCCACCCCCAGGCTCAACCTAGATTTTGACCGTGAGCCTGAGAACATTTGCATGCAGCCAGTTTGGCGGGGCTGCTGCATGTGTGAACAGGCCCCTCGTTCAACAGACTTCAAAGCGTCACTTCAACAGACAGTGGAGATAAGCTAAATTGAAGAGAGCAGCTTGGGAGAATGGCCCGTTCCAAAGAGAAGCAATATGGGAAGAATAATGGGGAGAGTCTCAGAAGACGGATACAGCTGCACAATGAGTGACCTCCTTAACAATCTAGAGCAAAGGAGATTCAAGGAAGCGGAAAGAAAGGCAGGCCATTAAAAGCATGAATACAGCACGAACGTGCCTGGGTGAAGGCAAAAGGCACCAACAAGCTGCAACTAGACAGGGAAGTGAGAAACAATATTGGCAGGTACCTATAAAAGAGCTCAGGAGAATGAGCATCTCTCACCTTATCTAAACCTACACAGGTCAACCTGCTCAGGTTGATAAAGCTGAGGGGCCCTGGCTTTTTCAACTGGAGTAAACTAAACTTCCAATATACATAGACACAGAAGTTCTATGTGGGCAACATGTATTGTCAAAAGTGTGCAGATCATGTAAATATTCATTATCTAATTAATCTATTATTATTGACCTCTTTACGCCATCAATATACATGGAGAGAGAGAGAGAGAGAAAGAGAGAGAGAGAGAGTCCCCCTCTACAAGAATTCGGCTTGACGCCTGGTTGCCCGATTATGCGCATCTTCTGACGATCGCTTTTACACCTAATTCCAATAAACGACAGGCGGTGAAGTGCATTGCCGGCTGTGTGAACCACGCTTTAAAATTGTTGAGATACGGAGAATCGCTTGTTTACATGATCATAATGCGCTTTAACGGCTGCGGTAAATTAAAACTCGCTATTTAACGCGAATGCGAAGATGCACATAATCGGAGAGAAAACGCGCCTCAACCCCCAATTTGCACTTCGTTCATGTGGAGGTAAAAATTTTAATGCGCCTTGAAAGAGCTTTAAATCACTCTTGTAGAGGCACCCAGAGAGAGAGAGAAGTGAGGGTAACAATGGATGAATGTGAGCAAAATGCAGATTTGTGTGTGCACTTAAGACTTCATTTGACCTCTAGTCTAGAGATGGGTGAATCTCTTGGTTCCGCTCAGTTTCTCATTTTTCAAACCTTACGTTTGTTTCAACCTGGTTACGCATCCATTGTATTTTTTTTAAAGTCAGCACAAAAATGTATATGCATTTCCATGCGCACGTCTCCCAAGCTATGCGTTATCGTGCACTTTTTTCCTAATACAGGCATATTTGCACACACTTGTTCTTAATGGATGCATTTCTTTCCAAACACATTTCCTTCACATAATGTGCTTGGTACTTAATTTCCAACAATAGACACGTTTCTGTGCACATGGTCTCCTAATGCAGCTGGGTTGGGTTGGGTTTGGGGTAGGATGATCCACCATCACCACTCAGCCCTCTGCGGGCCGAATGATGTCAAGGGGGTACAGCCCCATCCCCTGTCGTTATTTGGTCCCCAGCAGGTGCGCTGAAATTATATTCTCCTGGCACATCCATCAGAAACTAGCTTTGCTGCATACAGGGCTTCCCCACTGGAGAAAGAACTTTGTGTGAAGAAGCTACTATGCCTGCCCCAAACCTTCTTCCACTGGGGAGAGGACACAGGGAAGGTGAAGCTTTCAGACTGTTTTTGCTTATCCTTCGCAAACGCTGACCAGAGATCAGAAGGGGATTTCTCTCCCTGCCTCCTCCCAAAGTCCCCAAGCCAGGGGGAGTAGATGGGCCAGGACCCATGGAGGGAAACCAAACTTCCACAGGCCAGACGCCCAACCTCTGTGGACCGGAGCTGCCCACACATGCCCTCATGAAGGGATCCTGAACCTCTTTCAGTCTGAGGGCCAAATTCCATTTCGGAAATGTTTTTGGGAGCCACATGCCAGTGGTGGGCAGGCCCAAAGGCAAAAGGAGTGGGGTCAAAAATACCACCACATTTTAGCTTATTTGTGCCAGTAATGTCTTAGAAGAGGCATTTCAACTTTTTAGAATTTGGGGGGGGAATTGGACAAAATCTGGGAAACCACCAAACTCTCAGTCGTGGGTAAAAGGGCATGGTTTCTGGGGAACCCCGGAGGGCCCGACTGGAAGCTCTGCATTTGGGGGGCCCCGGGCCTGAGGTTGTGCACCTCTTCCCTAATGTACGCATTTTTATGTGCGCTTGCCCCTAATTTATGCATTTTCTTGATTTTTTTTGAGGGAATAACTGTCCCATAAAATTTCGGAATGTGAGGGCAAGGGCATTTGGTTTTGCTTCTTGGTTGGTGAGGCACAAATTAGGTAAGTTTGTACCCCCCCAAACAGTGGACCGACCAAATTTCTCCCACATCCCTATCTGGGACAGAAGCTTGCAGCTCAATCCTTTATATCGATGCTCAGAAATATGCACTGGGGCTTACTTCTAGGTAAGTGGGATAGAATTGCAGGAGGGATTCGAAGGGAGAAAGCTAGCAGCACACAGGTCCCTGGGAGAAATTTCCAGTCATGTGGGGGCAGTAATGGTGGCACAAAGCAGAGCAAAAACAAACAGGAGTCTTCTAGTGCCTTAACAACTAACCAATTTATTGCGACATAAGCTTAAGACCACTTCATGAGATGAACAAATAACTACAGATATGGGCACGGGGGGGGGGGGGGGGGAGGAATGTAAACAGTGGGGCCTATAGGACGTGAAATGCAGGAGGCACAGTTTGTAACATTATTGTGTCCTTATCTTGTGTACACAAGACAGACTGTATGTGCCACAAGGCAATTTTTGTGTGTGTGTTTGCTGCAACAGACTAATGCAATTTTCCCCGAGTGGCCTTCCCCAATATGGTGCCCTCCAGATGTTTTGGGCTACAACTCCCAGGACTAGCTAGGGCTGCTAGGAGTTGAAGCCCAAAATATCTGGGAGGGCACCAGGTCAGGGAAGGCTGCCCTAGAATTGAACAGAGCAGATCTAAAAGCAACACAGTAAGAATAGGGTGTTCGTGCCAAATGCATGATTTTGCTAACGGTTACGTGAAAGAACTTTGCATTATAAGGAAAGGGATTCAACAGACAAGGCAGCCACCAGACACAAATCCTGATGCTGGAAACCTATTAAGAGGAACCACGAGGGCTGCTAGAAAACACATCACACAGCCTGCTGCATGGAGGCGAAACATCTGATGAACCTGCCCTTGATGGCTCTGTAACATGATGGCCAGACAGCAGGAGAAAGTTATGGGGTTTTCTGCAATTTCCTTCACATGGAATTGGTATCTGGTACAGGTTTTAGATCCCCAAATTTGGCAGCCTTCTTGTAGCTTTAAATAGTTATTTCTAGCCCTCGTGGCTCTGGAAATAAAATCAACCAGGTTTGCCTAACCCAGTGTCCTCCAGATGTGTTGGACTACAATTCCCAGCAACCACCAGCCAGCATGCTGGGAGTTGTAATCCTAAACGGTTTGGGACCAAGTTACTTGAAGGATCACCTTCACCCGTAACAGCCTGCCTGCACTTTAAGATCATAAAGAGAGGCCCTTCTCGCTTGCCATCCTATGAGAGAAATTAGGTGAGTATCCACAGGGGAGAGGGCCTTCTCAGCAGTGGCCCCACACCTGTGAAACAAACTCCCATCAGAGGTTTGCCATGCACCATCCTTGCAGGCTTTTAAGAAGGCCTTACAAACGTTTTGTTTTACTGTGGCCTTCTCATGATGAGTACTCGCTTGCCTCTTTTGCCATTGTTGTTCATAATGATTTTAATGTTAGTTTTTATTGTTTTAGCTACTATTTTACTGTGTATGTTTTTATTGCTTTTAATGTTTAAACTGTTTTTATGTATTTTATTGTTGTAAGCCGCCTTGTGAGGGCTTCTGCCTTGAAAGGCGACCAAGAAATGTTTTAAATAAATAAATAAAACTGTAACCTAACACATCTGAAGGGTGCCAGATTGGGGAAAGTGGAATTTGAGAATTCACAGAAGTTCTCCCCAAAAGGCTGAAGAAAGGGTGCAACATTTGGGGTGGGGGGAGATGCATGCCCCATCTCCCTTCTTCCCAGACTCCAGTCGTCTTCCGCTATGCAGTTACGCATACCAGTCTGCCCCATGTAAGCATACCATCCCCGTCCTGCTCAAAATTCTGCAAGAACTTTAAATGGGAAACTCAGAACAGTGCAAAATGAGCGAGAGTTCTTGGGTGGAGTGTGGTGATGTTGAATATGGAACAGCTGCCCTTCTTGCTCTCCAATATGGTTTATTATTTATTTGTTACGTTTTTATCCGGCCTTTACTCTAAGGAGCCCAAGGCGGCGTAAAAAGGTTCCAAGGCAGCGGACAAAAGAAGCAAGTGGCCAGTGAGTCCCAATACTTCTGCGCAGCCGGTAATGCATGTGCAGAGAAGGGGAGGGGGAAGTAAACTCACTAAATGAAGATCAATGTTGCATTTGTAGCCAAGAGACATAAATCAGGAAAATGTGTAGAAAGCGCATAAGGCAGGGTTGAGAGAGCCAAGACTGAATTTATAATGTGGGTGAGAAACTGAATGACCAAATTGGGAATAGCCCGGAAGAAATCCACAACCTCTGTAATAGTCAAAACTTCTCTACCTGTTGGAGAATTCACATCACTATGAACCAGGCCCTTGGGTTTCTAAAACCTGGGGACAGTGCTTTAACTCTCCAAAGCCCATGGGGCTGCTACGGACAGCCAGCAGCTGTGCAATATAGTTGTAAAAACTTTTTTCTTTTTTAGCAAACCTGAACTGCTTCATAGTATATTCTTAACAATTACGGGGTCAGTTTTCTTGCAGTATTTCATATCCACTTTCAATTTTTTAAGAATTACATTTATGCTCCAATCCTACACCAACTTAACTGGGAGTAAGCCCCAGTGAACTCAATGGGATTTACCTCTGAGTAGACAGGCATAGGATTGCACTGTTAATTTACTAAGCTGTCAGACATTGGATGTAGTCTTATTGAAAAGAATAGGAAAGCACTTTAAGTTAATTGAAGTGCATTCTATCTCCAGAAACTTCTCAAAAGAGGTAGGGAAAATAACTTAGAAGGTTGTGTGTATCATAATTGCTCTCTTTGTATACGTGCGAGAGAGACTATTATACCACTTAAAGAATGCTGGAGTAGATTTTTGTTCTGTTTTTGTCAAAATAAAAATAGGTATATTCCTGTCTGTATAAAAAACCCAGTACAAAGCACTGCTGGGGGCTGTTAGACCCCAGAAATATAATTTATGCTAGGGTATTAATTCTCCTCCAGGTTGGCTTTATCTTGATACAGGAGTTCATTTTGTTAGTATAAACCTGGAACACTGATTTCTTACTTGCAACGTTCTTTTGAGGGGAGAATTACTAGGCCAGGGGTCCCCAACCTTTTTAGGTCAGTGGAATTTTGAGTGTCATGGGCACTCTCACAAAATGGCTGCCATGAGGCAGGGGGAAGGTCTTGCCCATTCGTAAAACGACTGCCATGGTGGGCATGGCCAGTCACAAAACACTCATTTCCCACCAGGGAAACTGGTGAGGCTAGAAGAAAAGTCATTTGCCCAAGAACCTAAGTACAAGGCACAGATGGGTTTTGAGCTCCAAAACACAAAACCACTCTTCTGAATCCAAATAAAAATGGTGCTGGAGGGCAACACTTTGCTTTGCAGCATGTGAATGTCCCAGTTAAAAATAATAATACAAAATATTAAGAAATTTTAAAAATTAGATTTGGGGACTCAATTATGGAATAATCTCCCCGATGAGGCCCGCCTGGCGCCAACACTGTTATCTTTTCAGCGCCAGGTCAAAACTTTTCTTTTCTCCCAGGCATTTTAACAGCTTAAGTTGAGTTTTTGATTGACATTGTGGCCAGGCTTAACAGTTAAAATATTTTAAAGTGTTTTAATGACAGCTGTTTTATGTTTATGGTTTTAAATTTTGTATATTGTCTTTTTAATGCTCAATCTTTTTAATTTTTGTAAACCGCCCAGAGAGCTTCGGCTATGGGGCAGTATATAAGTGTAATAAACAATAATAATAATAATAATAATAATAATAATAGAGGTGTCTGCAAACACATTGGCGTTCGCAGGCACCAGATTGGAGACCGTACTACTCGGCCATTGAGGTACATTGGATCTCTTCCATTATTTACTATGTCCCAGTATTTTGCCTGGGCATTTCTTGAACAAAATCTCTGTTTTGCTCTTTCATCCAGGGCTTCCTGATAGCTCAGAGAGGACTGCCTAAGTGGTAGGTTGTATCTAGTGATGCCACCGAAACTTGAAGAGAGAGGTGCCAATGGTTTTTTTTCTTGGCTCAATGCACTGTACATGGATTGGGGCCCTTGCTCCACCCACAAACTATTGGCAAGAATTACTATGCCACTGCTCCATCTTCCTGTAGGGCTGAACACATAGTCCATCCAAACCCAAAGAAATTAGTTGGAGCCACATCAACTATTTGCCATAACCTGTAGTATACCCTATGGGGTTATGCACATTTACTCACCCACCCAACCCCTTTTACTGTTTGCCCTATATGGAATGCACACCCTACATAAGGCCAGTCTCTGCAGAAAAGTATAAACAGACATAAATCTGTAGGATATTCAGTAACTGGTAGGAAAACATTTCAGCCTCCCAGGAGACTCAGGCCATGTCTACATGGGGGATTTCACATGGGGTCATCCCTGTGCGTCCAAGTGACGCACAGGGGATCCCAGGAGCAGGTAGGGACGACCTCTCCATTTGCCCGGGATAACCGAGACCTTGGTTATCCCAATTTTACCCGCGGTACGGGGACGATCCCGAGGGTCATGGGTGGTGTGGGCCCCTGTCCCGGCTTCTTCCCTCTTCCCCGCAAGTAGCGGGGTTCAGCAAGAGGGAAGGAGCTGCTCCAGGGGCCGTCTAGAGGCATCGGGGGTATGGGGGGAGCGGGGTCGAGGGCTTTTTAAAAAAAAAACTTACTTTTTTGGAGGAGCACAATTACGCTCCTGGCTCCTGCTGCTTTGAACAAAAATGGAGGGCGCAACATCCCTGTTTGTTTCTGGGACGTTGTGCTTCCTGTTTAGACCCTGGGGGAGGATCGCGGAAGCAGGTAAGTCCGCGATCCTCCCCCCTCCCTTCCTCTACACCCTTAGGTGTAGAAAGGGCCTCTGTCACAGACCTTAAAGTGGAGCAAAGAAACTTCAAAGGGAGATTAGAGCAAGAGACTGTGGGGTTAGAATTCATCAACAGGCTTAATTCTATCGCTAGAGACTTAAATCAGGCTAAAGGATTATTACACTACATGTGTTAATTGGCTTGTGAATGACCACTGCTGATAATGTGATTGTCACTGTCAGTAGTGTCTGCATTTAATGTCCCCCTTTTCCCAAGCACTTAATCACTTCACCTTCACAGTCTCAGCAATTCTTACAAAAACATGGTAAGAAAGAACAATATTATTTTCCCTGTATACGGTTGAGAATTGAGATGGAAATACAGCGGCTCACCTAAAGCCATCCAGTTAATTTATTGCTGAGCTGAGATTTGAACTGAGGTTTTCTATCCCATAATTGTCGCTCTTACTACACCACTACTATGCATTTACTCCACTACACCATCCCTGCTTACTTCCACTACCACCCATGCATAACTCCACCCAGCTTCTGTGCTGCAACATTTACTGCAGGGGTGGAGAACTTCAGACCCATGGGCCAAATCCAGCCCTCCTGGGGTCCCACTCCAGCTCTCCAGGGTTCCCAAATTGGCCACACACCCTTTGGTGGTTTCCTAGCTTTTGCACATTTCCTCACTCCCCATTCTAAAAAGTTGAGATGCCTCTCCTGAGACATAGTTACTAGAAAAAAGAGCTTTAAGCTAAGGCCTCATCTACAAGAATTCGCCTTTACGCCTGGTTAGGCGATTATGCGCATATTTGCAGAAGCGCATTTACGCCTAATACCTCTGTACGAGAGGCGGTGAAGCGCATTACTGGAAGACCAAAACATGAATTAAACTGTTGACATGCAGAGAATCGCTTGTTCACATAGTCAAAATGTGCTTTAACGGCCGGGGCAAAATAAAACTCGCTATTTAATGCGTATTCGATAATGCGCATAATCGGAGAGAAAACGCGCCTCTACGCTCGATTTGCGCTCCGTTCTTGTAGAGGTAAAATTTTTAATGCGCCTTGAAAGAGCTTTAAATGCCTCTTGTAGAGGCAGCCTAAGATATGTTTGGTCCCATTCCTTGCGCTCTGTCAACCACTGGAATGTGGCCCCCGAGAACTTCTCCAAAACTGAATTCAGTCCTCAGGTTTCCCACCCTAGTTTACTGTTCCAAACAATACCAGTGAGTATTCCAGTCTATTACTCCCTGCCCTAAGCTATGAATCAAGGTGAAATGGACTGTAGCTCTCTCAAATCAATTATGCACCTCCCTCTTACTTCTGTTAGGCTGACCATATGAAAAGGAGGACAGGGCTCATGTCACTTTAACAGTTGTAGAGACAAGGGAATTTCAGCCAGTGTCATTTGTATGCAATTAGGTCCTGGTGAAATTCCCTCTTCCTCACAACAGTTAAAGTTGCAGGGGCCCTGCCTTCTTTTGTATATGGTCACTCTAGTATAGTGCCTGCAACTTTAACTGTTGTGATGAAGAGGGAATGTCACCAGGAACTAATTGCATACAAATGACACTGGCTGAAATTCCCTTGTCTCTACAACTGTTCAAGTGACATGAGCCCTGTCCTCCTTTTCATATGGTCAGCCTAACTTCTGTGAAACCAGCATTTTCCTCTTGGCTTTGATCAGATAACAGTAGATTGTAGACGGTAACAGAAGATAGTCCGGAATCATAAGCATAATGGAAATGGCCTAACCAGATGAGTTCACAGAGCAAGAGATGAGCCCCAATTTTAACCTCAAGTGCTGTCTCAAGTTTAAAATCAAGTTAGCTTATCTGTACTAACTGGAATTAGCTAATTTGAGTCAAGAGCAAGCTCCTTATCTGCTAATGCTTTATCCCTTTTTACTTCTGGTCAAGCTGAGAGAAAAGAGCTATTGGAAAGAAAACTAGCATGTCAGGGAACCAGGGTCTGGTGCAAAGCACCACAGACAGGCCAGGGGTTACAGCCAAAGGTATCACGCTGGGTTTTAAAAATAAGCTACATATGCAGCATGGCATATTCCGCATTTCCCATTCCACTTTTCACATTCAAGCGCCACGTTTTTCTGAATTTGCCACTCCCCCATGCAGGAATGTGAAAAGCTGCACCTGTTGGATTTCTGCCCATCATGCTGCTATAAAAAGGCACAGGCTCTGTCAGGGCAAAAGTGCATCAACCTTATATTCATATGAGAACAATCCACTACCTGACACGCAAAAGGAGAAACTTATATTTAAGTTTCCAACCTTCTCTGTTCTAAGAGCCTGGCAGGTAACAATTTGTGAGCAATTTGTAAACTCCTCTGAATCACACAAAATGTTTGCTGAATGTCCTTCCACACCCCTGCAAATAATGCCTTGCCCCACTCCATCCAAAGCAAGAACAACAAGAAAAGTCTTAAATCATTTCCAAAAGATACTGGTAAGTCTCTAAGGAGCAAGGGATGGTGTCCAAAAATACTTGTTTAAATCTGCGGCACAGACGCTACTAGCAGGAGGGAGTTATTTGTGGTGATGATGAAATGTGTAGTATAGTGATTAGAGCGAAACCTTGGTTCAAATCCCTGTTCGTCCATGAAACTTACAAGGTGACTTTGGCTTAATCTACCTCACAGGGTTGTTGTGAGGATTAAGCATGGAGGGGATTGTGTATGCTGCCTTGAACTCCTTGGTAGAAAATCAATACAGAAGAAAAGATAGACTCCCAAAGCCATAAATACCGGCAGATCGGGTTCCAAATCACTAGTCAATGTAGTATCATCACTGTCGATGGGCTTTTATAAAACTCCTACAAAGTTGCCCATCACTAAGACTCTAATAGATCAGCACTTGAATTCAAGTCCCAGACCCCCTCTAGAAGGATTCACTTTGGCACCTGGCTGCCCGATTATGCGCATATTGGCAGAAGCGCATTTACTCCTAATACCTCTGTACGAGAGGCAGCGAAGCGCATTACGGGACAATCGAAACACGCTTTAAACTTGTTGATATGCGGAGAATCGCATGTTTACACGGCGGTAAGGCGCTTTAACTGCTGACGCAAATTAAAACTCGCGGTTTAACGTGCATTCGATAATGCCCATAATTGGAAGTTTAAAGCGCCTCAGCCCCCAATTTGCGCTCCTGTCTTGTAGTGGTAAAAATTTTAATCAGCCTTGAAAGAGCTTTAAACCTCTCTTGTAGAGGCAGCCCCAGGCAGGACCAGCCCAAGATTTTGGTGCCTGAGGCAGAAAATTCAAATGCCATCCAGAACACAGGAATTTTGACTAACTAACATGGTGCAGACTCTGCAGGAAAATTCTTCTTGAAATGCAGTGGAGTTGTACATGAGCTCTACTATGTTACTGTGCATCATTATTATTACTATTGTTATTATTTAATTAAATTTATGCATCGCTTTCCTCTGCAAAAGCAGTCAAACAGCGACTTACTCACATCCACACACAGACACACACACACACAGAGAAATCTGTAATTAATAGATTTTGGATACGTTAATCAGCTGTCATTTATGAGTGGAAAACACTTCCAAATGCTTCTGTTACAATTTTGGCCACATCAAACTGCATTTTTCCTAGATTATCTCAAGACAGACAGGTTGAGGCAAGCGTGGGTTTATACATTAATCTGGGAAGGTTTCAGATTAGCCTATATTTTACTCTAAATTATTTTAACCTGCAAGTTGGCATTATGTGGGCAGAAGGGCTGGCCCAATATATTTTGCTGCCTGCAGCGGAGCCCAAATGGTCCATCCACTGCTAAGGCCTAAACTTTTAAAAATCTTGCTGCATCATTCAGACACCAATTCCTGACTTCACGGTGCTGCCTGAAGCACATCACCTCACTCTGTTGGCAGGGCTGGCCCTGGTAAGCAGACTGACCTTAAAGATCAGAGCAGGAGAAATACAGACCACACAATGCACAGACCTGGACTGACATGGGTTGGCTAACAGAATCATCAGCCACCATGAGTGTATGTGGCATGTTACAAAATTGTACAGGCCACACAGATATGTCTCTGCTCCCAAGGAACTTACAATCTATAAGACAATGGAGAAACAGCAGAGATAGGGTAGAAAGAAGAGGACATGGGTAAATGTTGTCACATATACTTAAAGCTTGGCTACAGTTGGGATTTCAGACATGGGGAAGACAACAGAGATGAAAGGTTGCAGATTACACAAGAAGTCTCTGAAGATACTCATAAGAAGTAAAGTGTAAAGGAAGTGCCTGGCCGGTAACAATGAACTTTGCAGCCACACGCCAGCATTGGAGGTTTAATAATCACACCTTTCATGTGAATGGCAGCCTTTGAAGATAAAGCGCCTCTATAACACATTGTTAGTCCAGCAGATGGGACTAGCCATCTTGTCAAATTGAAACAGCATCATGAAAGGTTTCGGGTGGAGACAGAAGAGGATGAATTTATCCTCCAAAACAGCCTTGCAGGTAAGTGCAAAATCATTTGTCAGCTAACCAAAAATTACTATTGACCTGCCTAAGCAGGCAACATGTACCTTCCTCTCTCACAGGTCAGCCTGAACAATGTGTCTGCCAAGCTAAGATGGAGATAATTGCTCTGCTTTCCGGTCTATGTCCAAAGTGGGACACACTCAGGTTTCCCATTCTTCATCCAGGGAGCCACAAAAGCTCCCACAACAATAGGCTTGCTTTTATATCATGTGCAATTTGATCTTTGCGATTTATGGCCTCGAAATGCGTGAGGACCAAGAGTTGAGCTGAGAAAAGCACACATTCATGGAGTATACTCTGGCATGGTCATCCTCCCACCCAGCCCCAAAAGATCAAAATTCATAGAATCATAGAATAGTAGAGTTGGAAAGGGCCTATAAGGCCATCAAGTCCAACCCCCTATTCAATGCTTCCAGATGAGCCTTCAATCCTGCAATTGCCCTGCCTCAAACATGTAATTTTAGGTGGGGATACAGATATCATCTTCAATTTATAACTCTTCAATGTTTTCACAGTGATTCATTTGGCTTTTTTTTTTTACCAGAAAAACAAAATCTGTTAAGGAGAAAAACACAGAATGACCCATAATTAACCCACGGTTTACTGGATTGAGTGCCACTTCTGTTTTGCATAAACTCTCTCTTATCGGACTGATTGGAGGTTGTTACGTGACTTGCGAACCCAGACACGTTGGGTTGTTAGTGGGTTAACAACCCAAAGTTAACCTACAATTTGTGACTTAAACAACCCAAAGTTAACCTATCATTTATTCTTAGGCTCTAGCTGGTCCAGATTCTATGCTACGCAAGCACAGGGTCAAATACAATAGGCAATTCAATTAAGCAGGCAAATGGTCAAGCACAAAGCTTTCAGCCCAGTGTGGGATTAGGCTAAAGCCGGAGTCATCAAAATACAGGCAATAGTCAAAGCACAGTATTACCAAGCAAGTAGTCATTTCCAGAAGAGAGGTCTGAGGCGAAGCCAAGGTCAAAACATGGGAGAATAATCGGCCAGAAACACCGCACCAACAGGGACCCAACCGTTAGAAGCAGGGACATTCAATCATAATGCAAGGTTCAGAGAAACGGGATACAAGGCACTGAAGCTGATACAGTGATGTTGTTCCTCCCAGAATCTGCCACCTGAAGCAGCGGCCTCATTCACATAATGGGAAGGTGGACCCTGCATTGTTGTATGGATCCCCTGTAAAATCCCATTAATGAGGCGGAGTGATTTCACAATAAAAGCCACGTCTGGAAACACCCGTAACAGCACTAGTTCCCAAAGACTAGCTCCTTAGTCTTTATTGACAAACCCAGATAACTTTGTCACGGTGATAAAACTTCTTTCTTTTGTCCAGATTCCTTCTCTCATCGTTTTCCCCTTGCTTCTTTTGTCAAGCCATACCAAACTGAAGTGAAAGACATATCTTTGAAACTCCTTCTTTGGCGAATGCGTAGGTATACAATGAAACTATCTCCAGACGCTCAAAACCACACCTTCTAAGAGTTATTGATAAACTTTTTTTTTTTAAAAAAAAGCTAAACATTTCTTTGCGAGTCATTGTGCAGGCAACTGGATAGCTCTGAGAAGTTTCCAATGAGAAAAATACAGGGCTGGTGTCAAGGACGGGCATGGTCGGGCACGTGCCAAGGATCCACATTCGAGCAGGGGTTCACTGACAAGGTTCCCCTTGAGCTGCTCCTCCTCTTCACGATCACAACTTGCTCGATCACCTCTTGCTCCGGCCTGGACAAGATAGGTGGTGAGAAGGTGGAGCATGAGATGCCATGGTCTACTCGCTCCCTGGCTCTCTGCCTGTCGAGCAAGCACTAGGGAGTAAATATGAGAAAGAGGAGGAAGACCAAGAGCAGATGCTAAGAAGATAGACTCACTGAAGGAGGGGGACTATTGAGATGTCTTGTTCAAGGGCCCTCAAAAACCTGGAGCCAGAAGTGGAAAGATAGACAACGTAAAGACTCTTTGGGTCACCAGAGGTTGAAGCAGCTAGAGCCAACGCTTGGGACAAATTTAAAATGGAAAATAAAGATAGAGATTTACGCAGAAAAAGATATTAACCAAACTGGCTGCCAAGGAAAAATTGTTATAACGCAAACTAGATGTACTTCTAAGAAATCGGTTTTAGTCAGAATTTAAGCAACTATTCAGCCAAAATCTTTATAACATTGCATAAGGAATCTTAAAAGCCAAATCCTCATATGGTGTAATTTTGTTAGATGTCAACAAGAAGTTAACCTTGGCCTGGGGATGACCTGGGCAGCTACATTTACTAGGCCATGGGCTCCAGGACCTGCATCTTGTTTCTTTTCTTTTTCTTTTTTAAATCCAACTGCAATCATGGGGATCTGATTTCTTTAATTCAGGGATAATAAATAAATAATATTAAGATGCATGATTTGCTCAGATTTCAATGTGCACATTTTTTCTGTATGCTACAAGAAATGACAAACAACAACAACCCAAAGCAAAACCCAGAAGGGCATTCCCTAACCCTAGAGGTGGCTGTGGTTAGATCTTGAACTTAAACCAAAACGTATCTAATGATGTCCAATTCTCACAATGACCTGGCTTGAACGTCTGGCTACGCCACGGTGGGTTGTCACCATGGGTGGTTGCAGGGTGGCTTAGAATGATGTCTGAATCCGGCGCAGCTTTTCCATCAAGCGGTTGTTTTTCACAAACAAGATAGCTTGAGAACCCATGGCTTGTAGTAGGGTTGTTTAGGATGGCTTGTTCTCAGGTTGGCTTGTCATGACATCTGAACCCAGCAGAATCACCAAGAGAGCCAACTGATAAGAGCAATGAAAATCCCTGCTGGCCACTCCTTGCAACCTCGCTAGTGCTGTTGCCATCCACACTGTACCACTGCTGTCAGGGTCTTCCCCTTCACTGATACTGCATTGACATTTGGCAATGACCCTATCTTGTTGACAGCCCTGTTAAAAAATTATTTTTCAGTCCTTAAAAACCCTGCAAATGGGTCCAGGGTTCCCCTCCCCGCTTCGGCCCTGTGCAAATGCACACATACATAGGACTGCAGCAAGGCATGTTTGCCTATTTTATTCACATGGCTCATTGACTGTTACATTGGCAAAACAGAAATAAGCTCCATGCACTCCCCCAGTAATTACACCTGGAGCAAAAGCTCTTGTCTCGTCCAGCTTCCCCTTTCGGAGTTTGCTGTCAGGGCAAGTGCCAAAGTGGAGGAGGAACTTGATAGCTGGCATTTCAACATGTCATAACAGGGGGGATTTGACAAGTGGCATTTCTAGACATTCAGAGGTCATACTCATGTGCTTGGGTACTGTACTAGCTGTTGCGGTACACACGCCTGGGAAGAACCAAAGAGGGGAGGGAAACGGACCAGTTGTGCAAATCTGAAGGGCTGAAAAAAATTTTTTAAAATGTGAATCCTGTCTGTGCTAAGTTGAAGGACCCCCCCCCCCCAAAAAAAAAACACTGATGTCATTTGGGCAAATTTGAAGGAAGGGCCAAAAAAAGGGTTGACAAGATTAAAACTGCTCAGAAAAGTAGGGCAGAGTTCTTCCCTTTATAGGGAATACAAGCCTCTGAGATTTTCTGCTTTGCTACCCATAGATTTGACAGCTCTGGAGCAATTGGGGGCCGGGGGGGAGAGTGCTTGGCCATTGGGACTATGAGGATCAGAGAGGGGTTCTGCAGCAAAAGCAGCTGGGATACACGCTGGGAGCAGCCCAGAAGTCTGAGGGGAAAAGAAGCTATGCTAAGCTGCTGCACACCTGATCACCTGATAGGAGTAACGTGGGTTACCAGCTCACGGTGGCTTATTATCAGGGTGACATGCAAACTCGCCTGCTACCTGAGTAGAACAGCTGCTTGCCACGTAGGCAAATAAAAAAGGGGGTCTTGTGGGGCAACCCTATGCATGTCTAGACAGAAAAAAGTCCTAGAAAAGTTATTGCTTGCTGGAGCATGCTGGGAGTTTTATGCTCTTTTCCTGCACTCTTATGTGCAAGTGTGAATGGGGTGGGTGGTGGTGGGGAGACAGAGAGAAGCTGTCTCTTCTCATTTTAACCAAATTCATGGAGTGGCTGATTTCCAGCAGTGGCGGTTGCAAGGATGCAATTAAATTCCACATGGCAGCGGTGTCACACAAGTGATTTCCAAAAAGGTTTGTGATCTCGACAACATCTGTGTCGCTCAAGTAACATGGGATGAGGACTTTAGCCCCACAAGGAAATTTTATTAGGGTGCAAGTGCTTCTCTCCTAGTATCCTACATCTATTTTGTTTGCTTGTTTAAATATTTATAGCCTTCTATCTGGACCACGTCCACCCACGGCGGCGGTGAATGTAATACAATTATAAAAATGCAATAATACAATAGCGCAACAAAATTACAAAACTGAAAAACGCAAAGCCAATACTTTAAAATAGCCCATACATAAAACATTCCCAGAGCCATAGCACCAAAAATTCAATAAAACAGCACAGGAACTAATAAAACACATCAATTGGAAGCCAACTGAAACAGGTTGGTTTTCAAAGCCATTTTTATGACTGAAACTGAGGGGGGTCAACCATACATCCCTTCGGAGGGATCCCAAGGGAGGGATCTGTTAGCCTGGTATGCCACTACTAAGAAGGCCCCATCTTTAGCATTCGCCAGTCTAACTGATCTTAAAGATGGGGGAAATAAGTAGGTCCTCCAACGCTGATCTAAATCTATCCATAGCAGTTGTAGACGCCATATAGTTTGCTGCTGCTGCCTGCCAAGCCAATTCCTAGGCCATTCGTTCTCAACTCTCTTGCTGGTGGGCCAATAGGAGTTACCCTATGTATTGGAATAGCTCTGCTTCCTTCAGGGATGCCTTCAACTGTTCTCTCAGCTGGACGTGGCTTGGCTACATGCGCACTGATATCACACCTGCTTTTCCCCCCACCCCCTCTAAATTCTAAACATGAGAAATGAAGAAGAACGAGCTACTGTGGTAGACAGCTTATATCGCTGATGTCTGGTTTCGTATAACTCGGGATGCGCTGTGGCTTGTTTGCTTTTGTAGGTTCAGGTGTCAAACAGGTAAGCAGATAATGTCTGAGGAAGCAGCCTGGGGAAAAGACGTACGTGTGTGAAAATACAGAGCACAAGAAGTGCGGGCCCTAATAAAGTTTGCCACAGCAGGACGTTTAGCCCTCAGAATCCTTTCCCTCTCGGAAGCAGCCTAGCAAACGGCAGAGTCCATCAGTGTTCTCAGCCACCGCTACAAGGAAGAAAAGACAGACACAAATATACATATATCAAGGGCTGCACGCATTCAGGTTTAACCTCCTTTGTGTATCAAGAAATTATATTCAGTGGAGCCTGCATGGGGGCTTTTTAGAGGGACTGAGCACACTCATTTGCAGGGCTTCTCCTGGGCAATTTTGAACCAGGTTTTTCAGGGAAACTTCTTCCAAACATCTCCCTTAGCACTGAAGTTTCAATTCCAGACTATTGGTCTTGTTAAGGCCAAATACTATCTTGAGAAAGACCTGCGTCCAACTCCCCCATCTGGGAAGAGAATGGGTGAATGTGTTGGTAGGTGGTATTTATAGGGGACGATTGGAGAGAGGCGTGCTTAATCCCTCCTGTACACAATGGCTGAATTCGGACAACACGATAGTCAATGGTGGGGTAAACAACTTTACAGTGGTTCATCTAGGGGGTACTCCCCACGCAACATGGTAATAAATAATCAACCGTGGTGTGGATTAGGATCAGAGCTGAGTTGACTATGGCAGCATTCAGAAGACATGATAGTCAATACCACTGACGATTGTTTCCCCCATCCCAGTTGCTTACTGTGTCGTCCGAATTCAGCCACTGATTCTCCTTTGCAAATCCACCCCCTCCCCCCACTCATGGACATTTTCCTTTAACCCAGCTCATTTCCCATTTCAGGCACCCGCTAAACAGGAAAAAACTGTTTAAAAGTTCCGGGGTGGGGGAGATTGGGGAGAATTGGCAGGTGGGGAACAGTTAAGTCTCACCACCTCAGCAGCAATTTTGCTCCTACAAATTGTCCCTCAGTGCTGTGTTGGAAACCCCATATTCCCTTCAAGTTTATTCTACCGTTAAGTGTGTTGCAGCAAAAGTGTTTTATAGCATCTTAATGACCAACCATTTCACGGTTTTTCAGAGGTACTGACCAAGGTCTTCTGATGCAGCCAGTAAGTCACCGAGGCAGATGTGGGAGCAGATGGGAAGGGGGAAAAAGAGGCAGAAAAAGCGACGAGGCAGCGGAAGCGATATGCAGTTTTATGCACATGATGTGCAGTTTTACAGAGAAGCAACAGATCGGCCATACTGTGCCCAACGCACATCTCTTCCCTTTGAAACCTGGCCATAATGTTGTGCTTGACTAATGTCATAATGGTTTAGTCTTTAACAGCCGAGAAGATAGAAGAATCATCCAGTGATGGGCAGGTGGCGATCCCACAGCACCCTACTTCCGTCACCGTCTCGAGGCAGCGCATCTCGACAAGTTGCAGCTAATTTTTCCCTTTCTGCGCGAGCCCACTTTTCTCCCGTGGGCCAGAAATCGAGTCTCATTAATTCTAAAAAGGCCTTCGAAGGATGAGAACAAGCCAGCTGTTTCATAAATGTGAAGACGGCGCATAAATTAATGCTTTTGCCAAGAAATGAAGCTGGGCCCATACGTTGAGTGGGTAGGAAAGGATAGAAGCAGGGACCCCTCAAAGAGCGCAGAAATGATGGAGGACGACTGCAACAGGGTTGAGAAGAGACAGAACTCTTGAGAAGGGAGCTGTACTGCCTTCCCCCACTGCCCTAGACCCTACGGACAACAGGTGTAGGGGGTGCATGGCCCCTCATTCATTGGTTGTCAAGGTTGCAAACCTTTCTCAACACAAGCAAGGGTTGTATTTACTTCACTATGAGAGGTTTGCAACCAGACTCACCGGGGGGGGGGGGGAGAGAGCATACCAAGTCCCCATGAACCTGCTCTGGAGGTACCTGCAGCTACAGCTGAGATCATTCATTTCTTTCATTCAGCTATTACATGGCCATACCTCCCAACAGCAAAAGCAGTTGTGAGCAGTTTGCCACGATGAAAATACAATACAAAACCTGTAACTTCCAAGGATTTAAAACAGGTCAAAAACAATTTTTTATAAAAAATAACAGTAGTCCCCTAGTGTACTTTCTGGTGACCCTGAACAATGAAAGAAAGAGAGGAACATGCTAAAGAACCCAAAGTTAAGTTTCCACCATGTGCTGAAGAGGCAACTGGCATTCCAGTTTTAGTTGAAAAGCAGCTTGCCTCCTCGGCAGCAAACCCCTCTGCTTAATGCACTATTCTCTCCCATGTATGCATATAGTTTGGTTGGTTTGTCGCCTTTCAGACTTTCTCTCACGCATCCTCTCACATGGTAGCAGTACAAAAAATATACGGTAGCCTGCAAAGAATAAGCAAACCTGAATAGCAGTACCCAATACAACAGAATTTAAGAATCACCAGGTTAAGTCTTTTAAGAGGCAATCCTATGCATCTTTAGACTGGAAAACGTATTTATTTATTTCATTAAAACATTTATATCCTACTATATTACAAGGATCTCAGGGCAGCGTACAGATAAAATCATACATATAAAACAGAACAATAAACAGTCAATTCTAAAACAAATTAAACCATTAATACGTTAAAACCAATATGAAATTTTAAAACAGTAAAATTCAATTAATACAAGACAGTGTGCAGGCTGGTGGATTTAGCCATCAAAGGCTTTGTTAAAAAGCCATGTCTTAACTTGGCGCTGAAATGAAGCCAGAGATGGCACCAGTCGGGTCTTCAGGGGAGGGCATTCCACAGCCAGGGTGCCACAACAGAGAAAGCCCTCTCCCATGTCCCACCATAGCACATATTTCGGATCTCAGATCTTGGGCAGGCAGATAAAGGGAGAGATGCTCCCTCAAGTATTGAGGTCCCAGGCTGTTTAGGACTTTAACCGTCGTTACCAACACCTTGAATTCCGACTGGAAACATATTGGTAGTCAGTGCAATTCCTTTAAGACCAGTGTTATATGGTCTCTATGAGATGTTCCAGTCAGTGGTCTAGTTGCTGCATTTTGTACTAGCTGCAACTTCCAAGTCGTCTTCAAGGGCAGCCTCTAACTCACAGCATTCCCCAGCCAGCATGGCTGCATAGGATTCCATCCTTAAGGTGCCAAAAAGTATGCCAACTATTAAGAACAGTCTGGTGCTAGCAGCCTCAAAAAAAAAAAAAAAAAAGCAAGCCACAGAAGCGAAATATTTTATCACTTTTTAAAAAAAAATTAGCAGCAACTGAAAATTATGGATAAGATCAAAAGTTGGGAGACCTTCTTTGTTGCTTCCCATGAACTAGGTCTGATTGCTCAAGAGATGCGGTGGTGTTCAGTTTTTAAAAGAGGCTTGTCTCTTTGGCATCGGGAGCTTTTGCAAAGAAACAGCGAATGAAAGACCAAGTACGTGAAATGTTCTCTTTCCCACCCCCTGCACACTCTCACTACACAGACAGACACTGTTGTTTTAATCCTGGTCAATTATTGTGGCCATGATCACCACTGCTTCAGAAAGCTCTGCAGAAATGCTTCCTGCCAGCTGACTGGGGTCAAGATCACAAGCAGGAATCCAACCATCTAGGCTCCAGGGGCTGGATTAATGAGATCCCCCATTTAGGGATGAGGGACGTTCTACTGTCATATGACTGTAAACATAGGCTGAAATCCAATTAGGCAGTTGTGAAGTGGGACCAGGCAACAGAGGCATGGGAGCTGAAAGATGGACAAGCAAATTCTTGTTCTAGGCTTGCTGGGGACATAGAATGGTAGAATAGTAGAGCTGGAAGGGGCCTATAAGGCCATCGAGTCCAACCCCTGCTCAATGCAGGAATCCACCTTAAAGCATCGCTGACAGATGGCTGTCCTGCTGCCTCTTGAATGTCTCTAGTATGGGAGAGCCCACAACCTCCCTAGGTCCATTGTCGTACTGCTCTAACAGTAAGGAAGTTTTTCCTGATGTCCAGCCGGAATCTGACTTCCTGTCACTTGAGCCCATTATTTCGCATCCCGCACTCTGGGATGATCGAGAAGAGATCCTGGCTCTCCTCTGCGTGACAAACTTTCAAGTATTTGAAGAGTGCTATCCTGTCTCCCCTCAGTCTTATCTTCTCAAGGCTAAACAACCCCAGTTCTTTCAGTCTCTCCTAATAGGGCTTTGTTTCCAGACCCTTGATCATCCTCGTTGCCCTCCTCTGAACCCCTTCCAGCTTGTCTGTCCCAACACTAGTGCTGACTTGACAAGGAAGGGCTTATATAGACCTCCCAGCCAATCAGGAGACTGGGAGACCATCATGATCTGGGACATTTACCAATAGTAGAAAAAGTTGGGAACATTCGGCACCGTCTAAACCAGGGGTGCAGAACCTCAGCACTGGGGCCATGCCAACTGCTTCTCCTTGCTTCTTCAGAAGGCCAGGCCCCTTTCCACACGCCACCAATCGTTTCAATGGTTTCCTGGCTTTTGCGCAGATTTTCCCCCATTCTAAAAGAAGGAAATGCTACTCTTAAAGCTCAGTTACTGGTAGTAAGTGCTTTAAGATCAAATATGCCAGTATTCTGGGCCCACCTTCTCTGCCTTCAACCCTGCCCACCCCTGGAATGCAGCCCGAAATGGAATCACTTGCACACCAGTTGAGATTTCGGTATCTCTCCCCCTTTCTGGTCTGAAGGAGGCTGGTATCCAACGAGTGCGTTCTCCTGCCAATTCAGAAAAAATACGCTAAGGTAACAACAGCCATCACCCCACATGCCTGTATTTTCCCCCTTGTATATTCAGACCAGATTGTTTCTAAGACTGAATTCATTTGGTACCAAGTTCAGAGGCTCCACGTGCAAATGGCTTTGCCTCAGAGGTTCAGCTTGATCCCGTATTTGTAATTTTACTGTAGTTTTTTTTTTTAAAAAAAAGCATTGCAAACAGTCACACAAGAACTCCTAAGCTGTGCTGCTTTTCCCATTCAACCTGCAAAGCATTCGAAGAGTTGGTCCCTGAAGCTTGGTTGAAAATAATCCCCGATGCCCAAATGACTCCCTTGCTTGCCAGGCAATTATTAAATGAGAATGAGGATGAGAAATTGGCAACCCAGCATCAGATGGCGATGGGAGATGCGGACCGGAGGGGGGGAGGGGAGGAGGCACATATGCTAGAAGAAGGGACTGAAGACCCTTGCCAAATGCTGACAGCATGCAAGATTGTCTCAATGGGGTTCTCTTTCTGATTAAATTAGATGCAAATTACAGGCAACCTGTAGGTTGTCATCAACTAGCAACAGACGTTTCATACTTTCCTCCCTGGAAAAATGAAAAGCCCTTTTGGATTACGGACTGACCTCTGACTCCGTCGACTACGCAGTATGCCCCGGCCCAAAACTTTATTTGAACCAGCTAAGAATCAGATGGAGCAACCCCATCTTTAATTGGCTTGGACAGCAGACTGCTGCTTTGTTGTATTAAAAACAAAACAAAAACAGACCTCTTCTCTGAGTACACTTGGGCAGCTGCAAAGCCAAGCTGACCAGTTAAAACTATCGGCCAAAACTCTCACACAACCCTTAAGGGGGGGATTCGGAAAAACAGCAGGGTCAAAGGCAGAACAAGGTCATCTCGGGCTTACATGTCTTTTAGCATCGCTCTATCAGAAGAGTGGGGAATGGAGGAGGAAACAGAATCCTATCCACTTAGAGGGACCATTTTGGTCCCCCATGCTTTTCCATCTCTATCACTTACAAAAAAAGGGGGGGGGGAATCCGTACAGCAGGACTGCCACATTCCAAGACCGGGGGGGGGGGGGGAGGGATGTATCCTTGCTTTTTTATTTTTGGCTGGTACAAAAATAGGCCATTCAGACAACACACTAAGCCATGGTTATTGTTATTATTAGGCCGCTAATTCTTTTGCAGCAAGTGGTTAGTGAGCGTGTTGAAACCGTGGCTATCTAGCCACCATGGTTAGTGGTGTTTAACCACTATGGCTTAGCGTGTCATCTGAACAGGTCTATATCTCTTACTTAAAAAGGTTCAGGATCAAATTACTTGAAGGAACACCTTCACCTGTATGAGCCTGCCCACACATTAAGATCAGAAATGGAAGTCTTTCTCATTTATCCACCTTCTCATTTAGTAAATAAATGCAAAACTAAAAGATTGCAGTCTGTGTTGTAAAGAAGTTTACATCTTACAGTTATAAAGAATTCTTTGGAGTGACATGCCAGCAAGCATTTGGCTCGGTTGCTATCATGTATTTCCTTATGCATCGGACATAAAACAAGGGTGTCTATTTTTCCTCGGTAAAATATTGGGAATGCATAATGGGTGGAGGAACCTTACATGTGATCTCCTGGTCTCTCACTTAACCTGAACTCTGCACAGCCTCCTCAAGACAGGGGCCTGAGGGAGCTTCTGAAATAGGAGTATTTCTGCTAATGAGTCACCAAGAAGCTGCTGTGTCAGAACCAGAGGGAATTCTCTCTGAACCATAAGGAACCCAGGTTTGACCGACTTTTTCCGACAGTTGGAAGATAGCTTAATCCTCAGTTGACGTTTCAACTTCTTTCCCCCCATAATATTCCTGGAATGATGATGTAATCCCAGAACTGCACTTTGTACAAACAAGACTTTTATTATGACACCGACCAGTCTCTGGAGCACCGATTCCCTAATGGGAAAAAGACGGCGGCACTCTTTAGTAAACTTCAAAGTCATTCCTTCCTTCTCGTTGTCCTTTCAAATCCCTCGGTCTGTTCACTGATCACCCACAAATGAAAAAAAAAAAAACCAATCTCCCCCCTCCGTCGCTCAGAAAGGTTTGCTTTGGCAAATCACAAGCATTTACAACAGCTCGGTTGCTGCCCAGCAGCTCAAAGCTGGAGATGATTGGAAGGCCAAGAGAAATTGTTCTTCTCTGGTGAAGGCATTATTCTCCCTCACACTATAATTTCAAAAGCCACCTCTAGATCTGGAAGAATCTCAGAAGGCCAAGGCTGGGTGGACTGCAGAGGAACACACCAAGAAAAGAACAGGAAATACCAAGTAGGGTTTAAGCAGAGGCCTTGTACAGCTACAGGCAGAATGTTCCATGATCCAAGGACAGATGGAGGAGATGACATTGGGAAGAAGAGAGCACATTTGAAGACATCAAACGATCTCCCTGACGAGGCCCGCCTGGCGCCAACATTGTTATCTTTTCGGCGCCAGGTCAAGACTTTCCTCTTCTCTCAGGCATTTGGCAATATCTGAGGAGCCTGGGTTTGTTTTGTTTTTGTAGTTTTTTGAAGTGTTGGTTTTTAAATGTACAGATTGTGTGTATGTTGTATGTTTTTGCTGTTTTAATTTTTGTATATTGTTTTTAATCCTATGTAAACTGCCCAGAGAGCTTCGGCTATGGGGCAGTATACAAATGTAATAAATAAATAAATAAATAAATAAATAAATAAATAAATATTAACCCAGGGGTGACTCATTGGTCTGCGCAGGGTGGGGCAGCGTCCATCTAGATTGGGCCCCATGTGCTTAAAGTAAGAAAGGGAGAGGAAGAGGAAATATAAAAGAGAGTGTAAAATTGTGTGTGTGTGTGTGTGTGTAAGGCTGCCTCTACAAGAGAGGTTTAATGCTCTTTCAAGGCGCTTAAATTTTTTTACCTCTACAAGAACGGAGCGCAAATCGGGCGTAGAGGCGCGTTATCTCTCCGATTATGCGCATTATCGAATGCGCGTTAAACAGCAAGTTTTATTTTGCTCCGGCCGTTAAAGCGCATTTTGCATATGTGAACAAACGCTTATGCGCATTAACTACTTGTAAAGCGCACTTTGGTCATCCCTTAATGCGCTTCGCCGCCTCTCGTGCAGAGGTATTAGGCGTAAATGCGCTTCTGCGATTATGCGCATAATCGCCTAACCAGGCGCAAAAGCGAATCCTTGTAGAGATCACTCCCTCCTTTGCACTAATGATCTTGAAGTTACTTGCCTTGGTTTTTCTTTTCTGTGCAATGTGGAGGTGGGGTTATTGCTAGAACAGTAAGATGTGGGTCCAAAGGAATGCTTCTAAACAGCTGTGTGGATCTTGCCCCACCCAATCCTCTGCTTCGCAGCCATAATTTGCCCCATTTCCTTTTCTGTACAATACGTTGTTGCTGTGGATAACTGTGACCCTTGTCTCCGCCTACCATTAGTTGCCCTGGCTTCCACCCAACCGGTTCCAATGGACACCAGTCGCCACTGTCTTAACCAACACAGGGAGCTTGAAATCATGGAGCACTAATGTACCTAAGTAACCCCTCCCAACACACACACATGGCTCAATTTGCTAGGAATCTGAAAGGCCACTGAAATGAATAAGAACCGAACAAGGACTAAATGGATTGTAAAAACCCATTGTAATCCTTTTTAGCTCCTTTGAGCTGTCTTTAAATTTTGTATATTAATGGGTTGTTGTTTTTGTAACTTCTGTGAACCACCCAGACAGCTTTGGCTATTGGGCAGCAGAGATATGAGATCAATGGAATGAAGTTATTCATTTACAGAATCATGGAATCTAGGCCTTTATCACACATACCATTTCCCCCGGATAGCTTCTGCGGGTTCCCCCTCCCTTTCCTATGCGAATCTAGCGTTTTGAATCACACGTGGTCGGTTTTGCTCCGATACCTCAGCTCAGAGTGCCTCTTCATGAGAGGTTTAATGCTCTTTGAAGTCTCATTAAAAAATTTACCTCCACACCAGCAGAGCGCAATTGGGGCGTAGAGGCGCGTTATCTCTCCGATTATGCGCATTATCGAATGCACGTTAAATCGCGAGTTTTATTTTGCTCCGTCCGTTAAAGCGCAGTTTGACTGTGTGAATATGCGCTTATGCGCATTAACTACTTGTAAAGCACATTTTGGACATCTGTTAATGTGCTTCGCTGCCTCTCGCCGCCTCTCGTGCAGAGGGATTAGGTGTAAATGCGCTTTTGCGATTACGCGCATAATCGGCTAACCAGGCGCAAAAGCGAATCCTTGTAGAGGGGACCTCAGCCTGTTGAACTTGCCTGAACTTGCCTGAAATGGACTTTGCCCGTTCAGGGTTAAATCGAAACAGAAACTAAAAACGGAGTACTCAGGGCGATAGAGCAGCAGGAGGGAAATGACGTGCGAACCCAGCGCTGAAGAAGTGGATCAAAGCCGAGGTGGGCGTGCTTAAAACCGCCCGTGTGATAACGACATAAATGGGAAATGGTGACAGCAGAAGGAACTAGAAAATCTTGATGCCGCACCTGCTGTAATTAAGACACACCCATAATACCACAAAAGATAAAGAGCAATGCATTACTCTGTGCTAAAAATAAGAAATAAAATAATTTTGTGCACCCATTAAAGTGGCAAACTGTACAACGTAAGCAAATCTGTATCCATTTGCTTGCAGTGGGGGAGAGGCAAACAGCTATGCAGAGCACTGTAGTCCTCACCCCCAGATCTCTAGAAATTTTGCTCAGCCTGCCCCACGTTGGTTCCTTAGGGTGTAATGGAGTCCGAGCAGTGGTCTGCAACTGGTCCAGACCCAAGACCCACCTCGGATTCCCAGCCTGCAACATGGGAACCACTTTCACAATTTTCTCCATGCCCAACACGGTGGCAACTGCTTTGCTCCGACCCATCTGGGCTGATTTCACGACCCATTTTTAGGTCGCGACCCACCAATTGAAGACCACTGAATTAGAGAAAATGTGACTAGTTCATGACTGGAAATAGGAACATAGGAAGCTGTCTTATACTGAGTCAGACCCTTGGTCCATCTAGCCCAGTATTGTTGACACTGACTAGCAGCGGCTTGCCAGGGTTTCAGGTGGGAGTTTTTCTAGGCCTCTCTGGGACCTTCTACATGCAAGGCAGGTGCTCTTACCACTGAGCCACTGCAAATGGACTGGATCAACCAAATGCTCATTGAAATGCTGATTTCAGGGTTATCAGGGCCAGCCCTCTCATTAGGCACAGTGAGGCAGGGTGGCTGATGTCAAGGATCAACGGTGAGGTGTTTGGATGACAGAGCTGTGTGTAGCTTGCCCTTTGACCCCTGAAGCCCACTGGCTTCAGGTACAGTGGAGGACGCTGTCCCATCTCCAGTGTTGAGCTAAGATTCGCCCGCAAGTCTGGTCGGCTGGAATTCAGGGCCGGGGGATATCTTATTCTTTGCCTCTAGGACAAAAATGTCTTGGGCCAGCCTTGACCATTATTCAAAGTTTACATTTTTCATCATGGACAAGAAAAACACACCAATAATTAAAAGCTATAGATAATCTTGTTATATTTGTAGGAAACATGTAAAGATACTGAGTTGTATTTACCCTGGATTTTGATGCTCTATGGCTGGCATTTTATATGAAGATTTTAGTGGTAACCACTGTAAATACAAGTGCTAGTTTGTGTTTGTTTTCTGTCTGGGGTGGTGACCTATGATTTCCATCTAAATAAGCATCCATTCAGACATCTGCTGGGTAACTAACACAGCCAGACAAAGCATCAAAGAAGCTCCTAAGAGACAGAGAGGAGACAGTTTTTATGATCCAGAAAGTAACAAACTTCCAACGGAAGATGGGAAACTCCCCTAGATCAGCTTTGCTAAATGAGAAAGTACTTCATCGCTGGATATCTCGCATCCTCAGGGCAGACCTACTCTACCACCAATTAAATTAGTGGTAATTTACTTGTCAGCCCTGGAAATTAGGCTAAAGTGGCGCAGCAACACTCTCATTTTCCTTGTGGCAACGGAGCAGCATTTTGTAAACACTGTGGATGGTAGCCAATTACGTTCTCTGGGTGCTTCCATCAGTGGGAGGGAGGCAATTCCCCTTCTCTCCTTACAGCCACCTGGGAGCCCTTAAAATCTGCTCTGGAGGGTTGGGAGGGCCCTCTGGAGCAAATTTCAAGGGGAGCACGGGGGCTGCAGTGGAGAGGAGGGGAGGAGGAGAAAGTCCCATTGCATGAGTGGACCTCCGGTTATTTGACATTGCATTTGGCTCCATTACCAGAGACACACAGCAGCTACTGTATCCGCTTTTTCATTAATGAAATCCACAAGGCCCAATTCTGCCAATTTTAGCTAAATTATGCCCTCTGCCCTGGAGCATTCTAAAAGGAGTAACTGGAGGACATCACAAAAGAAAAGTGGCTGAGCACTCTATGACCACCCCGTAATTTGTTCATTTACTTATTTATCTGTTGCATGTATATCCCGCCTTTCCTCCAAGGAGCCAAGATGGCATATATGAACCTCCTCCATTTTATCCTCACAACAACCCCAGGTTAGGCTGAGGGACAGTAAATAGCCCAAATAGCCCAGTGAGCTCCACGGCTGAGTGGGGACTAGAACCCAGGTCTCTTTGAGTCCCAGTCCAACAGTCTAACCACTACACCACACTAGCTCTCTACAGTGTCTTCCTTCCAACCTCTCGATCTGGCTGTGCATAGTGCTGGCCCTGTGGCACTCTGGCATTATTAGTAGTAGTAATAGTAGTATCCCGCCTTTTTCCCAGGGTTGGGACTCCAGGTGGTTAATGCTTTTAATGCTCACCCAGAGTACATGCTTTGAGCTTTTCCATGTAAGTGAACGGTTTCCATTTACTCCTCCATTATAAAGCCCTGCACCTGCAGACACTGTTGTGGGATGAGCAAAACCTGCTGCTGATACTTGGAACTGGTGTGAGAGAGGGGAAAGTATCCTTTGCACAGTATGTCTCTCTGCACACGTAGACGTATTTGGGATATTCAGCTTCCCCCAGTCTTCACCAAAGGCTAACAAGCATTACACAAGCTACTACTAATATCATGAGGACGAGACAGACGTGCTTTCCCCAGAAAATGTTCCTAAGAGAAAACGTTCTCTGCCTGGCTGAAAAGTAATCTATGGGCTGCCTCAGATACAGGAATAATAAATAGCTGTAATATTTTCCAGTTGGAGATGAATAATACACGGTTAGATTGGGCATCCAGGTCTACACGGAAAGCAATTCCACATAGGAAAAGGGCATGTGCAATGATCCCATGCACATGTATTTCACTTCTTGTGAAATCAAGCCCTACATGCTCTTCTTTGACTGGCTGTGGCAGTTTAGGGTCTTAGGTAGAGAGCTTTCCCATAACCGGCTACCTGATCCTTTCAACTGGAGATTGTAGGGACTGAACTTGGGACCCCTTGCATACAAAGCATGTGTTCTATCACCCAGATACCATGCCTCCACAAAAGGCAAAACAACCTTATACTAGGGAGGATACGCAGAACAAGATGCCCAGTCTCCCTGTGCATTAATCTCCAACAGGACTGCCATTTCTGTAAGACTTGAAGGATGCAGACAGATGTATACAGCTTGAGGTGGGAGGGTGCACTGTGGATCCACACTCACTCTTTTAGAAACATAAAAACTTCCAAACTAAATTGCGGTCAGAAGCAACGGGTTCTTCCCTTTTCCAGGAACAGCCAGTTAAGCAGAGAGTACTGTGTTCTAAGGGGCAACCAATCAGGAAACCAACTCTCCCATCTGCTGCACAGAGTGTTGATTACTTCATGTGAAGAAGGAGAACCAAACCAAACCAAACCAAAATCTGTCCACTTTACAAAAGGGAAATCAAGTTTAAAAGACCAGAGGTTGTCTAAAGCCTACCCACAGGGAGTGTGTACCGCTGGGGATGAATCCAAATCTAACCCTTTTCCTCCCCAGTCTCCTTTTTAGCCTCTGCATCACAGTAGATCTGTTTAACAAAAGTATATTCTCGCCAGTTGCTTATCTTGCAAAATAAAATAATAATAATAATAATAATAATAATAATGCCACAGAATCAATAGATCAGCAGATCCGACTTGCTTCCCAAAGTCGTTAAATATGCCAGGAATGTTCCCTGCATACCCTCCCCCTCAATGGCTCATGCCAGCCCAGCTGCTACATATATAAGAAACCACGTGCTGCTAGCTGTAAAGAATAAATAAATGGAACTGCAAAGACGAGACGCTTGCCAATTCAAGACAAAAGAACAGGACTCCACTTCAATATGGTGAAGGAAAGGACCCTGAGAGGAGCTAAGCAGAGCCAAACATGCATTTTAAAAAATCCTGGAAAGTTAAGCGATCACCAAACTTTTTGTTTTGCACGTGTGCCTTAGGAAAGGAACCATGATGGTGGGGGTGTAGATGTCTGCATGCAGCAGCATTCAGGTTCAACTCTTGATGTTTATAGTTTAACCCTCTCTCAAACTACTCAAACTCAGGATCACCCATAATCAGCACTAGATTCAGAATGAATAAAAGGAAGTATGTCACACAACGCACAGTTAACCAATGGAATTCACTGTCGTGGGGTGTGGTGGTCAAGGCAAGGCAGAGGGGGCCCCAGTGGGGCCAGTTGGCCAGGGGCCCACGATTTTGAGGGGTTACTCCAACGAGAAGGTCCCCCCCCAGCATTCGCTACTGCTTCCGTAGCATAAGCGGCCCATCGAGAAGCGAGGAGCCTGCCTTGCGGAAACAGCGCAGAAGCCTAAAAGAGAGTCAAGGGAGAATTAAGATGTTTTACTTAATTTTTTTTTTCAGATTAGTTTTGTCACAATGAAAAAACAAGTGGTGCAGCAAAGAGGAAGCGTGCCAGAATGCAACCTTTTTTATAAATCGTTCTAGTTCATATATGCATTTAGCACTAAATCAGTGCCACTGATTAAAAAAAAACTTAATGAGCAGTTTGAAATGGGGGTGGGTGGGTACACACTTCCCATCTGGCCTGGGCATATTACTCTGCACGGCCCTGGTGGTGGTGGCCACTAGCTTAGAGGGCTATTAGCCATGATGGCTAAATGTTCAAAGGCTTGAACACCAGATGTTGAGGAGAGGGCTAGTAGGACCGGCAGCAGGGGTAAGTATGGTTGGGCACCTGCCGAGGACCACACTCCAGCAGAGCTCCACTAACTAGAGCCCCCTGGCTTCGCTTCTTCTCTTCACCAGGGCAACTGGCTTGTTCAACGGCCTCTTGCTTTGGCCCAGACAACGGTGGTGGCGAGAAGGAGGGGCAGGAGATGCCACAACCTACTCGCTCCCTGGCTCTCTGCCTGGCAAGCGGCAGCCATGATGAGGAAGAGGATGAAGGACAACGGCGAGAAGGTAGACTCACTAAGGGAGGGGCCCGATGGAGGGTGTCTTGCCCATGTGCCCTCAAAGACCTGCAGCCAGAGCTGAGGGGTATCACCTGGCCATTACCGGACATATAATGGGGGCACAGTCAGATCCTCCAGCAGGGCTCTTTCTGAAGTTTTTAACCATTCCTATTGCTTTAGGCAAAGTGGAAATGCAGTGAAGCGGAGACAGTCTGCATTTCCACATGTCTCATCTGTGGATCCTTGGCTTTGTTCCTCTGCATCGGTCACTTGCAAAGCTTGGCATGGACTTCTAGTTAAAAAAAAAAAAGGAGGTGGCTTCACCAACAGGGCACGGGAGACACTTTAAGCCCACGGCACAGTGCGGAGTGTCGTTCTAGAGGAACAGGGCACGGGAAGCAGCAATGACAGACCTGGAAAGCAAGGGCCTGCCAGAAAAGCACACCCCATTGATTGCCCCCAGTCTGTCTCCAGCTGCACCACTGGAGTGATGATCCTCAGAATTCACTGCGTAATAACAGGGCGAAAATTTCCAGATTTGTTTTAAGGCCAGGAGGGGGAAGAGCAGGAAGAACGAAACCTTCTATTAAAGGTCTCTTGGACAGCAGCACCGTCAGAGATTCCATGGCCCACTATGGCCGGTTACCTAGCAGCGCCGCTTCACTAGCTGGTGAAGGGTTGTTGGGTTTTGGGGTTTTTTTTGCTCCTCTGCTGGATGCCTGATTTCTCCAGTGTTTGCACAAGCAGGCTCCAGTTCTCGGGATGTTTGCCTGGCGGCAGCTTTGGCTGTATGAAGAGACTCTGAGAATAGCAACAAGGTACAGACGCCCAAAGCAGAAGTCTGGGAAGGTTCCCTTTACTCTTGTGCGAGATGCTCAACTGGACACCCACGGCCCTCATTCTGTTGAGGATCAGATGCTCTCATTGTGAGAGCTAGTGCAGCAACAAAGCAAAGATTGAACTGAGCCAGAGAAGCCTGCAGTCTAAATCTCACCTCAGCCTTAGGTAAGCCACTCCCTCTCAGCCTCAGTTCCCTCATGTGCACATATTTATGTTATTTATTTATAAAATCATTTATACACTTCCCTCCCTGGCAAGGTGGTTTACAGTAATTAAAATCTCAATCCGACTAAAACTGGAGACCGTTAAAAAAGAAGTCAGAATAAAAACAAGACCCAGCAAGATATAAATGCACTAAAAGCCTGGTGGAAGAAGAATGTTTTAACTGTTCACCTAAAGGGCATAAGAAGGGGCCAGTCTAATCACGCTTGGGAGGAAGTTCTGCAAATGGGGTGCTGCCACCAAAAAGGCCCTGTCACACATCTCTGTCAATCATACCTCTCTCTATGGCAGGATCTAGAACCAACTGTGAAGTTAATGATATAATCATTACAGGGCAGTTGTAAGGATTATTGAGAGGATAGTAGGAAAACTGGAGAATTTTGTTCCGTCTGTATTTTTAAAGGAACTGACCTAATTCACATTTCCTGAACTAATAAGTAGATCACAATGATGTTATACTTTGGATTGTGGGCCTCTTCAGTTTTTTCATTCCAGTTCTCAGCTCAAAAATTGCATACGATAATACATATTTTATTGGGAAAGGCATACAGTGTAAATGTTTCGGTGGGGTTAGGGCCAGAAAATGGGACAGAACAGTCTTACAATTTAACACATGTGAAACTGACAAGGAGTGGAAATTGATACGCCCACCCCTAGATGATATATATGTTCAGTGGTTTGTATTCTGGATGCTTTTACAGAGGTGGCATTTTAGAGGTGATTCACACTTTGAAACAAGATTACCAATTCAACTGTAATGTATATATTCATGGTGCCCAAGCTAATGTCCATTCCAGATAGTCCAGGTAGGTGGACAGGCTCAGCGTAGACAGCAATTCTACCATCACATCAATACAACAGGCCGGTTCGCATGTCACAATTCTCACATAACCCTGGAACAACCCATGGCACACGCTGCGGCCCAAATAAATAAGCCATGGTGAGCCATTTTGATTGTGCGAATGAGGTCAATGACAAAGCACCAAGCTTTCCCGGTAGGAGGCTTACCTGTTGCCCTGTTTTAGCTGAAATAACACGAATGGTGGACAGCCAGACCAGCAAGCCATTTTCAGGGTTGTCTTGACAACAGGGATTGGGGACCATATTTTTTGGGCCCAGGGCCAAATTAGCTCCAGGAAAGCATTTCGAAAGCCACATGCTGACCCCATTCACACACACATACATAGAATCATAGAACAGTAGAGTTGGAAGGGGCCTATAAGGCCATCGAGTCCAACCCCCTGCTTAATGCAGGAATCCACCTTAATGCATCCCTGACAGATGGCTGTCCAGCTGCCTCTTGAATGCCTCTAATGTGGGAGAGACCACTACCTCCCTAGGTCATTGGTTCCATTGTCGTATTGTTTTTTCTGATGTCCAACAGGAATCTGACTTTCTGTAACTTGAGGCCATTATTCAGTGTCCTGCATTCTGGGATGATTGAGAAGAGATCCTGGCCCTCCTCTCTGGGACAACCTCTCTGGGACAACCTTTCAAGTATTGAGTGCTATCATGTCTCCCCTCAGTCTTCTCTTCTCAAGGTTAAACATGGCCAGTTCTTTCCATTTCTCCTCATAGGGTTTTTTTTTCCAGACCCCTGATCATCTTTGTTGCCCTCCTCTGAACATGCTCCAGCTTGGCTGTATCCTTCTTGAAATGTGGTGCCCAGAACTGGATACAATACTCAAGATGAGGCCTAACCAGTGCCGAATAGAGGGGAACCAGTACTTCGCGCGATTTGGAAGCTGTACTTGTATTAATGCAGCCCAAAATAGCATTTGCTTTTTTTGCAGCCACATCACACTGTTCGCTCATATTCAGGTTGTGATCTATAAAAATTCCAAGATCCTTCTCACTTGTAGTATTGCTAAGCCAAGTATCCCCCATCTTTTAGCTGTGCATTTGGTTTCTTTTTCCTAGGAGTAGAACTTGGCATTTATCCTTATTAAATTTCATTCTGTTGTTTTCAGCCCAGCACTCCAACCTATCAAGATCACTTTGAAGTTTGTCTCTGTCTCCCAGGGTATTTGCTATCCCACCCAATTTTGTGTTGTCTGCAAATTTGATAAGCATTCTCTGCACCTCCTCATCCAAGTCATTAATAAAAATGTTGACGAGCACTGGGCCCATGACTGAGCCCTGCGGTACCCCACTCCTTACCACCCCATAGTGTGAAAAGGTACCACTGATAAGCACTCTTTGAGTCCGATTCTGTAGCCAACTGTGGATCCACCTAATAGTTGTTCCATCTAGCCCACTTTTAGCTAGCTTGCTGATCAGAATGTTATGTTGTACTTTGTATTACTCTAGGATACAGCTCATGGGCCCTGGAGATTTGAACTTGTTCAAAGAAATTAGGTGTTCCTTGAACATTTGTTTATCAATCTCAAGCTGCAATCCTTCCCCTTCAGCTTGTATTTCACTTTTACCAGGGGGTCACAGACCCGCTTTTGGGTGAAGACTGAGCCAAAGTAGGAATTGAGTACTTCAACCTTTTCTTTGTCATCTGTTATCAATTTGCCATCTTCATTAAGCAGTTGAAACACCATTTTGTTCCTCTGTCTTTTACTATTCACATACCTGAAGGAAACTTTTTTGTTGCTTTTAGCATTCCTCGCTAGCCTCAGCTTCTTCTCAGCTTTAGCCTTCCTGATGCCATTCCTGCACTTCTATGCTACCTGTCTGTACTCTTCTTTTGTAGTTTGGCCTTCCTTCCACTTCCTATACGTGTCCTTTTTTGTTTTGAGGTTGTCTCTAAGCTTTTTGTGGAGCCACATTGTTTTTTTCTGTTGTCTTCTACCTTTTTTCCTTGTTGGAATTGTTTGTTATTGTGCCTTTCAAATTTCCTTTTTTAAAAACTCCACCCATCTTGGACTCCTTTTCTTATTAGAGCCACTTGCCATGGGACCTTACTTATCATACTTCTGAGTTTATTAAAATCAGCTTTCTTAAAATCTAGAGTACGCGTATGGCTACACTCAACTTTTGCTTCCTTTAAAATCAAGAACTCAAGTAATACATAGTGACTTTCTCCCAGAGTTCTTGTAACTGCACTTCATCCACTAAGTCATCCCTATTGGTCAGTATCAATACAAGGATAGCTGATCCTCTAGTTTCTTCCTCCACTTTCTGTAGGAGAAAGTTATCAGCCGGACATGTCAGGAATTTCTTGGAAGGGCCACTTTTGGCAGAATTTGTCTCCCAACAGATATCGGGGTAATTGAAGTCCCCCATTACTACTACATCACACTTCATTGAAACACTAGCAATTTGCTTTTCAAAAGTTTCATCCTTGTCTTCTCCTTGATTGGGTGATCAGTAGTAGACTCTGGCTCAATTCGGACGACACAATAAACAACTGGTGTGGGGAAAACAATCATCAGTTGTTTTGACTATTGTGTCATCCGAATGCTGCCATAGTCAACTCAGCGCTGATCCTAATCCACACCACAGTTGATTATTTATTACCATGTTGTGTGGGGAGTACCCCCTAGGGTTAGTCAACCCACCATTGACTATCGTGTCATCCGAATTGAGCCGCTGACTATCATGCTCCTTTTATTCCTTGCCCCATTTATTTTATTACATGAACTCTGTCTCTCTCACACACACACAGGTTTACAATTACATGGGATAAAAATTGTTTTAAGAAACAACAAAAAAGCTGAGGATTAAAGAAAAAGTCCACACTTCCTTTCAGTTTCTTAAACCTGAAATAGAGGTTCTGCCCTTACAATCTTTCCCTATATATGCCAGTGCTGAAAAGAGGTCAAAGGCACACCAAAGGTACACCAAAGTTGACACACCAATCAAATCCTGAACCATCTGAAGCTGAATAATAAGGTCAAATTGCTGAGGTAAAATTTGACCTGCAGACTTCCAATTCTCTTATCTACTACAATTTACCAGCTCCCTTATGCAGTTGAAAGCTGTTGCACACTGGACCATTCATATGAACAGTTCAAAATATGGCATCGATTCAACATTAAACTTGCACATATGTCACTAAAAACATCCATTGGTTGTTGTTTTTTTAAAAAAAAGATCAGAAAAGGTGGTTGTGTAAATATAGCTCATAAGCAACATGCCTCTAGCAGTCTCAGTGGAATTTGTTCTTTCTCATTATTTAAGAATTTGGGGATATCTGATTCAACAAAAGAGTGGGGAGGTTTTAAACAAAGAGTCGGAAGTACACAATGCACAGTTAACAGCTCTGTTACAGGATGCTGTGAAGGCCAAGAGGACAACTGGGATCCAGGAGCAATTAGACTGCTTTGTGGAGGGTGGGGTGGGCTCTTTTGGGGTCTATGCAACCTCATATTCAGATTACTCTCTAGATCCTGCCTGAATTCGAGAGGGAACAATTGGGTAAGTGAACATTTGCACAAAGGAGAAATGTTCATTCCTGAAAATAAACAACCTTAACATGATGAACATCAAGGCAGAGGTAAGAACAAACAAGCAAAACAAATTTTTAAATCCCGCACAGTTGGCAATACATCTGACAGCTTCATAACAAACTGGCCGGATGGCAACCCCTGGATCGTTCCTTAATTGCTCTGTGGCTTCCTTTCAAACATCCGGGATTGGATGCTGCTGGAAACAGGAAACTGGGTCAGATGGGCCATTGGCCCAATCTGGTACAGCAGTAACTGGGTATTTTACTGAGCATTAGCGGAGGCATGGGTCCAAAGAATACTGGACAAAGAAGTCATGTGCTGATACTCTCTGGAATTTGCAGCCCCCACCCCACGACTGAGAAAATGGCCTTGGGCACCACAGAAAAGGCAGACAAGAGTTAACACACCTCCTATTTCCTGTTCCCATTCAAGCACCACCATTTGAGTGGCGGGATCAAAAGGTAGGGTTGCTTTGTATGGGCTGCCAGAAGGTCAAAATGCTTCTCCACTCTCTTAGGGCTATATCCAGCTGTCTTTGTAGCTTTAGGAAAACGTCTGCCCATGTCAACATAGTCCTGTTTCTGACTGTGCAGCAAAGCGTATGCGCTCTCAGGAGTGCAGGACACACAGGACAAGTCTCCAATTCCCATTTCACATTGTGTGTGTAGGAAGGATGTAGTTTTCAGCGCATGCACGTGGAATTGCTTATCCGTTTCTCTGGGGAAGGTCTCACATGCAGGATCCTCTAATTACCTACTCGCCACCTATGGTTGCATGGGATTCAATCTCTTATCTGCTGATTCTTTAATGCTATTGGGTTCAAACATATTGGGTAATTTCCCTTTTTACTGCACCCTAGATAGTTTTTATAGCCAAAGGACTGGAGTTACGATGACAAAGTCTTTCATTCAGTCTCAGTAGTGATTCTACAGAACAACCGGCTGTTTTGGTCAGGTGAAACTTTGCAAACTGCTGATTGGACTCTCACTCTATAAAACTGTAGTCCTACATACAAAAAGAAGGCAGGGCTTCTGCAGCTTTAGCTGTTGTGATGAAGAGGGAATTTCACCAGGTGCTGCATGCATACAAATGACACCTGCTGAAATTCCCTTTTCTATACAACTGTTAAAGATACAGGAGCCCTGTCCTCCTTTTCACATGGTCACCCTAATATACAAAACCATGGCCTTGTTTTTACTTCCAATGTAACATGGGACTTTTAAAAATGAGTAGCGCTGCCTTTTTTGCACCCAAGAGACAGAAATTTCACATTTTAGAAAATTAAACCATATGTTTTTATCAAGCGCTTGTAATTGATGAGTGCATGTGGACGGGTGGGGATGGAGTATCATTTGGTGGATTTGAGTATGAAGCCAAAGTTCTTAGTCACACCCTTGTTTGCAGCCACCACCATCACTTTTCCGTCCTCTCCTTCAACTCACATGCATAATGATACACTCTGCAAACTCTGAAGTCCTGCTGATCATCACCAAAGTTCTGTCCGCACTGAATAAGCTTATGAGAAAAAATGCCACATATCCATGCAAGAGGTGGCAGGTATTCTGTTTAACAAATCCACACCCTCTAAACTCAGGATAACCCACCACTGTGCAAATACAGGACTTGCCTCTAATTTGGCCGCAGAAACATGATACAAGCTCCACAAATCAATACAAATTAGACTTGCGTTATGTTGCAGTGTTAACAAGCCCAACAAATAGATGAGGAAAGGAAAGCATGCAGGCGCAAAGAATTAACCCCATTTGTTCAGGAAGCATTTCCATTCCTGAAACATTCACTTGACAGCTTTTTACACCATGAGTAGACTTTCTGCCATCACTTCATGAATATTATCCAAATGCATCTTAGTCTTGACTGGTTTATTCATTACACTTTTCCACCAGGAAGCCCAGAGCAGCTTATATGGGATTCCCAACCCGCTCCTCCATGTAGGCACTTAAGATCTGCTTATCTTCCTCTGGCCATGTCTGCTTTATGTGACAATTTGCCTGTTTTGCAGAGAACGAAAACCCATGGATTATTTAAACCCATGGGCTGCCAGGGGCTCGCAGGAGTACGCGAGCGCGCTGGCTGCTTCCCACCCGCTACTTCCATTTTGCTTCCGCTTTCGGCACATCGCATGAAACAACCCTGGTTTTTTATTGATGTGATGTGAAAACCTGGAATTCTGGATTGTTGAGAGACAAATAACCCAGAGTTAGAACACATGGTTTGCTGTTGGGTTAAAATTCTGGGTTGTTTGCATGGGACGTTCTGAGTTATTGTTGAAAGGGGAAGCAGGGAGCGTGGCCCTGCCAATTCATGGCTATATAAAGTACAGCATCAGCACTTTAATCCTGGAGATGGGCTTTTCCTGTACTAGAAAGAATGGTACATCTGTTATTTCTAGTAGTATAAAACTATTAATATTTATACGTAATGGGAAGAAGAGGGAGGAAAGCACACCATGCCACAGGTACAGCAAATAAAAACGTTTCTGCAAAGGAAAGGGAATATTATTGTTGCTTTTGTTATTAATAAAAAAGGAATGGATGCAAAATATAGCAGGGATCACACAACAATTTCTCATTGAAAGAACCCAGATTTGATTTGTAAGTTCAAGCCAACTACGGAAACAAACCTTCAGCCAGCCATCAAGATTTTTTCCCCCTCATCACTCTTTTAACTTGAAGTCCCCAGAGGGGAAACAAATAGATATTATTTGGTAAGGAGATATTTTTCTGTCTACCAACCCCACCCCATTCTTTTTATTTATCAGATGTATTCCCAAGAACTTACTGAGCCATGTCACCAGTGTGGAAACAGCCTCTGAAAAAATAGGCATCTATTGTTGTTTGTCCAAAAGAGATGGATTGCAAGATTTAGATACATGGCTGAAGCTTGCCGAATGAAACTGAGAGATGATCTAGCATTATCAAAACTATTGTACGATATAAAATCCAAGCCAGAATCAGTTGTGCTCCAGACTTCCAGAGAAAACTAGGCACAAGAATTTAATGCAAGTCAGTGCAGTTTAATTTGATGCAGCAGCTGGCCTTCCTATACCTATACTCAAAACATCTGGTAATTGTTGTCAGCTGCCAATGGAAGACATCTTTACCCAAGTTCAAAATGCACTGCTTTGGAAAGGACTTGGTGTCCCTATTAAAGCTGAACACAATACAAAAAGGAGACCAGAAACTCCAAGGTAACAACACACTTGGACAGCAGCAATTGCTAGCTGAGCTGCTTAACCCTTCTGACTTTTGCATATCCTATCACCATAGATGATCATTATACCCACCTGACTCAGGAGAAATTCATTTTAGTTTGCTCATTCCATGTCTGGCTAACAAATCTGAAGCATTTTTGTACAATCTTGTATTTTCTTCTGTAAATTTTTTTTGGGGTGGTGGTGGAGGAGGAGGGAGATCAATCCTATAGATCCTAGGCAGTGTCTTGGGGGACATAGGATAGTTCGGATTCTTGGATCCGAGGTCACAGTCAGCACTCCAACCTCAGACCCAGGAGTCCGAGCACCACAACCCCTCCCCTTGCAGCTGGTGTGGAGAGAACTGTGCCAGCTGCCTCTCTGAGGTCACAAAGGCAACCTTAGAGGGAAGGTAAAGGGGGTGTTCCCAGGGACAAGGAAAGGAGGCAACTGGGGAGGCCAGCCTATGAGGAATCCTCTGTCCTCCGTTCCTCCCCCTCTCTGATGCATCAGCTAGATGGGCAAAAATGCCCATCTAGCTGAAATGCAGAGTGAAAGGAACACGAAGGCAAAGATCGCCTCTGTTGCTCCTCCTACTCTGCATTGGATGGCCAAGTTCAGAGGCTTACAGCTATCCCCATAGGATTGCGGCCTAAAAGTGGTAATGGCACATAGAAGTAAAAGCCTCACAAAAGGAGTGGAGGAAGGAAAACATGAGATAGGCCACTCTTGTGTAAAGACATATTTTGCTCCATTCAGGAGCAAGCAGCAGAAAACAACGTATATAAGAACCTTCACATTCTAATGCTAAGAGTTAGAGAAACACTAAATGAAATGTCATGGGGAATTGAATCATGTATTTCCATAGAAATGTATAAAGTACAATACATATTCTTGATTTCAAATTGGAGATTGTAAAGGATATGTACTATTCTTTATAGATTTGTGCAGCCAACAGAAGCACATGACGTAACTCACTTTGCCATTCCACAGTTTTTATAGTGATTAATGCTAGAATTTGAAGCTCCTTGCGATGATGATCTGTTGCTACTAGAAAGCGTCCCTTACTTTTTGATGCTTTTTGTATATCTTGGACATCATTAAACCCTCTTCCTTTCTCAGGAGAAGTGCAAGCCCAACACCACACATTGCGCCTGAGGCTGAAATGTTGGAAACGGCAACAGAATTGGGGCACTGCGTATAATGTGCTAAAAATTAAATGTTTGCTCCAAAACAAACACAACCAGTTCTGCAAAAGACAAACAAACAAATCTTGAACTCTGCAGCAAATATAAATTAAGCACATTAAACACAATTGTGATGTCTCTATTTAGCATACTTTATTCTGCTTTTACTGGTCACTGGGACAGAGAACTATACATGCCATTAAAGTATTGCCCCCTGGGAATAAAGAATTGTATCCAATGTTAGTCCTGTCTAGAGTAGCCCCATTTAAATGAATGGGACTAAGTGAGACTAAAATGGGATATAACACTTTATCTGGCAAAGCCTCTGGCTGCATATGTTTTACCAGCCCAGGCACTGCTCACACAATTTCAAGTATACCTTTGCAAAGATGAGGACTAGAAATTTATTTGTCAGGAAGCTTAATTCTGCCCCACCACCTCCTTCTGCATCGGCACCAGTCCGGTGAGCACAGCACAGGTAAGCATTAAAATTAGGGTGACCGTATGAAAAGAAGGACAGGGCTCCTGTATCTTTAACAGTTGTATAGAAAAAGGAATTTCAGCAGCTGTCATTTGTATGCATGCAGCACCTGGTGAAATTCCCTCTTCATCACAAGAGTTAAAGCTGCAGGAGCCCTGCCCTCTTTTGTATTTGGTCACAGAGGGCAGGTCTCCTGCAGCTTTAGCTGTTATGATGAAGAGGGAATTTCACCAGGTGCTGCATGCATACAAATGACACCGGCTGAAATTCCCTTTTCTATGCAACTGTTAAAAGATACAGGAGCCCTGTTCTCCATGCCATATGGTTACTCTAAACTCTAATTAAAACACTCTTTTCAGGGCTTGGGAGCCACTGTAAAGCTAGTCCTGTCCCCATGGGGAGGCCTGCCTTACAAATCAAAATATCTCTGGGCTGCACCATACATTACAATTTGGATGCCTTTAATGGGTGATAGACAAATTCATGGAGAAGAAGGCAATCAATGGCTAATACTTCAGATAGTATGATCTCTGACCTGGATTTTATCTGGTCAGCCTAAGTTAGTCTGACCATATGAAAACGAGGACAGGGCTCCTGTAACTTTAACAGTTGTAAAGAAAAGGGAATTTCAGCCAGTGTCATTTGATTGCAATTAGTTCCTGGTGAAATTCCCTCTTCATCACAACAGTTAAAGTTGCAGGGGCCCTGCCTTCTTTTGGATATGGTCACTCTAGTATAGTGCCTGCAACTTTAACTGTTGTGATGAAGAGGGAATTTCACCAGGAACTAATTGCATACAAATGACACTGGCTGAAATTCCCTTTTCTCTACAACTGTTAAAGTTACAGGAGCCCTGTCCTCCTTTTCATATGGTCAGCCTAGCCTAAGTTATATGCTACATTCAGTATCATAGGCAGTTAGCCTACGTACAGCAGTTGCTGGGGAACATGGGCGGGACTGTGCTGCTGCACTCCTGTCCTGCTTGGGGGTTTCCCATCAACAGCTGGTTGGCCGCTGTGTGAACAGAATGCTGGATAACATGGGCCCCTGGGCTGATCCAACAGGGCTCTTCCTGTTTCTTATACAGTGGTAATTTCCATGGAAGGATAAACGTCTGTGGGAGGGGTCATCATTGAGTGTGGCTGAGCACATGGTTTGCAAGCAGAAAGGTCTCCAGTTCAACCCCCAGCGTTGAAAAGGATCATGTAGCAGATAATGGAAATTACCTCTGCCGGAGACCCTACCTACCAGTCAGTGTAAATAATACTGGGCTAGGTGAACCAATAGGATTACTCAGAATAAGGCAGCTTCCTATGTTCACATACGACAAGTGCATCTTTTAAGTACATGCAATGGCATTTGCCCACATTCCTCCCTCCCTGCCCCCCTTACCAGTCCCTCCCTCCCTGTTGCTCCCCCACTCCAGGTTAGAGATTAGCCTTCTCCAACCCGATGCCCTCCAGATATTTTGGGTGACAACTCCCAGCATTCCAGACCGTTGCCCATGCTAGCTGGGGCTGGTGGGAGTTGAACGCCTTCACATCCGGAGGGCACCAGGCTGGAGAAGACTGCTTTAGATTTTGAGCTCCTTGTGCGAGCAGGACCCTGGACATCTTGCCTCTAAAGCCGTAAGACACCATGAACACTAATGGTATACTATAAATAATGACGGTGAACGTGGTGCGAGCATTCCGGAGCACACGTCTTTCCATGCCCCAAATGTTTAAAGAGAACGTCAAGAGTGAAGCTGTTCTAAAACACTGCCAGAGCCCAGCACCATTTCTCTCTCACACTCATTCCTGCAGCCTCCGTTACACAATCCCATCCACTTTTTCCCACCTGGAAGATCTTTGTTTGTGACTGATTCCTGGAGACTTTGGGGAGGTCAGGAGCAAAACAGCTGGTTGGAATTCCACCTCCTGGAGTCAAATCAAGCTGAACTGGAGAGGAGTGGGGAGTCTGAGATGCATCAGGGCATTTCAACATCTGAGACAGAAAACCTGAACCACGTCTTAATCCATTTGGACGTTGTCCTGCACAGCCCTCATTGAAATCAGTGGGAGCATCTATGCTGTTGCTCAGCTCCCCTTCATTTCATTGGCCTGGTTTGCACAGAATACTAACACATGGCATGGGTTGTCGAATTCTGGTCTGTTGTGATGTGTGAACATGGCCGCGCTAACAAACCGTGGTTGATTAACCATGAACAACCCAGAAAGAGTACATATTGCTTGTTGTTGGATTGTGAATTGTTGTTACATACAAACCCAGAACCAAGGGTTGTTCATGTGTTGTTTTGCCAGGCTACAGACATGGTAAGCAAGACTAGTTAAAAACACACACACACACAACACACTCTACATTCCAATACTATATACCACAAAGGCATCTGGGATACAGGGAGGGAGCAGGCGAAGAAGGGAAACAAATAACATAGGGACTGTGGAAACAAACCACAGTTTGTTTGATCGCCTGCCAGACAAAGCCTGGGTAAGGCAACAAACCATAGGTTAACCACAGATTAAATAAACCATGATTTAGCATTATGTGTGAACGAAGCCAATGAGATAGATCTGTTGCTGCCTACCCTGCTACACTTCATGGTGCCCCAAATCCACCACTCAAGGTGGTTGTCTCAAGTTGCTTCATGAGATGGCTGGCTCACATTTATGCCTTTGCTAACAGCTTCCTTCATCTCCTTGAGGGGGCCAGCCAGCTTCATGCTTTGGGCAGATCCACATGGCAGCTGCCCAGGCTTCCAGCTTGGCACTGGAGTAGTGTATTATTGGAAGCATCTCTGGAAAAGTCAGGTAATGTTTAGGCCAGGCAGATACACCCTTTATGTACTAGAATTCCTTTTCCTCTCTCTGTCCAGCTTGAGTCCTGCTTTCTTCCGCCTCTGAGAGTGGAGTGGATTTATCCTTACCATTGCTCTGCCAACCCCCAGGAAGTACTTCTTTCCACACCTACAACAGCCTCAGGATTCCTTGTTCTTATACTGCAGCATGTGATCAATAAATCTCAAGAAATGCTTTCCCTCTTATCTAATATTTAATAGATATATTTCCACCTGTAATTCCCCAGTTCAAATCTGACCTCCGCCATGAAATGACCAGGTGGCCTTAGACAAGACACTGGTTTCGCACGACACATTAGGCAACGGAGGGGGAGAGAGCGTACTGACCGTGCGCTAGGTAGGCGGTGCTCCCCACACGACACGTTGCTCTGCCGTCCGTTGAGCGAAAGTTCCGGCGTTCATCTTAGCTGCAGCATCTCCTCCCTCCCTCAGTCCTCCAGCCATATCCCAGCATGCACCGCAAGTTCTGCCAGCTGTATCAGAGCAGCCAATGGGGGGGGGGGGGTTGGCTGCTCCGGACAGCAGAACTCTATGACCAAACGGAATAGTCCACGGAGAGAGGGGGGTTGGTTTCAGACAACACTTTAAACAACGGGCTTCGGGCTAAACGTGCAAGCCCGTTGTTTCTCTCCGTTGCTTAATTGGCCAGAATAGCGCACCATCAGTTGTGTGTGCGTGGTGTGTAACCCTCCACACTAAACAATAAGCAACACAACTGATGGTTGCCTCTTCCCCCCTCCATTGATTATTGTGTCGTCCGAAACCAGCCACTGGGATGGACCCAGCCTAACAATGAACCACGGCTTGGCAACAAATGGATGTGCATTCCAGTAGCCTTAGGGTCACACACTCTTTCCTCTCCTTGCACAAAGCAATTCTCTCCTACATTTTCTGGTTTGAGCCAAACCACCTTTTGCCATTTTGACTGTACCAGCAATCTATGATTTGCTTCAAGAAGAGACAGGATTTGAGTGGTGATGGTGGTTCTATTTTAGTTTTCCTTTTTTGCTGTTATGATCACTTGTTGTGTTGACAAAAACTAAAAACACTTCTCAATAACTCAATGAGAAGAGATGGAATTGCTGCATGCAAGGGAAGGAGTATGCAAAACCTGGAGGCTCCTTGAATGCTCATTCCTCTAGTGCCAAATCAAGGGTTGCTGTTATGTCTGAACCACCTCACTATAACTTTGCCACCTTAGCCTCTACCGCCCTTCAACATGATATAATACTAATGGCCTACCATAGGCTGACCAGATAAAATCCAGGTCAGGGCTCATGTAACTTTAACAGTTGTAGAGAAAAGGGAATTTCAGCGAGTGTCATTTGTATGCAATTAGTTCCTGGTGATATTCCCTCTTCATCATAACAGTTAAAGGTGCATGCACTATACTAGAGTGACCATATACAAAAGAAGGCAGGGCCCCTGCAACTTTAACTGTTGTGATGAAGAGGGAATTTCACCAGGAACTAATTGCATACAAATGACTCTGGCTGAAATTCCCTTTTCTCTACAACTGTTAAAGTTACATGAGCCCTGATTTTATCTGGTCACCCTAGCCTACCATACTGAATTGCTCTTTTATGGATTGATGAGACATGCAGCACTTTGGAAACTCTAAAACAGGGGGTAGGTAACATGGTGCCCTCCACATGTTTTGGACAATTCCCGACCATTGGCCATGCTGGCAGGGGCTTATGAAGCTGTAGTCCAAAACACCTTGGAGGGTACCATGTTGCCTACCCCTACTCTAAAGCAACCTTCCCCAACTTGGTGCCCTCCAGATCTGATGGACTACAACTCCGAGGATCCCCTAGCCAGGGTTGCTGAGAGTTCTAGTTGAACACATCTGAAGGGCACCAGGTTGCGAAAGACTGTTTGAAGAAGGGGGAAGTGGCACCTCTTGAACCTGGAGTTCATCATAGGCCACCTTTGTAGGGTGAGACCTTTAGCCCATCACCTTTCTCAAAGTGATCCTCCAAGAAAACCCGTTTTGATGGATCAAGGGGCTATCCAAAAATGATTATCCTGGCATAACGTCAGAGATTAGAAGATTTCCCTAGCTACAATCATGTATAATTGGATGAGTTTTTCTTTAGGTGAACACATCCAGATTTGCCCCTCGTTTTACATGCTTCCTTAGCAAACCAGGTGTAACGAATGGACAGTAATGATTTACACCTGCCTTCCTTTCCTTGTGGTTCTCTCGGGGATGTGTGGGATTGCATTTCTGTTGCTTAAAAATGCATTCATTTCCCAAGGACAATATAAGTACATACATTCTGGGGGAAAGTGTTTGGTTAGCACTTAGGAGGGCTCTGCACATTCAAAGCTCTGTACAAACACTGACTAAGCCTGCTTCTCTGCAGATATAAGAGCAAGGCTATTTGAGAATGTGTGTGCGCACACACACACACTACTGTTCTCAAGAGACGGGCCCAAGAAGGAAACTAAACTGTTCACTTGCATATTCAAGTTGTGAGAGCAGTATAACGTAGAGCCACAAACCTGAAAGATCATGATGCTCTCTCCCATGAAAAGAAAAACTTGCTTCTGAGATGTTTTCTTACGTAGAGGGGATCCGGAAACTCAACAGGACTTGAGGGCTCCCTTCAGCATTTCTTGGCAGCTGCTGGGACTCCCAACATCGCAGCAGGGCCTACAACTGGCGTGTGCCCTAGTGGGTCACTCTAGGTGGCTGGGACTGGAAGCCATTTGACATTTTAATTTACCACAATGCCTTTGGCATAACATAACCCCAGAGCACTGTGGGAAATTTAAACATTGGCTCCAAGCTTGCCGCTGCCCGGTAAGCTCAGGGACCAGTGTCATAAGAGCCAACCAGAGAAAACGTTGCCAATGGCCTACTCAAACCTGGAGATGACTCTGCTGCCATATTACACATCTCACACAAGCCAACCCCTCACGTAAGCACTTTAGAGTAGGTCAACCCCCAGCATTTCATTGGAACTGACTGTAATCAGAAAACATGGAGAGGTTAACTTGCGTTGCCATTTAGCAAGTCAGCAACAGGACTAGTCTAATTCTCTCAATACACAGTATCTTGGCTGTTTCAAGATAGACACTAATGGCACAACTGACTTGACATTTAGACCCATTTCTATAAAGCACAACCTAGGACTAGCTTGGGATGGGAGGTGCAGACTCTGCCCTGACTTCACTCAGCCAGCATTTGCTTGAGCTAGAAGGAATACTAAAGGGTGGGTGGGCCTACTGTGGTCCAACTCTATCAGCTGAATTAACGTTGGTTCTTTGCCAGAGCTTGGCATTCCCAATTACAGCATTTTTCACGTTATGAAAATAATAGACTTGAGAGTGGATGGGCAAGATGAAGCGGTTGCCTCAGGCACAGCAGCACTCTCAAGAAACACCCATTCAGCCCAAATGAACCTTGCTCAGGAAAATGTGGATTACGCCATATGTTAAGCAGATAAGAGGGGGCTTGGGCTTGGATGTTTTCACTTCCAAAGTGTCTGGTGGTGGCCCAGAAGGGTAATGCTTGTGAAACCTTAGAAACTAAGAGTGGAATACCATTTGCTTTGGGCAGGGTGTGTTCCTTGCATTGATTTACTTATGCCCTTCATTTATGTATTACATTTTTATCCCATCCTTCCTCCCAAGACTCAAAGCGGTGTGCAGCCTACACACATTTTATCTCACAATAACCCTGTGAGCTACCTCAGACTGAGAGTGAATGGCTATCAATGGCTTCTAATCCTGATAGTTATGTGCTACCTCCAGTAGCAGAGGTGGTAAGCCTATGTCCACCAGTTGCTGGGGAACTTTGGTGGGAGGGTGCTATTGCACCCATGTCCTGCTTGTGGGTTCCTGTCGATAGCTGGGTGGCCACTGTGTGAACAGAATGCTGGACTACATGGACCCTTGGTCTGATCCAGCATGGCTCCTCTTATACTCTTATGATTATCCCAAGGTCATCCAGTGAGCTTCATGGTTGAATGGCAATTTGAACCTGAGTCTTCCTGGTGTTAGACTGACAACTCCATCCCATTGGAACTTTGCCTGCCTCAACAGCAGCTGTAGAATCAGGTGCACTTAAGTCAATCACCAAAGAAGAAAAATAAAGTTTCCGCTTTGGAAATTAATTTAATTCCTGAAAAAGCAACTCATGCTATGAACGAGCATCAAGGAGGAGCATTTCTCCTCTTGCTCCTCCCATCACCCTTCAGCTTTAGCCAGGATGCTTACTTTCCCAGTTTGTTAACCAACATTAAGCCAGAGTTCCCTGATTTGGATATAAGGGAGAAGGGAGGGGCAAAGGATAAACTCTAGGCCCCAATGCTCGTTCTTGGCTTTATAAACCATGGTTTATGAAGCCTTGAATGACTGTCCAGAAAAGACTACTATTTCTCCATGTTTTTTGGTTAGTAGAGTCATATATGTGCAGAATTTGAGAAATGAACCTATTGCAGAACTCAGATAATTGAAGAACATAAACAGGAGTACAAAATCATCCATACTGGCTCTGTGGATGATCCTGACGTGATATGAGATGGCATCTCCTGGATGTTAGCATTTGTGAAGATTTGCTAGCCCCTGGATCCAGTAAAAAGCCCACAGTAATAAATATAACACAAAACTTACTGACCCGGTTCACACAATCCAACAAGCCACAGAGGCTTGTTTTAATCCCCAGCATGTGCCAGGCAGTGTTTTCCCTATTACCTACCTGGTTCAGCTTGCTGTGTCATCCAAACTCCAAGCAGCATGGTTTGAGAAAAACAAGCCTCATATAACCCATGCCGTTATAGGGTTATTTGAGGACTGTTTCTCTCAAACAAGCCATGCCTTCTGGGTTTGGTGACATAACAACCTATGCCAGGGTGGGCAGTTAGGAAAATGGCACCCAGCACCTGCTGGGGATTAAAGCGGGCTTATTGGATTGCATGAACCGTCCCATTGTGTCATTCACAATGCTTAATCTCAGAAGTCAGATATCCTTCTCAATTTTTTTTTAAAAAAATACAGAACAGCAGCCTTTAACTGAATCACTTGATTTGCTTGTAACAAGAGCCCAACAGTTTGAAAACCATTGGGTTGTCATGCACAAGTAGCGCACAACCCACGATCAGCTAGCTCCTTTGTATTTTGTGTAACATGATGTCTGAACCTGGACTACTGGGTTGTTAAGGAGCTAAATAACCCAGTGGTTAACCCATGGTTTGTTGATGGTTTTTAAACCAATGAGTTGTTGTTACCTGCGAAGAACCCCAATGCATCTGATAGACACTCTTGATTCAGTTTTAAGACATTATGGACACAACCCAAGATAGGATTACATGCGCTTAAACACAAAGAAATCAATGGGCTTAATCAGGTTTAACTCAGATTCAGGCCTATATGTGTAGGCTGTAACATCTTTGTATGTATTAAGCTCACATTTCATTTTAAACCAGAAACAGTATTGTTTAATTTTTGTTAACATTAAACTATGCTAAAAAAAAGGAAAAAGGAACAGTGTAATTTTATTTTTAAAACAGAGGTGTGGGTATGTTGTTGCGAAAGAATCCATAAACTGGGATTAAGGAATGGCGAGCCCGCAATAAATGCCTTGTGTAGAAAAGTTCATGATCTGCTGACTACCAAGCCTTTGTTTGAAACAAACCACGACCACATTTTCACACTTCTCCACAATAACGAGGTTTTTCAAAAGAGTACTGAAGCTAACATAGCCTGTGACTCACACGGAAGCATGCTCTGCCCACAGCTCAGCTTGCTTTCGCACCATTGGAATTCATGTGGAAAAAGTAGACATTTGCACTTGTTCTCCCTGTGATGACCCCCCTCACCCTGACCTGACACTGTCAAAAGACACTGAGATTTTCAAGTAGTGACTGCATGGGGGGATCTTATCTGGTGAGGGCAATTAGGTGGGTGTCCACACCGGAGAGGGCCTTTTCTGTGGTGGCCCCAAACCTCTGGAACAAACTCCCATCGGAGATCCGCCATGCACTATCCCTGCAGGCTTTCAAGAAGGCCTTAAAAACATTTTATTTTACCATATTATTTATTTCATTTGTATACCACCCCATAGCTGAAGCTCTCTGGGCGGTTTACATCGGATTAAAACAATTAAAAACAATATACAAAAATTAAAACAGCAAAAACATACCATGTACACACAATACACACATACATTTAAAACCACTACAACAACCCAAAAAGCTACAAGAACAAAAACAAACCCAGGCTCCTCAGATATTGCCAAATACCTGAGAGAAGAGGAAAGTCTTGACCTGGTGCCGAAAAGATAACAATGTTGGCGCCAGGCGGGCCTTGTCAGGGAGATCGTTCCACAATTGGGGGGCCACCACAGAAAAGGCCTTCTCCCTTGTTCTCATGATGAATATTGTTATTGCTACCATTGTTGTCGCTGCTGGTTTTACTCTTGGTTTTATTGAAATCATGTTTTTATTGCTTTTAATATTTTAAATATTTTATTGTTATAAGCTGCCTTGTGAGGACCTCTGCCCTCAAAGGCAGCTAAACAATGTTTTTAATTAATTAATAAACAAACACACACACACACACACACACACACACACCATAACCAGGGACACTGCCAAGCAAGATCTACTTCTATTATCTGAATAGTCAAAGCGTCCCTGGTTTATGGCCTCTGCTGTGCAGAGGTGGGACCTCAGAAGACCTTGAACAAAAGCCCTAACAGAAGCAAGCAACATCAGCTTGTGCTCTCTTGCCATTGCTGCCTGCTGGTACCCAGGTTCAGCCCAGCCGCTGCCTTTGGGCACCTACAGACAAGCACCCAAGATGATAAAACTGCTGCAAGGTGGCTTTTTTACCCGCTCACAATGACTTTCTGGGGGGGTTGTGTGAATGCTACCACACCCTGCAGGACCAGTTAACGGTTTGCCACCTCCTGGCAGGCCTTGCATATCACAGGAATTCCAGGAGATGGCACAGCACACCGGCTCTTTGCTTTTGCCACACTGCAGTTTGCCTTGCATGCGTTAATCTGGATGGATGGATGGATGGATGGAGGGGGGGCGGCGGCTGGTGAACAGACGGGAATGCTTCTCAGCAGGAGGCCACACCAGATGGCTCTTCCTACTGTATAGTTCTATGAAATGAATTGCCTCCTTTTACGAGCACTCTTGAGATAGCTGCGCTGCATTCTGCCAAGAGGATTTGCAGGGGGTAGTCAAGCCTCTGCACGCACAGAGTGGCAAAGACAGCAGGGATGTATGATGCGTACATATATTCCTCACTGCTTGTCCATGCGTCCCACCACCTAGGACAGTTTGGAGAGCAGAGCCATCACGTACGCGTACCAGTCCTTTCTTCCCCGCAGTTGTGTCTGCCTGGCCATAACTGCCGTCGGTTCCCACAAAGGGGTACTATTGATAGTTGTGGTGGTGCCGCCGTCACACCCAGTTCCTATGTGGTTGAGGGTGGGGTGAGGCAAAGACAGCGCAGGGAGTAATGCGAGGCCCAGTCAGCAAGGGCAGGCCTCCTCCTTGTTCATACTGGCAAGGGCGACCCAGAAATCTTGATATGGGTCACAGAATCATCAACTGACCCACTTGTAGGTCATTCGGGTATATTGGCTGCTATGGAATAACTCCCTATAGTTTCTCTTGCTGGCCAGAGCTGGGCAACGGCGCATGCCCCCATGCTATCTCTCAGTTCACCATTTGTTCCAGGCTTGACTTCTCACCACCAAGAGTAGCTTAGAAAGCACTGTATACACACCACCACTTGCAATCAAGCAGGCAAGTCTTGCTATACATTGTTTGTTCATGCAGAATAAGTATTGCTACCAGGAAAATTCCTAGCCTCTCTGCTAGCCTTAAACAGCTAGTAGCAGGGAGACCAGAAATGTCCCACAACAATATTGTTCATAGTTGTGATGATGGCAGCCTAGTCCATTTAGCTCCAGCTCTTGTCTCTCGGGAATGCAGGGGGGCTTGGATGGGAGGAGGAGTCCAACGTGGGGAAGAAGAACATAGCAAGCAAGAGGGGACATCCACTCTAGAGTAGAGCAGAAGGTAGGCGACCACTTCCTTAACTTGTATTTTTAGTGTTGTATCTAAATGTCTTTTAATATTGTGAACCAATGAGGGATTTTACAGTATTCAACGGTATATCAATGCCACAAATAAAATAAATAAATAAATAAAACTTATTTGCAAGGCTGAGATGTGTACTTCTTCCTAACAATTATATGACACATTAAAGCTAGACATGTTGGCGTGACTGTAAAATGCAGCGTCCAGATTGGTGCAGTACACACACACCTATGAGAATGGATAAGAACACACAGTGACATGTAGACAAGACCAGGTTGCAACAAGATACCAAATACTGGACACAGGTACAGCCTTATAGAAAGGTGTATAAAAGGAATAGAAGGTGCCAGATAGGAATGAACTGTATTATCTACACAGCACCCACACCATGATCAGGCCTTCCAAATGTACAGGACTTTGTACCTGTAAAGGAAGCTTACCTGCCAACTGTACTTATATGACTGAAACAATACTTACCTTAATTTTAAAAGGTGTGTCAGTACACTTTATTAAACCTCACCACATGTTTTAAAATGATCACATCCTTTCAGTGTGGATTAATATCACATCTCTACTCGCAGTCACTAAGACAAATTGGAATCCCTGCTGCTCACATAAACATGCACCCAAATATGAGAAAAATAATACATTCTCAATCATCTTGACTGTGTCTTTAACAGTGGCTAAAGCGAGTTAAGGGAGGAACTAATCCATCTTAAGTAACCTTGCTGTCTGCATCCAGGTCTCCTTCAACTCTGCTAGGTTCATCCTGGCATAGGGACGCCACGATTCCCAGAAGGAAAACCTGCACACACTCATATCTGCATATGTGAATTCATTTATATGTAAATGCGAAGTGGCTCTCTGACTGACTGAAGCTGAGCATTTGGGAAAAAAAGGATGTTAATGAGCTACTTGTGTTTACATGAATGGGAATTTCTGGATGCTTTAATAAGGTGTATTTTAAAATACATGGGATAAATTGTCCTCTTCTATTTAGGTATTCCATATTTGTGGTGGCTTTTTTATATTATTAGTGCTTGTGAGCACTCTGTGGCTCAATTCGGACGACACAATAAACAACTGGTGTGGGGGAAACAATCATCAGTTGTTTTGACTATTGTGTCATCCGAATGCTGCCATAGTCAACTCAGCGCTGATCCTCATCCACACCACAGTTGATTATTTATTACCATGTTGTGTGAGGAGTGCCCCCTAGAGTTAGGGTTAGTCAACCCACCACTGACTATCGTGTCATCCGAATTGAGCCTGTGTGTGTCTCCCTCTCTCATCATGTTTGTGGTTAGTCTTACAGGCACTTGCCTGAATGCTTTGGGATATCAAATTAATACTATTACTTGATGTCTATCGATTATGTGAACTTACTTCCATAAGACTAGTTGATATTTCATTGACAATGAATGCTACTAAGCAATTCTGTTGTTATTAAATGATAAATCAATAAAAAAAAGGGAGGCCTGATTTAAAAGCAGCCATGGGGGCGATTGCACCTTGATAATACACGATTGCACCTTGATAATACACTTGCCCTTTTTAAAAATCTCTTCGTTTTGACTACGGAGGAACCCAGCCCCTTGCATACTTTCAAAGTTGGCAACCTGTCCTGCAAAGAGGCTCACCCAGGAAAATGCCACGTTAACATAGTTTACATAAATAAAAATCATGACTCAGACCCTTAAAATAAGGACTTCAAAAGAATGGGATTTGAAACAGTAATCCGTGCAGAGCTCTTATCTAGCTTCTGATTACCAAACCCAAAAACAAGCCAAATCATATTTTCAAGAATATTATATTTCACCAACTATGACGGTTAGAAGCTTCATAGTACTAAAGAGGATCGTTTGTTAAAGGCCCCTAAGTTTCTAACAGTAGACTGTGTATCACATAAAAAGTCTTCAGATTCTTAGGCTGCAATCCTAAACATACTTATTAGGGAACAAGCACTATTAAATACACTGAGACTTACTTCCAAGTAAACATGGAGAAGACTGAGTTGCAAAAACAGTCTGCAGTCATCTACTCCAATACAGGCTGCAATCCTAAACCGTCTTACCTGGGAGTAAGACCTGCTGAATGCAATGGCTTACTTCTGAGTAGACATGCCTAGGATTGCACTGTTGGTTACTGAAGATGCTCTGATTACCTTAATGTCAATACTAAACACATTTATTTGGCAGTAAGTCCCACTGATTTCAGTTTGTTTTGTTTTGCTTTGTTTTTGTAGTTTTTGAAGTGTTGATGTGGTTTTTAAATGTATAGATTGTGTGTATGTTGTATGTTTTTGCTGTTTTAATTTTTGTATATTGTTTTTAATTGTTTTTAATCCTATGTAAACCGCCCAGAGAGCTTCGGCTATGGGGCGGTATACAAATGTAATAAATAAATAAATAAATACCTCACTTCCAAGTTAAAAAAAGCAAGCATGACAGCATCTAAACCAAAAAAATAAAGCTGCATAAGCCAGTATGGCCAGCCTTAGTACATAGTGTTTAGTTATTTTAGTGGGTATTATACCCTGTTCTTATTTACTTTTGCTTTAAATTGTTGTTACCTGCTTCAAACTCATGGGACAGAACAGGTTCTGATTAACATAAGCCTTTTGTTCCCAGTGAAAGGAAGAGAATATACAACCCATTAATATGTGAATGCTTAAGGCTCTGCAGGTTGCTTTTATATTTTTACATTAAAGTACAAACATTAACTTATGTATTAGGGCCACAATGTAATTAAACTATGTGGACACCTGCACTTTCATTATTTCCAACTTTGGAATGGTAAGAAACTCTCTCTAAAGAGACAGAGCAGGGTGTCATGCAAATATAAATTGTAACAGAGCTGAAATAAAGAGCTATGAGAATATGCAGGGCCCCTACAGCTCTCTTTCGGCTCATAAAACACAGGATGCTTTTGTAAGGTAAATAGAACAAGAACAACTGCAATTTGCACTACACAGACAGAGGAACAGAAAGCTCCAAGAGGAACTTAGCAAGAGTTAGGAATAGCATCACAGGTTGCAATATGCAGTCATTTCGGAGAGGTCATGTACCATCATTTAAAAACACCTGTACTGGAATAGTCAGATGGGTGGAAGAGCATCTGATTGGGGTCTGGTAGATTCTGCATTTATCAGTCTGTTTTACTCTAGAACGAGCTTGAGACAGTCAGTGTCCCTGGATCTCCCATACTCCACTTTAAATGCATTTACAAACATCAACAAATATTTAAATGCTCTACTTCAGATGTTCCGGGTTGTTACCCATTCACACGACCCCCCCCCCATCCTCTTTCACATTTTTCTTTCTTCCGCTGTTTGAATGAAAGGGAAAGGCAGGGAAGAGGAAGAAAAATGGAAAAGCCTTTCAGCCTATTCTTGCTTCAACAGCTGCTGAGCTGGCACTGTCAAAAGTCATTGAGAGCTCCACCACTGATTGTATTGGTAACTGGATTAAAATGCTGTTCAGCAGGGCTCAGGTTCAATGACATTACGCCCCTTTTGGCTAGCAAAGAAGATGTGAGCCCTTTATTTACAAGTCCAGAGGACTCAAAAGTTATGGCTCAGTTGTACTGTTTCAGAAAGTTTGACCTCTGCCCTGCGCTACACATACGCAAGATGTTGTAACCTGCCCTGGTCCCATAATGGTCCATGCGCCTGTCAAGGGCCGGTGTAGACTGTGTAATCCCCGCAGCCCAGTTTCCCAAGGTTTATGCTGGGGTGTCGCACGGAGGTGGTATATGACACACTATAGAATGGGTCAAAGAGCAGGTGAAACTGCCATCTGGATATGTTCCACAACACACACATATTATTTAAATGTTGCAAGACTACTGGATTGAGCAATTACGAATGTGTGATCTCTAGAAATCCTTCTGAGTTTAAGAAACTGGCTTCTTTTGACAGCTATCACCCTGTAAGCAGCTGTAAAGCAAGCATGGAGGCTGCTCAGAGGAAATTAGAGAGGAGGAAGGGGTAAATAGGTCCAGTTCAAGCACACTGTCTCTCACCTCTTAAACATAAACAGATGACCTCCGAGGCTGCATTCTGGCAACCTTCCTCACCTTCATACCTGGTATAGCATCTGTTTACTTTCCTTCAATCCTTAAACATCCCCCCCTTTGGTAAACATACACACAAATACATAAGCCCCACTGCCACTACCATCACACAAAGAACCCCAAACACACACACAATTATTAGGTGGGGGGAGGAGAGAGAAAGAACATCCTCAATTGTGTGCAAATGCAAAACAGCTTAATTTCCTGCAGCGGGGGTGGGGGAGAAACCCTCCTATGAACAATTACTCCTAAAGCTCGGGAGTTTGTATGTCAAAGACTCTTTTCTTTCTCAGTCTGAACTTTAAAAAGTCCAAGAGTTACTTTACGACACAGAAAGAAGAAAGGGATGGGGGGCTGGGAGGAGAAAGAGAGAAAGAGAGAGGGAAGGGGGGGAAACTTTCCTCTTTTCTTTTGTCTGCAAGCTGTACTGCCAACTAGGCAATGTGGATGACCCAGGTTCAACAAACCCCCTCTTGCCCTTTTCAGAGCCTCGAAACCGTTTTCCAGACGCACAAAAGGCCACCGTTTCCCCTTCGCCCCCCCCCCCCCCATAATAAAAAGGCGTACGTTTGCAAAAGGAGCTGGTCACAGCAGGAGCAGCCGCTGTATTGACGGCAATAGGGTGCCCCCCCCCAAGTCAAATGCCTTACCAGCTTTACAAGGGTCATTATAGTCAATTGGATCTTCTTCCTCTTCGTCTAGGACATAACTGTAATCGGTAAAATCCATTGCTTGTCCCAGGACCAGGAAAGAAAGGATCAACAGCCCCCCCCTGGATGCAGGCATGCTGGCAGGTCCCGGGAAATGCTCCACGGAACTGGAAGGGGGAAAAAAACAGGAGTGGGAAAGGAGAGGGGGGGAAAAGAGAAATGGAAAAAAGATGGGAGGTTTCCCCCCCCCCCCTCTCCTCTCTCTCTCTCTTTTTTTTTTCTTTTAGGGAAATGAGATCTAGCGGAGGCGGGTTCAAGCGCCAGAGCTCAGCCCCCTCCAAGCTGGAGGGCTTGATCACAGTACAGCCCTGGGAACTGGGCCAGCCAGAGAAGTGGGGAAACGAAGCAGCTTTGCAGCTTCGGAAAGATGCTTTCCACTCACCCACGGACACATCCTTTTTTTTGCCCTGCGCGGTCCGGCTGAGGTAGTTGCCTCCCCATGGTCGTCCACGGAGGTCGGGTGAGGGGGGGGGGTGGCGGTGACGAAAATAAAAGAAGAAAAACAAGGAGCAAATTATCAGAACCCCTGGCAAAGTTTCCTGAGGACCCAAAGGCAGAAACCTGGGAATGTAAACAAAGCTGATAACCACGAACTGAACCCCCCCCCACCCTCATCTCTCCAAAATAGGCTTATCTAAAGAAATCTTCGGAAACTCTTATTACGGGTACGGGGGGGTGGGGGGGGGGTGGAAAGCACGAGAGAAAGGAGGAAGGAAAGGGCATTTTAGGACACAGCTGAACATATTAACTCAGCCTGGATCCTTTTCAGGAAAAATGGGGGAGGAGAAGAGGCAGTTTTAAAAAATAAATCAATCAAAAATCAAAATCTCCTGCAATCAGCAATGAAGTCAAAGGTTGTATCTCAAGCCAGGGAACGGAGAGTTGCATTTCCTGGGTGGGCACAGAATCGGTCGATTCCCACCCCACCCCCCGGGCAAAAATAATGGGGGGGGGATTTCTAAAGCAAGGATAGGCTGTAGTCCTTTCCTTTAGAGGGAGTGGGGAGGGAGGAGACGGAGGCGGCGGCTGTTGCTGCAGCGGCGTTGCTTACACACACACACAAAGCCAACTCGCGCGCCCATAGGTAGTGGGGAGCGCGCACCCCGAAAATGGGTGCCTCGGAATCCGTGGGGGCCCTTTTATTTTGCAGAGCCGCAAACTGGCGCTGCTTTCCCCCGGAACTATAAAGGACACGGGGGGGGGGGTGGAGGAAGTGGGGGAGAGATGAACAAAAGCGCGAGAGCTGCACGGTCTAGGAAAAGGGCAAACAAAATCCTAAAGGGAAGTTTTTTAAAAATAATAATAAACAAAATGAAGCAAAAAACCGACAACAACCCACAGTTATAGAAGTATTGCCTGCCCCAAGCGATGCTGCCAGCAATCCATACCGGGTTCGCTTTCCACGCAATGGCAGCCAGAAAAATCCCTCCCTCCTACCCCCGTTAGCCCTGGTGGTACTTGAGCTTCGCACCTTACGTGTGCACGTGGCCACCGCCCCAAAGCTGCACGGAGCGACGCGGTGCAGGATTCTGAGGCGGCAACGAACTCCTTGCAGGGTAGGCATGGCCCTCTACCGCCCTTGCTTTCTACGGGGATACGGATAGCTTGGGCTTTATTTTAGGGTGACCAGATAAAATCCAGGTCAGGGCTCATGTAACTTTAACAGTTGAAGAGAAAAGGGAATTTCAGCCAGAGTCATTTGTATGCAATTAGTTCCTGGTGATATTACCTCTTCATCACAACTGTTAAAGTTGCAGGGGCCCTGCCTTCTTTTGTATATGGTCACTCTAGTATAGTGCCTGCACCTTTACCTGTTGTGATGAAGAGGGAATATCACCAGGAACTAATTGCATACAAATGACTCTGGCTGAAATTCCCTTTTCTTTACAACTGTTAAAGTTACATGAGCCCTGACCTGGATTTTATCTGGTCACCCTACTTTATTTTGGTTTGGCACGCTGTAAATAGCAATCGTCCTCCTCCTCCTCTTCCTCATCTGTCGAACAAGTTGAGTTGAGGCAACAGCAGCTTCTATGGGGAAAATACAAGGCTACAGATCATTGCTTTTAAAAAGCATTACGTATATTGCTTCACGTTTTGTTTTAAATAAAATGCCTACGAAGAAAATATGGTAAAGTTAATTCAAACGGCATCGCAGGTGTGCAGAGTAACTGTTGATGATTAATGGAAAGGGGGAATCTTATTGTAACGTTCTTCCAGTTATGATTGTCCTCTAGTTCAAGCATATTGGGAAATGGTAAATTTGGGGAAATTCTGAAGTGCCCTATAGAAAAAGGTCTTCATGCGGTTTGGCTTCACAACATGGCAGGTAATCGCCTCCTGCAGCCACATAAAGTGCTGTTGACTAGTAAGTTTAGCAGAGAATAAGTGGAAACAGTCAAACTCTCCTTCATTCAGAGAAAAGCCACCAGAACATGGGATGTTATGATAGTATCTATTCTCACCAGCTTTGGAGAGAATCCAAGTAACAATGCAACCCTATGCATGTCTAAACAGAGAGGTACATAGGAGTAGCCATGCTGGGTCAAACTAAAGGTGCATCTACACCTGCATTCTGTTCACTTTGTGACTCATGGGAAACCCACAAGCAGGACATGAGTGCAATAGTACCCTCCCGCTCATGTGCCCCAGCCACTGGTTGTACATAGGCTTACTGCCTCTGATTTCTGGAGGTAGCATATAGCCATCAGGACTAGTAGCCGTTGATAGCCTTTCTCCTCCATGAATTTGTCCAATCCCCCTTTAAAGCCATCCAAATTGGTGGCCATTGCTACATCTTGTGGCAGAGAATTCCATAGTTTAACTATGTGCTGTGTGAAGAAGCCCTTCCTTTTATCTGCCCTGAATCTCCCACCATTCAACTTCATGTAGGGTGACTCTATGAAAAGGAGGACAGGGCTCCTGTAACTTTAACAGTTGTAGAGAAAAGGGGATTTCAGCCAGTGTCATTTGTATGCAATTAGTTCCTGGTGAAATTCCCTCTTCATCACAACAGTTAAAGTTGCAGGGGCCCTGCCTTCTTTTGTATATGGTCACTCTAGTATAGTGCCTGCACCTTTAACTGTTGTGATGAAGAGGGAATTTCACCAGGAACTAATTGCATACAAATGACACTGGCTGAAATTCCCTTTTCTCTACAACTGTTAAAGTTACAGGAGCCCTGTCCTCCTTTTCATATGGCCTAGACTCAGACCAAACTTTTTAAAATACTTTTTCCCCCTTCCCCATTATGCCAGCCTTCCCCAGCCTGGTGCCCTTCAGATGTGCAGGACTACAACGCACATTGGGCCTATTCAGACAACATGATAAGCCATGGTTGGGCCGCTAACCATTTTGCAGCAAATGGTTAGTGGGTGTGTTTAAATCATATTTATGTAGCCACCATGGTTAGGAATGGTTCACATGACACACCATAATGTTTAGCACAAAATGCTTAACCACCGTGGCTTAGTGTGTCATCAGAACAGGGTCATAAACACATCTGGAGGGCACAGATTGGGAAAGGCTGCCTTCTACTGACATAAATGGTTGATCTATTTTCTCTGAATACTTATGCTATCTTTTCAATCACTGATATCCATGTTTGATGTTCCCATTGATTTGTAACTTCGTATTGTGATATTGTTCCCTTTCCATATATCCCACACTCATTTCCCCAGCATACGTTAGTGGTTTTTCATAATGTTTTTAATGGTCCTGTGCATGGTTATTCATTTTAACAATATATAAATAAGTGTTCTGAAATTGCAAAGATCTAAATTAAAATAGTTTAATCCTTTAAATTTAATTTAAATAGTTTTAAAGTGAAAGTATTCAGAGAGGCAACACCATCATGAGTTTGGAAAAATATGATAATTGTATTTGGAAAAATCTGAAAGGCCTTGTAGAAAGTCTGGTTGGAGCAGGATGATCAACAAGCTTTTACAATATATTTTATATATTAATTTAAAACAATACCAAGGCACATAAGGACATAAGAAGAACCATTCTGTATCAAATGAAAGGCCTGTCTAGACTAGCATTCTGTTCACACAATGGCCAGCTAGCAGTCTGTGGGAAGACCATAAGGATATGAGTGGAATATTACTCTCCTGGTCATGTTCTCCCTCTGATATACTGGAAGTAATATATAGTTATTATCAAGGGTAGTAGCTATTGATAGCCTTATCCTCCATGAGAGATAATCCTGTGTTGGATCAACACATGGTAATAAAAACACATTGACTGGGTTTGGACGACACGATAATCAGCTGGGTGGGTGGGGTGGGTCGGTGGGTAAAGCGGCAATTGTCCATTGTGTTGATTATTGTGTCATCTAGGGGGTAACACACAACGGACACACAACTCATGGTACATTATTTTCTGGAATTACAACAACGAGGGGAAACAACAGGTTGCCCCATTGATTAACATGTCGTGTGGCAGGCTCTGTTGTGTAATCTTCCCTGTCGAGTACACTATTCTGGAAGGTCATAGAGTTCTCCGACAGGAGCAGCCAAAAGCACTCCTGGCTGCTCCTGTACAGCCAGCAGAACTTGCAATGCATGATGGGATAGGGCCTGGTGGACTGAGGGAGGAGGGAGGGAGGAGCACCCACCGCCCAGAAGTACTCTGGGACTTTCAGCCATGCGACAGGGAGAGGGGCAGCATGGTGTGTAGGGAGTACCCCTGAAATAAGGTACTGGGCATTGCCTATTCCCTCCTCCGTTATCTAAAGTGTCGTCTGAACACGGCCATTCTCTCCACTTGAGTTGAACCAGAAAAGATTGCACACACTTCCATGGAAGAATTCTGTGTAACACAAAAGCTTGCATCCTCATAAAGATATATTTTGCCCATTTTAATGTCACTCAGCTGGGTAGTTAATTCCAAGATTCCAGTTGTTCAGATGCAAATAAGATGACCAAGGTCAGGGGAGGATTTACCTCAACGCCTGTTTTCCCACTTGTCGCTACATGAGGATAGCTTTACCAGTTCTTATCTCAAAGAGGGCTCCTGTGTCTTTAAATACCTGGGAAGCAAAGAAAGGTTTTGCAGCAAAGATCTTCTGCATCCAAATTCAGAACTTGTGTGGCAAGGACAAGCAGTTTCTCCCATTACTGCAGCTGTGTGGTAGAATTTCTCCCTGTTTTAGAATTCTTAAAGGAAGCAGGAGGCTTGGTAATCCTAGGCCTAGCCTGAGAACTATAACTGACAGCACTAGCAGACATTTGTGGGTTGGAAGAAAGAAAAGGTCCATGTGTCAGGCAGGCATATTTGACATACTACGTTGGGTGCAAGGTTGGCCCTTGTTTTAATGTGAAGGAATATTGCTACAATGGGAACTTGTTGAACTGCATATGTAACTTGACTGTGGGTGACACCTACAGGTCAAACTCTGTCACTTTGGTTGTCTCTGCAGTAAACTTACAAAAGGTGCGATGCTTACACACCGTCGATTGCCAGAAGCCCACTTTTCTCCCTGTTTTACATGGAGAAGGCTACTGCAAAATAAGTATGGCAAAAAATAAAAAAGGGAGGGGAAGTATGGTGAATAATTAGGAGTTACTACATTCCATTTTGGGAAAGGTATCTGTTCCTTAAATATTCTATGCAGAGAGATTCCACAGGCCGGGCTTCTCATAATAAACTGCTGCAACAAATCCATGTTTTCCATTATCACTCAATTGACGTGATCACATTATTGTATTACAGCTGAAACTAGTTTGGAAGAGGAAAGCACATTCCCAAGTATGTTCTTTGTATTTTTCGTTGAGCATTTCAAATTTGCATTCTAATTTTAATGTTTTCCCTCTCCAACGTTGCCATTTATGGGCAATGTTGGTTTTTAGGGCAAAACCAACATTGCCCATAAATTAGGGTGACTAGGCTGACCATATGAAAAGGAGGACAGGGCTCATGTAACTTTAACAGTTGTAGAGAAAAGGGAATTTCAGCCAGAGTCATTTGTATGCAATTAGTTCCTGGTGAAATTCCCTCTTCACCACAACAGTTAAAGGTGCAGGCACTACACTAGAGTGACCAGATACAAATGAAGGCAGGGCTCCTGCAACTTTAACAGTTGTGATGAAGAGGGAATTTCACCAGGAACTAACTGCATACAAATGACACTGTCTGAAATTCCCCTTTCTCTACAACTGTTAAAGTTACATGAGCCCTGACCTGAATTTTATCTGGTCACCCTACCATAAATGGCAATATTTTCACTGATACTTTGCTTTAGGAATTATGGTTTAAACATTTTAGGTTTTCTTCAAACTAATTTGTGAAAGCAAAAGGTTAATTCTAAATTTGAATTCTGAAATTTGCCTGATTCTGAATTTTTGTTTCAGTATGGTATCCTGATCAGATGTATCCTTAGTAACTATTTCCCCATTTCTGAATTCTTAATTCTCTGACATAGATCTACTGAGAAGTAATCCCCACTGTGTTCAATGGGGCCTACCCTCCAGTGAATGTGTTTAAGATTGCACCTTGAATTTGCATCTTGTGAGTACTAAACTAGTAATGGTCCTTATTTGTGGTCCATTTCAAAACCAACATAATGAACAATGAACAATGCAAATAAACATTGACTAGTGAAGGACTTTGCAAATATTTGGGCTATTACAGAGAAGTCTCCAGTGGAATGGGATTCTGTAATCCCAGATGGTGTGGTATTGCTACTTAGATAAATCAGTAAAGGGAACCAGTAGAGCTTATGAAAACCATCCTAGGTAGCATTTAAACCGGTTTGTGCTGGATCCTTCTTTGCTCATAATAACCGAATCCAAGAGCTGAGGGATGGAATCCAGGGAATCTCTCTTGAGTCATGGGATTAATAACTATTCAATTGTAAGCCTGGATTTAGCAAACTATGATTCCTGTTGAACCATCTGTAAATGCAAAGCTTTACTGATGTTAGCCAGAAGCTTGGTAAATAGGCCCAAATGGACTGGCCTCTTGTATTTAGGCCCCTCAGATTTAGTTTCCTTCCCCTGTCCACCTCTTAACTTGTTCTGTAAACTGCCCCAGGAACCATTTGTTATAGGGTAGTCTGAAAGGATTTCTCCTCCAATATATACCTATCCAGACCCCAAGATTGCCTTCAGAGGCCTTTTTCTGGGTTCCTCTGGCAAATGACGTGAGGTGGATGGCTACTAAGGAGACAGCCTTTTCAATGGTGATACCCTGGCTTGCCTGGTGCCTATGTTGTAGTTTTTTGACAGCAGGTGAGACCCTTTTCGATTCTCCCTAGCTTAGTCCTTCATTTTTTAAACACCCACGTTTGTATAAAAGAGAAACCACAAGGAAGATATTTAACAGAGGAGAGGGCTAAGTCCTCTACTCTCAATGGCCAGGAAAACCCTGTGCAAACTCGTATATTTTTTTGTCATGGGGAGGGTCTGTAAGCAGAATTACTCCCAGGAGGTTTTCTTGAACCCGCTCCCACCCTCAACTGCGGGATATGCCCTGGATATAAGCTAACCTTGCTTCTCGAGGTGGGTATTCCAATTGCCTCACTGGAGGACGATTTGGGCTGCCTGGAAGGTAGGTTGGTCCACACCCAAGGCCTGAGTTAAGTAGAAAATGAAGAAAAATAAGAACTAATGGCCTCCAATTCCTGAGTTGCTCCTGTGACAGCTAACAACATTTTTCTTTCTTTCTTTGTTTTTTTTTGGGGGGGGGATGAGGTCACTGGCCCTGGGGCTTATATTAAGACCACAGCACTGATGACTGCTTTCAGGAACTGTGAGCAAGGGATGCTAAGAGCAACAAAAACATAGGCTGCATTCGGACAACACATTAAGCAACTGAGGGGGGGAAACAATCATCAGTTGTGTTGCTTATTGTGTTGTGTGGAGGGTAACACACCGCTCACAAACTACTGACGGTATGCTATTCTGCCCAAATAAGCAACTGAGAGAAACAACTGGCTTGCAAGTTGTTTAGCTCGAAGCCAGTTGTTTAAAGTGTTGTGTGGAGGGGCGAGTGTGTTAATGGTGTGTGGTGAGTGGGTTAAAACACAAGCCCATAGAGGCAGGCGGCAAGAGCGACCAAAGCAGCAGCTGCCACTCTGCTACAACTGGTGCAACTTGCAGAGGCTGTGGGATAGAACTGGGAGGAGGGAGGGTGAGGAGAGGGGCGGGGGCTGTGTCAGTCAAATACTGGGTTGACTATTAGTCCACTCAACACCAGCCCTAACCACCCACAGTTGTGTAGGAATATGTTGTGTGGGGAGTACCCACAAAATAACCAACTGTGAGTTGGTTACTCAACCCACCATTGACTAATGTGTTGTCCGAATGCAGCCATAGTTTCTGGTAGCAAGAGGGAGATGAAAAATGGTAGGACCACTGTTCAGTAAGGTTGGTGAAAAATTCATTGCTTTTTCTACCTGCTGTTTCATCAAGCTGAGACTGTGCCCCATTTCTCCTCACCAAGGTCATTAGAGCCAACTGCCCTGTGAGGAGAAAAGAAGAAACAAACTGTCACCATTAGTGCCTTTTTAAATAGTCTACTGTTTTAATGATATGTTGCTCTTAGTGACATTATTATTATTATTATTATTATTATTATTATTATTGTTGTTATTGACAATATTTATATACCACTCAATTATCTAACACAGTTTCCAGAGCAGTGAACAAAGGAATAAACAGTAAAAGAAAGAAGATTTTAAAAGTAAAATTGTTGAATTTAAAAACAAAAGAACCAGAAAAAGTGGCTAGTCCGTTGAGGAAGATTTCTCAAAACAGTTGTTTTCAGGAGGCTCCAGAAGAGGCCTAGTGTCGGCACCTGTCTGTCCTCCAGGGACAGCGAGTTCCACAGAGAAGGGGCCGCTACACTAAAGGCTCTTCTCCTGGTGGATGCCAATCGGGCCATAGGTCCATGTGGAATCACCAGGGGCATGCCCTCCAATGCCCTCAGTGATTGGGCAGGTTGGTAAGGGAGAAGACACTCTCTCAGGTATCCTGGTTCCAATTGTTTAGGGCTTTGTACACTAGTACCAAAACCTAAAACCTGGCCCAGTAGCCAATAGGTAGCCAGTGCAATTCCTTCAGAAAAGGAGTTATATGATGAAAAGAGGCAGCTGAGCTGCTGCGTTCTGCACTAGCTCCAGCTTCCAGAGCAGCCTTAAGGGCAGCCCCTCATAGAGCACATTGCAGTAATCCAGTCTTGAGGTTACTAAACAAATAAAACAGGTAACAAAGAAGAGGTGGAACTACTCAACTAGCATAAGGAGCATGATTAGTGAAGGGTCTGGATTGCAGCTCTAGACTGATAAGGAAACACCTGTCTTATAGTTCAGGTCTTCAGGGACAGAGGGATTGTCAGTAAAGAAACTTGCTGCTGTACTCTCAGAACCTCTGTCTATTTTCTTTGAGAAACCCTGGAGAATGGATGAAATGCCACAGGACTGGAGACACGTAAATGTCCCAGTTTTCTAAAAAGTGGAGCTGGGAAACTAGAGAACAGGCTGACTCTGATAACAGAGAAAATGCCAAAGCAGATTATAAAACAATCTATTTGATAACAATGCAGTGATTAATAGAAGTCAGCACAAATTTGTCAGAATAAATCCTGCCAGGCTAATCCTTCTCTTTTTAAATCTATTTACTAGCTCAGTGGATTGTGGGAATGCCATGGACATAATTTATCTTGATTTGAGCTTCGGCTATTGGGTAGTATAGAAATGCAATAAATAAATAAATAACTAAGACTCCATCCCCATGATATTTTGGTTAGCAACTGGTTAAACGTGGACTAGATGATAATGCCATCAGATGGATTCTTGAAGGGAAGATGGTTTAGTGGCAGGGTCGGGGGAGAACCTTACACATCTAGACCAGGGATAGACCTGAATTCAGTAGTAGGTATCTGGGTGATTTGAGGTAGATCAGCAAGGACTTCTGATTCCCAATTGTTTGTTAACAGCAACAAAATGACTCACCGAGCCACATTATGTTACTAAAATGAAGAAAGTTTAGTGGAGTGGATTTTAATGTGGATGAATTGGGAGTTCTGCTCTGATATTCAAAACAAAATTTCTGGGCTCAGAATTTTTTACTTCTAGGGGGCGGAACATCCAGTATGTAACGAGACAGTCGGGATCGGCTCTCCTCCCGGTTTAGAAGATTTTAAAAAGAAACTAACCCATCTTCAAAATGATCGAACTGTGAGTGAAAAGCTGCTTTTGTTATCTGGACAGTCATAGAATAAGGGAGAGGAATTTACAAAGCTAAAAATACTAGCAGTGATTTGTAATTGGCTAATGAGCCTGGGAGGGCTGCCAAGGCGAACAGAAGACGTGCTAAAGAGGACTTATCTTTGTTGATTATAACTTTAAACGAAAGTGAAGAATAATTGGACATTTACGGAAAATATTGGGCAGTATTAACTAATTAGCAAGGACTTAAGTGGCGGTAGAAGACCGAGCTCCGTATCTGCTGGCTGGATGCCAGATGAGCAGAGAAAGAAATAGGAGCAGGAGAGTTTTGCCACCGAAGTGGATCAGATCCAAAACTCACCCATCTGATAAGAGTAGGTCCCGTTTGACTAGAAAGGATTCAGAAAAAATAACAATGACGAATGGAAAAGCAGGTCCATCGCAATCCAGAAGTGGGAATCACAAAGATGGAGCTAAGCCAGGAGCTGTAGTCAAAACAATGAAATCACAAGCAGAGCAGATGCCTTCTACAGACTTATTGGCTAGCATCCAAAGCATGTTGGATAAGCAGAAATCAGAGCTTATGCAGGAGGTGAAGAAGATCCAGAACTCTCAGCAGGAGCTACATAATGGTCTTCAAATGATTAATGACAAATTTGGATCCTTGGAGCAACAGATAGATCAGAATAAAGATAACATAAAAAAGCAAGATATAATCTTACAGGAAATGGATTTACGCCTAATTTCCATGGAAGATAGAGATAGAAGAATGAATATTCGCATCAGATCCTTCCAGGAACAGCAGGGGGAAAATCCAAAGATTTTGAAAGTCAAGCTATTGGAATGGATTAAAGAGATGGACCCTCAAACGGCATGGGAAGATGCAGATATTGAAAGGATCCACAGAGTGGGACTCAAAAGGAGTAGAATGGTCCCAAGGGACATAATAGCAAGATTTGCCAGCTTTTATAAAAAAGAAAAATTGATGCAAGCTATTAGACGTGCCGGGCAATTGATGTTCCAGTCCTCGCAGATACAGGTCTACAATGATTTATGTACTCAAACAATTCAATGGAGGAAAAGTGTAAAGCTGTGTACAACTACCCTGCGGAAGAATTAAATTGTTTATAGCTGGGAATACCCAGTATTCTTGAGATTTACGTACCAGGGGAAGGAACGGATCTTCTGCGGAACCTGGGCCTGATGGAGAAAGATACCAACGGGAGGCAGGAACAAGTAAAAGAAGAAGAAGAAGGGGCAGTAGGTGGAAGCAGTTTGTGACCTAAATATAGATCAAAGGGGAAAGTAAGAAGAGTTAAGGGAGGGAGCCCCTGTGTTGGTTCCATGCAGGATGTTTGTCGCCCCCCCCCCCCAAAGGGTCCTAAGAAGAGGAAGAAAGGAACCGCAGCCCGGGGGAACCTGGGGATGAGGGGGAGAAAATGGGGCTTATATGTGGGGGGAGGGGGGAGGGAGGGAGGGAAGGGGTATTTGTGTCACATTAGCTGTTGATGTAAATTTTAAATTTTGTATGCTCTTTTATGGTCTATAGACTACAATAAAGTATGTTGCTGAGAAATTTCACCAGGTACTGCATGCATACAAATGACACCTGCCTGCTGAAATTCCCTTCTCTATATACCGTTAAAGGTACAGGAGCCCTGTCCCCCTTTCCATATGGTCATCTTAGGCAATCGAACAGAAATTACTCTGTCCTTCAATGTGAGAAAAAAGGATTTGCCCCTGAATTACCATCTGGCAGTTTCCACACAGTCAGCCTGAAAAAAAAAAAGCTCTGGTCTTTCTTTACCACCCTTCCACCATTGTACTCTGGAATACCAATTACAAAAGTACAATGAAACAATTCAAAATAAAAAGTCACATATGCTTTCCCTTCAGTTTTTCTTCATGTAGCTACTCCCCACAACTGTTTTCACGATCGTGAACTAGTTACATATGATCCACATAACCTGCATTTTCTCCTCCAGTCCTTCTCATGTCAGCCAACTCCACCTAAATATTACCTTCTACTAAACACAGACCCCCCAAAAAAATATCCAGATGTATTAATCCAGAGGTGGTTGGTGTGTGTGCGTGTGTGTTTTTAGCAAGTTGCCTCAGTGAGAATCTCTTCCTTTTTCAGGATATAGTCCCTCAGAAAACTGCCCCTTTTATCTCTTCAGACTCAGTCCCAGATTTCTAGCCCTCAGGAGATCCTTTCAACAATTCAATTTTCCTTAGCTCTCATTACTCCTCTCAGGACACTACAACTGACTATTCTGTGTTTATGTTCTTCCAAAGACACAAAGCATCTCAGTATATTTCTCTCCCCCCCCAACTCTGAATTATTCTCCTATTTCTTTTGAGAATCCCCTAAAGCCCTCCCATTTCCCACCCTACCAATAAATATACTTCATCCCCTTCATTTCCTTTTCTTTGCTGTCCTCCTCTTCCCAGGAGCTCCATCTTTCCCTTCAACTCCATCCCCTCCTGACCTTTCCCAAAATTCATTCCATTGGGGAAGACGATGGAAAGGTCTAATGAGCCATCTCCACCTTCCCCCTTTCGAAGAAGGGAGTTGCTGCCTCCCTTCAAATACAAATCTCTACTTTGGATGTAGTTTTACAAATAAACTAGATATTTGGCAGCCACCCATGCAGAAGGTCTTACACTTCCTGCAAGGAATAATGCTTATTTTGACAGTGATTATATGCAGCAGTCTGGCAGTTGGTCATTGTCCTTCCCTCATGCAATTCTCTGCACTCATACTGTTCTTTCATAGAATCATAGAGTTGGAAGGGGCCTATAAGGCCATCGAGTCCAACCCCCTGCTCAATGCAGGAATCCACCTTAAAGCATCCCTGACAGGTGGTTGTTCAGCTGCCTCTTGAATGCCTCTAATATGGGAGAGCCCACAACCTCCCTAGGTCATTGGTTCCATTATCGTACCGCTCCAACAGTCAGGAAGTTTTCCCTGCTGTTCAGCCTGTATCGGGCTCCTGTAACTTGACCCCATTATTCTGTGTCCTGCACTCTGGGATGATCGAGAAGAGACCCTGGCCCTCCTCTGTGGGACAACCTTTCAAGTATTTGAAGAGTGCTATCATGTCTTCCCTCAGTCTTCTCTTCCCGAGGCTAACCGTGCCCAGTTCTTTCCATCTCTCCTCATAGGGCTTTGTTTCCAGACCCCTAATCATCCTTGTTGCCCTCTGTTGAACCTCCTCCAGCTTAGCTGCATCTTTCTTGAAGGATGCCCAGAACTGGTGCCCAGAACTGGATGCAATACTAAAGATGAGGCCTAACCAGTGCTGAATAGTGGGGAACCAGTACCTCATGCGATTTGGAAGCTATACTTCTATTAATGTAGCCCAAAATGGCATTTGCTTTTTTTTTTGCAGCCACATTGCACTGTTGGCTCATATTCAGCTTGTGATTTACAACAATTCCAAGACCCTTCTCACTGGTAGTATTGCTGAGCCAAGTATTCCTAATCTTGTATATATATCCTTTGCATTTCTGGAGTTCTAGACACAGCAGATGATGTCCTGGCATTGTAGCCCTAGGCATTTCTCTCATTTGTTACCTGCAATGCACTTTTAAAAGTCCACAAGATAACTCAGTTTTAATCAGTCTAAAAATGCTACTCTCAAAAGTACCCGTATCCTTGAAGTGATCATGAAGAAAAATAAAATAAAGTCACATACTTAACTGGAACATTCAGAACAATTTATTGAAGTCAACCTCAAGCAAAGATTTAAATCAGTGGAATGTCATTTTAAAAACCTTTCCAAATTAATTCTCACAGAAGCAAAAACACATCTGAATTCCAAAGTATTTGTAAAATAAAAAAGGCAACATCTCAGTAAATATAATGTACAAAAATTATATGTTCCTACTATCACTCACATTCAGTAAGAAGCTAAAATATTACAGGCAATTCTAGATACACTATGACTGGTAAACAATGAGCTATCTATATACAGGTTAACCAAGCTTTATAGATTTCACACTATGCAAGAGAACATAGGCTAAACAACAAAATCCTCCAAAATGTTGTTAAGTCTCAAAGTCTACGCAGCAACATCAAGTCATAATACAGTAACGTCCCCATGGAACACCCCCAGGGAAAATTAACACTACTTGTTAGTGTTAAGAGCTTCTATATTTGGGTTTGAGAAACTCCTAAGATAATTGGTTTTTAAGTGAATATCAATGATTTTGCTATTAAAGACTCTGGTGGTTTCTGTTAAAATAACATTTCACAGAATCTACAAAGTTTGGTACATAGTAACAAGGTCTACAGAAATAACGATTCTACAAAGTCATTGTTACAGATAAAGAGTACACAGGAATGGAGACAAATTGTTCGTATAGGTGTCCATTGTGCAATATCACATGTGTGGGTACAAATGGAGTTTGTCTTTTTTTTCCCCCGTAAGCAACCCCGGAATAAGCACATACTCTTATAAACAATAAAAAGACACAGTCTTGTTACTAGCCAGTCATAATAGCTATTTTACCATCTTGGTTTTCAATGGCAACACAAGTTATTTAAGAAAATAGGGGTGGTGAGGAAATGACACTAAGTAGAGATACAGATCAACATGAACGAGTAAGAAGGTAATATAAAGTGTTCATTTGAGAAATAATTCCTTAAGGACGTCCAGTGCTAGGGCTGTGGGGGGAGGTGTTTGGAAGAGGATTCAATATGCCAATCTAATTTCTTTCCAAAAGCAGAAAGAGAACCCGGTAGAAACACCCCACTAGGTTCCCGTACACACCTGCCATTAGTTCCTCTAACGGGAAGTAGTGAACTGATGAACCGCTTTGGCAAAGCAGCATCATTTTCCTTTTATTCGAAATGAAGTTACACTTGAACGAAAAGGACACAATCCACCAAGAGCCGGGTGGTATACATGAAGCACTACTGTTTGGCAGATTGTGTGCTTAGGCTTGCGTGTGATAACACAGCTGCATGAAGAGTTTGCTTCATTTCCTCCAACCCTCCACCATCACCACCTCACAATGTATCTACAGTACAGCCGCGGGTGTTTAGGTAAGTGCAGTGTTTTTATTTCCTGAAATGTGTGATGGGGGTAGGAGAAAGGAGGAGGGCTAATTTAATATTGAAAGTAAAACACGCTGGGTAGTCATAATGCTGACGTCTCATACAGCTGCTCTTTTTCTGAGACATACACACACATACTTTCCAAGTCCTTTCTATTTGCCTTGAGCAGAAATCAATTTTGGACTCCATGTTAAGGTGGGAAAAGAGACTTTCACAATACTATATAAAACGCATAAATAAAGCACAAGCTGTAAAGAAAGAATGAAAACAGCTTCAAGTACATTAAACCCTGAATTCAATGAGGCAGAAGTTCCAATGTTAAAGTGACAAATTCGTACCAGCGGCAGATATTTCCCTGTCCCAACCCTACCCATAACGTCTCGGTATATACAGTCAACTATGGTTAGAAGGTAGTTGTCAATGATATTCTAGTAATTACATCTTGCCAATACCACCTGTATATGTTAGAGGCAAGAGTCCAAACATAAAGACCAATACACACCCAAGCCCCTTTTTACTTCATGTCAATACAATTTCTGAAAGGCTGTTTGTTTCTCACGCTGAATTTTAGGTACACAGATGCGCATTTGAGGGCTGCTAAAACACAATGTATGAAGTACCTGTATTGTATATTACAAACCTATAGTACATACAATTGTTTTAAGACACGTATTTGATATTGGTACACGCCGCAGGGAGCTCTGAAGTCACCCTTAGCAGCAGACTCGTGTTCACGTAATACAGCTTGAAGTCACATCCATGTCTGGAAATAAATGAAAAAGTAATGCAAAGTCGACAGTGCAGGTGTTGTCCACAAAAAAAGACCAAGAAATTAGTTATCATGCTTCTTAGCCCATTCCCTAAAACCTGACCCAAGGCAGGATGCAAATTATTTAAATTGTTGTTTCAAAGGGCCACTCGCATGGCAGAAATGTTTCCTGATTGTCCACTGCTTGTACATGTTGTGAACACCATAACATTTGATGAGAAAGCTGCAGGTTTGGAAGTATGTAGTGGAAACACAGATGGCTATCCTACCTGTGTGCCTGCAGATGTGAAACCTCTTCAGATGGGACAATATGTTCATCACGAGACACATGGTGAACACCCAGGGAACAAATCTGCAGCATCAAAATTGTTATTGTTCACTGATCTTTTTGGAGATGAATGCACCTATTGCGGTTTACACAGTAGTACCTTTTCATGCCATGCAGACAAAAAGGTGCTGCACTGCCACATGAAGACTGCCGTGTCAGAAGTAGTCCTGAGTCTCTAATGAATGTGCATGATGACAATACTGCCAGAAGACTCTACAGGTAGCAAGTCTGAGCTGAAAGCGTCCTCCACTTTTGTATCCTAATAGCTAGGGTAACAAGAAGAGAGAGCTGCAGTATTCTAATTGAGCAAGTCAGTAGACATTCTGCTTACTATTAAGGTGCATGCTTTACAGGGTAAAGCAAACCCTATCCAGCTCGATACATAGCCCAGATCACTGCATGTGCATACAGGCTTCTAATCAGAAGTAAGTCCCATTGAATTCACAGTGCAAGGCTATGAATGTTTACTCAGAAATAAGTACCACTGTGCTCAATGGGGTTTCTTCCCAGGTTAAGTGTGCATAGGATTGCAACCTCAGGGAAACTGACTACTAAGCTAAGTGTGTAGAGGATGTAAGCACAGGGTTCTAGTCATTTGTACTAGCCACTTGAAGAAAATTGTATATCCTGCCTTACCAGTCAGGAAGAAGTGGCCGGGGGGGGGGGGGGACAGGGCAGAGAAAGGGACACTCTTTCCTGAAGAGTCGCACAACAACCATGCATAGTGGGTGGTGGGAGGAGGGACTGCCTATCTGCAAGCATGTGTTAAAAGAAAGCCAGTTGTCAGACATGTAGGCCTTCAATTGCCTCAAGCCCATCTCTGGTATATGGCATTGCTTCAACCATTCATTTTAAAGAGAAAAGTTGATGAAATCATTAGAAATGGAGTGGGGGGGACAGGACGGGACACAACAATGACAAAACCCCAGGAGTATTAAACATTACCATTGCTCATGATTAGTACTTTTTATATATAAAACTGTTAAAAAATTCATATAGGTTACTGTAGCTCTGCATTTAAAAAACAAACAAAACGGAAATGATTCCTGCTGTTTTTCAGAATCTATTTTTGTTTAAACCAAGTGCTACAAACTCAATTCAAAAATAAATGAATAAAACTTTTAAAAAACATTTACTATCGGTCCTGCTAAGATCTGAAATATCTTAGCCTAATGAAGAACTTTTATGGAGTTCAAAAGCATCTCATTAAAAAAAAGGTACCACCCAATAAAAGATTCCTCTTCATTGCACATTTCAGTGGAGGAAATCTGAAATAATAATTTAAGCTGCAAAGTGATGTGCAGTGGAGTGTCCATTTATTCTGTGGCTAGAGTAAGCTTGCCCCTTGGCTATATAGGATATTGCCTAGATGGTGACCCCAGGGACCCTCCCACAATTCATTCAATTGAGAGACATTTTAGCTACCTTCCCTTCCGAAATTGCACTCAAGGTGACACGCAAGACATAATGCTGCTGCTGGATGCCGCTCTAGTAAAAGGCTGAGGGTAGCTCCCACCAACTGGAACATGTCTCCCTTACTTCTTCTAAACCATGTGAAAAGTCTAGGGATGAAAGTGCGCATGGCAGTTTAGAGAGGTAGGGAAAGGTGTGAAGGAAGGGAAGACGCAGTGCAGAGTGCTACAGCAAGGTGGGACATGAGATAGGTCCCACCTGAGATGCTGTAATGCTTACGGTCAATTCGGTCTACAGTTAACATGGTAGCTAAACTTTAAAACCCCATCATAACTTGAACAGCATCTGTTGCCTATCATAATTAAGTCTTTTGAGACTGCCTTGCCATTTTGACAAAGGCGTGTATGAAAAAGGATAAATGGAGAGGTGTGTGTGTGCGGAGAAAGAGACAGAAAGAAAGAGAGGGGGGAGTGTTCTTGAACATCCTGTGTCCTCCAGCTTTATGAAGTGGGAAGAGCAGTTCAATTAACAATGTGCAAGGAAAATACTGGGCTTGGAATTTTAGATTGGGGCAAAATTCTCTCCCAAAGAATTTCTCCTCCGCCATCCCCTACTGAAAAAAAAGTTGTCAAACGTATTCAGAAAACTAACATCTAAGTTTTAATATACATATACCAACTGTAGTGTTTAGTGTAAACAAGTGCTTGGCATTGATCCCTGTAGTGCTCCGTACTATTCAATTGGCCAAAGAGATCTTCAGGAATATGCAAAAACAAGCAAGCAAACAAAAATCAACCCACAGTATTCAGTGAGTTACAAAAAGAGGCTGCAAACTGAATCAAAGCTGAGGGACGTTTCAGGTGCTTTAAAGAAATGTAGTGTGATGGTTTTTTAAAAAAAATGCCTGTACAAATGAGGAAAACAGAAGCTGCAGTTCCTTTTCTCGGAGAGTACAGGCATTTTAAAAGCAGAATAAAAAGCCTAATCAGAAATCCTGGCATCATAAGAAAATATCTGCCTACTGTCTGTTTTCTGGTATTGGCACAATAATTCAATGCAACTATTCACTTAAGTGTCTTCAGTAAAAGAAAAAAAGAAAAAAAAGAGACATTTAGAGCATCCATTTGGAAAGTATAAGTTCAGTTGGTTATTTCAGCGCTGTACTGTTGTTTTGTGAAGAGCTACTAACAAAACGAGAGAATTTCTTGGATACACACATTGCTTTGTAAGACTGACCCTTCTTATTCAATGAAGAGATTCCATTTGAGGAAACCAAACGATTAAGCCAAATCAACTATAAAACCCCAGTATAAACACCAAAATCATATGGCATCCAAGTTCCTTTGAAAGCAAAGGAGATTTGGACCAGGGATACAAGGATGTTAGATTATCTGCGAGTATGCCATGAAACAAGCAGAGTTGGCCATGTAAAATGCACATAACTGAAGGCCAAGTTCTGCCTCATAGATCTGAAAGATACAGTATAATCAGGGCCTCTAGGAGTGGCCATCAGGGCCAGGTTATAAACCCTGCTCTGTTCTGTACATGATCCAGAAAACAAGAGTCTGTTAGAACCCAGTTAGGGACCAACCTGAAAACACAGGCTGTAAAGGAAGGATATCCCCACCTTGACCCCCACGGTATGGCAGGCCTTGCAACAGGCAAATAAAGCACTGTTCCTAATGTTCTCTGCTTAACTGCCCTAAAATTTAATGGCGGCAGAAAAGTGACATATGCATGATAAAACTGGACGCTGGGCAAAACATAAGACACCCCCAGGCTGCCCACAGCCTTTTCATACTAACATTAGTGGATTATTATAGGCACAGCCTACTAGAAGCTTCTGCTGCTCAAGCCCTTTTGAAATAAAGTGGGGTTCGAAACACTGAGCGTTAGAAGCTCCCGGTGGATGGCGCTTTTTGAAGCTGAAAGTGTAGTGTCAAACAGAACGTGCTTCAAAGATAAATGGATCACACATCTAGTTTCCTGTTGGGAAAACTTCTGTATCATGATCATTCACTCACTGGAAAGTAAAACAACACATACCGTCTTCCTGTCTCAAAACCCTCATCATGGTGAACTTACTGGAATGAAGATGTCCATCAACTGCCACAATATGTTTTTGATCCACCCCCCCCGAACAGATTTAACTGAACGGCTACTGGTGTGCACAGCAGCTTTTTCTTGTAGTTCTAGAACTAGACAGGGGTGGGGGGAGGGAATGACAGATACATACTGAGATAGATACCAGGCTGGTGTTGCTATCCTTTTAGACACACTGACTGTAAATAGGACCAGAAATCCTCAAAAGTCCATCAAAAATTAAATAAATAAATATTTTGCTATGTTTGGTTTCTACACTCAAAGAACGTACTTTAAACATGATTCCCCTCCCCCCCCCCATGTCAGAAAGGTTTCCTCTTCCAACAGCAACAAAAGGTTGCCAAGACACTATTTTTTTCCTGTTCTTCAAGAGCCTGAAGGGCACACACAAGGGCAAACGGATTTGACCACAGATGCCCCAGGCTGCTAACTGCCACTCAATATATCAGATGGTCCCTGTTTGAGTTCCATGGAGGCAGTTCTAAAGACAAAGACTGAGGGTCCCATGGCACGTTATCCAAATTCACAATGATTTGCCACTCGGTAGGGTGTGGGTTGGTTTTGTTTTTTAAGGGAAAGACAAGTTTATTCCTTGGATTCTTCCTCAGGGTTCTGCTGTTCCAACCGGCGTTTGATCTTGCACCAATATTCAAGCGCCACTGGAGCCTTAGGGTTGTGTTCAGAGCAGCACGGACGTCCATCCAAGGCTGAGGCCACAAGTGCTCCCTTTTCATGATCCTTGCAGTAAGCATGAGGGCAGAACTCACAGAACGAAGTAGAAGGGTTGCCACAGATGTCGCACTGGTGCCACGGACATTCCCACTTCCCTGACGAGAGCAAGCAGAGAGATATGTTAGTGCCAGCCTCGGGAAGCAAATATCCTGCCATCTGATTGGCCAGCCACTTAGGGCTGGTCCATACATTATGCGAGCCTCATGCATATCTTTGCTCCACTCATACACTCCATTTCTATTGGTTACTTCCTCTTTAACATAAACCATAGGTGGTTGTTTCATTCAGACCAGCAAATTAGAGCTTCCACTTTCTTGCCAACCCAGGACTGCAAGCCACAGTTGAAAGCTGACTTGGAAGCCTTGTTCAGAGGTCCAGTGCAAAGCAAAGTTTGCTGATTTGGGTGTAGTGAAAGACTGTGGCTCACATTAAAGTGGGAATAAATTAAATGAATCAGAGCACTCAATTGAAGGAGGGAGAGGTTAAGACATGAGCCCAGGATTCTTTTTTTCTAGTGCCCGGGCATAGCTAGGTGTTGCGTCTGACGCATGAGTTCAAGTCTTCCACTGCAATTAATCCTGGGAACCTTGGCTTAAATTTATTTCAAATAAAGTTCCCATCTTCATGAAAAATAAAAACTCTGCTGACACAATTATTGTATCTGAAAGCGTCAATTGAAACAACTGACTTGGAATTCATTCTATGCTTGCTAGAAGCAGCCAAAATGAGCATGGCTTATCATTAGAGAAATTCAATCACCCCAAGGATGTATTATTGGTTTCTTAAACTCTGGGATCCTGCCACCTTATGTTAGGATAACAGAAGACAACCATATAAGAAATTGATTGAAAACTGGATCGTTCCAAAGCTAAATCGTTTCATATATTAGAAAGTGAGTGTGTGAATGAATATGCTGAAGGGCAAAATATTCTTGGGCAAATATTCTTTGTCCTAGTCCTGTGACAGGAGAATTGGAATGTCTTGAGTGCAGGGCAATATTTTCAAGTGTGTTCAATGCTCCCAGTACAAAAAAAATGAATACACCAATTAATTTCAACCTGCACCCATCAATGCTACTGAAGAGCTCCGTAAGACAGCCCCAGTCAATGTGGCTCAGTCATAAACTAAGCACAGTAGCTAACTGTCAGGAGAAATATATAGGAGTTGCATGCAAACCCTGCTGATCACGTCATTTCAAACAACATTCCCAAGTAGGATTCTATAGCAAACTCAACACAAAAGGTGGTTTTTCCAGGGTGTGTGAAATATTTGCTTTGTCGGAGGAGCCACGAGGAAAATCAAAAGTAAAGTGGTAAGGGGAAGGAGAAATACAAGGTGTGTGTGTGTGTGTGGGGGGGGGTGCAGACAGGCTGTGAAGATTGAAGTTAAGAAGTAATTCAGAGATTGTACAAATAAGTAAAGTCTTGAGTAGCTGAGGAGATGAGAGATAGCTCTATACTGTGCAAGAAGCAGGGACGAACTGGCAGAAAGGAGCCTGGGACCAGCATATTACTTAGAGCTTCATCACATGGTCCCGCTTTAGGGGGAGTTAACCCATTGTTGGATGCTTTTCTTTCATCAACTGGGAGAACCTTTTCTCCCAGGCCTTCCCTGACTGACTGTGTTGCCCAGTTTGTTCACTGTTAGTACTCTGATTTTAAATGTTTTGTCATGTCTTGCTGGAGGAATCCCTCTCTGAGGAGAAGCTAGAGCTCCCAGAGACAGCCAACACCATCGTAGGAGATCCAGGGGAGCCTGGGACCTCAGAGAAGATGGCCAAGAGTCTGTCCCCACATACGACTCAGAGGCAGAAGCTGGGAGACCACCTAATCCCCAAGAGTGTCGCTGTTCCAAGAGGCAGGCCGGTAGGGCTCCTTTAAGGAGAAGTGCCCAAACAGAAAGAAGGACTCTTCAAGGGGACTGGAGTACTCAGGAGCAAGGCCTATAATGAGCAGCTGAGCCCTGAAAGCTCTGGCAATATAAACTTGCATTATCAGTCTAACCATTGCTGGAAACAAGATCTTCTACCAGCTCCAGTGCCGTGTACTTTTGACCTTGTTCCGTTATTGAACCTCTAGGCTACTGACCTTGCACTCATGATTGACTCTTTTGTACTGTGCCTTGTATCTAACTGCTTAGCTGTATTTTGACCTTAGCTGCTCTTCAGACCTCTCTTTTGGGACTCTCCCTCTTGCCTCGTAAAACTGTATCCTTGACCCATTGCATGTTTATTGACTTGCTTTTGGATTGCCCCTTAGTTTAACCTAATGCTGAGCTTGATCCAGCCATAGCAGGGCAGTTTTGAGGATGTGTATATTTTTATTTAAATGTGTTCAACTGAAATGTTCTGCATTTTCTGGTTTTGAATGTTTTAATTGTGGAGATGTCATTTTAGACAGAAACCTTGTTCACACGTTATGACAACCGATGGTTTAATTGACTCATGGGCTGTTGCCCTACCCAGAGTTAATCTATGATTTGGCTGCTGGATGACTGAGAAAAACGAGGGTTGATTTTTCAGTTTCTTTGTTTGATTCCCACCTCTTCCACCCACTCCCTCCATCCTACATGCCTTTGCAGCACGGTTGTACTGGCATGTAGATGGCTGTTGTGTTTTTTACCACTCTTGCCCACTGCCTTTCTATCCTGGTGAAGCAACTCATGAACAACCCATAGTTAGGTTCATGGGTAATGACAACCCAACAACAGTTCACAACCCAGTAACCATTGGTTGTCTTTGTGGGTTATTCGTGGTTAATAAACCATAGTTAACCCATACTTCTTGGTTTGCACATAACAAGACCCATGATTGAAGAAAACATGGATAATGAAACCATGGGCTGTCATTACATGCAGTATATTTGATTAAATACACAAAGAAATAAATAATACATCTGTCATCATGAAGCCAAATGGAGGGATGAGGAAAAATGGTGCTGAGCAATATGTCACTGACTCCAGCCCCTTTTGCAAGCACTTTGCTCCTGCTTGCAGTAATGCCAACACCTAAAATCTGGACCATGGGTGAGGGAGAAGAGCGGGTGGCAAAGTTTGGGGGACCAATCTGGCTTAGTACCACTCTTGATATAAAGAGAATGGGCCTTTAATAAAGTCATACAAAAGGTTCCCACTAGTAATAATAACCCTACAGTAATAATTGACTCATTGTGTGAGTGTGAAACTAGATTAGCCAGAACAGCACCATCCATGCATAAGAGGGAAATATCAAGACCCAAAACAGCCTAATGAAGACTGAGTATGCTCAGTAAACAAAGAATACTGATGGGGGTGGGAGGAAACCCTGTAAAATGGGGGGTGGGGGGTAGATTGAGTACCCTGGAAGAGGGCTTGGTTAGCTAGCTGGAATCCTGAACAGAACTCCACACTGCAACATTTTGTCGCGGTACTACTTGTATTTCCTGCTTTAGCAATATCGGAGTGTTTCCTAGCTAATTTCTCAGAACCAGAACACATAGAAAGCCAAAGTTAAACAGCCAGACGTAGTATGCCCTAAATAAATGTACCCAGAGCCCGAGTCCCAGCTGCCAAGAATAACCTGTAAAAGAGTGTCGTCAGGCACGTACGTACCAAAGGGCGGCTGTGTCAAGTTAAGGCAGAGGAGGTGGTATGCTTTAGGACAGTCTTTTTTATCACACATGACCAATTCACCCCCATCGCCACACTGGAAACAGTTATCCTCATGCATCTGCTTCTGCTCCGTTTTTATCTTTCGTTTCTTCTGCTTCAATTTTGCGTTCTTGGCTTTCTCTTCATTTGCTGTCGCACACGCCGTCTGGAAGAGGGAGGGGAAAGTCACGGCACCGCAAAGTTAGAGAATTACTACCACTGAAAAGGAGAGCCAACACACACACACACACACACACACAGAGTTATTTCTAAGGGCTTAAAACATAGGTGCCTGAAGACAAAGGCGTCCAGTAACCAGAAGAAATACGTTACCCAAATTGGTTCAGGCAGGCACTAAACTGTAAGAAATGGCCTTGTTTATCGTCTCCAATACATACATTTGGGGAGGTTGGAGAGGAACAAATGTAACATTAAAACTATTTGTTGATTTTGTCTCAGGGGGCTTCTCCCGCACCCCCCTTGCACAACTAACCTTTGGCCGTACTCCTAGGAACCCACTGCAGTTATCTGCTCCACAGTGGCATTCTGTCCTGCCATTCCCCAGGCAATCCAGGTTATAGTTAAACGTTAACTCCATCCCTGGAAATTCAAGAGAAGCAGTTTACACGCTAGACATTTGGGAAATGATGCTGACATGTTTACTTTTACACTTCAGAAAACTATGATGCATAAGTTTAGGTCAAATCTTAAGACAAGTTTGTCCAGCAGGCAAAATTTAAAATGTAATTGGCCCTTTGCTCATTAAGATCACAGAGCTCTTCAGTCAAAGGACTTCTTTACTGACAGGGTCTAGCGATTTGACGAATCCAGATATTGACTTGTCCCTTTCCTGGATCATTTCTACAGAACCTCCCTCTCCTCCATGCCTTTCAATTGATACTGTGTATGCAGGGCACTTCACACCTTGTAGTAATAGCTGATATTGTGTGCATCTGTGATGTTTCTTGCACCATGCAATTTTTTTTACATTCCCTTTCCATCGAGTCTGTCTATGGGAGCAAAGTGGCTTTGGATTTAGTTGAACCAAAATCAGCTCTGCCCATACATGGAACAAGCCCATTTCAGGGCTTTCCATCAACAGAAAAATCCATTCACCTGGGCACAGTAGACCCCCCCCACACACACACACCTGGCAGAGAGGAACCAACCTAACCCTCTCCAGCCAGCAACATCAGCGGTTAGGATTGCGCTGTTTCCATATGAGCAAACAATTTTGACATGAAGAAACAACACTCCTTGTTTTAGACAACGCACGTGTCTATTATAGAGGGCATTTGTTAGAAGAATTATTCACTCTCACATGAGAGAATGTCTTTTCCTAAGATGGTGCTAACCACATATAATTTTTGAAAATTTGCATGTTAAAAGTAATTAATGGCAAAGGCTTGTAATAGAGTAAATTAACCAATTAAACATTGCCGGCTTAATTTACATTCAACTTAAAAACAAAAAGACAATGCAGTACATATGTCATTCAATAAATTCCAGACGTTTCTGTTAGCATTATTGGCAAATAAGGGCATTATTATTATTATTATTATTATTATTATTATTATTAACGTTTTGATGCCACCCCATAGCTAAAGCTCTCTGGGCGATTCACAAAGCTTAAAACATTAAAAACAATATGCAAAATTTAAAAACATACAACAGATAGTACACAAAGAGATAGCATACTTCTAAAACAACTTTCAGCAATCAGCTAAATCATAAAAACAAATCCGGGATAGATTAAAAACTCATCACATGATAAATGCCTGGGAAAAGAGAAAAGTCTTGACCTGGTGCCAAAAAGATAGCAATGCTGGTGCTAGGCAGGCCTCATCGGGGAGATCATTCCATAATTGGGGGCCATCACTGAGAAGGCCTTTTCCCTTGTTGCCGCCTTCCGAGCCTCCCTTGGAGTAGGCACCCGGAGGAGGGCGTTAGATGTTGAGCGTAGCGTATGAGCATGTTCAAGCCAGGAGAAGTGCTCTGTTAGGTATTGTGGTCCTGAGCTGTGTAAGGCTTTATGGGTTTAAACCAACACGTTGAATCAGGCTTGGAAACAACATACAGGAAGCCAATGCAAGCGGGCGTTCAGAAGAAAGAGTCAGCAAGGGAGGCTGGCAATACAGCCTAATTTTAAAAGGAAATGGGACAATGCAGAAGCACTTTTACCTGTAGGAATATCACACAGAGCGAAGAGTCCAACTCTGACATCCCCATTCACTGTCCACTTCTGGGTTTCACAGTTGGGGTTGCAGCTGTGGTTCATAAAGCGGGAGTAATTCCCTTTTGGGCCAGCATCTATTATACGGTCCTTCAATAAGACCAAAGAATACAAAATCAATAATACACCAAATATTGAAGGAGGACACTTTACACTTCCATGGGAATAGCTGTGTTGATTTATCATAACAAAGAGTCTTGAGCAAGCATACACCTGTCAGATTTTAAGGAAGGACTGTTTCACACAGTGCATAGTAAACTATGGAATTCGCTACCACAAAATGCAGTGATGGCCACCAACAGATGGCTTTAAAAGGCGATTAGAAAAAATCATGGAGAAGGCCATCCAAGTTGGTGTACATACTGCCTCTGATACCGGAGGTAGTGTAGTCATCAGGACTAGTAGCCACTACCCTCCAGTATCAGAGGCAGTATGTACACCAGTTGCTGGGGATCATGGGTGGGGGTGGGGGTTAGCGGATGCTGTTGCACTCTTGTCCTGTTTATGGGTTTCTGGTCGACAGCTAATTGGCCACTGTGTGAACAAAATACTGGACTAGATTAACCTTGGTCTGATTCAGCAACCCTCTTAGGTTCTAATGTTGGGAAGACCTCTGCCCAAGATCCTGAGAAGCTGCTGCCAGTTAGAGTAGACCAGTAGTTTTCAACCTTTTCAGACTTGGGACTCAGCTTTAGCCTAAACATGCTTTGGGAACCCATTTCTGATTTTTGTTTCTTAACTCTATATTTGCATAGTAGCAGTGCTGCTGCTGCAGTTCATATTAGGTCAGGCTGTGGCCCAATACTAGCTGTTAACCCACAAGTTAGACCACACTGGGTTAAGATGGACAAACTGTCTGATCTGGCTTTCCCTGGTTTTTAATATAGCTCGTTTTACACTGCCTTTTTAACTTTTTAATGTTTGAATTTATACCGTTATATTTTATGGTTTTTAATTGTGCACTGCCCAGGGAGCTTTGGCTGATGGGCAGTATAAAGATGTAATAAATAAATAAATAAATAAGGCAGCTAACTACGTTCAAATCACAGTTCCAGCCTCAGCCACAAAGTCCTTAAGAGCCTTGGCTTCACCCCCCCACCCCACATCCCCTTGCAATATGGGGGGAGAAGAGTGCTGTCTTGTCTTACTGGATAGTTGTACAGATTACCAAGATGTGTCAACTGTTAATTAGATTATTATTATTCTTATTATTAGTATTATTAATTATGTGGGGGTGGATCACAGAGATAACTCAGGTGCCCATGCCAGGGGAGACACAGGATGCTCCCCATCAATGGGGTGAACCACCTAGGGCCTGTTCAGACAACACGCAGCAAATGGTAAGTGAGTATGTTTAAACCACGGTTATGTAGCCACCATGGTTAGGAATGGTTCACATGACCCAATAAGCCGTAACGTTTAGCTCAAAATGCTGAACCGCCTTGGCTTGGCGTGTCGTCTGAACAGGGCCCTAGGTATGAAAGAAAATCCTGCTTTCTTGTACCTCTCCTACTCCAACTAACTAGAGCCAAGGAGTACTGTGCACGTGGGCCACTTTCAAATATTGGCACTAGACAGTAGAGCACAAGGCCTCATCTGTGCAAGTGGGGGCTGGGCTGAAGGGAACAAGAGGTTTGGTTCACTTTAGCACGAGGTCTCAATGAAGTGGGCCAAATAGAGGCCCAAAAGATGCTTACCTGAGGTGTGCCCTCTCGTGGTTTAAAGGACTATGGGGTAGGAGGGGAAGACATGGCTTTGGAGGACACACATCCCCTGAAGCCAATTCCTTCTCAATTCAACGGTGACATTTTTTTTTCACAGCCTTCCACTTGTTTCATTTCAAGCAGGCTGGCGACTCTTTTAACTCCACCTGAATGAATGGCCTCAGGGCTACTGGAAGACTTCATGGAAGTCTCAGTCCAGTTTTGATCAGCCTAGTACCAAAAAGCCACTATCAACAAATTCATGCAGGAAGAATAAGGAGCAGTCCAGGTTCGGTGGAGCTTATTTCAAATCAGTTGCAATGTAGCTCGTTGCTGAGGCACAGCTAGTGTAGATCAGCGTGTCTCCTTGGCGGTGGATTTCACTTACTGAGATTTCACTGGCATTAAAAACATGACCTATTTTGAACTGAGATGGGATTATATGCCTCATGAGTCAATCCCATATATGCAGTCTAGGGTGTGTGCTCCCTTTACCTTTGTAACAGTCAACATATAGAAATTGGTCACGCTGTTCTCATGGGCGCGTTTGATTCGCAATCTGCATTCTTCCTCGTCAATTAGTTCACCAACGTACTCGTTGACAAATTCACCCTGAAAGAAATCAAAAGAAATGTACACTTCCAGTTGGTGACATTCTTACAAGGAATAAGCATCAAAAGACAAATCCTTGTTAGAAAACAGACAGTGTGGTAAAACAGGAGTTTTAGCCTTGAATCTGGGAGACCCGGGATCAACTCACACCTCTGCAATGACTGCGTGGCCTTGGATGAGCTAATCTCAATACGCTGTCTGTGAAAAGGTAAAGGCTCCCTCACAGAGAAGCTGTGAGGGCACAAACAATACCAGATCATGAAACTTTTTGGAAATTGAGGTTGCACATATATGAATTAAGAAGCAGCTTTGCTATCTCAGTAAAGCAAATGGGGTCATGGATATCTTCAAAGTGGCTAAAGGCACATGCCTGCATTAGGGGGGGAAAGAGCTACAGTTCCTTCCAACTTAATATTTATGGTCCCTTCCAACTCCTGATTTAAAAAGAATCTGGCTACCACTCAAAAGAAAGCTTTACTTCTTTATTAAGCCCACTAATTTTGGCATGCGAAAGGATGCTTAGCTCCCTGATGGAACGTGGCCTCTTGTACTCGCCATTTCTATTGGGAGACACTTCCAAACTGAAACAAAGAAGTGCAAACCTGTTCTGTGGAAAAAACTTCAACCACCCTACGAGGCAGACTGGGTGGAGAAGTAGCAACCAGTCCAAACTCACTGGAGCATCTTAACTCAGTGGGAATTTCAATATAGATATCCCCAGTTCAAGCCCAACACACTCTTCATTATACCACGCTGTTTCTACTTTTGTCTTCAGATAATTCCAAGGGATCGACAGTACTTAATATAGTTATTCTCACTCCACCCTTCAAAATAAATTCTCAGGGTGCTTGAAGTACAATAAAACAATTAAAATCCACGCCCAAAGACAACAAGCGACATGGGATAAAGCAGGTTGTTGCCAACTGTTGCTTTTGCCGTAACAGAATGTAGGTACATGTAGTTTGCGTCCCAGAGATCTGAGTAATACATTTGAATTAATTGGGCAGATAGCAAAAGTTTATCCATGTGCTTTTCAAGGGAAGGCAAGGCTGAAACAGGCACTCATCTATTCAAGCACCACAGAACAGTTCATCAGCATTCATCCTAAATTCTTACCTTTTTAATGTTCCGTTTTGCCCGGAGACCCCAGCCTCGCCGGTCAGTTTTTATAATTTCTGCTTCTGGATAGAGTCTTTTGGTGAAGCACTGGTTTTGACAGCATTCTCCTGCGGGGCAAACTTGGGGATGGCACTCATACTGCAGCATTCGATTTAAACACTCCGACTCCAGGCCGCAGGGGGTTTCGTCTGTCGGCTTACAGTTACACCGAGGGATTTCGGACAAGTCTGCAACTTGAATCTGAACCTTCCCAACGACTTTGTTGGACTGTAAAACAAGAGGACAAAGAAGAGATAAGCGAGCGCACACACACACACACTGGCTGAATTTGGACAACACGTTAGTCAATGGTGGGGTAATCATCAACTTTACAGTTGTTCATCTAGGGGGTACTCCCCACACAACATGGTAATAGATAATCAACCGTGGTGTGGATTAGGAACAGCACTGAGTAGACTATGGCAGCATTCGGACGACACGATAGTCAATACAACTGACGATTGTTCCCCCCCACCCCAGTTGCTTATTGTGTCGTCCGAATTCAGCCACTGATTCACCTCTGCGTGGCCATCACTAACACTCTCAGCACTTGATAACCGGCACCTGACGAACTCTCCGCCGGGAAAAAAATTAGGTGGGAGGATGTGAAACTTGTGGTGACTTTTGTGGGCAAACCATAATGCAGCGATAGGTACATGCTTTCCAGACAGATATTCTCAGGTCTAATCATGGGTGTGGCCTGTTCAAAGAAGCAGGTAGTGGGTAAGATGTCTGCTGGACAGCTGCTTCCACTCAGAACAAACAATACTGGGCTAGATTGACAGTCTAAATTGCTATAAGGCAGTTTCCTGTGGAACCTCTAAGTAAGGACATTCTTATTCCCATCCAAACTAGAATTCTTGTTGTTCAAAGATGCATGTTTGGAATACTAAATAAGAGCAGATCAGTAGCCAGTTCACATGGCCTTGTTTATTATATAGCAGCTTGGTTGTATGAACAGTTTTTCAAGGGCAGACCTTTATCCCCACATTACTGTAATAATTTGGCCTCTCTTGCCAGGTATCGCTATTCATCACCACTGCTATAACTGCTCCAAGAGATCATGGGAACTGGCCTTAAAATTAACCAAGAGCTGCAAATTGATTTGTTAAGCATCCGTTTGTGTGAAAGCTTGCACGACATGGGCTTAACGCGTCCAACACAAAAAAAGGGAAAAAGAAGAGACTCACTTTAATGTGTTTATAAGGAGGTGGTTTTCTTGAATTCCTCTCAATCTCAAGTGCTTCTTTGCTCTCTCTTTGTGCTTTCAGTTCCTGGAAGCGTTTTGCCGCTTCTTCAAGTGCTGTGGGAAGGAGGAGCCCAAAATGGGAGAAGGAGTTAGCATATTGGCATCGGTGCAGTGGAAATCTTCACAACTAGCTATGATTTAGTAATCTATAACAAAATGGTTTTAAACAATCGTAACGTTAAGGGCAGTCACCCAGTTATTGAAATCTGACAAGTGCAATCCTACACATGTCTCCTCGGAAGTTAGTCCCAACTGAGTTCAATGGGCCTATATGGTAAGCGCACATAGGATTGCAATTTTAGTTGTTTAAACTTATGAGATATAAAATCCATGATTTCATTAAAAGATTCATTAATAAATTTAACTAAAAAAAAAACCCCTGCATGTGCAAAAACCAGCTGTAAAGGGGAAATGACTTACCTTCCACATCCCCTCCCCCAAAACTTGCATTAAAAAAAGTCCTTTAAAAAATTCTCTAGCCTGATAATCAGGAATACCGTTTTAATCATCAGAGGTCTTCATCAAAATGTAATTAATCTAACCGACTCACTGATTTATCGTTGCAGTGCTAATTATAACATTTTATCTTCTGTTCAAGCATGCTATTGGATTGTTGCTTTCCAAATGAAATGGCAAACTCTACCAGAATCGGTATTGTTTACAGTTAGTGACATAGAATAAAAGAAAAAACTGGTACTCAGCCGCACAAAATGGAGTTTAGTACAGGACACAAAAACACCGTTTCCATGCAATTAAAATGGCAATGGAGACACCAAAAATGTGGAGCTCTCGTCATAAAACCACTAGAAATTGTGCTTAATTTTACCTTTCTTGAAGGTCTTGTTAATATTAGTTTGCCCCTCAGCAAAGCTTTTGTCTCCTTCAACATAAGGGAATACTCTGCCCTGATGTACCCAATAGTAGTCATGTGAACCAAAGAAAAATACTGGGAAGTCCCCGATATCATGTTTGAGGCCCTGTATGTTGAGAGGAACAGACCTGGGATTGCAGATCTCAGCTGGCCACCACCTAGAAAAAATGGAGAGAACGGGGTGGGGAATTTAGAACAGATCTGCGAAATGAAGGCAGCTCATTTAACTTCCAGCTCTTAAAATATCTTCCTGCTAGTACATTTCCTTGCTGTGCAATATTTCTCTTACAAGGAATGTCCACATTATATTCTTTATAAAATAAAACTTATCACTCAGGAGCTAACCAACAAGCTCTGGGGCTGCACAAGCTCCATTAATTGCAATGGACTTATGTAGGAACCCTGCCTAAATGGTGCAAGGTAGAAGAAACTATATTCACTGTAAAGAGAGAGCCAGTGTGGTGCAGTGGACAGAGTCCTGGACTGGGACTTGGGAGACCTGGGTTCTAGTCCCCATTCAGTCACGAAGCTCATGGTGTTGTTTTGACTCTCAGCCTAACATACCTCATAAGACGGTTGTTGTGAGGAAAAAACTGGAGAGGGGGATTATGTACACCTCCTTAGGCTCCTTGGAGGAAAGGCGGGATATAAATGTAGCAAAGGAATAAAGAAAATACAAACAGAAGGCTATAATGTAGCCTTGCAAATAATTCAACAGAACTTAGTGGCCGTCAACCACTTTGACCACTTTGTGCTTGCATTAACTCTTTGGGGGTCTGGCCACAAAAGAGGGTTGACGCAGCAGACTCATAAAAGGTCAGACAGTTTTATTGAACCATAAAAGGATTCAAGAACCCACCACAATTCAGGCTATAGAATCTGTCTTTGGGGGGGAAATATTATTTATCAAATCATCTGGTCGTTCAGGTGCAGATGACATGCACCTCTCTTCCTTTTCCAACTCAAACTGGGGGAACCTATGGAGATCCTGAACTGTGGGGTCTGAGATCAATATTAGACTGGACATGGGATGGCAAGTTGTAACTTAATCCTGGCAAGACAGAAGCACTCATCTTCATGAGAACTGTTGATCCAGTGATACAGGTTCATCTGATTGGGATGGGGAAGCACTCCCCTTGAAGAATCAGGTTTGCAGGTTGATGGTATTCCTTGATCAGGCTTTGCATCTGGATTTCAAACAGCAGCTGTGGCCAAGAGCACCTTTGCACACCTGAGGTTGAAACACTAACTATACCCATTCATGGAGAAGACAGGTCTGGCCACCACAGTCACCCATGTTTTAATTATGTCACAAATGGATTGTTGTAATTTGCTCTATGTGGGGCTGCCTTTGAAGATGTTCAGAAGTTTCAGTCGGTACAAAATGTGCTGACTGGAGCCAGTTATAGACTGGAGCCAGTTATAGAGTATGTGGTGTCTCTTTTCTAACAACTTAATGGGCCACTGGTCCATTTCCAAATACAATTCAATGGCTTATGACTAAACCACCTAAAGGATCAAAAAGATTCTGCCTATCCATTAAGGTCAGCTAGGGAGGCCTTTGCAGGTCCCACCACCATCTGAGGTGTGTTTGGTGGAACATATGAAGGAACTTGGGAGAACTGAGTTCAAATTCCTAGACACCTATGAAAGCTCCCTGGATTAATTTGGCCAGTCCCATCTATCTGAGCATACTTACCTTTCAGAGTTGTTGAGAAGATAAAATGGGGGAGAGAGACCATTTTCTGCAACAAAACAAATGCTCCGTTGTCAGAAACAGCTCCTCGGTAGAGTTCCACTTACAGGATGCTCCCACTGCAGCAAAGGTTGAGAATTTTTTTTTGCTTATTCTCTCTCTCCCCCCTGCAGCCCCTTTCTCATAGAGTTGGGGAACCCTGTAGAACAGTGAAGGGGGAGAGTGTAGAAGGGAGGGGAATTGGTGAAAATCACCTCCCTCTGCCTTTCCTCCAGTGAAAGTCTCTGCTGGATCAGAGATGCTCCTGCAGAAAGGAGTTATTCTATATATGGGCAGTAAGCCTATATATACCAGCTGCTGGTGAACATGGGTGGGAGGGTGCTGTTGTAGCCATGCCCTGCATGTGGGTCCCTGGTTGACAGCTGGTTGGCCACTGTGTGAAGAGTGCCGGACTAGATGAACCCTTGGTCTGATCCAGCATGGCTCCACTTATGTTCTTATGCTCACAGAACAGAACGCAGGGTCCAAATCCATCTATTTATCATCAGATACTGTTGTGATAACCTATCCAGTTTAATTTTAAGATGTTTTTAATAATGTATTTGTTTTTATCTGTTTTAACGGTTTATCTATTTTATTGTTTTTATATTTATATTTGGTGTTGTTCCCCGCCTCGATCTAGATGGAGAGGCGGGTTAGAAATGAAATAAATAAATAAATAAATAAATAATTAGTTGGTCTTAACCTGACTTTAATTAACTTGCAATTAACCTGTAATTAACTTGCCTGTAATTTCCAAGCTTGACCCAAACGATCTGCTTGTATCGTAGCTTTTTGCCAGCTTTACAATCATTGCAGTTCCAGGAGCCGTTTGGCATCTCTATGTTAAGACATTCCGGGTGGAAGGATGCAGGACATGATTCACAGCACAACAGTTTCCCACCTTGAAACAAACAACATTGCTCACTTTATAGTTAAAGGCATCTGATGGTACACATTTCTTCGTCTCCCTCTTTTAAATGCAGTATATGCAGGAATTACCATATCACAATACAAATGATAAAACGAAAGGATCTAGTCAAAGTTACAATGCCGGATTAAAAGAACACATTCTGTTTGTACAAAATTAATCAAACAAAACTCGCAAGCCAAGTAATTATGCTAATTGATTTCAAATTTTTGGGTTACGCAGTCAACTTGGTAAATTGAACCTGCTTTCAAAAAAAAAAGAGGCATTTGAAAATAAAAACTGTGCAGGAATTTCCTTTTTCCCAGATAGTCTTGACCAATGTCAATATTTCAGATACATGACTGGATGCCATGAAATCTATTTTAAACCTGCATTGTAATGACCAGATCCCTTAGCAATCAGTTAGTGCATAAAATCAGCCTATAGGTTGATCAATTTTTTTCTGCTTCAAAAATAATACGACAGAAAAAGAAATTCCAAAATTTTTACATTCCAAATGTGTGATGACTCAGTAAAATTAAGATTTCCTGCTCTACGCGGCTTGAGCAGATGTAACATTTCCCAATCTCTTAAAACACAGAGCCAACTATGGTTATTTATGCATTCCCTCTCCATACACAACACCTTTCCCCTTTTCAGAACTAACCACAGTGCAGCATTACAGCTGTACCAATGTCAGCGCTAACTATGGTAAGTTTCAAACAGAGTGTGCAACCAGAGTTAAGAGATCAGGAATATTACATCTGCACCAGGCACCTGCCTTTTGCACTGAGACAGGAATTTCACAGCTGTAAAGTATTTCTATAAAAGAATGAGAATATTTGGGGGTGAGGGCTCTTGGGTGATAGTCCTTCAGATACGTTTCTTGTGGAAAGCATGCACCTTAAACTATATTAGATATAAAATCTTAAAGCATTTCACTCCTGCAAGGGGAAACACCCTCAAAATTTAGAAAACAGCATGCTAAGTTTTTTTAAAAAAAATATCAGAAATTTAGATTATTGTTTTCGAAAGAGCTGTCAGAAAATCTTGTCCACCTATAGACTTTTAAAACTATAATTTCACTGATTGTTACATAGCTAAAAAAAGTTTAAACACCACCAAAACCATTACCATATTTCCTCTGCTGTGAAATGTAACAAAGCCTAAAACTTTGAATTTCCCTTTCATTTCAAAATCCCACGATTAATTCTTAATGTCTAAACACCATTTCAGAGGAAATACAGCCCCAATCATTGATACAATGCCCAAACATGGTAAAATGCCAAAAGATGTGGAAACCAAAGCAAAAACAAACAAACAAAAAACCAAAAAAAAAAAAAAACCACACAAAACTTTCAATGCTAAGCAAGGAAAGTTGGCTCTCACAATGCATTAGTAAGAGTTGCTGAAGCTAAGCAGAAAAGAGGGCTCAAAATAATTCAGATTGTCTCAAGTCTCTCAGTGCCGGAGATCCACCTAACTACTACAACATGGAAAATAATCTACTTTAGGTAGACTAGCAAGGGCACCAGTTCTACACACATGTTGAGAGTTCTAACAGTCAGACGTTATAGTTCCCTTTCAAACTCAACAGACACAAAGCCTAGTTTGAACAAGGCTCCAAATGTGTGCAGCCTAGACACAGCTATAGGAGCAGGCCCACCACATGTCCTCACGGCAATGAATCAAAAGGAAGCGAGGACAGGTACACCTGGTGGGTGGGATGGGTCAGATCCCACTGTTTATAGGCTTTACACACAGAGAGTTTGTCCAAAGAGTTCGTCATTTTCTTGTGATCATTTGAGTCAAAAAGACTGTTGCATAGAGTTGCTACTTGGTTGGTTCTGAACTATTGGTTTATTGCCTTGGCTGAGCCTCAAAACTTAGGCAAAAGACAACTGGGAATTTGCAGAGATTAAAATAAAAGATTTGCAATGAGCAATGTTCAATTCCACACACATGTACCCCAGGTGAGGCAACCCAAGGGTATTGGCCAATGGCGCCAAGTGAGCAATTTTATTTAAAGCCTTTCTTCCTATGAACCACTGATACTTTGCATCTAAAGGACTAAATTTGTTTCCTTCGGATACAGTTCTTTAGGATACTTCTATAAGAAGCATCGTTCCAGGGAGTCTGGGAATTAAAAACAACAACAGCCACGTGGAATATGCCCATTGTGTTATACCACATTCATGAAAATGGATGTGGGGCTCCAAGCAGTTGGGAGAAACCAGTGGGAATTTAACAGTTGAGCAGCCAAAAGCCATCTGCCTGCCTGAGGAAGTACCAACATAGCAATAAAGCATTAAAAGGCCTCCTTCTTACTTGTGGGGGCTGAATAAGCTATATATTGCAGGAGCTAAGGCTTGATGTCTTGCTATTGGGAAATGTGAAAGCCATCTAGGCAACAGCTACCAGTGAACTGGAATGCCAAGGTTAGGTTCAAATCCATGGCGGACTATTTGAAAAGGAGCTACTGCAGTCACAGAAATCAGAGTAGCTGCATGTATATTTCCCCACCTGGAGGCACTGGTTCATATACTTGGAACCTCCAGGCAATGTCATTCTGGCTGCAAAGCCGGACTGCCAAGAGTCTGAACCATGCCCACCTGGCTATTCAGCTCCCTTAGTGTGGTTAATAGGTATTACGCACAGGCAACACCAAGACACAACAAATTCTGTAAAGAAGTAGCTCTGCCTCGCAACTTAGGAAAGTCTATCAGGTTGGCCGTTAAAAGTGCAACTCAGCTCTTGAGTGGAATTTAGTAATTATTTTAAGCCCTTTTGTAATAATATCGCCAACATGAATACACACTCACAATAAGCAATGAGTGACGTTTACCAAGCGCGACAAGGAGGTGCTAGATAAGCATATAGAGCTTTGATTTTAATTTAATGTATTTCTTTAAAGCAAACAAAATGAAAGGAAAAGCAGGAAAAGTGAAAGGAAATTAAAAAGAGAAAGAAGCTATTTTGGTTACCTTTCTCACATTTCTTTTTGGAAGCTGACGAAGAAGGAGGAATCATAGGTAATTTCATCAACTCAGCACGATTTGATTCATTCAGTAGGTAGTGGGACTTATTGGCATATGAACTGAACAGGGGGTCTGAATGATCCTGCACTATCAGCCCTATACGAAACAAACAGAAAGAAATGAGTTGCAATGAAACTACCCATGATTCCATAAGGAGAAAAATAAAATAAAACCAAACACCTATTATGCATTATTTTACTTATGTTTTTTAAGTTACGAAAAGAAAAGTGATGTGATGAAGAAAAAGAAAAAGCGAGAGGAAAAAAAGTTTCTATGTCTACTGAGAGAGGTTGTTATGTTGAACAGGATGGAATCCATGCCTAAGTATAGAAGAGTCAAAATAAGACCTAGATCCAAAACTGGAGGTCACCTCTGCTCTATTTTAAAATCTGCACACTTGAGAAAAAAGCATCTGTGAGACTTTCCCTACAGCCTTTCTTCCCTGATAAAGGAAAGACAGCTAACTGTGAAATAGGCTGTTGAGGCCAGCAATAGGGACTAGGAACTTAAAACGACATGCTGGTTGTTGCATCACCTAGGCGGGGCTTGACAGGGGTTTGGAATACCCACAGCTTAGTCACATCTTTTGTTGTACAGTCCTGAATCAATGGGGGGGCTCGTATTTTATTTACAAGGGAGAAGTCTCAGCCTGGTACGGTTGTTGGCTCTCTTGCACGCTTCCTCTCTGGGAGAAAACAACATCTGACAGAGGCAGTGCCAGCTCTATCTGAACATCCCCCACCCCCCGTGTTGGTAGGTCAGGGGATATCATGGTCAAATAAATGCATAACAATTAAGATCAGAAATTATTTTCACCCCACAGTGCACTGACAAATACTTACCCTAGCCCAGCCTTCCCCAGTCCAGTGCCCTACAGATATTTGGACTATGACTCCCATTAGCCCCAGCTAGTATGGGATGACAGGTTGTGTCCAAAACTTCTAGAGGATGTCAGGTTGGGGAAGGCTGCCCTGCCTTTCTCCAGGATGAGAATTCTTTCCAGTGAGTCAACAATGGAATACAAGTTCGATTTTTACTAGTCTCCATTGATTGAGGGGAAGTAATTATGACTTTTCCAGAATGGTCCTTAAGCAACTGTAGCTGGCCAAAACATGGCTCATCCTTTATCTTAATCTGTCTCCTCAAGCAAAACTCCCCGAGCTTCGCAGCTTTGTGGCCAAAGAATTGACCATTTCTCCTGACTGACTGTTTCTACAGAGCTTTCTTCCACCTTCTTGTTGACTTTCCTGTTTCCTCCTTGCAAACATTCAAAGTACAGCATGGAATCAAGATGCCTGAAAGCACTATCTTTTCATTTTAAAAAAGACAGATTCTAGCTGTCCCAATTATAAAGTTTGTGAACATGCTAAGAAACCTGGGTGGAGTTTGCACTGATCTGGCAGCAAGACTTGGATCCTTCAACCTATTTCTCTTGTAACATGTCTGTATCCTTCCCTCCTCCCCACAACAACAACAAAAAATCCTTCTCTCCCGCCAAACCCTCCAAATGTTAACATTCTATGGTTTTTCCAGAAACAAGGTGTAATGTAGTCTAAACATTAAATTCGTTTCCTTGACAAAATCTTGAATTCTGTGTGTACGTTACATGGCACACACAAACGTTGATCATGAGAGGCCTGAATTGTACTGTTCTCAGGAAACCCAGCATCAAGGATTCAGGGAACTAAAGCCATTAATTATTAGCTAAACTAGGAGGCAGATAGATTATCCAGAAAAGGATCAAGAAAAATCTAGTATGTTCAAAAACTGCAAAAAGTCCCATGTCCCCGCATCTTCCTCACATACATAAACCATACAATGTAAACGTTAACACTGGTGATAAACATATTATATGTCTTTATATCAGTAAGTTATAGTTGTGTGTATATTGGGGGAGTGTGTGTGTGTTGGGGGGAAGGAATCAATAGTAAATGCAGATCTGAAGGCCAGTTCTTTCCTTGGCCTCATAGCTATCTTACTAGGCGTACCTACTGGATCAATGTTCCAATACATTGTTCTAAACTTTTGTCTTCAAAGCACCACAGCTATACATGATAATAGTATACATTAGGGAATTTAAATTCTGATGCAAGAGCTAAGCAATCCTCCATTTCACTCATAATTAGGACAGGGGTTGCTTTGACACATTCACATGGCTAGATGGCTTTCCTAACCTACTGAACCCTTTCCCAATAAAATGCCTTCAAGATAGTTCCACTTTAGTGGTGAAATTATCATCTATCTAGTGATCCAAGCGGAGAATCAATATTTCTCTGACATAACAGGATTTAGCTGCATGTACTAAAACTTCATTTTTTGATACAAAGAATAAGACAGTGATGAAAATATGGATCAAATATCTCTGGTCCACTACCTTCACAATAGGTGTGTTTGTACTACCTGTCAGGTTTATGCTGCCACAAAAAAGACATCACCAGTAGCTCCTACTCCCATGCGCCCAATAAAGATGTGGTTCAACCAGAGTCCAACCTTGAATATCTTTCAGAAGCACTATAAGATTGCTTTGGTCTGGCTACTGGGGCTCAGGGCTGTCAGATGAGAAATCTTCAGTACATCTGATAGCATTTTATTTTGTTTTGGTGGGAGAATGGCGCTGTTTGCTTTTGTTACCTATCCTGAGCCTTTGGGGCGGGATGGGCTATATATTTAAATTTATCCATGAAAAAAGGTGCATTTTTCTTTTAATAGCGACGCCTCAAGAAATACGTTTACCTGTGACAATTAGATCAAAGCGGCCCACTACAAGAAAGTGTATTTCCTCTGCATCATACTCACTAAACATGGTAAGAAACATCGAGTTTATAGCTCCATTCTTTCCTGTACAGAACTTTTGGGAAAGGTCACACTCTGCCTATTTTTATTTGCCCTGCATGTCTTCCATTTATTTTTAATAGATGATTAATAGCACGTCTAAAGAGCAGGCAGAACTCTTTGAAAAGCATTGGGCATTACTCTGTTTGAAGAATACTGCTCAAGACCCAAACCAGCTAATTAAAGGGGGGAGTTGGACTTTGAAAAGAACAAAAAAGAGAAAGCAATGTACCAGTATATCTACTTGCCCCCACATAGATTTCAAAGTACAACTAAAAGAAAGTGCTTGACAAGGTACTTGCCTAGAAAGAATCTTTTGAGCTAGGCAGGATGTAAAAATCAAAGGGGTTAGAGGGGGTGGTGTCAGAACTCAAGAATGCTTGCTATAATACGTGCTTCTAATAAATACATCTCTCTGTCTGTTCCAGCATTCTAGTACTGCTATAGCAACCACAACTCCTCCTGCGGATCTTGTCAATCGCTCTCTGCCTCGTAGTTCAACAAAGCGTTTCACAAATAACGTGAGTCTTAAAATATGCAAGACGTTTTCAAGCAACATGTAGAAATCTACAAGCTAGCTCTTTCCTGTGCAGGTAATTGCAACAGTGACAATTTGATCAAAAAATCCAGTCTCACTTCACGGTCACTGTGGGGGAAACTGCCACCATTGGGAAGCGGTCTACTTTGTGCATTGGCCTGGCTGGGCGGACTGTCTCCATATCAAAGGCGAACAGGAACGAAGGAACTTGGTATGTCTGTGCCATCAGGCTAGTCCACGAGGCAAAGCTGCTGGGCAACATTATGAGCCAGTACATGAAGGTGCTGCCACACAACAGGATTTGTAGTGTCTTCCCACATGAAGACAGAAGCTTGAGCACTAGTCTTTAGCCACAGAGGCATCTGTCTGTCCATACAAGTCTATTCTTGTTGGGTGCTTGATTGCAGGCATTATCAGCTCATTCGCCATGATCAAGAGAATCTGATGCATCTGAGCCCAAGTTGTCTGCTTTCTCTGCTTGCCCTGAAGTATGAGTTCCAGAAAATTTAGACAAATCCAGGCCACGGAAGTAAGCTAAAATCATGGGTTTGTCTCCAATGGTTGTTTTGTGGTAGTGGAAAAGCACAAGTCAGGGCATCCACTTTTCACTAATCTGACCTGCCTACTCAAGCCCCTCCAATAAGCTGCTCCTGAAGGCCGGGGATATGGAACAGTATCGGATGTGGCTTAGAGGGCAGCAATAGATAGGGGATGATCAGCAAAAATGGGATAGCCTGTCTTGCATGAGCCTACATACTGGCTCAGTTCGGACGACACACTAGGCAACGGAGGAGGGGGGGAACAATCGTCAGTTGTGTTGCTTATTGTGTCGTCTGGAGGGCAGCACACAACGCACACACAACTGACAGTATGTTAATCAGGCACTTTAAACAACGGACCGAAACAACGGGCTTGCACGTTGTTTAGCCCGAAGCCCCGTTGTTTAAAGTGTCGTCCAAATTCAGCCCCCACACCCTCTCCGTGGACTATTCCGTTTCGGAATAGAGTTCTGCTGCCTAGAGCAGCCAAAAAAACCCAGCCGCTCTATGCAGCCGGCAGAACTCACGGTGCATGCTGGGATACAGCTGGGGGACACACAGAGGAGAAGCTGCAACCAAAATGGCCGCTGCAAGTTCCTAGCAGCCGGGGCGTTTGCCGGTTCCGAGCAGCGCCGGCTGCAATGTGTCGGAGCTCCTCCTGCCTAACGCACGGTCAGTACGTTATTTACCCCTCCGTTGCTTAATATGTTATCCGAACTGAGCCACTTTCTGCTAGTTCAAAGCCATGGTTGGAAACAACCTATGGTTTTTAAGTTTAGGACTGGATAAGCAAGATGAATCATTTTCTCTACGAAGCTGGTTCCTCTCCCTCCAGTTTTTGTACATCAGAATATAAAGACTACAAACATTAAAAGGCCTAGAATTGCATACTATGGTTTTGAAAACTTAACACCAGTCCAATCATTTAAGAGGGTTTCTTCATATATATCAGACATTTCTATCTAATTTTAATTCAGAGGCCTGGTTGAACTTTTTTAAAACATTAAGAGAAAAAAAGATTGCACTTTGAAAGATGAAAATGTAGTCAAATTAAAGTGGGAGGAAAAGGGAGCTAGAAGCAACCTAATCCTGACAGGTAAAGTACATTGAAGTACACAATGCCCAGATGGTCTACCTGCATATCTGAATACTTTGCGCCAAGGACTGTGTCTCAGTTGAGACTGTCAATAGACTATCTCAAAGTATGGAAAGGGATTTATACTCCTTCTGCCCTCCAAGATGTTCCACATCATTGAACTGTGTTGGAACCATTAGCTTTCACATTGTTCCAAGTGCCCCGGCTCAAGCTCAGCACTCTAAAACTTACAGTTTCCCTCTGAGCCTTTGGATGCCATTCTTCTGGGGAAAAAATTACTTTATTTAAAGTGGCAAGAACTTTGTCTTCTGTTGATCTCAATAATCTGTAGCAGCTCCATTTCCTCTCATAGTTTATCCCAAAGAGGAAAGAAAAATATATTTTCACCCTCTATGCATGGACTTCCTCTCTCTTTCGCTTCAGTCTTAAACCTACCCATCTAAATTTGCTTACATGTTATGCAAAAATAATTTTACTGAACCAATTCCATCTATGATGAAGATTCCAGGAATCAAACAGAATGAAGAGACAACAAATTGTCCATTTTCTTGGGAGTGAAGATCCACCAGGCAATTAAAGTTGCATTTAGGTCTTATTTCATCAGGACAAGTCTAGATGCCATGAACTAAGTCTGGATCAGCAGCACCTGGTAGATTCCACCCCAAATCCCAGCCTGTACACACTGGAACTAAGGCCTCCAGCACTCAGTTATTATTCTTTAGCAGCAGCATCCACAAGTGCTTGTGTTAAATTTGCCACCAGAACGTTGGTATACTACAATGCGCTCTACATAAGCTCCTTTTACATCCACGCTACTCATGTTTTGAATACAGCTAATATAGCTGCGTTCTTATTAAGACAAATTAACTACAAAGAACATAGTCTCTTTCCTTTAACATCTGAAAGTGAGGCAGAGGATATAGAATTACTGGTAAAATTAACATTAAAGCAGAAACCTCTTCTTACATATGTCTAACTTAACAAGGGTGGTCATTTCTCCATGTTGAAAATTATTTCCTATCAGTTGAAGCTACGTGAAAAAGAGACCTTTTCCCAATCTATAAAAACCCCTCCACCCAGATGCAAGATGACACATCACCTTCTATTTATATGAGCTGAAGTTGTCCATGCTTGTTGAGAACGAGGAAGCCAATACCACAACATTCTCAGAATTCCAGTCATTGGCATCAGGCACTTAGCATCACCCATACCCCCAAGCAGAAGATGCCTCCTCAACATCCTTCCTAAAGTGTCTTAAGAATGGGCACTGACAGCAAGAAGGCTATGGGAAAACCCAGCAACCAGCACTAATAGATGCTATCTCTAATAGCCAAGGAGGAAACTTGAGAACAAAAAATAACAATTCCCTGAGGTTGCAGAATGTAAGTGTGTTTTCACAGTTGTTTTTTTTTAAACAAAATCAAGGACTGAACACCAAAGATAAATACAGAGGAAGACAAAAACAGGGCTCACCTCTTGCACAAACGAAACAAAAGCCTACATTTACAGCTGATGAAGAGTGATTGCTCCTTTTGGAATGGTTACTACAGATGAGAATGTGGGATGACACAAACAAACTTCCTGCAGCAATACAGCCATCTCCCGAGTGATAGGCAATGGGGCATCTCAAACATCTCACCATGCGACCTGTTTAATATAAAATGCACCACATGACAGTCCATTTAGAACAGGGCGACAGACCTCAAAGCCTGCAACAAAGTTTGGTTTTAGTTTGATAGCTCCAATGAAAGTTTAATCTATTCAATTAAATATGTTAGTGTAAACACCCCCACCCCAACATTTCTGCAACCCTGATGGTGCAACTCCTACTACATCCTGGAGAGAGAACACGCTTTGGAGAATCTTAACAGCCCCTGGTAAGGCCAGGCACATGCTGGGTTTATTCCATGGGAGCATAGAAAAGATCCACAACGTCGTATCGGGCCCAGATGTCAGCTTCTGCAGTGCCTCTGCTTTTATTTAAAAGCAATAATTTTAAAAATACTTCTACTGGCTGTGAAGGTAGGCTTGAAGGTGTGTGGGCAAAAGGCCTGACATATTCTCAGAAGCCAGAGAAGAGTTTTCCCGGTGGTTGCAGGTGGGAATGATTCAGCGCCCTTCATCTCTCCTGGCCTCTCCCCATGACTAATAAAACCACAATTATGCAAAACAGTTTTTTTAAAAAGTAAAAACTATATTTATTAATTATATTTTTGTCTGCCCAATAACGAAACATTCTATATAAATTTGTTCCATTGTCATAGTTTGTAGGATTTACAAAAGGATGGGCGCAACTGTTGTTGTACCTGTTTAAAGCTCTGCCAGATGCCTCTTGCATTACTATTTAATGGGTTAATACCTAATACTAATAACAGTATGGTTACTGTAAAAAGCAATCTTTTTCTGAAGAATGGGATATTAAAAGCACGAGGCAAATTTCCCAAATAGTGCTTTGCCAGTTTGTGTTCAAGGAAAAGGGGACTGCCTGGGTCGTAATGTGCTCCATACTGATTGATGGAGCTTTGGGACAATGAATACCTCTGCAGAATTTTCTACAGAATTTCTTTTATCTGCAGATCAAAAGATAAGCTCCCTGTTCTTCTACTTCCGTCTGCATGTCTCCTTCACAGCAAGGAGAGCGAGGGCCATCAGAAGACCCCCCCCTTTTTTTCTTTGCCTTGACGAGGTTCAAATACTTTGTTTGCTCCTTCTCAAGACAGCCTCACAAGGTCAAAGTTGGAGAGCCCCGATCCTTGAGGCTCTTACCGTCTTTGAGAATTCTGGCCATATATTCATATCCTATACAGCTTATCTCAAGAGTATTCTAACCAACCCAGGCATCATTCATTAAAGGCATTTCCTAGGAATTCTTAGTAAATGTCTCTCAAACAGACAGCTCTTTCTGCACGTCAGCCCAGTACAGCAGGCCTCCACCTGTCTATACTCCTTTAAGTGAAAGCTCCACAATTTTGTAGGCATCAAGCACACCAATTGGCATCAATAACTAAGAAAATTATAACACCTTGTGCTACAGCAAGGATGGGCAGAAAATAGATCTCCAGATGCTGAAGTCCCAGCATTCCTGACCATTGGCCATATTGGAAGAGGCTTCTGGGAGCTGAGGGCCCAAACAGCTGGAGATCCTACCTTCCTCTGTGCTACACATATCTTCTTCCCTATCAACAGAGTACAGCAACCACATTTGATGCGCCAAAGGAACTGCAAGAATTGTTAAGGTAACTGAACATAAAACACATGCTGCTTTACTTGTTGGTTGCCTTAAACCTCTTGCTCAGTGCAACAATAGACAACCTGGCTCTCAGCATACCCCTGGGTCTGATGCACGAGCAGGCAAACATATCGGCAGGAATTATTATTTTCCTCCTGTGCATGAGAATTGCAGTGCCATAAGCAGCTCTCAGCTCCAATTGCTGCGGCCCAGCTTCATTCGGAGTGGATTCACATCTATGTATATTATGCTGAGGTCTATTTTCTCCCCACATCCAACCCCACAGATTGTGTTCCGCAACATTATAGAATAAGCAGCCCAAAGGGGTTTTGCTTGGTTACAGAATCCATATCTTGGCAATGGATTTCCCCATGATAAAGCAGTTGCAGAAGCTGGTAGCCTTGAATAGCACCGCACTACCCTTGCATTGTGGGAAAATAAAACAGCACATTCTCCAAGGGAATTCAGTGACAGCATGGATGCCGGATGCCTGTCTCAGCAGGCTGTCATGGTGTCCCCTGACACTGCCTCTTTACTGGCAGCTGGGAACAGAGGATCCTATCCAGGTAGCTTGCTGCTGCTCTCCCTGGAAACCTCACCATGCCTCCCAACTCCTAGCAATTCCAGAGACAAGCTCAACAGGATATGTGAAAATTGCAGAAGACCTAAATACCTCGGGGCTGTCGTTATAATGCCTCAAGAGAGTCTGCAGTGTTCTGTTTTGCTCCAACGAGATCAAGTGGCTCTCTTACCTTTGCTCGCTTTATGAATATCTTTGTCCATAGAGCAGGCAGTACAGCAGTGCTGGGGGCAGCGGAATCCTCGGGACTCAAATACAGCCGTAGCAAACTTGCGGACGCAGGACTCGTGATAAAATTTACCACATGTGTTGACAGAGCAGCGTTTCACGTCTCTGCCAGGAAGCTTGCAGGAAAAGCACGTATGTTGTCCTTTAGAACAGAAAAATAGGGAGGATCAGCCCGAGCTTAAAACAAAGACCGCCAAACAGAGCAACAGTGATGGGTAGCAGTCGTCCTAGGTCATGGTAGACTTCCTCAGACAGAGCTGACAGGAAGAGAAACCAATTGTGTATTCCTACCAGCTTTCTGAGGCTGAGGAATTTGACAGCTCATCAATGCCACTTTCCCCAGTTACCCAGCGTGAAGGAAGGGATCATGGATGGCAGTCAGAAGGGAACAGAGATCAGCAAAAATAGCAGTAGGAAAGCGTTTACTATCATGCCACAGGACAAGGTCTAGGCTGGAAAACCTAAACACTTTAACATAGGTGCCAACTGTGGTGTTTTTGAAGCACCTGTTAAAGGCCCATCTCTTGCCCTAAGCCTTCCCCAAATGATTGTGTTGCCCTGTTAATCTCCTTATTAATTGCTGTGCTTTCAGCTTTGGCGTTAAACATTTTAATGGACAATTTCATGTATTTGCAAGTTATGTATTTTACCCGCTTTCCACAAACCACTCAACATATCTTTTGATATAGTAAGTGGCATATAAATTGATTACAATAAAATAATAAAACAAGAGAGAGAAAGCACACAAAAGGAGGAAACAAATATATTTGTAGGTGAACCCTTCAGAATAGGAACACCAAGGCTGGGCGGAATGAGATGCAAGTGGGAGCCTTCAAGCCCTCCAACCGGCAGAATTCCAGAGGCAGATGCCATTCATTTGTTTACCATTTTTGCACTCCTGGCAGACGAACTTCCCGTCGGGTTGCGAGCTCAATCCTAGGCATTCTGTATGGAAGACCCGGTAGCACTCGCCTTCACAGGACACCAGTGATTCGCCAGAGCTTTCACAAATCTTAAAAAGAAAGTAGCTGGTATGAGAAAACCAACCCTTCCAAGTTTCCATCATGGTTTAGTGCTGGGCTTTTCAACTGGCAGTACTTCCCAGTATATGTCAAGAGGCACGAGTCGCCCTGGTTGAAAAGCGTCAAGAAACCACAAGCCCAAGTGGGGATATTCGGATGAAGAGACGGAGCTACACAGACAGGAGAAGGCTTGATTACAACTGGCGAGGGCCACCAGGGAAAGAGAGCAGGGTTAGCTCCCCCACTCCACCACAGTGTGGTCCCTGTGCGCTCCCCATAAAACTGAATGGCTGCCATCCTTTTCACACAGGTTTGTGGGCGAAGCAGGAATTCTAATTCACTTTATTGGTTGAGAGTACAAAATCAGGGGTTGGTAATTTATCCAAAGTGGCTTAATGCAGGACTCACAACTTCAAACTTCATTAACATGGTTTGTTTATTTATTTATTTGCCAATATTTATGAATCGTTTACATTAAAAGGCATTCCTAAGTGATCTGCAAACAATGCAGTATAATAGCATAATAAAATAGTGGATAAAACTCAGGAGAGACAATAGCATGACAGAACGAAGACAAGGTCCCCATTCTGGAAAAAATTATTGGAACAAGTCTGCTTTCAGTAAGCGTCAAAAACCAAGAAGGGTTGGTTGGCACCTGTCTAATCTGTACTGATAGGGTATTCCAGAGAGTGGGCTCTATGATATTAAAGGCCCTATTCTGAACCATCATGGATGGACTGAACCTCCAAAAGGCATGGTCAAGTCCATCCATGGTATTTTCTAACGACTGCAGCAACCGAACAGGCAGGCCGGGTGTCATGCGATTTCTTATGTATCCTGGTCCTGAGTTCTTTAGGGCTTTGTAAACAAGTATTAAAATCTTAAACCTGGCCCAGTAGCATATGGACAGGCAGTGCAGCTCTCTCAACATAGAGGTAATATGTTGGCGATTAGCCGTTTCTAGTACCAATCTGGCAATGGCATTCTGTACTAACTGCAGCTCCTGGACAAAGCTCAAGGGCAGTCCCACATAAAGCGCATCGCAACATTCCAAGTTTGAGGCTACCAATGCATGATCCACAGTGGTCAAGCTATCCCTGTCTTGGAACGGCTATATGTGTCTTACCAACCGGACTTGGTAAAAAGGCCCTTCTATCATCAAAGGCACATATGCCTCCAGTGAGAGTGCTGAACCAGGGAGCACCTCCAGACGATGTGCCTGCTCCTTCAGGGGGAGTGTCACCCTAAACCCACAGATTTTTCCAACTTGCCAGGATTCAGACTCAGTTTATTGATCCTCATCCAGCTCACCACTGCATCCAGTCACCAGCCCAAGGCTTGCACAGACTCCCAATTCAGACGTTACAGAGAAATAGAGTTGGGTGTCATCAGCGTACTGATGGCATCTCTCTGGAAATCACCGAACGACCGCTGCCAATAGCTTCATATAGGTGTTAAATAGCACTAGGGACAAAATAGTGCCCTGAGGCATCTGACAACCTAAATGCCAGGAGGCCAACGAGCACTCCCTCAAAACTACTCTGAAACTGACCCTGCGGATAAGACCAAGCACTGAAGGGCAGGGCCTCTGATATCTAGCTCACAAAGTCAGTTCGGGAGGATACCACGATGGCTCATTATGGCAAGAGGTCACTCATGTAAGGCACTCCTTTCAAATCTTCGGGGGCTCACTACCTCCAAAAGATCCAGACCTTGTGGCACCTCAATGCAACCCGGACAACCTTTCCTGCTACACAACACGTTCTCTTGCCACCTCAGCATCTAGTGCAGCCTTTCTAAAAACAGTAAGCCAAAATATATCCTGTTTATATCAACAATGCCTTGACGTTCTGCTACAACCTGCTTAGTGATGAGCTCTTATATAATGCAAATTGCCTCCGTTACAGTCCTGTTCATTCCTTCGTCGTCACTTCTTGACCTCTCCTTAATACTAGATCACGCGCTAAATACTACCCACCACAAGTTACCCCTTTAACTCTTCCCCTTTCCCTCCACCCCTTCATTTAGGGGCATCTCCAGTTCCATTTTTCAATCTCTCTTCAATTTACTGCTATTCCAATTCCTTTATTCGTGACTTGCTTGCTGTCGTCCCATACCAGCTCACCTGAGAGTAAGTTCAGTTGAACTCAGTGGGACTTACTTATGAGTAGAGATAAATATAGGCTCGTGCTGTAAGATGATTATGAGAAGTAACATGTGCGGCACCCCCCCCCCCCCCAACCCTTTAATTTAGGGCTTTTGAGAGAGGTCTGGTCTTTATGGTTGTGATATAGCTATGGAAGCTTAACGTAACTTTCAGTGCACACATATTTTATCTTGCTCTCAGAATGTGCCAGCCCACTTCAAATCAACACCCAGAGGTGATTCAGTAGAGATTAAATGAGAGTGGCCTGCGCCATACAACATGGCGGGGTTGCTTAATCACAATGAGCTGCGGCGTGTGCTGGGAGCCATTTTGAATAGGAAATCCCCACTCGGGGTTGCTGTGTCACGCGAACCCGGTCACTGAGGGTTATTTGAGGGTTAAACAACCCACGCACAATCCTTGGTTTGTTGTAAGGTTTTCAATTTCTGAGCTATTTAATCAGAGTGACAATGTGACAAAATATAAAGCGGGGGAATTTTGAAAATTATGTTTTTAGACTAAAATCTGCTGTGGAGTGAGTGGAGCTTATCCTTTATTTAAAAATCACAGCTGCACTACACAAGATGAATTCCCACTGATTTCAGACCTCTGCAGATCCACAGTACCTCAGAGGGCAGACCCATGTTTTAGTTTTGAAGATTCAGTTGTTAGTCATAAGCCATTACAAAAGCAAACAAGCAAAATTGTTTGCAACAAAGGAGAAATACAAAACACTCACCACATTGAAAAACAGGTACTCACACTTTAATAGTAACAAGAACAACATCTAAAATCAATATAAAGCAACCCTCCCTAGTGTCATTAGAATGAGACTAACAAATACGTGGGAATTAATGAATTCCAATTAATTTTGGCCAGTACTACTTTCTGTGTGCAATTTGCTTGCTATAATATGTAAACAAAAAGTGTATTTATTAAATAGATGAATATTTATTTATGTTATTTACAATATTTATATACCGCTCCCCATTCAGGGATTTCAGAGCGGTGAACAAATCGAATAAGAAATAAAAACACAATTAAAAAGACATTTTTAAAGAAACAAAGGTGCAATAAAACTGCAGCTGGTCATTAGGAGAAGGCTTCCTGGAACAACAACATTTTCAAGAGGCTCCGAAAGGAATAAAAAGTTGGCGCCTGCCTGACCTCCAGAGGCAGGGAATTCCATAGGATGGAGGCCATCACACTGAAGGCTCTTCTCCTGGATAGCAGGAAAGAACTGATCCTGGGCACTCAGTTATAGAGCAACTCTTCCCAAACTGGTCTCTCCGAGTGTGTTGGAATACAGCTCCCATCATCCCCAGCCAGCATGGCTATTTATTCCATTGGCTGGGGAGGATGGGAACTGTATCCCAACACATCCGGAGGGCACCAGGTTGGGGAAGGCTTCTACAGAGTATCTGAACAAGCAGCAAAGCTAAGCTTTAACTTTGCCAAAGGAATAAAAACGGAGAAAACTATTTAGAGGCATATTACAGCTTATGCAGTCTAAAGGTGAAGAAAATCTCTAAGAAAGGGAAGAAGTATTTCTTAAGAAGTGATAGTGTTGGCTATCAAGCTTTCAAACCCTGGCTGGGATTTAAACATGATCATGTGTAAATGTAATTTTAAAAAATGTAATAAAATGTACTACAGTGTTGATCTAGTCCTAGCAAACTGGTTTTATCTGAAAGTTGCGCAGCTCCATCCCATGCATTTTTACTCTGAAGTAAGTCACATTTTCTTAAACGAAACGCCCTCCAAGTTGGGATTGCAACTGACTCACAATTTTAATTTACCTGACAAACGGTGTCTCTCTTACTTGTCCCAGAACCTCTTCTTGACAAGCTCGAATCCACAGACTGTACGTCAGAAGCATCGGCATCTGCTGCAGCTGAGGGACTGTCTGACTGCTTTCCAAAGCTACCCTGAAAAGGAAAACCCACAACCATTTCCATATTGACAACTCTTCAGGAGGGCAATTACAAGTAAGGATCAATGTACATTTCACTGCTTAGAAGAGAAAACCTTAATCATATGATAGACATAAATAAAAATAAATAAATAATATAATAAATAAATAAATAAATAAATTTTCGAGAGTGCCTACCACACACTGTCAACATTCCAAATGGGCTCACTGACTTAAAGGGTTGGGAACCCCTACCAAGGAAGAAATAGCAAACATTTACCTGTAGATCATTAAGTCCTCTGGAATCCGAGTCAGATGTATCTCTGTATGCTGAGCTCGTTAATTCTACATCTGTTGAGGCACGACTCCTTTTCTTTAGAGGCTTACAAGAATCTGAAATCTCACTGGCACCTTAACACAACATACTGGAATTAATCTTAAGGATCTCTCAGATGTATGAATCACTGAAGGAAGAAATACATCAGAGGCGACAGGGGAAGAACGCAGAGAGGGAACTGGCAAAATGCTGCACTTGGTTTAAAAACTTTAAAATTGCAACTTTTCAGATTTTTTATAAGAGTAATATGATCTACAGTTCTGATAAGGGTACTGTTTTTCAACTGCAAAAATTCTGTTCAAGTGCTGGATAGGTGACATAACATATTTATTTCATTCATTTATATCCCACTGTACAAGATAAAATCGTTCCAATGCTGCTTATAAACACTACAGTAAAACAATTAAAAGCGACATTATAAAGTAGATCAACATAAACCCTTTTCAGAATAGAATCTACGAGTCAGCACAGAGATAATATTTAATCATAAAAAGCCTTGTGGAACCAAATTTTTTTTGCAGCATGTCTCAATGCAATGTGAGAGGAGACTTGGCAGTTTTTTCAAAACAAAACAAAACACACATTTACTGCAACTTGTCCATTCTTGTACACAAAAAGGAACATTGAAAGCAATTATATCAAGCCCACAGGAATGTTAATATCTTTCTATACAGGCACCTGAACATTGTTTTTACATCACCTTGGAGGACATATAAAGGACATACACTGTTTCCATGGCGACAAGCATCCGGGGGATAGGGGTGGGAATGACAGTCTCCTCCCTGCCTTTCCCACCACATCCTGTTTACATCTGGACACCCAAAGAACTGCTTTCAACACGTCTAGAGGCCAAAGGACTTTAGATTCTCAAACTCTGCCACCCCACCGGCTGAACTGAGACCACAGGTCACAAATTGCTTAGGAAAGTCTTCCCACAAAAGGGCTTTTCAGCATGTCTAAATGCAACAAAGTCGTCTGGGGCATCTAGAATCAGTTTATTTTGATCCCTAATCATTAAGCCAACTGATCTCATATAAGAGACTACAGGCCATTTTAATAACTACTGCAATCAGAGAACAAGATTTTTCAGTCGCATGGGGGTGATAAACAAGATGAATTATGAGATCGGGGACAGCCCTACACTGCACTGGTATGGGTATACTGAAACACCTTTCAAATGAACCCTAAAAGTATCCTGTTGTCCATATGCCCAGAGATCCAGCTTCATTCCTTTTTCATTTGTCCTGTTTGCTAGCAGGCAGTAGAGAAACAAGCCAACAGGCAAGCAAAATCTTTTGCCTTTATTATGTGTGGCGGACTCAAAATGTTTTAAGACTAGGATAAAGCCTGTGAACTCCAGCCATACTTTACCTGTAACACTCCACTTATCTATAAAGAAGCGTGGGGTAGAAAGACAAGATGAATGATGAGAATGGGGACAGTCCTACACCGTACTGGTATATATGTACATGGGAAAGACTATTAGGCAGGTGGATGTCAGATGGGGCTAGAGAAACTACAAGAACATGACGTTGATTACTTCATACTTACACACACAACATGAATGGCGTGCACAAATAAACCTGAAAAGGCTATACACCAAGAGTGTTGGCTTACAAGCAACCACGCTCACCTTTCTGTAATCCAGTCTTCACTGCTGTCTGTGGGACTGTTTCTACCTGTTTGGACAGGAAAATGAGTAGTTAATAGAGGAATTTCCTTGCCCCTAGTATAAAAGAGGAAATGAATTTTCAATGCAAGCAATTAGCACATAGGGAACTCATGTTGTCGGTCCATCCCCCACCCCAGCAAGATAGGTCTGTTTCATCTCTTATGGATTTAATTGAGGAAGCTGTCCCTGAACCAGAGGACAAGGCAGGTCCGGGTTTATTTCAAGTCATTCATTTTGTGTATTAAGCGATGGGATAGCTTTATCTTTGGTGCAAGAAGCACATGAGGGGTTTTAGCAGCCATGCCCGGGGCTACAGAAAAACCTCACAATTGCTAAGAAAAGGAGAGAGAAGCAGGACGCTCAAGTTCTGTGTGACACTTAACTCATGCCCCGTCTTAAAAAGGCAGCTCCACCCAGCAAGTGCTTGAGCTTCTGAGGCCGTGGGCTGTTCCTCTGTATAGAGTGCTGCAAAGGCAGAGAGGAGCAGGAGGCGGAGAAAACCCATTGCAGACCTCTATACAGCTGGGAACACAACGTCAGTACAGCACATAGGTAGGCAAGTTGGTGACCTCGTGAAAGCGCTTCGTGGCCCTCATGATCAGTGTCTCGGATCCTATATTGGAAGGCGACTTTCTGCCAGAGTACACCCAAGTTGTGAATTTGGTAGTTGCAAGCAGCTTCTTTGTTAAGATCTTGCTTTTAGGCTAAAAACCGTAATTTTGAAAAATAAAATAAAATAAAATTTCTCCACGGTGCGGTTACATATGCATGTAAGAAACACGTCTCAAATATTTATTAAGGATATTATTCTATAAATTTTTTAAAAATATTTTATTTCATTGTACAATGGATAAAAACATACAATAGAAGGATTTGTATAGGATACAATTGATAATACAAAATATAAAATCTAGACAATCACTTGTATTTCGCTACCACTCACTGCAACAGAATTAACATTGTGTCTCTCATTTGTAATTAAAATTCCAGTTATAATTTTAAAACCAAAAGGATGCAGAATAAAATTTGGAAATTCACTGAAACAAAGCTCGACTCTGGGAAACAAATATGGTTGGAGAATCCTAAAATATCAGTACGCCTTTCTGAACATATAACATATCCAAGCTTAAGCATTACAGTGCATCATCTCTGACCATTAAGCTTTCCTGCCATATGCTTTTCCTGAAAAACATCAGTACAATATACTATGTTGTCTTAATTAGCTACATAGTATAAAGCAAGCGAGACTACATGGGGAATGACGACATGTAATTCTTGTACCGCAGTTAATTAAAAATATATAAATTACTACAAGTTTATCTTCAAAAAGGGAAATTTCAACAATTGATGCAAAGGGATTATATATATATATATATATATATATATGCTATTTCCAAGTATTCAGTATTTAAACTGAGAAAAAGTGTTGTGCTGTAGTCATATTCTTTGAACTCCATCGTTTTGGAAATCCAACCAGAGAAGTGCTGGGCAAGGGCAGCAAAGCAAAAGCTATTTTTTAACAGAACTCGTATTTAAATAGAAGATGTGCTTTCAGCCTCTTAGTTAACCAAGAAGTCTTGTGCAACATGCTTAAGGTTTATTAAAATTGTCATCTTAATTTTAAGAAACCTAACTTTTTCAACATGAGTTGGCTCTTGAAAGAACTGTGTTAGGGAATGTTTATTACACAGGGTCTATTTTAAAGTTGAATTCCTTTTAAATTTAAAATTAGAGCATATTGAAATGGTTGAAGGAAAAGACACAATGGTGATGACCACCTTGAAACTTGCAAAATCCACAGATCGCATGGGTGCCACTCTTATGGAACTTGCCTATTCTTCTTCACTTTGGAACTATTATTTTAAAAAAGCATTATCTATCTTTCTGAGGTCCATATTTAAAAGGAATGCCCTGAACACATTGATTCTACTTAAAAGACAAAATTCAACCCATAATGATGTTCTTTCCTGCTTACTGTCAACATAAAAGGCTACTACCTTAAAAGAATGATCATGCATAGTCCATTTTCAAGAGTAACCAAACAAATCCATCTAACTTCGTTTTGAAAAAAACAAACTAAAACCTCAATACAAACCAGCAGCTAAACCAAGGATAAGACGAGAAGGAAGCTGATAGCAATTCCAGAGGAAAAAAAACTGAAACATAAAATCACTCTGCTTGTAACAGAAATAGCAAAAATAAAGGTATCAGCTTCATGAGGAGTTCTTGTGACACCGTGTTCCCATTTATCCAAAGTATGACTGATGCTGTAAAAGGATACCAGTTAACAGCAATGTTTACTGAGGGAGCATATCTCCGAAGGGATAGTCCAAAAGCAAACCCAAAGGGAAAAATGGAGGGACGTGTGAAATAAAAAAGGGCATCAATATAAAAGCCACAACAAGTATGAATACAGTATATTTTAACTCTCTACATGGAGGAAGCCAACCTGGTCCTTTTTGATCTTCTTCTTTGGGACAACTTCAGTGGATTTCTCAGACTCTGAGCGAGTTCGTATTGATCTTCTCTGATGCTTCTTTTCTACAGAACCTGAGGGAAGAGAATGGTTTCCATTACAGGAGTCTCTCTCTGCCTCTCTTTCCTCAATGAGGGATGACGTTCAATAGCACAGTCCTGATTTCTCTACATTCTTCTTTGAGTGCATAGACTTTAATCTGCCAGCTGGCGTTCTGGCTGCAGGCAATACATCTCAGTGCTTCAGGGAGAGTCCTGAGTTCGGGAAAAGACCAGCTTTAATATGAAGATAAAGGGGAAGCCTAGAATTCAAACTATTAGGAAGAGGTGACTTTTCATGTTCAGAACCTTTTAAAACAACTATGACTTTAAATTTCACAGGTTACCAACTACACCAAGATGCAAATATGTTCTGGATTTTATTTTCAAAGTATTTGCCTATCTAGGACAGGGGTGGACAACCTGCAGTCCAAAGCCAAAATTCATATGGCTTTCAGCCCAATTTCTGAACTGCAAGGGCTTAGTTCAGACTTTTGGCAAGAGGTATATATCCCTTACCTGGCAGCCTGCGGTATGGAAAGGAAGAGGGAGAGAGAGAAAAAGGGGTGGCAGAAGTGAAAGAGAAAAGGGGCAACCCACCCCCTTTAGGCTCTGACCCCCTCACTGCCAACATGCAGCCCCTGACTGACTAATCATGAGGGAATGTAGCCCCCTTGCCAAAAAATGAAAGGTTGCACGCCCAGATCTAGATGTTTCTGAATGTCTTTAGTTTTGGCCTCTCAAAATAGGTAAAAAATCCTGAGTGCTCAACTAACAAGATCCTGGGTTAAACAACAATAAATGTAGGCTAGTTCTACAGTAACTTCTTCCAACACATGCCACGAGCCTGAAATTGACAGGCTCCAAAGAAGCTTACTGTCAGTGCTAACTTATATGAACTCAATGCCTGAGAGTCATCTGTTCTCCACAAGATTCATAGGAATGGCACCATGAACACACTCAGAGGTTTCACTTCACATGTTCTGGGACTGGGACTCTACAATAAAAATGAGGATCCTGGGCTAAGCCCTATTTCCAGCCGTTTTTGGAAGACACATATGGAAATGGGAAATTTTCTTACCTGTAAATTAATTCTCCTTCTATTTGTTCATCAGACAGTGGTCCCTGCCATTTGCTGTGAAGGCAGGAGAAAGACTGTCTCTAGGGAGGAAGCGGGAGGTGCCTCTTAGTCCAGCCCCCACTATGTCTTTCTTCTAAAAGAACCTGCCTCCTACTGGGCAGAGAGGAGATCATCCCAATGTGTGGACCACTGAATGGTGACAAGTAGGGAAACCCATGCATCTTGGGAATGAGCGATATACAAACACTATCACACAATACACTTTTGTCAGGGCTGTGACAAAAGTGGTAATTAAGAAGTGGTAAATGTTGCTGGATCACACAGGAAACACACAATTGATTGGAAGCATCTTTCTTCTGCACAATCCAAGCTAAAATGACCACGAGCAGTGTGAGAACACAGCTGCGCAGCTGCCACTCATTCCAAAGAAGGTGTTGGGTCGCATGGCCTGCAAGTGATCAAAGGTTTATCCAGCCTTCAAGCCTTGCTCGTATAAAATACCAGATTAAAATCAGAGGTGCTTCATCGATGAATATTTAGGATGTGACATTAAACATACGACCACATTTGAGCCCAAGTAGGAGGAGGTTTGAGAGGGTTCTTCCATTTGTTAAAGGTCAGCCTGTGTTTTGTTCTTCCATCAGCCCATCTATTATTGTAGTACGGGCTATTTTTTTCCTCTGCCTGGATAGTTATCTCTCCCACAGATAACAGATAGTTATCTCTCCCACAGGAGGAAACGCAGGCTAGTAGCTGTGAACTGTAAGTTTCACATGTATGAGGCCCAAAGTTCAATCCCAACACTTCCAGCGTTATGACATCTTGGGGGGGGGGGGGAGGATTAGTCCTAGTCAGAGTTTGTTCTGACTTCGCATAATGTAGTTCCTTATAACTGCTCCCAGAGCCTTCCAAATTGTACTAGCCTATACCAAACCCTGAGGCATTTTCTAAAACTTAGAACATCTGCTACATTCTCTTTCCTGGATTGGAATAAAGATGGTAACGTGCCACCAAGCCCCTTATCCCCCCCATCTGCAGAAGTAATTCACAAGTACTGTTTAAGAAACAAAACAAAACAAACCCCAGGAGGCCTTTCCTTAAATCTGGACAGAACTAACTTCTAAATGCTAATTGCTTTTATGTGTGATTCCACAGACACTACTCCAAATGGTGAAGTGCTGAATAAAAAATAACATGTTCGTCTTTTTAAAAAGTTGCCAAAAACCCCTCTGGCTTTTTCCTGTGAGGTAGGTTGGGCTGCGAAATACTGGGCGCTCCTAGCCACTCTGCCATAGTGCCTTTCTTTTAAGGCTCCTCTTGCCTGTTGCGTTGGTTCAATCTTGACACCATAGGAACTTAAAATGTTCCACAGGAATGCAGCATATTATGACAGAAGCTTTTGAGGGCTACAGTACATTTCATCAGATGCACCTTGCATGAAAGCTACCATAATATATTGGTTATCGTTTAAGGTGCAACAAGACATTTAGCTGTCCTTGCTGCAAGAGAATAAGATTGCCACAGCTCTGGGACCCGTGCTAGCTCACAGGGTTGCTGCAAGATAAAAATGGGACGGTCCCATATATGTTACTCTAGGATCTTTGAGGAAGTGCAAATATAACTTATGCAAATAGATGAGATTTAAAAGCTTGTGCTTAGTCAGTTTAAGAGTTTGTGACTGGAATGACAACTCCTACATTACTTAAACTGCTGCAGCATGAAGGTCTGAAAGCCCATTACCACATGATAATTTCTCCACAGTAGCTATGCATTACACATTAGTCACTGATCTGACATAGTCAAGCTATGCTTAAAACTACTGTACTCTCAAGACTTCCCCAAGTTTTGTGTCCTTTGAGAAGGGCTGATATAATTGGACTTAACCCAGGAGTCGCAAACTTTACCTACTTGCCAACCCAGATGATTCAGGAGAGGGTGAACTTTGTGAGGACGCTCTCTCGTTTCGCTGGCTTGAGATGGACGTGAGTTTGTCGTGCCCTTTGATGATTATTTCTGGTTTGTTTCCTATACCCTGTTACAAATAATAAAGATCATGTTGGTGATTACTGGACTAGAGTTTCTGGTTCTTACTTTATCAATGAAAAGAGTGCTTTCAAAAGTTCAATTAGTCTGGGGTGTTTGTGTATGTATGTGTGTGCGTGTGAGAGAGAATGAATGCAACCCTTTCCCCAAACAGCATGCAGAGTGTCCCCATTTTCCCTTCATCCACTGCAGGAGTTGATGGATCACCATTTGCATATGCACTTGAATCACTTCTCAAACACCTTCCTTTCTGGAAGTATTCATGCCCATGGCCTAACAAAACAGCAGGTGAAGTGTCTGGCTGTTTCACTTCAGACTGCAGGCAGTGGTTCACATAATGACATGCTCCTCTATATAACACCCCCTCCATTCCCTGATTATAGAAAGCTAGAGATTCTAGCTCAGCCCACTTCCTCTGCCATCATGTTAGTTATCTATATGCAGGGAGTGTGTGTGCGTGCGCCACCACCTGTGGTCTGAATTGGTACAGTCCAGACATAGGTTCACTTTCTCATCTGCTGTTTGTAAGGAACAGACATTAAGAACTGCCTTCCAGGTTTAGAAAAAGGTCCATTTAGTCAAATACAGTGCTATTTCCAGCCAGTTGCCTCTGGGAAACTCACACACAATGAATGAAGGACTTCCTCAGCTTGTCCTTTGTACAAACGTGGTGTACCCACTGAATACTGGATGCTGAAGCAATGAATATCCCAAAATGTGAATATCCCATTTTTCTCTAACGTATACAACTTCCGTGAGGAAGCTACATGCTGCATTTATTCTTAATGTGTTCACCATTGATATCCAAGCATTTTTAAATGCAAAAGGATCATCCCCAAGTTTGCCACACCAGCCAAATTCTGTTGTCACAACTCTGCTCTTCCAAACTGGAGTTTAAAAGCTCAGGAATGTGCCACAGCCTCACACATTCCTCACTCCCCTCCACCTCTTTCTGGTGGAGGGGAGTGAGGATCAGAGTTTACTATGATGTCCAAATTAGCAAATTATGGTTAACTCCTTGTCTCCAAACAGTGATTTGAACAAAAAAAAAACATGGTTTGAAGTGGGCTTGCAGGGCACGAACTACAGTTTGCCAATTCAGATGTCATGGCAAGCTGTGATTAGAGAAAACAGTAAGTGGAGCAGCATATCAAAAGCATGATCCTCTAAAACCATGGTTTACATGACATGAATTCATGACATCTGAACTGGGCCACTGTTTACCAGAGCCTGACAGAAACCTGAAAAGTAAAATCTATTACTACAACGATCTGAAGGTTCTCTTTTTCTCGCTAGTTACGAGGGATCCATCAATACACACTTTAGCTCACCAGTGGTGAGCGAATCTTTTAAACTGGCAAGACAGCATAAGAGCTAAGACTCTGTCCCCACAAGTTTTAGAGGGGGAAATGAGAGTTGCAATCACAATTTGTTTTTTTTTACTGGCCATTAAGAGCAGTTAAAATTTGTGGACCCCTGCTAGTTACTTACAAAGCTAATTCAACAAGGCTCAATGGTTGGGTTGGTTTAAGATTGCATTTTAACAATAAGCAAGACTTAACCAAAACTAATCTAAATTATCTTGGTTTCGTAAAATACTGTACTGGAGCTAGGAAGGATAGGGTTATAGATCCCTTGTTTGCCAAAGACTGTAGCTTCGGACAGTTCTTTTATACTTTTATCAGTTTATTTATGTATTATATTTTTAATCTGGCCATTCTCTGTTGCACATTTAGCATACATTTGCCCCAGAGAAGACACCCATACATTCGGATAAACTTTTACAATTGGGTGTAGGAGGTTAGCTACTGACTTTCTGGACGGCATCCACCAGCTCAGACTGAATAGCTACCAAATGGGACATCTGATTTCACATTACATATCACTCCAGAAAGTCAGTTTGGTGGGAATGGGATGAGTATACGTAACCCATGACATTTGACAGATGAAAGAATTCACCCAAATATTTTAGGCAGCTTGCAAAAATCATATTCTGAAACACAGGCAAATATACAAGATTAAGGCTGCAATCCTACGCATGCACCTGGGAGTAAGTCTCACTGAACTCGTGGGGGCTTATTTTTGAGTAGACATGCATAGGATTGCACTATAAACCTCGTAATTCATTGTACATTTATGCCATTTACAGGAAAAAGAAATGTATTTACCTTGGTAGAGTAAACAAACTGATCAATGAACTTTCCATTCCCAGCAGCATTCTGGAGAGCAAAAACTTGTTCAATTTTAACAACTGGAGACATATTACATTTCTGAAGGTCCAAGGTCCCTTGGTGCATGGTTATTGATGCTGGTAAGGATTTTCTGGCTGCAGCCGTTTTCCATGCTATTTTCACAGGAGGAGGCTCTTCATCCACACTTGACTGCCTTCTCTGACTATGTCTCCGCACCTCAGTATTGGATGGAGAGGATACTGCCAAAACCTCATTGGTCTGTTCTGCCTGAGGGCTAGGCGATGGTTTAGATCGCCGGTTCTTTTTAATCTCTGGCTTAGGTGCGACAATCCTCTTGGCTTTCGACAAACCCTCCTCTGGCTCTTTATCTACGTAGATGAAGGTGTACTGTTCTATCCTCTCTTCTCGAGTCATTTTCAATGCTTTCTCAGCATGGGCAATGCCGATATCCCATTGTGCTCTCTCTCTCTGTGGCCTTGGTTTGCGAATCTTAGGAATAAAGGAGATGGGTTTATTGCACTTATTCATTTCCACTTACAAAGCACACAAAGTTGGTAAAATGTCTGGTTACAGCTCCCATTTTAAAGCATGGCTCTGTTCTGAACGTATCACCACAATACAGGTGAGTTTCTCAGGGTTGACGGGGTAGCAAGACCAGATCACAGTGGAAAACATTAAAAGGAAAGGTCAGAGGTGTTCAAAATGTATTATGAGCTAATACCCAGTGTCCCGATTTGCATGCAATAGCAGCAAATCGTGTGTTAATTAACACACGATTTGCTGCAATGCATCCTGGGCATGTTCTGCTGCCATTTGGAATATGCAACTCCTGATTGGGCTGACCAGGGGTTGCTATGTGACGGCTAAGCCCAGACACTATGGGCCAGTTCGACAACACACTGGACTCATTGGGGGTTGTTTAACCCACAATGGATCTGCACCATTTTGAGTATATAAAACCCACTCAAGGATTGCTGTGTCATGTGAACCCGCCCACCGACGGTTGAGGGATAGGTAGCCTTCACATAACCCTACAACAAGCCAAAGGTTATGCAAGGGTTACTTGACCCTCAAATAACCCTTGGTGATGGGGTTCGCCAGACATGGCAACCCCCAAACAGGGCTTGCATATTTAAATGGTTGCAAAACACACTTGGCATGTAAAATGGCAAGTCATAGGTTAATTAACAGCCTTTATATCCTGTCATGGTAAGACAGGCTTAAATGCCTTTAACTCTCCCTTTTTCCATCTCTTCTAGGATTTTAAAAATATACAATATTATTTTCCAAATTTCTCAGACAAAGCTGTTTAATTTTGGTTTTACTGATACTGAAATCGTGGTTGTTATGCAAGTCCATATTTAATATTAACCTAATGCAAATAGAAAGTTATATATGCTGAGCAATAGCTTCTGTATGGTTTGAGACTACGTGAGACTGGGCTGTCCATGACTGGGACAAGCTCCTTAAATTTCTTCTTGCTAAGGGGCTACTGGCACTACTTCTGTGCTCCTCTCCCCTGAGAGGGCAAAGCCCAAGAAGCAATCCACAAACCTGAGTGGCAGGCTATCATTACAAACAAACAACCCCATAAGCTGATAAGCTTTAGCAATTATTCTCTCACCCCACTGGTAAAATGAATTTATCATTTCAGATTATACACACCTTCTGTTTTTCAGAGTGGTTGGCTTGCTTAGCAGCCTCTTCCACCAGCTCATCATACTGTTTACGTCCTTTGTACTCTCGTACCCTCTTCTCATGAACCCATGCCCTCTCAGGCTGGTTGCTAAAGAACTGAACATGATATTCTCGTGCACCTGAAATTGAAAGAAAGCATTCTGCTGAGAAATTCCACCGACACAAATCCCCTTCACTTTTTGCAATAAACACACCCCTGCACTGTTTTGAGCTGCGCAGATAATAAAGTGTTAAATTTTATCCTTTGACTGTAGGACTTACTAAACTTTCACACTATGTAATAATGACTCCTAAAAGGATGTGGGTCTAGCCAGAAAAGGGCCATTCTTTTGTGGGCTAGAGCACAGGATTGCCAACAGAGCTCCAGAGCCCTATATACAGTGTGTGCACCTGGGAGGGAGGGGGTACAGAATCAGGAGTGCACTGTGCTAGGATTTGCTCTATGACTTCCTTTGGTTTTCATGGCTACTGACTATAGCACTCTGCTCATTTTTACTTAGGAGAACAGGTTTCAGGGTCTAACTAGACCCAATGCTATCTGTGTGAGGGCTTGCAAATAATGGTCACGCATTTCCTCCCTGGGATCCAGGAGCACAGGGGCAATAACCATGGAGATCATTCCCTCAGGGCCAAACTATAGGTGATGTTAATGTCATGCAAACTTGGCCATCATCGTTTATTCGAGGGTTAAACAACCCTCGCATAACCCTACTAGTAATCAATGATTGTTTAACCCTCGAATAACCCACAATGGCCAGGTATGCATGGTATGGCACAACATCCAATCAGCCGAATTGAGGGCTGCATATTGAAAAGGCAACCACATGCACCCAGCATATGATAACCCAAGACGACCAGGCCATGTCATATGAACTTAGTGACAGTGTGATACTCTTCAGGAATTGTTTGCAAGGCTGCTTACAAAACAAAAAGGCCCTACAAGTGAAACACAATTCATTGTCCCATTAGGCAAGTAACTGCCTTTCAGCCTCAGCTCCTCCATCTACAATTTGGGGATACAGATCCAAGTCACAGGCTTGTATTATTTATTTATTTATTTATTACATTTGTATACCGCCCCATAGCCGAAGCTCTCTGGGCAGTTTACATAGGATTAAAAACAATTTAAAAAATATACAAAAATTAAAACAGCAAAAACATACAACATACACACAATCTGTACATTTAAAAAACACTACAACACTTCAAAAAGCTACAAAAACAAAACAAACCAAACCAAACCCAGGCTCCTCAGATATTGCCAAATGCCTGAGAGAAGAGGAAAGTCTTGACCTGGCGCCGAAAAGATAACAATGTTGGCGCCAGGCGGGCCTCGTCGGGGAGGTCATTCCACAATTGGGGGGCCACCACAGAGAAGGCCCTCTCTCTTGTTGCCGACCTCCGAGCTTCCCTCGGAGGAGGCACTTGGAGGAGGGCCTTAGATGTTGAACGTTCCATCAGGTATTGTGGTCCCAAGCCGTGTAAGGCTTTATAGGTTAAAACCAGCACTTTGAATTGGGCTCGGAAACATACAGGCAGCCAATGCAAGCGGGCCAGAGTAGGTCTTATATGTTCGAACCTACTGGTTCCGGTTATCAGTCTGGCCGCTGTATTTTGCACAAGCTGCAGCTTCCGAACCACCTTCAAAGGCAGCCCCACGTAGAGTGCATTGCACTGAGGCCACCTGCATCTCAAGTGACAAAGATGGTTCTAGGAGAACCCCCAAGCTACGAACCCGCTCCTTCAAGGGGAGTGCAACCCCATCCAGAACAGGTTGAACACCCTCCATCCGGTCAGTGGAACCACCCACTAACAGCGTCTCCGTCTTGTCTGGATTGAGTTTCAGTTTATAAGCCCTCATCCAGTCCATTGTCGCAGCCAGGCACTGGTTCAGCACATCCACAGCCTCACCTGATGATGAAAAGGAGAAATAGAGCTGCGTGTCATCAGTGTACTGATGACAACGCACTCCAAAACTCCGGATGACTGCACTCAACGGTTTCATGTAGATGTTGAACAGCACAGGGGACAAAACTGACCCCTGCGGAACCCCATACTGGAGAATCCACGGGGCCGAGCAATGTTCCCCAAGCACCACCTTCTGGAGCCGACCCCCCAAGTAGGAGCGGAACCACTGCAATGCAGTGCCTCCCACTCCCAACTCAGCCAGTCGTCCCAGAAGGATACCATGGTCGATGGTATCGAAAGCCGCTGAGAGATCAAGGAGAATCAACAGAGTAACACTCCCCCTGTCTTTCTCCCGACATAGGTCATCATACAGGGCGACCAAGGCTGTTTCCGTACCAAAAACAGCCCTGAAACCCGACTGAAATGGATCCAGATAATCAGTCTCATCCAAGAGTGCCTGGAGCTGGCTCGCAACCACCCGCTCCAGGACCTTGCCCAGGAATGGAACATTTGCTACTGACCTGTAGTTATTAAGATTTTCAGGGTCCAGGGAAGATTTCTTTAGGAGTGGTCTCACTGCCGCCTCTTTCAGGAGGCCTGGGACCACTCCCTCTTGCAAAGAGGCATTAATCACTTCCCTGGCCCAGCCAGTTGTTCCATCCCTGCTAGCTTTTATTAGCTAAGAGGGGCAAGGATCCAATATGGAAGTGGTTGCACGAACCTGTCCAAGCACCTTGTCAATGTCCTTGAGCTGCACCAACTAAAACTCATCCAAGAAAACAGGACAAGCCTGTGCTCTGGATACCTCACTAGATTCACCTGCTATAACACTGGAGTCTGAATCCTGATGGATGCCAGAGATTTTATTCTGGAAAGAGGACAGGTATATTAGAGTGTTTATGATGCTGCAATAGTGCCTAAGTCATAATGCATCAAATGTCTGGATTATGGTTAAGCCAATCCCTATTCCCCGATCTGCTTTTCAACTGATGAAGAGCAATCAAGAGCACTAATCTCCAGCCAGTATTCTGGGGGACAGAAGTGCATTTGCTGCACAGTCAGGCTCCATAATAAAGTTGACACCATGTAACTTCAAGATCTTTACAATTATGGAACTCACGCTGAGCATTACATTTACATGTTGCATACAAAATCCATGAGATCTGCAACACAGTATGGGATATTTCTCTATTTTATTTTACCTACAAATGAAATTGTGGGCAATCCTGACATAACATGACTATAATAAGACAGGGCATCAGGGCCTAGATAATACTACTTCAGGGGCTAGGTCCATCCCACTGGCTGCCTATCACCAGTTGCAGCAGTTGTCTCTAGTGTTCACAAGTCACTGAGAAAACACAAGTAATATACTTTGAACACTTGAAATGCACTACAGACATGCCAAATAGAATTATCATCACTGATGCATCATCATGTTATTTATATTGCTTGCAGTCAGGCTCTTTCCTAAACTACCAACCTGGCTCATCTTTATTACTGATAAGGCAATACCATTTTAGATATGCAACACAAACCAACAGTTTAAGTTTAAGGGAAGCATCCACAAAGTCACCACTGTAAATTAGCCATTCATAACAAGTTTTCTAATGTACCTACTCAGAAGTTTTATTTCCTTACCTCTGGTGTTAATTTTGGTATGAACCTCTAGTTGCGGATCACTGGAAACCATGCAGGGCCACCATGGATATGTCCCCACTTTGGACCAGACGAGATCTCCAACCTCAAATTTGATATCGCTTGCCACTTGTGTTGGAGAAGGAGATGCCTGCTGTGTCTATACAAAAATGAAGTGACATCACACATAAATGAAAGAGGGGTTGTGTACCTCACCTTCTGCACACAGCACTACATAGGAAAAGACCACTGAACATATGGACGAACGTATTTTTCACAAAAGCAGCCTAGCAAAAATATATGCTTTCTTTTAGGGGAGACTTCACCCAACCTGACGTCCTCCTTAGACTTCAACTACAGGCAGCCCCAGCATGATCAATGCTCAGAAATGCTGGGAGTTGTAATTCAAAACATCTGGGGAGCGCCAAGTTAGGGAAGGCTGCTTTAGGGCCTCTTATATTCACTTTCAGTGTAGGTGGAAATAAGGCAGGGTTTATAAAACCCATCCTTAGGTAGTGCCCTCATACTGTTCAGGGCCATAACCTTTAATCAAATCAGTTAGATTAATCAATAAAATGCCCTTTTAAAATAACTAAAAAAGGTACCCCCGAATTAACTGAGCTACACATTAAAAAAAAGATACATGTGGCACACACCATTGTAAAAGAACATTCTGTCCTATGCAAGTGAAGATACTTCCCCCCTTCAATACTACTGCTTTAATCATATGCAAATGTATGCAGATTTAATCAATCAATTAAAACTCATTTGATCAATTCATTGGGTGAGACCTTTACACCCTTTACATTACTCTGATCGCTTCTGAACACATGGGGCAAATTCTGAGAACAAGCCATCCTAAACAATCCTACCACAACCCATGAATTCCCAGAGTGGCTTGTTTAAGAAAAACAACCCATGATGCAAAAGCCATGCCAGGTTCATTGGCCATGCTAAGCTACCCTGCATCCACCCACGGTGACAAACCACTGCGGCTTAGTGTGACGTGCAAACATGAACACTGTGCAGATGCTACACTGCATCCCCCAAACCATATACCAAAATCAGGTCTTTGGCTCTCATATTGTTTTACCTGCTCTCCACTCTTTTGAGTAAAACTGCTACGACAACAAGGGCACTGTTCTGCCCCAAGATCCTCCCACGCTTGGCCCAACAGGCTCCCAAAACATCTGGTGATTAAGTCCCTCATTTTGAGGCAAATCAATTTTAACAAAACAGCATTGCTGAAGTCAGAAATCCAGAATATTGGTATGTACTTACCGGGGTTTCATCCAACACTATCGTTTCCTCCCTTGGTCTTTCAGATAGTGTGCTAAGCCTCTCGTTTGGTCTCTATGAAATAAGTTGAAACAAAAAGTGTAAAGTAAAAAAAACACGGAACAAAGGGAGGAAACAGTCACAGAAGCAACAAAGCAGAAGAGACTGATTCATGCCCTCAGTAGCGCGGTCCTAGGCTATTTCAGAGTTCCATTAATATCCAGTTTGAGCCACAGTATGCTACCTTGCTCTGGAGGTTTATATCAACAAGATAGAGGTCAAAGGGGTTCAGGAAGGGAGGGCTATGGCAAACAATGAGGATATGCAATTTATATTGTTGCCTGATTTTATACAGCATTGCTTACGTTTCAGACCCCCCCCAAATCCCCCACCTTATTTAGAATCCAAGCAGATCAATAGGTTATTTCGCTAGCAATGAAGTCCAATGCAACACACACAGAAGCTATTGGTAGGCATGACTTCAGCCAACAAAGGAAAATAATGATTTAAATGTGAAGTTTCCCAAGACAGTTATCTTCTAAACAAAGTTACTGAGGCTTACTAGTTTAATACGACCACAGACTTAACAACCATCTTGCAAATTCGGAGAATACAATAGGCTGTATCCAGAGTTAAATTGTAAAATAAATAGATATTTATTGTATTATATCCCACCTTTCCACTAAAATAGTGCTTAATAAAATACAGGGGGAAATGATGAAGTTATAATTAAAACGTTAAAATGAAGCAATGAAAAACCACATCCAATAAAAACACATAAAATGAAACACAAATAAAAGCATAAGACAAGTAAAGGCACATCAGAAGAAGAGGGGCCAGAGCTCAGTGGTAGAACACATGTTTTGCATTCAGAAGGTCTCAATCCTCAGTATCTCTATACAGGTCCAGAAAAACTCCTGCCTGTAACTCTGGAGAGCCACCTGCCAGTCAGTGTTGACAATATTAGGCTAGATGGACAAATGGTCTGACTCTAAATAAGGCAGCTTCCTATGTTCCTAAGAAATAACAGTGCTCCCCAAAGGTCCCATTGAGTTGCACATCAAGTTTAGAAACTAAAACCCTGTGAGAATATGTGTCTGTGGCAGAAGGATAACAGACATGGAGCCAGCCTCCTTTGTCAAGGAATTCCAAAGCCTGGGTGCAACCACAGAGAAGGCCCTTCCTTGTACCCCTGTCAACTGTTCCTCTGATAGTGGTAGGACTGTCTCTCCTGAGGATTTTAAAACCCAGGCAGGGTTCATATGGAAGGATGTGGTCTATGGAAATAGCTGGTCCCAAGCCATACAGGGCTTTATAGGTTATAACCAGCACTTTGAATTGTGCTTGGAAATGGACCAGTGATGCTATTAAAACAAGGAAGTCACATACTCCTTATACCTAGTCCCAGGCAAAAATCTGGCCACACCATTCTGGACCAGCTGAAGTTTTCGAACACTTTTCAAAAGCAGCCCCATGCAGAGCATGTTACAACAGTCCAAACAGGATAGAACTATGGCAGGTGTCACAGTGACCAGATCTCAGATCTCCAGTAATGGGTCAAGTTAGTGAACTAGCCTTAGCTACGCAAGTGCATTCTTAGCCGCAGCTGACACCTGGGCAATTGGGTTAAAGGCTGAACCCAGGAATACACCCAAACTGCAAAACTGGGTCTTCAAGGGGAGTGTAACACCATCAAACACAGGCTGAATCTCTATTCCCTGATCTGCCATTCAATTGACCAAGATCACCTCTGTCTTGTCTGGATTAAGCTTAGGGCTGGGGAGGGGCATGGCTCAAAGCTCCTCATGGAAGAAATTTATTTCTACAAGCTTTCCAGCTTTCACTGAAGCAACAAGGCTTTTGTAGTGAACATAGTCAGACTGAAGGGAAGGAACTGAGAGATGACGATGATGATGATTATATTTATTGATATCCCGCCTTTTTCCCAATACTGGGACTCAAGGCAGCTTACAAATTAAAACATATACAGACTTCCAGCAGGCATATCCAGTGGAATTTTAGAATGTTTTAAGGATGTTTTTAGGATGTTTTAGGATTTTTATGCAGTTTTAATAATATGTGTCATGTTTTAATCAGTTTTATGTATTTTATCATGTTGTTGTTCCCTGCCTCGATCCAGACGGAGAGGCGGGTAAGAAATAAATTGTTGTTATTATTATTATTATTATTATTATTATTAAACAAATAGGGATATACAAAAATTAAAAATATAATTAAACATAATACAATTTAAAAATACTTAAAACATTTAAAAACATTTAAAATACAAATACAATTTTAAAAAATCCAAACTATAAGCAGCACATCCACAGAGGTCTCAGTTATCTTGTGAACAAGTAGCAAACCTCATCAAGGAACTACTAGAAAACCCCTACAGGTTACAAAAGCCTTGTATTTAACAACTTGTCTGGTTGCCACAGGCAGCCAGAAGTTCCATGCAGGAGAGTAAGTGGGCTGACATCACTTCTCTGCCAATCCACTTGGTTTCCATGCTAACTATGGAGGAAGGAAAGTCTCTCCATAGCTAATAGCTAACATGGAAACACAGTGGGCTGGTGGAAGAAGGGTGGTCTGCTTTGCCTCTCCTCCACCAGTGTTCTTCGTAGAAGGCAAGTTTATTTTACCAGTCTGCTAAGAGGCTGGCAGCCTACATTTCCATGGAGGAGGCGAACCACAGGCTAGTTAGTAACATTTGTGGGCTTATTTCCAAGGCTGGCTTATAGGGCCTACAAAGCTGGTCGTTCAATTGTATTGCAACTGCCTTGCCTGCAATAGTAAAAGACCAAAACAAAAACAAAACCCACATACCTGTAAATTATGTAGCACTACTCTGTAGCTTTTGATTGTGCTTTACTTCCCCATTTTATTCTCAGAGCGGTTGCTATGGCAAGGATTCAAAGAACTGAGACACTACTTCCATGAGCTGTTGTTTTCTTTGAAAGCCACCCACCCATGCTGAATAACTTTTTTAAATGAAAGGGAAATTCAAATTTTAGGGGGGAGGGAGGGGAGGGTTGGGGGGGGGAGCTTTCAAAAAGGAAAAAGGTACAAATTATGGCCAAGTAGGACTCTAACCCAGGTTTCCCATATTCAGTTCTCTATCCACTTGCCCAGACTGAAAACAAGGAAAGACAAGGAGAACTGAAGTTTGCTAAAAAGGAACCTGGTGGACTACTCAAGGGAAGTCCTAACGAAATATGTAATTACTCGTCACATCCCTCTGGATTGCCCTTACAACACTCATAATCAAAAAGCAGCTCAGCAGTAGCTTTAATCATGCACATGATGCAATCACGTCACACGGCTTGCACGGGGTACTTTCTGCCATCATGCATAACTATATTAGACAAACATGAGTAGCCAATATCGTTGGCAAGTATGACTCAAATCCAGCTCACGGAGTAATAGTGCAATGCCAGTGCATACTACAGTTCATATGCAATCCAGCCTCAGCCATCCCAGTCTTGAGGTGTTTCCGCCCTCAATCTAAGCCAAGGAACAGACAGCAGCACAATGCTATGCAGAGGCAATAGCGTATAGGCCTGACTAAGCTTTGAAAAGGATTACCAGTGATCCATGTATACTTCAAACTTGCAGCTTCAATGCTTCAGTTTGGCAACCCATGGTTTATACATTAAATGCAAAAGCAGCAGCTGCTCTGTGAATAGGATCCCGGAAGAGAAAGGAAAACAGGCAGCCCAGCAGAGATCATCCAGAGCCTAGGCCAGCTGGATTCCTGCATTCCCACACAGGATCATCTACTATCATATGTCCTAAGAGAAGGTTCCCAGAAGAGAGAGGGAGATAGGTAGGTGAATACCACCTCAGAGCCTGTTTCAAACGGACTGGACCATTCTCCTACAGTGCCTTGTATCAACATCCTGATCACTGCTATTTAGGGTTTTTTTTTAAAAAAAATACTGTTTATTGTGATTTTATTAAGGAAAATTGAAGTTGCTTATAAGCAGTCTTGAAAGGATTTGGATCCTGAAAGGCAGGATATGAATAATTAGAAATAATAATAAAAAAGAAAAGTTGTGGTCCTGAACACAAGGGTATGAGGCCGACTCTACGAAACAAGCAGTTTATCTGCTAAGACTTCAATCTTATGCAGACTTACATGGAAATAAGCCCCACAGAACACAGAGGACTCACTTTAAAATAAGCATGCAGAACATTCCACTGTATGAAAGAAAAGGGCTTTAATTTTCTCAAAATCCCCTCTTTTCTCTATATTACACATTATTTCAATACTCTTAAAGTACGGAAAATTACATGCACTAATCATTGCATAAAAGTCAGAAATTTGTATCATGAGTAACCAGTCTAAATTAATTAAAGTATATTCTGTAAAATATGTAAAAAATTAATTTTTCACATTAGAAGAGGCTTCCTTGATAAAAAAAAATGTCTGTGTATATGTTAACTAACTTAACAGGCAAACCTATACATCTCTATTCATAAGTACGCCTCAATATGTTCAATATTCCAGTTAGGGGTGTGGGATTGCAGCCTTAATCAATAATTAATCAATTTATTTAATAAATAAATACAGGTTGGGGGGGAGAGAAAAGGCCAGGAATATTCATTAGCAGACAGAAACTTTAATGAGATTTTTGCCATCTCTTTAAAGATACCAAATATTCTCTTAAATAGAAAATATGATGTGGCTTTAATAGCTGTAATAGCTATAATAAAATCACTGAGAGAAACATTACTCCCATCAATAGTACAATTTAACTTTGGCAGGATCTCAAGCTTCTGACAAATCACTCTAATCATCTGCATACTTTATTGCAAAAGCAGGCTTTGGATTTCGTTTGCAAAGGGAGCAATCTACAGAGATAAAATCTCATTTTTTAAAAAAAATGATTCATAATGGTGGACTGTTCAGAACAGGAAACCGCTAATCAATCTTAATTGCACTGTCTGATTACTTTAATATAATAATATTTTAACATGTAAACAAAACAAAAAGAACAGCGGAGTTACAGGAATATCTACCTTGTAGGCATAACGATAGAAAAGGTTGAAATGCTTATTCCACTTACATTTTGTTCCTCTGGTTCTAGCTTTGGAATTTTATGTGATTTGCGCTCTTCTGAGTGGGAAGAATCATGTTTGCTACTTTTTTTCCTTTTCTCTTTTCTCCCTTCGTGTTTCGACTTCGCATACTCGCTTGCTTGTACTTCATTTAAAAGGTCCCCACATAGAGAAGACTCAAACAATTCCCTGCCGTTTTGGATAGTTTTGGTTATTTTTAGTTTGATTTCTGGTGAGCCAGTCTTCTTTGGAATCACCGTTTGGGATACTGAAGGAGGTGGAGGCTGTGGGGGAGACTGCTTTTCCAGAATTTCATGTGGCCTTATGTTAGAGTTCTCCATTTGATAATACTCCGGCGGACTAAAGTTTCTGACTGTGCCAAAGCCATTGGCTGAGCCATTGGGATACTGACTGTACGATTGGTATTTGGCTTGGGGTTCATACATGCCGATAGGGGGAAACCCATTAATGAGGGGTGGGAGGTCCTCTGTTGTTGGTGTAGGGTACTGAAAACCTTGCTGCAAGGCAAGGGCAGCTTCATATGGTGTCTGTCTACCATCTTCAGTGATGTCACTGCTGGCATCAAAAGCATCCTCTTGGCGGTTGTTAGCCGAGTCAATGAGTTGAGGTGGTTGCTGAATTGTGTTTCCCATGATCCCTTGCATGAAAGAGAAGGAGAAATCCATTGTTCTGCTCCAGCATCCTTAGCTTTCCCTTTTTCTCATAGGGCCTAAAATGAGAGGGAGAAGATGAAGCTGTTAACAGAAGTTCTTTGGTGAAATCTCGAAACCGAGGCCCTTGTTTGGAAATGGGTTTAACAAGGTCTCCCCTTCCTATTCACACAAATGGTCTTGGGGAAATTCAAAGACTAACCAGCTTATTGTGGCATAAGCTTTAGTGGCATAGAGTTTACTTCACATCAGATACATGAAGTGTAATCCTCAGCTGTAGAGTGAATACAAAGCTACCCCGACAAAGGGGTTTGGATGACACGCCAACTCACACTGCTTCATGGGGGATTATGCAAATGGAGGTTGTGTGCACAGCACACACAGGGGTGGGGGGGAGAAGCCACGATGGCTTCTTTCCCTGTTATGATTGTCCAAACAACCCTTGTGACTGGGTTTGCACAACACGCTAACCAACGCTTAGTGTTTGTTGTTGTTGAACTAGGGGCTCTTTGTTGAACCATGGGTTGTCTCAACCCAGGACATTTTCCACAGGGTGGCTTGTTAACCATACAGTGTGGGTCTTTTTCCTCAAACAAGTCACCTTGAGAACTCATGATTTGTTTAGGGTGGTTTGCAAGCCACATTTTGGAAAACGTCCTGGGTTTGGAGAACACATTAACCCATGGTTCAACAGACAACCCACACTCAACCACTGAGTGTGAGTTAGCATGTGGTATGAACAGCCCCAAAATTATGTACATACATAAAGGGGAAATGTAAATAGTAGGATTAAAAGGACATGGCATGCAAGAGTACACTCTACTATTTCTAGAAAGGTCACCAAGTATATATCTTGCATTTCATGGCCTTTTGGAACCACTGTTTACATTTTTTCCTCTGTACTTGTCTGCAATGAATCTGTTAGTCTTTAAAGGTGACACAGGCCTCTTTGGCATTTTGTGGCAACAGACTAACACGGCTATCCCCATGGAACTTTACTACCAGAGCACTAGGCCAATCTTCTTACCATTCAAGGGGTATTCACCCCCACATTGTCCCCACTATACTCCAATTGTTATATCTTGGGATTAGTCTCTAAAACAGCCTTCCCCAACCTGGATTTCTCCAGGTGTTTTAGACTACAACTCCCAGCATTTTTTACCATTGGCCATGCTGGCTGGGGCTGCTGTGAGTTGGAGGATATCAGATTGAGGAATGCTGCTATATAAGATTATATCAAATATGCTTTGCAGCAAAGACAATGGCAACTGAGTTAGTAGGCATACCCTAAATAGTGTTCCAGAAATTTGGTTCTTGGCATACAGCTCTGGCGGGGGATGGGACTTTTGGTAAGAAAAGAAAATTACAGAATTTCTGAGCTGGAAGGTAAAACACGATGTCCTTCCCTCCATATATATACAATGGAGCTAAATTAACTGGAGAGACTCTGCAGAAAACACTTCCTTGGACCTGTTTGGATGTTACTTGTATCCCACCTTGGATTGTGCCCAAGGAGAGATCAGCTGTCTGCTCATGCACTCCCTCCCTTTCTATTCTCACTAGCAGGAAGGAGAACATCCGACCCTGGAGGTCTTAATTACCTGAATGCCTATCTTTCTTACTTTGGGAGTCTAAGGCTTTCAAAACTCCCAAATGAATATCACGGGGAGAAGTTGCATAATTACAACAGACCCCTACAGGAAATTAATGTTAAAGAACTCCTCTGGAAGTATGTAGAGATCACGTCACTGGATTGTGATGGCCGCTGGGATAGATTTTGGGCAGCAATGGTTGATGGGATACCAGTGGGAGAACTGAGGAGGGGAGGGCAGGGGGATGTGTCGATTAAATACACCATTGACTAATAGCCAACTTGATGATGGCCTTAATCCACACAATGGTCAATTCAAATCATGTCATGTGGGGAGTACCCCCTAGATAGTCAACCGTGGAGTTGACTATTAACTCATCATTGACAAATGTGTTGTCCAAACGCACCCGAAGAAGTCTTAAGAAATCTAAGTCCTTCTGATGAAGATCCCATAAAGCTCAAAGCACACTGTGGTAATTTTCTAAACAAACAGTTTCCTGCCCCCCCCCCCTTCCACCACTTTGTGGTATACTTGGCCCTCTGTAGATCCAACCAGTTTCCATCAGCATTGTACATGCCAGATCAAGTAACATATTTACTAATCCCCAACAAATGGATTGAAAAGCATATAGCAAACACAGTACCACCCCATCCGCAAAATAAATACATAAATTATATTCACTATTCCAAAGTCTCTTCTCTAATAGGCATTTTGAATCCAACACTGTACAAGTCAGCATCATTTTGCACTCAGTATACATTACTTGGAACACATAATTATTACAGCTGAGAGACTAAACTCCAAAATGCTACTCAATGTCCATATGACACAGAGTAAGCTATGCCTATTTTCTATGCACAAACAGACAAACCTTTTGTTATTTTGCCTGCCAGCAAAGTACAAGACATTTTTAAGAAATATTAAGAAATCTGATTTTACATTTTTAAAAGCTAGCATTTAGGATGAAAACCCTTTCCGACAACCTACAATTTAACACAAACTATTTACAAATACAAAAAATAAATAAATCTCACTTCTCAAAATAAAGGACAATATTAGAAATGAAAACTGAAAGCACAAACATGACCCAAGAATACCAGCACACCCAAAACGTGTCTTTAAAAAGGAACACTTGCCTAAATACAGAAAAGACAACAACTCTGACAGATTAATGTCAATCTTAAATAAGCTGTATTGAGAACTTGGCTACAGGGTGGCAGAAATAAATTAAAATGAAACCTGAAGCGCACGGTGATCAAGACAGATCACTCGCTTCAAGGATGAGTCCGTAGGAATGCATGCTCCCTTAAATACCTAGTTGGATGAGTTAAGATTTATGTTGGGTTTGCTGTTGAGTTTTGAAAATGGTTTCAATTCTTGTTTTCAAAACCTAGTTAATAGCAAACCTTTCAGAATATAGGTTTGTCAGAATCCAGGTTACTCAACTCCAGGCCCATCAGAACCCCTTTATACATAATTAGCATAGGGTTAAAAGCCAGAAGAGAGAAAGAATGCCCCATCCAGGTTCAGTTCTGTTCTAGTACAAGGAGGCAATGATGGAGGAGGGAAAGAAGCTGCACTCAACTCCAAAGCCGCTGACATCCTGCTTTTCCTCTGCATAAGCAGTTATGGCAAAGCAGCAGAAGAGGGTGAGTCGTAAACTGGTCTGACTTCCTTAGCGCTAGAACAAAGAAAGTAAGAGGGAGGGAACTTCTGACCACAGTCCAAACTAGGCACTTGGAATCATGGCCTGATTGTGCACCGTTAAAGCTAAGGCTTATAATTTCCAGGATATTTCAATGGGAAACTGGATAGGCAGGCCATATTTTATACACTGTACTTGTATTCCCCACCCACTTTAGAGAACCTAAAGATTCCTCTGTCTAATCTGGAAATGAGATTATTCAGAAGTGGTTACTCTATTAAAGCATCCAACAAATTCCAATCCAATGATGCCATTTCTTTACTTCATTTCTGCTGGTCGTGATGTGAAATAGTCCACCAATTCTAGGTCCAATGACATAAAAAAAAATCACCGGGGTTCCGTGACACTTGTGAAACTTCCAAGGATAAAAGCATAATCTGTTTTAAATTAGTAATTTGATCACTGGATGCTCCGAAACTGACAGCAAACCGCCAAGATGTGGCACACTCTTACATATGTGCTTAAGATGACTGTAGATATTAATGCCTCTACATAGCACAGGATTTCTAGGCCTAGGGTGAACTGCTGCAAAAATGTATTGAATTACTTTTTTTTTAAAAAAATGATCTAAGAGGAAACTTTCTAAGTTTTGCTACAAGGGAAGAAAAGGAACTAAGTATCAAAATGTTGCAATCAGCATCATTGAGTACTTACGGTTAAAATGTGCGGCTTAGACCTACAAAAAGCTCCCAGTGCTAAGATTAGAAATGGAAACATTATTGCACATCAGATTTTCTGGTTGTGACATTTACCTACGGTTTGTTTTTGTTTTTTGCTCTCTACAGATGATATTTCAGTGCAGCTGTGCTGATAAACATTGCCCTAAATTTAAAGTTCCAAGGATTGCAAATAAGGCATTTTAAGGATCATTGGGTGCTAGCACCCTGGGGAAAGCGTGGGTGACTGTTTCATCTGTGGTGCCAGTCAGGGCTTCATAGGCCAGGACACCTTCACCCAAAAGAGGACCCCCAGAGAGCAGCTGGTGATGAGGCAGCAGCACCAAGGCCTACGGGGATACAGCATCTTTTTTTCTTGTTTTAAAAAACATTTCATAGTCAGGAGACAGCAGGCTGAGCATGTACATGGTCACAGTTGCTCATGTTATTAATTTTCCTTTACTTTAAGAAAATGGTGCATATTCCCAAGTATTTAGCATGAGGGCAGCAGAGGTAAACTCCATTTTATTCCCAATGATGTTAAGATTTCAGTGGCTCAATTCGGACGACATATTAAGCAACGGAGGGGGGGAACAATCATCAGTTGTGTTGCTTATTGTGTTGTGTGGGGAGTAACACACAACGCACACACAACTGACGGTACGCTAATCGGGCAATTTAAACAACGGAGGGAAACAAAGGGTTTGCATGTTGTTTAGCCCCAAGCCCCATTGCTTAAAGTGTCGTCCGAATTCAGCCCCCCCCCCCCCTCCGTAGACTATTCCGTTTGGGAATAGAGTTCTGCTGGCTAGAGCAGCCGAAACCCCCCGGCCGCTCTATACAGCCAGCAGAATTCACGGTGCATGCTGGGATACAGCTAGGGGACTGAGGGAGGGGGAGGTAGGAGAAGCTGCAACCAAAATGGCCGCCGCACGTTCGTAGCAACCGGGGCGTTTGCTGGTGCCGAGCAGCGCTGGCTGCAGCATGTCGTCTGTGGAGCTCCGCCTGCCTAACGCACAGTCAGTACGCTATTTACCCCTCCGTTGCCTAATATGTCATTCAAATTGAGCCAGTGAGTTTAAAATGCAAAAACCCACATGCTGAGAGTATTACTTCTTATTTTTATTATTATTATTATTATCATCAGGGTTGACAAACAGTTCTTTGGTTTGCTCTAACATGTCAGGAATGTAGAAGCAGCTGTAAAACATGGAATTGGGTGGGAGGGCAAGAAGAGAAATGTTAGCTGTGTGCTTCGCAACTGAAGCAATAGAACATGGCAGCTGTCAAGGTTCCGAACCCTCCCACTTTATCTCCAAATGAATAGGCTTTTACTATGCGGAACAGTCAGTCTTTCAAACAGTAGAGATTCAGTACTTGGCTAATCTGCCCTGGCCCAATTAGCTTATCTTGAGTTCTCTATGAGAAAAGGACTATAGTGGGATATAAAGTTGCTGCTAATTTAACATTACACATTCAACCCAGAACTAGAGAGCTTCCTCACTCCCACCCTCAAGGAGGGTCTTTCCCAATGGTATTTGGTGACTCTGACTCATCTGGTAAAGTGTCTCATTTCTTTGCTCCGCTCCTGTCGAGCATTAGTGGGTTCGTGCGTCTGCCAAGTTTTCCGCCTCGCCCTCTGTGAGTTGCTGCTTTCCCACAGAAGACAGAAGCAGTATATTTGACTGGTCCAACTGATTAGCGCCCTCTTGGGAAGATTCTTCTTCTTCTAACTTTGCCTCTGATTCTGCATCCTCTGCAGGGAGTCTGGGCCCAATCCTGAAAGCAGTCTACAGAGGAGCATTGTAAGACTGTAAAATCACCTTAACTTAATAGCATTGTACTATGGCTGGCCATAATTAGGCCATACTGGGGCTGTTCGCATGACACAACAGATCCCTGTGGGTTATTTAACGTACGGTGAAGCTGCGGCACATGCTGGCCGCCCTTCTGCATATTCAACCCCACTCGGATGTTGTCTTGTCATACAAACCTGCTGACTGCAGGCTATGCGAGGATTAAACAATCTTCGCATAAACCATGGTCTGTTTAAGGGTTATGTGAGGGTTGCCTAACCTTCGCATAACCCACACCAGACACAATTTGCATGACATGACAATCCCCAAGCAGGAATTGCATATGCAACCTGGCACCAGTAGGTACCATAGTTCGTTATGTTTAAATAGCTCATGATCAGCTGCAGTGTGCCGTCCAAACCCAATCATTATCTGGACACCTTCCTCCCACCTTCAACCATACCCTGCATTCCCAACTCTACACTACTTGGTCTATGGCCTTCCAACTATTTATCTTGCCCAATTTTCTTCTTACGTTGTGTCTATAACCTGCCTTACAGAAGTTCCGCAAAATCAAGCCAATGAGATCCTATGATTCGTTACAGCATTTTTCAACTACATTTTAACCTTTGCCTGATACGTCCACAAAATCCCTGAAGAGGAAGATAGCTATGCTGCTACATCCACTCCCACACCTTTAATATGGCTAGTTCTGCATTCCAGCACAGGAGAGGAAAAACACACAGGCTCCAAATGCTTTTTGTTTTTTTAAGACAACAAATAAAAAAATTGCAAAATAAGAGTGCACTTCTATCATGTTTGCTGCGCCCCCTCCCCTTTTAAAAAAAGAGAAAGGGTACGCACTTCTGCAACTGAACAGTATATACGGATTATGTTAACACATGAGGAAATGAAAGATTGTCATCAGCAAAACTGTAGTCATGGGGGAAACTTGAGTAAGCTTGCTTTTTCCTCAGAATTTCCGCTACCTTTCGTAACATCTGCCCCAAACAAGCTTTACATATATGCCAAGTTTTGATCTTTCAACATTTCTTAGTGGCCAGTGAGGCTATGATGCTCCTCATCCCTTAATCATGAGCAAGTGATCAGGCCGCATGACTGCATGCTCCAATGTGGCTCCCCAGGCCCACCCCTCACGATGTAACCCCTTCCCCTCTTGAAACTAGGCAATCCAACTGTTAGATCAGCTCTAGAAATTAGCCAAACAGGGATGTGGTTTATATTGTATACATTCCTTAAAAGGACTTGGTAAAAAAAAAATCCATTCTATTACAGAAATTCCAAGAGATGCCAGTCATTTGTATCTAGGCAATGCCATTTCAAGTCAAATCCTCTCATTATGCTATGGGAGCAATAAAACCACTGTTAGATAGCTGCCATACTGATAACCATAAACATAGGTGCAAGACATGACTGATATATTCAGAGATCACCTTCAAACTTAACCTTGCAAATATTCTTCTTCTAATTGTTGTTGTAAAAACGTATAGGATAAGAAAAACAGGTACAGAAGTGCCAACTGACTTTTCATTTGCTCCCCATATAAAACCAGTTTCTAACACTGCATCACTCCCTGCATTACGACAAATGAACAGTCTTCTTGAATTTAAGAGAGCCGTGAAGAAGACTGCTCTCTTCCGGTAGGCCTACCCAGTTGAATTTTAAGATGTTTTCAAGGTGTTTTTAATAATGTATTTGTTTTTATCTGTTTTAATGGTTTATCTATTTTAGGGTTTTGTATTTGTACGTGTTGTTGTTCCCCGCCTCGATCTGGATGGAGAGGCAAGTTAGAAAGAAATGAAATTAATAATAATAATAATAATAATAATAATAATAATGTCTAAGAAATTGAACCCAGAGCACAGCTATGCAGAGGCTATTCATATCGGGGCTAGCCCAGTTCTCTCAATGGTTCCCACAGAGCTTTTATGAGCAAGTCAACAGGCTGCAAACTGGAGACAGTTGAAAACATGACTGTCATCCCAGCCATTAAAATCTCCAAGGACAAAGATTGAGTTTAGCCCCCACTCCCATATATCATCCCTTCACTTTCTGATATGTACATAAATGGCTGACATGCACTTATTTAGGGAAAAATAAAGTAATGCAAGAAGAGTATTTCCCTGCCCAACATCCATCCCACCACTGACAGGGACCCCCCACAGAGTGCAATGCATCTGCGTGCCAAGTACAGTTTCTCCTCACTGTCTCTCTCGCATACATTGTAATGCCAGACATTTTGCTAGTTAAAGAAACACACAGTAATATTTCCATTCTGGATTTCTCCAACATGTGGCTATGTGTTGTGCATATAGAAGCAGACTTATCTTAATACTCTGAAATGCAAAAGGGTAAAATAGGCAAATGGGTGAAGCACACTCAATTTTACATTCACAAGCGAATTTCAACATTAGATACATAACAAAAGATAGGAGAGTCAACCTTTTTTAACTGTCTTATACTAGTCAGACCACTGGACCAGATAGCCTAGTACAGTCTTGCCAGCATTGTTACCAGAGATCCTTTTAACTGGTGATGGCTGAGGACTGAACATGACCTATCTTTTGTATCTTTTCCCTCAAGGGTTTATGAATTTCCAAGAATTACCTACTAGGTAAGTATAGTGCATACTTTGAAAGACACGTTCATTGCTGAGTAAGGGGGAACTGCTGTTCTACAACAGCAACAGATTCCAGTTGGATTCTTACCATGATCTGGTTGGTTACACATAATGCTGAACTATGGCTTGGTATTACAGGAATGAGCCGAGCCCTCTGTTTGCTCCATCCTTCTCTCACGTTCTACTTAATTACTTCCTTGTTTGCAGCAAACCATAATTTTCTGTTACATTTGAAGTAGTAAACTATGTCTTGTTCTTGTCCCCCAAACTAAGATTTTGAACCTGGGAGTGCAAGCACAAGGCTCATTCCCATAGCACCAAACCATGTTTTGACATAGTGGCTCTAAGAATTAAACATAGGTTAACTTTGGGTTGTTTAACCCAGGAAAGGCTAGTCACAGATTAACTTTGAGTGGTTAAACTGCAAACAACCGAAAGTGTCCGGGTTCGTATGTCACATTACAATCTTCCCAATTTCTCCCAATCTTCCCAAAGTTCAAGTGTTTCACAGGCAACTCTTCACTATTCTTTACCACACATCCATATTACAGGTTGGGGAAGGGAATAATAATAATAATAATATATTTATTTCTTACCCGCCTCTCCCTCTAGATCGAGGCGGGGAACAACATTAAAAACAAATGATATAAAATACATAAAACTGATTAAAAACATATAAAAACTAATACATCGTTAAGAATTTTATTCTCTTAAAATTCAACTGGGTGGGACTGCTGGAAGAGATCAGTGGCTTGCATGTGGGCCATTTAAATGAGCACAGAGGCAAAATGTGAAAACTGGACTTCCTGAATGACAGTTGGGTCTCTTAGCCACTATACTACAGTTGTTGTTTTTAAAAAGAGGTGGGCAGTGGAGAGAAACCTATCAGGCCAAAGTAATTGCTATTTTCAGCTTCCCATGTATGCTATTCTATGCTGCATTTTGATGTAGTTTTTTAATTTGTGCAGAAAGGGGCCATTACAATCTAGCTGTTGGCCATCTTTAATGTATATCTTTGGTCTTCAACTGGTGGGTTGAGGCCTACTACTGGGTTGCAGTCTGACCTACAATGGGTCACAACAGCAACAGTGCCACTATACATTTTTTATCAATGACTCCCCATATGCATCTTTGGGCTTAAAATCTGGAAAGGTTGAAGACTGCTGATGTATACTAATCATTGTTTTCCCCATTCCAAAGCTATCTGAGGAACAGCTTTACAACTACGCAAAACAAAATCTCTTACTACGTCCTGTCTCACTAACCTTTTAGAATGTCAACAAGCATGTGGATAGGAATGATCCGGTAGATTTTGTTTACTTGGCTTTCAAAAGGCTTTGGACAAAGTCCCTCACCAAAGACTCCTGAGCAAACTTAGCAGTCATGGCATAGTAGATGTCTTCTTATGTACCAGTAACTGGTTAAAAACAGAAAGCAGAGAGCAGGAATAAATGGACAGTTTTCGCAATGGTGGCCTGCAAAAGGTGGAGTCCTCCAAGGATTTGTGCATAAAAAGCAATGCTTTTTAAGTTATTCATAAATGATCTGGAGTTAAGAATGAACAGTGAGGTGGCCAAGTTTGCTGATGACACACAATTATTTAGGGTAGTAAAAGCAAAAAGGGTTAGAGAAGAGCTCTAAAAAGATATTTCCAAACTGGATGAATGGGCATTATAATGACAAATGTGGTACAATATAAGCAAGTGTGAAGGTGATGCACATTAGGTCAAAAATATCCTAAATTTATATATACATTGATGGTGTCTGAGCTGGTGATGACTGAAAAGGAAAGGGATCTTGGGAGTTGTGGTGTATAACTCAATCAAAATAACAAAAGAGTGCTGTGAAAATAGTAATGAAAAAGTAAAATTCCATCATTAGGAATTGAAAATATAACTGCCCGTATCTCAATGCATTTATACAAATCTATGGTGCAACACACTTGGAATACTGTATATAGTTCCGGTCACTACACTTCAAAAAGAATATCTTAGAGCTGAAGAACATGCAGAAAAGAGAAAGCAAAATGATCAAGGGACTGGAATAAATCTCTTTGAGGAAAGATTATACTATTTGGTGCTTTTTAGCTCAGGAAAAAAAAAAGCAAATTGGAGGACATGATGATAGAGGTGTATAAAATTATGCATGGTATGGACAAAGTGAATAAGACATTTTTCCTCACCTCTCAGAATATTAAAACCCAGAGTCATCCAACAAAGCTAAATGGTGGGGTTGCAGGACAAAAGGAACTACTTCTTCAGACTGTGCATCGTTAAACAATGGAATTTGCTTCCACAAAATGTATTGATGGTGGCCTATTTGAAAGGCTTTAACATTACCACCAGAATGAGAAGCAGTATGGAAATAGAGTAGGATCCCTCCAATTTTAATGAAACTTGTTATAAATTCACAACAGAAGCCTGATACAGACGTCAATCTGTAAACACAGTGAAAACAATGCAGTGATTACTAGAAGTTAGCATGGATTTGTCAAGAACAAATCCTGTCAGACTAATCTGATCTCATTTTTTGATCGAGTAACCTCCCTCATGGACTGTGGGAATGCTGTGGATATAGTATATCTTGACTTCAGCAAAGCTTTTGACAAAGTGCCCCATGAAATTCTGATTGACAAACTACTGAAAAGTGGGCTAGATGGAACAACTATTAGGTGGATCCACAGTTGGCTACAGAATCGGACTCAAAGAGTCAATGGTTCCTTTTCACACTGGGGGGAGGTAACGAGCAGGGTACCGCAGGGCTCAGTCCTGGGCACAGTGCTCTTCAACATTTTTGTTAATAATTTGGACGAGGAGGTGCAGAGAATGCTTATCAAATTTACAGATGACACAAAATTGGGTGGGATCGCTAATACCCTGGAAGACAGAAACAAACTCCAAAGTGATCTTGATAGACTGGAGTGCTGGGCTGAAAACAACAGAATGAAATTTAATAGGGATAAATGCCAAGTTCTACACCTAGGAAAAAGAAACCAAATGCACAGTTACAAGATGGGGGATACTTGGCTAATCAATACAACAAGCGAGAAGGATCTTGGAATTGTTGTAGATCACAAGCTGAATATGAGCCAACAGTGTGATGTGGCTGCAAAAAATGCAAATGCTATTTTGGGCTGCATTAATAGAAGTATAGCTTCCAAATCACATGAGGTGCTGGTTCCCCTCTATTTGGCACTGGTTAGGCCCTATCTTGAGTATTGTGTCCAGTTCTGGGCATCATACTTCAAGAAGGATGCAGACAAGCTGCAGCGTGTTCAGAGGAGGGCGATTAGGGGTCTGGAAACAAAGCCCTATGAGGAGAGATTGAAAGAACTAGGCATATTTAGCCTGGAGAGGAGAAGATTGAGGGGAGACATGATAGCACTCTTCAAATACTTGAAAGAAAGCTTGTCACACAGAGGAGGGCCAGGATCTCTTCTTGATCAACCCAGAGTGCAGGACACGGAATAATGGGCTCAAGTTACAGGAAGCCAGATTCTGGCTGGACATCTGGAAAAACAATATGATAATGGAACCAATTACCTAGGGAGGTTGTGGGCTCTCCCACATTAGAGGCATTCAAGAGGCAGCTGGACAACCATCCGTTAGGGATGATTTAAGGTAAATTCCTGAATTGAGCAAGGGTTGGTCTCGATGGCCTTATAGGCCCCTTCCAACTCTACTATTCTATGATTCTATGAATATTGTCCTGAAGGAAGCAAGGCTGTCTTCTTAGTACAGTTCAGGATGTAAAGCAGATACTCATGCCTGAATTAACATTCTGAGGAACTGAGGCAAACTGTAGTGACAAGAGATGACATTCTAGAACTTATTGACTATCATATGTAATATGTCCCTAAGACTGATATCTGTACCAGCAGACTGGAAATGGCCAGCGTAATTACATTATTTAAAAAAATGGGATTCAGGGAGGACCCAGGAAATGACAAGCCAGTTAGCTTAATGTAAATTGGTGGAAATTGTTATTAAAGAATAAATCACCATACATACAGAAGGACAAGTCTTGCTGAAGAAGAATCAACATAGCTTCTACACAGGTAAGTCCTCTCTCACTATCCTTTTAAAATTCTTTGAGTATCAACATGCACGTGGACTGGGGTGATCAAGTAGATCGTATACTTGGAATAAAAGGATTTTGACAAAAGTCTTTCACCAAAGACTCCTCAGCAAATGTAGCACAAGCTCTTCTTATGGATCGAACCTGGTTAAAGAGCATAAAGCAGAGACTAGCAATAAATGGACAGTTCTCGCAGTGGAGGGATGAAAACAGTGTGATTCCCCCAAAGATCTGTATTGGGACCAGTGCTTCTTAACTTGTTCATAAATGAACTGGAATTGGGAGAAAGCAATGCGACAGCCAAATTTGTTGATGACACCATTTAGGGTGATTAAAATATTAAGGGATAGCAAACAGAGCCAAAAGGGTCTCTTCAAACTGGGCATTAAAATGGCAAATGCAATTTAATGTAAGTAAATGTAAACTGATGCACGTGGGAAGAGGGATCCTAACTTCACATATATGCTGATGGGGTCTGAGCTAGTGGTGACTGACTAGGATATGGATATTGCGATAGTGATCGACGGCCCAATGAAAACGGCAATCCATTTTACAGCTGCTAAAAAATTAAAACAATTCCATATTGGGCATAATTAGAAAAAGAATTGAAAATAAAACTGCCAAGAGCTTAACTTCTGCACAAATCTATGGTGCAACCACACTTGGAATATTGTGAACAGTTCAGGTGATGGCACCTCAAAAAAGATATTCTAGAAGTGCAGAAGGTGCAGAAAATGGCAGCCAAAATGATCAAGGGGCTGGAATGAAGGTCAGGGCCTTTTAAGCTCACAAAAAAAGGCAAGTAAGGAAGGACATGATAGAGGTGTATATGATTAGGCATGGTATGGAGAACGTGGATAGAAAAGATTTCCTCTCTCCCTCATAATGCTAGAACCCAGAGTATCCAATGAAGCTGAATGGTGGGTGATTCAGGACAAGACATCACACTGCGTGTATTCAGATTGTGGAATTTGCTATCAGGAGATTAGCAGTAGCCACCAACTTGGACAGCTTTAAAAGGGGACTAGACAAATTAATGTAGGATATGCCTATCAGTGTCTGATGCACCAGCTACAAGATTTCCTGGATAGAGATATATTGTCCGCAGTTATTCATGCTCTTGCAACCTCCTATCTCGATTACTAGAGTGTGATGCATTATATTTGAAGAAGGTTCAAAAGCTAAACTAGTACAGCAGCTAGATTACTAATTGGGACCAGGCGTATGAAATACATCCCATTTTTAAAAGTGTGACTCCAGGCACAATTCATGTTGCTGGTTTTAACTATTTAAAACCATAAATGGCTTGGGACCAAGGTACCTAAGGGAAAGCCTTCTTGCAAATGGATCTACTCAACCATTAAGGTCCTCCTCAGAAGTCCTTCTTAATGTTCCCATGTGAAGAAGTGAGGCAGATTTTAACATATGCTGGCCCGCCACAACTGAAAAAGCCTCACTGAGCTCCATGCCTACAGCATGGAGATGAAGTTGAAGTTGCTTTATTTACAGAGGCTTTTAAGATGCTGAGTACTATGCAGTATTTACATCTGGCTAATAGTTTGTTATGCTGTTACTGTTTCAGCTGTCTTTTATGTATCTATTGTTGCCTTGATATTTTTACTATGTTAGCCACTCAGATGTTATCAACTGAAGATCAGGATATAAATCCAAAATGTATTATAATATTAAATAATTTAATATTCAATTAAATAATGCAATATTATTGCAACATGTAGTGATAAAAAGCATTCTGTCCAGCTATACACAACATTAAAACTTCAAATATATTTTATATGAACTGTTCCATGTATAAAATGTGCTGGAATGCCCAAGAAATAGGCTGCAAAAAGCTAAGGCAGCAAACGATCAAATTAAATGTTTTAATAAGTTCTCACACAACAAAGCATAATATCTAGGTAAGCTATGTAACACTTGCGCTAGGAATAGGACAGGGATGATCAGTTAAGATTGAGTGAAAGTCAACATATTAGAAATACATCAAGGAACTTTACATCCTCAATAACTACAATTATGCATTATCTCAAAATTTACACACATGCTAAAATTCATTACCAGAGTATCCGTTCCCCAAAAATAATATTCCCCAAGCTGTTGAACACAATCCAGCAATTTTCATATCAGGACAACATAAGGCTCACATTTACTTTTACTGGAGGATGCTACCACCAAATCCAGATGACAATTTTATCTTGAAAATAAGGACGGACTTAACTTCCAAAAAATGTAACTCTGTAATCGTTGGGCATTATCCAGCCCAACATCTGCACTTTTAAGTCCCAGCATGTGCTTAGCTCTCGCTCAAAAATCAATGAGTCTTAGAAGTAAGATTGCTTGCATTGTACACACAATAACCTTTCAAATAAAGCAGGGACCAACAGCAAACATTCTGCTTAGTTTTTAAAGCATACTGTGGAAATTCAAAGCATAACCTTTACATATACAACAAGATCAACTAAAATATTTCTAAACACCACCTTCAGGTCACATTTAAAAATATAGTCTGTGTTCGCACGGCACAAGCTTATTATGAACTAGGCAGCATGCTGATGCACGCTGCCCAATCACTCACATTAAACAAACCCTGAACCTACTCCCCGAAAGCCAGATTTCCCAGTTCGCTCAAACAAGCCACATAGGTCCCTGGTTTAGTTGCTTCTGCTTGTAGAGGGAGCAATTGGGCAACATGCACCAGTATGCTGCTCATAAATGATAACCAGGATTACCCTGGTTTATCATTACGTGCAAACCTGGCTACAGGAGATGCATTAGAGAAAGTCAACATATTGTTCCAATTCTGGCTCATCTATTGACATCCCATTTATGTCCAGGCCCAATACATAGTGCTGGTTATAGCCTTTCAAATCCTGTACCATCTGGATCAGCCTTCAAAAGAACCACTCCCTAGGACACCAGGGGACAAGAAAGTCTTGGCCAGCAAGAATGCTTGAGGAGGGGGGAGGTTGCATTACAGTAGCTAAATTAGCCTGCCAAAACAAACCTGAAGTCGATTTTTGGGTGAGGTTTATTCTCTAGTTCAGAACGGCATCTGCAAGGGTTTCTTTCCTTTCTCATCAATTTCTTTTCTGGAAATACTGCAGATCTGACGGGTGTATACTGGCCACCTATTTTCAATCTCTCTCATGCGCTTTGGTACTGTTCAGTAACGTGTTTTAGTTTCTGTCATTCTCCATGTGCAAAGCTGCTTCCCCAAGCAGTCTGATTTGCTTCCCTTTCCCAGCACTATCCTCCTCCTGGAATAGTCTCCTAGTCAACAAGCTCCTGTCACTTCATTCCAATTGCAGGTATTTTTTTTTTTTTAAGAACAGAAAGTCTTGCTTTGTAAGCCGATTGACAGGCTGGCTGGTACAAAGCAGAAGACAATTTCAAATCTCTGTTTTACTTCTCTCAGAATACCTACCTCTGCAACCTTTCTCCATTCCCCAGCCTCACTTATAACTGGCTTATCTGTTTGTCTGTGTCTCTCACACACCCTGCTTCCAAACAAGAAAGAAAAAAGGCTGGTTAAGATAAAAGACAAAACAAACAAATTACATTATGAAGGGGAGCTACAGCAAGGAAGGAAGAAAATCTGGAGTGGATTTCTTTGGGAGAGAGGGGAAGACTGTGTCTCCATGCCATTTTAACCCTGGTTTTAAAAACAGATGCTTACTGTGCTCTGCTGGGGCTTGCCAGAAAAGTGGGGGCAATGTTTAATTTTCAGAAAGAAACCTGCAGGGGGCTCAGGCTTATGCGGAAAAATGCCACCCCATCGCCTTAGTTTTTTTCGAGGGGGGGGTTGCCACTTGCTGGGTGAAAGGAAAATACACTTTTATTTCTGGGTAGTAGAAATAATTTTGGGATCTTAAGCCAGGATATAATTTATGGACTGCTGGTCTGGAACCTACAGCCTTCCAGGAACACCTTCATCCATATGCATCTCCTCACCCTTTAAGATCAGAAGCTGCAGCCTTCCTCTGCCGTTCTCCATTTACTGAGGTGATATCAAGTTAGGTAGGCATTAGGGCTTTATCTACACTCTGAATTCTCTGCCTGAGGAGCTTCATCCGGCAACCTCCTCGTATACCTTCCACCAGTAGATGAAACTGGTTTTATATCAAAAGGCCATCCCTGGGAAATGAACAGCTTAGTTACTAATTATCCCACTATTTTAATAACACTACTTTACTAACCATTTGTATATTGTTTTATTTTATACATGTTGAGTGTACTCTTACAACACAGCACCTAATAAATTATATGTACCTCTGAAATCAATGGCATCCTCTTCCAAAGGAGGCATGCCCAGACTAATATGTTAGCAGTCCATTATCACCACACCTGCATGCAGAGAATTAGGGCCTTTATTCTGTCTACCATTCTCACATTCAGGTACACAGTCTATAAGCCTTTCCATGAATCAATTCCTCCTCTGCAAAATAAAAAGTAAAATATCATCTTACCATTTTTATGTAATGAGAAACACAGAATGCTGTTTTCACTGCCTTTCAAAACATAGGAAACTTGCTTCACAAGTTCAATTCTAGTGTTTTAAAGCCCAGCTGGTCCAACAAAGGTATTATCTTACTTGCTGGATGTTTCTCATTCCAACACAACTGTCAACACTCTGATCATTTTCACTTATTTGAATTGTAAGGTAATTTAGACAATGCTTTCTTTCCATGAACAGCAGAACAGTTCATCAGATTAGCCGTCATATAAAACGTGATGAGTCGTTCCCCTCTTTTCTTTACATATATGTAGTGCTTAAGTCAAAAAGTATTATTTTTAAAGTGAAAATTAAATAATTCATAGAAAGCATTTTGTTGCAAACTTTCATTCCCCGCTTCCTTCACTATCTGTGTGTTCATTAGGTATCCATCCTCTCAGCTGAAGCCAAACATTACCACTTTAAGCAGTTCAAGAACACCTTGTGTCATCCATTGATCATCTTTTACTATGACCCACTTAAAGAAAAATAGTAACCAGAAAGAACGGCACAGCTGCTACAGTTGTTGCCTAATCCAACATAAAACATAACTGAGTCGTAGAATGTTAATGAAATACCACCACATTTAACTGTACCATTGCAGCCAACCAAAATAATAAATTATATTTTGCATCAGCCAAGAGTATTAGTTTAATAAAAGTCAGAAACAGAACTACTGAGAATTCTCTAAATAGCTTCATTAAAATGAAGTGGGCATACTAAAATATGCTACTAACAGAACAACAGGATTTATCAAGACAGAGTATCCAAAAACACACACAAAGATTGTGGCTTATTTACAAGACATTCACATTTATGCTTCAGTCATAACATGATAAAAAAAAAAAGTAACAAATTGAAAATATTAGATAAATTCAGAATATGGAGCCTCTCTCCACTGCAGAAAAAAAATTGAAATGCTATCAAAATATATTATCAAAACATCACACAAATATACCTGCGTCCCTCTAATCAGATACCTGAACAGCAATTTGTCTCACATCTCTGTTGTCTGCTGTCCATAAAATTCAAACAACAGCATTTGCACAATTCAATAATGGTTAAGATATAGGAGCTCCTAGCTATCTGCGTAAGAATACAGGCAAGGAAAAACATTAAGAAAAATGTAGGGAGGGGGGAAATCCTTCCATGTATTAAATTTAAAACATAACCAGTAAATAAGTTTTAGCTAGCTGTGCACAAACAAGCGTGCCTTTTGTCGGCAGCCTTGACAATGAAATTTCCTTGTTTACTTCAAGAAATTATAGAAGACGGTTGCAGCTCCTTCTGCCATTTACAAGAGACAGCCCCTCTACCCATTTCAGTTTAATTCTTCATGAAAATGGAGAGGAAAATATTTCTGTATAATCCCACTGCAGATTTGTATTGAAAAGGGTTAATTTCTGCACCGCAGTCCCCTAGCAGTCCTGGCTGCAGAAAGGAAAGGGAGGGAGGGAAGATGCCGCTTTCCCAGCTTGCTTATGATAAATTTCAGAAAGGCATGATGGTATGAAAGAGAAAAAGAAGGTAGGAGAAAAAACGAAAACACCATTTGTTAACCTAAAGCAGGGCTGGTTTCTTCTGGGGGATGGGGGTGGAAAAGAGATTTACACTGCAGTATCTGGCAGCAAACATGGCTGCCTCTGCCCCTTTAAATCCAAATAGCCCTCCTCTTCCTCCTCCATCACATTAAACTATTATCTGGTCTCTCCACAATTATTCTTAACCTCTTCTTTAAAACACACACACACACACACACACACACTCCCTATGGGAACAAGAGAACAGTATTTGAATTTTAGGTTCAAGCCCTAATCAGATATTCATGCAAATTTATATATGGTAACATACAGTAGGCGCATGCACACACACAGATGTGTCATTACCAGATCAAGATAAGACTTTCCCAACTGCAAGGCCAGCATTTGTCCCATGATTCTTCATGCCTTTCCACTCAAGATGCCACACAACGTCAACGCACGTCAAGCTAACATAATCCTCACACTTCTTCCATACAGCTCTACCTTAAGGCCATCTCTCCAGACTAGTCCACATGCATCTTCTATGACCGTACTAGTCACCACACACACATCACAACACCACATTTGTCTGCAAATCCTTTCATAATGACATTCGCTTATAACCTTTAAGCATTAGGTCTCCAACGTAGAGCTCATGGGCTCCAATATACCCCTGGACATTTCCACCAGGCTCCCTGACCCTCCTGATGTTTATCTTTAGAGGGGTTTTCAAATTTTTGTTTAAAACCCCTGGGAGGCTGGCATGCTGCAAAACAAGTGTCAGCCTCCAGAGCCAATGGCTCTGAGTCACATGTTACTGAAGCCTCAACCGCTTGCCTTCTGTGAAATGAGTGTTGGAGCAGGAAACTGTGGGTTCAGAAGAGTGGTTTTATGTTTGGGAGCTAAGAGCCCCCACCTCTACATTTTACTTAGGTTTTGGGTAAGTTACTTCTCTTTGAGTCTCACCATTTGCCTTCTGGGAAATGTGTTTTTGTAACTAGCCATATCCCCATGGTGGCCATTTTGCAAGAGTGCCCATGGCATTCCAAACGAGCTCACTGACCCCTAAAAGCCAGAGTTCAAACCACCTACAATGAGTCAATACTCTGCTTTCATCACATCCACATCACCCACAGTCCTCTTCCCACAACTATTTGATCACAACCTTCTTATACACCAACTGCCTTCTTCCTAACCACTTCTGCTTATAAAACCTATTGCTTCAAATCCCCTTTAGTTTCAACCCTAATGCTCACATCCTCACAACCCTTTGCACCCCAATCCTCAAAGCCCACCAGATTCTTATGCTGCCCATTTCTTTTGCATCCTCACATCCCTAGCTCTCAGTGAACCCATATGTTCCCAAATATCCTTCTTGCCCATTTCTCCTTACACCACTACCTACCACATCCTGGCAAGGATTAAGTCGGATGACTACCATTTGTTTTAGTACAGTGTTTAACACTGGGACAAATATTTTGCTCTGCTACTTTTATTGAAAATTTTTGGTGCTGCTACTGTTAAATATTTATCAACCTCAGAACCTGAAATAATGCCCAGAGCCCCTCCTTCCCTTCATAATGACAACTAACCCAGCCTTCCCCAACCTGGTACCTTCCAGATGTGTTGGACTAATCCCATCATCCCCAGACAACATGCCCAATGACCATGCTGACTGGGGATGGTGGAAGTTGTGGGCGAACACATCTGAAGGGCGCCAGGTTGGGATAGGTTGGACTCCCCCTCCATTCACAACATAGTGCCTAAGGCTGCAATTCTGTACACACCTACCTTGTAGTAAATCCAATAGAAATCAATAGGGATTACTTCCAAATAGATATGCACGGGATTGCACAGTAAGAGACTTAAATCCTAATTTCAAATACCACCTTTCAGCTCAGTAGGTAGCCTTGAGAATGCCACTCTCCCTTAGTCCAATGTCAGAATACCTACAGGATTATTTATCACATCTATGTCTTGCCTTTTTCCCAAAGGGTTTACATGAGCTTCTTCCCATTTAAGTCTCACATACATACCCTAAATGGTAGGCTAGGCTGAGAAATAGGATCAGCCCAAGGTCACACGATGAGCTTAATAGTTGAATGAGGATTTGAAAGTTGTGTCCCCCAGCATTCTAGTCGCTACAACGCACCAGCTCTTAATTACTGAGGACTACTTTCTTGGGATTACTGTGATAAACGTATACACATTAAAGTGCTGCATAAATGAAAAGCATTATGTCAGGCGTGTAAATAACAACTTGTGCTTGTCTACAGCAAGTAAGATGTGCTTCTCAGCAACCAGGCGGGGGAAGCTTTGCATTCCTAAATTGCTGTTCCTTTCAGCTCTAAGTAAGGAGAAGCTGGTAACAGGAAGAAAAAAAAAGGAGGGAAAGCACCAATACTGGGATCAGGAGGAGGAGCCTTTAGATGCACAAAATTACGCTTTATAATAATAATAATAAATTTTATTACGGTCAACAAGACCAGCAAGTAAAATTACGCTTTATTATGCTCGACCCATTTCAATTAAAATCCTCATCAAGGGCACTGTAAAAGAGAACGCCCTGTGCTCTCCAAAGGATCTGGGGGCAAAAGTAATTTTGGGGCAGGCTGGTAAGCCGTGACACGCTGCGGACTAGAAACTTCCGTAGACTCATTTGTATTATTCTTGCTGCTGCTGCGTCGCTCGCCGCCCTCCTCCTCCCCCACGCTAAGATGCTCCCAACCCTTCCGCTGCCCACCCAGCCCGGTCCAGAGCCCCGCCCCCTTCCCCTTCAAACTTCCCCCTCCCTTCCAGAGCCCCGCCCCCTTCCCCTCAAACTCCCCCTCCCTTCCAGAGCCCCGCCCCTTTCCCCCTCAAACTCCCCCTCTCCCCCCCACCCACTTCACCTCACCTTCAATCTGTTCCATTCTAACTCCCCCCGCCTTATCGGACCGATCACAGCAGAGATACAAAGCGCAGAAGCCGCGCGGGAAGAGAACCGAGCCGGGCCGGGCCGGGCCAGGCTCGGCAAGGGGGGCGGGCCAGGCCCCGCAGTAGGCCGCGCTCGATCCCCGGCCTCAATTTCTGCGGCGCCCCCGCTACTACCGCCTCGGCCGCCGCCGCTGCTTCCGAACGCCACTTCCACCACGGCCGCCGTCCCGGGCGGCCAGGGAGCCGCAAGGCCGCCGAGGCAGCCGCCGAGGGCGAGGAAGGGGGGGCGGCACCGAGTTGTGGGGAAAGAGAGGGGGCGCTGGCGCTCTGCTCGCTCTCGCAGGCTCCCGGTCTCGGCCCTGCTCGTTCCCGCCGCCTCCGCCTCCTCTTTCTCCTCACGCACACAAAGCTCCACACACAGTCAGCGCCGGGGGAAAAAAAAGCGGCCCTTTCATTGGCCGCCGAGGCTACGCTGGGCCCCGGAGCATGCTGGGAGTTGGAGTTCCTCACCCAGGCCTTCGGGCCTTGGCAAAGGGGCTTTTGTAGGGTGACCGTATGAAAAGGAGGTATTTTTTAACAGTTGCATAGAAAAGGGTATTTCAGCCGAAGTCATTTGTAGGCATTGCAACACTTGGTGAAATTCCCTCTTCTTCACCACAGTTAAAGCTGCAGGAGCCCTGCCCTCTTTTGTATCTGGTCACTCTACAAAAGAGGGCAGGGTTCCTGCAGCTTTAGCTGCGGTGATGAAGAGGGAATTTCACCAAGTGTTGCATGCATACAAATGACACCTGCTGAAATTTCCTTTTCTAAACTACTGTTAAAGATACAGGAGCCCGGTCCTGCTTTTCATATGGTCACCCTAGTTTGGCTCCCTGCCTTTCTCTCTCTCTCTCTCAGGTTGGACTACTTGGTGGGAGGGATATACGTGTTTGGGAAGGGACTAAATTTGCTAGACAGCGGTAGAGGTTTTTAATTATGATTCCCTCTCCCCCCCCCCCCCCAAATGCTTTATATATTACAGCTCTACCAAGCAATGTTACACAAAAACAAAAATAAACCCCAGCATAATAGGACAGATCAATACAAAAACAGATGTATTTTTTATACAAGGGTAACCTTTTATCTTATATTCCTATTGATCCCTTGGTTGCTTATAAGTCCTGCAGAGGTTGGGGGTTGGTCCTATTTAAAGCAGTGCAAATAACAGGCATGCAGTAGCACCCTTGACAATAGAAACTAACAGTGTGTGTTGTTGCTGGCTTTCTTTTTTTTAATTACTTTTGTGATGTAGGAAAGATGTAGGCCATACTCTCTGGTGGAGCCAATTTGATTTTTATTGAACTATGACCCCAGACGACTGGTGTTTGTGTGTGAGAGAGATTTGGAGCTGCAGAATCGAAGCCACTTCACACAAGAATAACAAATAGCTGTGAGGAACGTGATAGCTTAGGGTGCAATCCACTCCACATTTTCCTGGGAAGAAGTTCCACTGAAAACAGCAAGACCTTTGAGTAAATATGTACACCTGGGTCCCCTGCCGCATTTATTTATTTATTTATTTATTCATGCACTCATTTGAATGGACTAAATAGACAGTTCTTCCCTTTCTGCAGCCACCCCCAGTCCTACAGACTCTGGGTAAATATCAAATATTCAATAAATATTCAACATGTTTGAAAATAACTTAATTTAGGGCTAGTTTTAAAGTATCTGTCACATCACAAAAGTTCTTGTACCAATGAGAACAGTGCAAAAGAACAAATAGCAGCTCTTACCCTAGAGATTTCAGGGCTCTTTGGAAACTGGACCAAGAGAAATTTAAATACAACCTTTGGGATTCAGAAAACAGATAGCAGGCTAAGACAAAATGGATTTGGCTTAATTCTTAAAGTGTTTGAAAAGAAACGTTAGAGAAGGAGTTGGGCACCAGCCAACAGAACTAAAGCAAGACATTTCTATTTATGTGGAATTTGGAGCTATGTGAATGTGTGTGTTGCACAGTCCCATTAATGTGCATATTCTATGTAACGTTCTTGTGAGATGTGTGTTTGTGTTCGATGATCTCAAACTAGCAGGGCTTTCCCAAGATATTTTGCTGCCTGAGGCAGAGCAAAAAATGACACCCCCTCCCCTCCCAGTCAAGGTGCATATTATCCAAGGCCATCCACGTTATTCTGACACCTGAGGCTAAAAATTCCAAAAACACCTCTCCCCTGCCCTGGCCGAACACAATAATAATAATAATAATAATAATAATAATAATAATGGTAGGGTTCTGTCGAAATAGCACAAGCTGCACAATGTTGGAGAGAGCAAGAGAGATTGTGTGTAGACAGCAGCAATTATAAATGCACTATTTCCTGAGACAAACTGAAAAGCCTGGGAGCATAGGTGTGTGCAAGGGGTATGCAGGGTGTGCCCAGGCACAACCTAATGTTTCAAGCAATAAGCACCGAATTGAGGGGGCCATTGAATAGGGATACAGAGTCCTCCAGCTGCCCTCCAGTTGCTCCACTGCCGCCGCCCCCCAACAGCTCACCGTTGCTCCCTGCAGCAGGAGCGAAAAGGAATTGTTTTGCCAGGAGCCTCTCTACCGGGAGCCACACTTTAAAGAGGACAGGGGGAGCGTCCCCAAGGGCTAACATCGCCTCGTATGCCCCTCCTCCAGCCAGTGTCACCCCAAAGCCCCACCAATGCTGGGGCTTGAGAGCATCTCATTCCACCCCCCTCACCTTCAATGGTCCTCCCGCAGTCGGGCAAGCCGAACACGGAGTGGGGCATCAGTATCTACAGTGTTTAATAAATAAAGGAATAAAAAAGTCCTTTATGATTAAGGATTCAATAAATGTTCACCTTAAAAAATTTTTTTACCTGGGTGCACACCCTAATGAAATGTGCTGCACACACCTATGCCTAGGAGTAGTCAGAAAAGAGCGGAAAAGAAGATGGTGAAGGCTTTTAAATAATCTGTATTTTCTAAATTGTATGATCTATGTGTTTAAATTTGTTCTCGCTGGCTCAAAGCCCTAGGCCTGAAAAAGGCTAAAAATCCTAAAACAACGTTTAAAGGGAGCAAAGCAGTAACCAATAATGCTGAATATGTGCCATTTTGAAACAGAAAAAGGTCACCTGAAAACCACAAATGGCTGAATGCATGAGTCAGATTTTCTTTCTTTCTTTTGCAGCAAACGTTAGAAATGTATGCTTGTCATAGGATATTGAAGAGATAACAGGTCAGGGTTTAGATTGGTTAATCTGTGGCATATCTAACTCCTTGTTAGGTGAAAACATACATGTACCACAGTGAGATATGGAGAATGCCTTTGATTACTAATAAATTGCATTTAATTACTAATGCACTGTATAAAGATAAGGAACCAAGCAAGATTCTGGTGGATCAATTACAACATCCGTCTCAGGTTCTGACTTTAGCTGCTGGGTTTGGTATTTGGGCATGAGACTGAGAATACATGCGATAGTTTCTAATATATTTTCGATGGGAAATGCACAGGAAATCATTTGCAATTCATTCCACTCTTGACTCAATCCAAAATAAATACATTTGGGAATCAAATCTCTAACATCTCAGCCAAGAGGGAAGGAACAAACTGAATTGTATTTACATGCAGTAACAGCAACAGTGTTTTTTTTTAAATGGCAACGGGAGATGTGAAAACGGTGTAGCTATTACAGAATAATCAGCTAATGAAACAAGATAAAGCAGGAGGGAAAGAGACAAATTATCTGAGGAGAGATAAAAGCTTTTAATAGTTGCTCAATAGAGGTTAAACATGCTTCATCACATTTCTCTGTTTTCCACTACACAGCTACTGCCACAAGCAAATAAACAAGGTATTTGCCTTCTCTGAGTTTTTGGAGGAAACCAGACTATGTTAAGATGTAGCAATTCTTCTATTTCAATATGGGAGGCCTATTTAAAAATGAGGGTAGCCTAGACAAACCTTCCTTTTATCACCCTCCATATAGTTTGTTCCCAATATCATTTTTTAAAAATATTACTGAGGTGGTCATGCTGGACTGGTAGCTGATCTTATTAACACAATAAGCATTGACATTTTTCCTTTTAGAGGGATTGCTGTGTTTGGGAATAGTCACAGGAGATTGCTTGGGATTTCCCCACCTGCCTTTTCGTCCTTATCCTAACTTTCTTGAGAGTGAGTTCCATTGAATTCAGAGGGGCTTGTTTCTCAGCCAGCATGTACGTAGTGATGTAGAGTAGGAAATATTCCATAATGGAAATAGTTCCACTGCTATATTTTTTCATGGAAAGTTTTTCATTGAGAAAATAATAATAATAATAATAATAATAATAATAATAATAATAATTATTATTATTATTATTATTATTTCTTGCATTTATATACCACCCCATAGCCGAAGCTCGCTGGACGGTTTACAAAAATTAAAAATAATGAAAGTTAAAAAACGATATTCAAAATTTTAAACCATAAAGAGCATAAAAAAACAGGTTATAAATACAACATCCATTTAAAACAACTATTCTGTACTGCTTATTTAAATAAAATAGTAACATAATTAATGGATACAATACCAGGCAAACTGGGCAGCATTCACTTTATTTTCCTTCAGGTTACTATCTCTCAGAAGCATGCATGACTATATATAGTGTGCATCGCCTCCATAAAGACAGTGCATGTTGCGCAAAGCCAGGGACTCAGTGGGTATTGGGAAGAGCAGCTTATTTTCCCAGTGCCTGCTGAGTCCCTGGCTTTGCATGGCACAAGTCCTCCTTATGGGGGCAGTACTTGCCATGCGCATCCCTGCTGTTATCTCCAATCGCAGAACGGAGATAACAATGGAGAGTCCTCTAGGTCAAGCCTGGCTCCCTTGAGGAATCCAAGGAGGTCCGGTGGGCCAGATGGGGAACCTCTGCAGGCCAGATTGGCCCCATACGCTGGAGGTTCCCCTCCCATAGGGTATAGGGCATTGTATAAGTATGTTCTTCCCTTCTGCTAACCATGATTCCACCCCATTTTAGCCATTCTGCTGGTGTATCAATCTTGGCAGAGTTATCCGCTGTAAAATCCCAAAGACCCTCAGCCAGCACAATTCAAATATAAGATTGTGCACACATCGCAGACCTGGTCTAGTCTAATTTATGATGACCGGAGAAGTGCTTTGCAGAAAAAACAACAAATCAAATTCACTTTCACATGCACTATATGAAGTAGGCTTTTGTTTTGAAAGCTTTATCAGATATTAAACATGCTGTATGGTGTGTGTGTTATACTACACATCTGGAATTCCAGAATGTGGGGTGGGGAACCTATACAAAATGGGATTAAAAGTTATCGAACACAGATAGTTATTAGATACCACACATGAATCAAACGACGGAAGTAATGATATTCAGTTGTTGGGAGTTGAGAACATTGGGGATTGACGAGCTCCTCCATGGAGTTAGGTCTCAGGGTGTTTATGCAGTATGTTTCTTGGTGACACCAGAATGCAAAGGGAATTGCCTGCAAATTCTTGCCATCACTGTGGATGAAAGGTGGATCTGCCTCTACGTATATCGCATCGAACTATGGCCTCTGCAACACAGATGAACACTCCCTGCCCCTAACTGTGACTTAAGGGAAGAGTTAATTTGCTCCTTTCTCATGGGCCAGAAACCGCATAAATTGTAACCACTTTAACTTCTCCAGCAGTAAACATATTGTATTTGACAGGCTTACATCTTGTGTTCACTTTCAAGGTAGCCCATACTTTCCCTTGGCCTTTCAGCTCCAGTCCTCTTCTTCTGCAGACTGGGAGGGAACACTGGAAGTCCAGGACATGGTGGAGGCAGCGGCGTCCTGTCCCTCTGCTTTCTACGTTGGTTGGGCAAACGTGGCAAGTTGCCAGGTTGCGAAGCAAATATTGCTTCAATGTGCACCTAGGTCACAGTTCATCCGACATGCACCCCAAAGTGGCTGAAAATGGGTTAATCAGTGCTAAGCTATGTTTGGGCGGCACAAAAACTGAATATGCGGTAAAACATCACGAAGTCACTTTGCTTGCTGACAGAGTCTCTGTGTCACTCCTCCCTTCGATTTGGCGATGTAAGGGGTTGATTCACACATTACAAAATTCCTACACAGAAGACACCTCTGCGGCCATGCAGACACCTAACCTCTGAATGAATATATTTTGCAACTGCATACATAGGACTCTAAATTACCTCTGAAATGATGCCATACACATAGCTGGCTGAGATCTAGAGTTTCAACCAGCAAGAATATTACTGGCCTCGCTAGAACACCCACCCCTGCCATCACCATGGCAACCTACAATATACCATACAAAACAAGGAGGCAAATGAGACTGTAGCAAAGTGAAATGACATCACACCCATTTTACTCTCCTGAAAGGAAAATCTTGATGCCACACACAAGCAGAATGATCCATCTCACTGTTCAAATGCAATTACAAGTTGGGTAATTGTCTTAGTCTGTTGCAGAAAAAAAATAAGTGTCTTGTGTCACCTTAAAGAGTAACACATTTATTATGGCATACGTTTTTCATAGACTAAACTCCACTTTATAAAATGCCAACATTTATATTGAGCCTATCTACACTACTGCTTTAAAACGGTTTATAACAGTTTTAAACCGGTTAATTACGGTTATTAACCGGTTTAAAACGGTTATAAACCGTTTTAAAGCAGTAGTGTAGATAGGCTCACGATATGTCTTTTTTTCATCAATGGGAGATTTCTTCCAATGCAAATGGCAAGGAGCATATCAGGGGAGTCAAGAGTTAAATGCCCCCCCCCTCCTGACTGCTGCGATACCAATAATTATCACAGACATGACAAGTGCAATTTGCATTTTTAAAAAGTGTACCTCAAATGCAAAGATGCGGTAGCAGAAAGAAAGAAAAAACTTGTAAACAGTTGGGTCAAACGGCTATTAAATGCAAGTTGTTCAGTCTGTGAAAATTCAATTTCGTGACTGTTCAGAACAGCAGTGATTGGTGCTAGCGTTGGTCAGTGATAGGAAACACTCAGGTTTTTATGTAGTGGATTTTGGGCTACAAGTTCGAATCAGACTGAGAAGCAACTCTAAACTCCAGTCATAACAATTACCTACACTGCAGGGCTGCTGTAACCACTGTATCACCACTACAGCTTCAGCATAACTTTTGGGGAAATAGGCTGTATTTGCGTTTGAGTTGGCATTGGTAGTGTTACGGAGTTGGGCCTTTTCTAAGCGTTTTCAGTCCATAGTTCCAGTATTTAGGAAGCCTTTGGCTGCCAGTTAACTACCTATACAACGTAAGAACATAAGATGAGCCATGCTGGATCTAGTCCAGCAGTCTGTTCACACAGTGGCCAACCAGCTGTTGACCAGGGACAGAAAAGCAGGACATGGTGCAACAGCATCCTCCCACCCGTGTTCCCCAACAACTAGTGTATATAGGCTTACTGCCTTTGATACTGGAGTTTACACTTAGCCATCAGGACTAGTAGCTTATAGCTGATCAATATACTTCAAACAAAGTATATACCAAAAGTTGTTTTAGGTGTATTCAATTTTGGTTTTGGACTAATATGAATTAGTAGAGGAAAGGTTTTTTGATCTATTTTTCATTTTTATTAGAACTATATTTGTAACATCACATAAATCATAACTTATACAAAATGGCACAAAAATATTTCTGTTGTTAAAAAGAGCTTTAGAAAGATTCTTAGGTCATAATAGCTTAACAGGAAACATCATTTCTTAATATTTTCTTGTTCTTAGACTTCTTAAGGTTTAAAAAGGAGAAATCTCATTCTAAATACCAAGTTCCCCAGTCAATACTGAATAGGCTATTCAGCTAACAAGTGCACAGGCCTGTTGATCTTTTAATAAGAAGCTCCAGCATTCTAAAATCAGCACATATCTATACTTTTTTGTGTAGAAATTACCTCATAGGTAAAATTTTCTACTGTCCCACAAATTAGGGCTCACAGTCTTAATTATCTCATTGTTATGAAACATTCCTAAAAAATTAGAACATACAAAAAAGGCTTACACGTACACCTTTTAGACCAGAAACAATAAATTTTGAATTATACCTTTGAAAAGATAACTCCTTATTCAAAATTTTCCAATTAAACTGAAGTCTACACATTTTTCTACACATCTCTAGCTTTTTGATGTGTATACCTTACACAATATTTTGCTCATTAACTTTAAACTTTACGTACATTTTTGACTTGGGACTTTGGCCCAACTGATAGGGATTTAACTGAGCATTTTCTCTTTGGGTACCATCCAAGTAAATTTGACCACTATTTTTTATGCCAGTTACCCATAATCCATTGTGAACTTCTTGTGAACCTTCCCTTTAATGCAATTACTACTTTTTACTTACTAGCAAATTCTTATAATTAACATTTGGCATTTGGATTTGATAATAAGATATAATGTTTTAAAAGAGGTAGGTTAACATTTTTTCAATAGTCTTCCCCGCAAGTACAATAAAGTAAGATTAGCTATTTCCAAAAATCAAGGTCAGTAGAGCCATTTTTTTAGTGTTTAAGAACTTTGTGTACACACATTTGTACGGATCACCATCTCTTATATACACCCAAATTACAGTTTCGATCCTCAGAGGAGATCTTCCTGGCCATTCTGAAATGAACAGAATGTCGCCATAAAGAACCTCGGCGGCAGGGCCTTCTCTGTAGCAGCACCCACACTCTGGAAAAACCTCCCTTGTGCAGTTTGGGATGCAGAAAATGTAATATCCTTTAAATGCCTCCTGAAAACATACCTTTTCGCACAGGCTTTCCCTAGTCTGTAACTTATATGCTTTTATATTGCATCTTTAAACTTTTAATATTTTAAATTTACTTGTATACTTATTGTATTATGGTTTTAATTATGTACTGCCCAGAGAGCCTTGACTATTGGGCAGTATAAAAATGAAATAAATAAATAAATAAATAATTTCTCACATGAAATATCCCCTGAACTAGAAAGAAGATGAACTTTTCTTGGGTGGGGGGGTTCTACCTGTTTCTGGATGACCAAACTGGTGCTTAATCTAGTGAAAATTAGGGCAACTAGATGCAAAAAAGAATAGGGCTCCAGCACCTTTAATAACTGTAGAATATGGATACACCAGCAGAAATTCCTTCTTGTAGCCAACTATTAATTCTAAATTGTATGTGTTTATGCCAGGGGGGCTGTCACACACACACAAAATGCATGTCACCCCCCCTCCCCAGCTATGCTGGGGCCTAGGGTAACGTTCCCTTTGCTCCCACCCCACCCCCAGGCAGGTATGGTCTACACACACGTATAAATAAGTATAGTCACAAATCTGACTGCATTCCGACGACACTTTAGGCAATAGAGGGGGGAATAGCACACTCACCTTGCATTATTTCCCGGTGCCCGACACATGACACAATAACCATCACAACTGATGGTTGATTCCCCACCTCCTCTGTTGATTATCGTGTCAAGCCAGTGTTGGACTCAGGAGATCCAGGTTCTAGACCTCCACTCAGTCACGAAGCTTACTGGGTGATTTTGGGTCAGTCATTCCCATCTTATTGTAAACATAACAGATCAAACGATTTTAGATAAATAATAAAGTCCGGATCAGCAAACTTATTTCTCCATCCTGCCATATTCCAAGACAGGATGCGTAATCGCTGTTGATGATGTTCTTGTTGCTGTTGTTGCTCCGGAATACTAGTTATGGCTTCAGGGCAATCGGAGCGCTCAGTGGCCCTAAAAAAACACAGCTATTGTTTTGTATTAAATTCCTTGGTTTGCTGTTCCTACCCTTGGGTTTCTGTTGATGTTCTTTAGATGTGCTGCCCAGCTCATATTCCTCCAGATATCTGCTGGCTGTCCATTTCTCGTTAAAAGCTGGCATGTTATCCCATCTTATTTGGGTCACCTTTACTTCGTTCTGACAGCATTTTGTACACACAAGTGGGGCGCAGATCAGACGTGTATGCGACTTATAGCTTCCATTAACGCGCATTTCCAAGGTGTCGATTAAACGCGATTTTTAATGTTTCTCCAATGTTTGTTCGCATTTTGGTTGTGTAAACTTCCACTGCCCATTCGTAGTAATGGTAATCGTGGGCTTAGTTTGGTGGGCAGGGCTTGTGATGTCATGACTCTCAGCCTAATCTACCTCACAGGGTTATTGTTGTGAGGATAAAATGGAAAGGAGGACCATGTAAGCCACGTTGGGTCCCTTGCAAGAGAAAAAAAGGCGGGGCATAAATGTAACAACAAATAACAAATAAATAAATCAGAAATAGCACTGCAATATTCAAATCCAGTGGGAAACACTTCAGCCTCCCAGAATGGTCTATCACTGGCCTGAAGGTGGCCGTTCTTGAACAAAGGAAGGAACTTCAAAGACCACAACGGGAAACAGATGGAGTACAATTCATTAAGGGATTCAACTCTACCTCCTGTTGCTGAATAGGAGTAAAGAGGAGTTTGTTTGTTTGTTTGTTAAACCAGCTAACCACTGCAAAGGTGACTGTGTTATCATCCAATAAGTGTTAATAAGCTAATTCTGTTAATAAGATAAACTCATTGATCAAGGTTTGTACTAACACTCTGCATTTCTGTTCTGTGTACTATCCCAGCCCTGTGTGCATCTCATGAAACTGACTGTAGGAACATATTCTTAAGAAGAAATAAGAAATATATATATATATATATATATATATATATATATATACTTATGTTCCTATGGCTTCGTGCAATAATTAATTCGTTAGTTTAAAAGGCGCCACACTGTTGTTTGCAGACTAACACGGCTTCCCCTCTGATTTTTTTTAAGCGTCCGAAAGACCCGGAAGTTACCTCCTCGCGTGTCAGTCTACCTTTAAGTCTAGGCTACGGACAACCTTTTAAGGGCGCATGGAAGATGCTCGCCGCTGCTCACATCCTCCGCAGCGTTGGAAGAGGAACCCCCTCCTCTCGAAACCAGTCTCCGCCCATTTCCCGCGGCCGGTGTTCCTATTGGCTGCGTCTCCGGAAGTCCACCCTCACGCGCTGGCGAAGGCATAGAGAGTGGAAGCAGCCGGGCCAACGAGCAAGCATAGAGTCGGGGGCCGTTTGGAGGTAGAGCGGTTCTTCCTCTTCTGTGGGTGCTGATGGGAACATCCGGATGTTCAGGAAGAGACGGACGGAAGCGGCTTGTTGTGGGGGTGAGAAGCTCTGGTCCTTTTGCAGAAGGTGAGAGAAATGTTTACTTTGTATATTGACTTTTTAATGTTCAATCTTTTAATTTTTGTAAACCGCCCAGAGACCTTTGGCTATGGGGCGGTATATAAATCTAATAAATAATAATAATAATAATAATAATAAATGGGAGGCATGTATGTTCAACAGTTCTCCCTTAAAAGTGTGAGTATTAAGTGTGTGTGTATGTATAGGTGTGCGTATGTATGTATATACGTGTGTGTGAGAGTATTATATATATATATATATATGCGTGTATGTGTGGTTGTGTGTATGTACACATGCGTGCACACACACGCACATATATCTATATCTTTATCTGTGTGTGTATTGTGTGTAACACACACGCAGTGTGTAGATAGTAGATGCATAATGGTGTGTGAGAGGCAAACAGACAGAAAGGTTAGGTAAGGTGATGATATTCCAGGGCAGACTCTACAGCTGTCAGAGAGGAAAGGGTAGAGGAATAACATAATCAGGGCAACGGAAAGCCAGGACAGCTGGTGAGATAGGACAGGGATGGAAGATGATGAGGAATTCACTGAGCACCGCAATTGCTCTGTATGTTAGGGTGACCAGATAAAATCCAGGTCAGGGCTCCTGCAACTTTAACAGTTGCAGAGAAAAGGGAATTTCAGCCAGTGTCATTTGTATGCAATTAGTTCCTGGTGAAATTCCCTCTTCATCACAACAGTTAAAGTTGCAGGGGCCCTGCCTTCTTTTGTATATGGTCACTGTAGTATAGTGCCTGCACCTTTAACTGTTGTGATGAAGAGGGAATTTCACTAGGAACTAATTGCATACATACGACCCTGGCTGTAATTCCCTTTTCTCTACAACTATTAAAGTTACAGGAGCCCTGACCTGGATTTTATCTGGTCAGCCTACTGTATGTGGAAGAAGAGTATCTCTGGATAGGAGATGATCCCGGGGAGTAAAGAAGAGGGAAAGGGTTGATATGGTTGCTTTATTCCTTTCTTACGGGAATGCTAGAGTCATCTAGCTGGCATTTGGTTCCTAATTTATTATTATTATTATTATTATCATCATCATTGTCACTAACAACACCTATTTAGTGCTTTCAAGTGTTCAAACTGTTTCACATGCAGTATCACATTCTAATCCTGACAACAGTCCTCTGAGGTAAGTCAACTATTATGCCCTATATCCTGGAGAAGACTTAGCAAAAACAAATTTAGCAAGTGGCTGTGTTACTGAGTGTGGTGACTGCTGAATTCTGTAGACTTCCAGATTTGTGATTTGATAGGATTGAAACTAAGCAGCAATTTTTGTAAGGGCACTTTGGGACTCTATTAAAAAAAAGGGGGGGTTCTACTATGGAACTTGTCTTAAACCTAGTTTCATTGTTGTCTCTGGTATTTTTTATCTTTTGATGTTTAAGTTCTTGAGAAAGTATTGCTTTATGATTTTGGCCGGTATTTAAAATGTTGATCTAAAGATTAATCTTTTGGTCTGATCCAGCAAGTCAGTTATGCTGATATGTTAGGGAGGATTCCTGTATTTGGGCTGCACAATCCTATCATGTCTAGCAGGCATCTTCTGTTTTAGGTATGTGCCATATGCTATGTTTCTAATGTTTACTATGAACTGCCCAGATAACTTTTTGTTAATGAGTGGTATATAAGTGATATAAATAATAGATTCAATTATTCTTGACATTTTGGGTTTTGTTCTATTGGGTCCTGTATTTATGTGCTGTTTAGATCTTGTATAGATCAGTGAACATGATTCTAAAGCTCATATGTGAGGAACACTGTACGTTATCCCACAATTGCCAACACATGCAACCGAGCAACATGAGGTTTGGGTCTATAGGACTCAGTGACGCAGTTTTAATAAAATTATCAATTAGACTTCACTGTTAGAGAATGCTGCCCCAGATCTTTCTGCTTCTTCTGGCTTATATGATGATTCAGATATTTCAGGGACTGTTTGCTGAAATTTGTAGAATGTATTATGTATAACCTGGACTGTGCATAAATTATCATTTTTGGTAGGTTTAAGGTTTTAGGATTAGGGTAGCTGAGAGAGCACTTTCTCTCTTACCAACCTGCCAGGTCACTAAGGTCATCAGAGGGCATGTTCCTGGTGGTTCCACATGGACCTATGGTCCGATTGGAGCCCACCAGGAGAAGAGCCTTAGTGTTGTAGTGTGGTATCCCTTGCCTTTGGAGGTCAGGCAAGCGCTTCTGGCACCTTCTGAAAACATTGCTATTCAGGATTCTTTTCTCTAGTAATCAACTGCGGTTTATCAAAACTCAATTTTATCAGAGTTCTGTTTCTTTTAAAATATTATTTTAACATGGTGTTTTGATTCTGTTGTTCACCACTCCAAATTCTTTAGACGTGGAGCAGTATACAAACATTGTAAATAAATAAATAAACAGATTTTTAAATTCATTTATTTAGACAATAATTCAAAATTTGCTAGCCAAGTTTACTTTTAAATGTTTTTAAAGTTAATGATAATTTATGAGCAAACCAAACTATACATAGTACATTTTATGTTCCTAAAGTTACTTTAGATCTGTAAAGAGTGCTAAAAATAAATGAATATTGCAAATTTTTTTTTTTTACATTTTACATGTTTGATTTCTTCATGACTTGAAAATTTCTGGAAATGGTCTCTCTATAATGGGTTACAACACAGAAAAAGCTTTATGGGATTAAGGCATAATAAAATCAATAGCCAAAGTCCTAAAATAATATGGTCTCGATGCTAGGGAAAGTGTATCAACAGCACAGCAAATTAACAAGAGCACTTAAGTCCTGTGCTAAGGATTAGCTAATATTTTAAACAACTGCAGACTCTTCTACGTCAGATTTGTGTATCAGAATTTTCTTTTGGAAACTCACTGACCAGGAAGTTTACTTACGGATGCTTCACATGTTTTTATTTCGAGGAACTGTCTATACATAACAAACCCTTAAAGGCAGCCTAACAATAATTTAAAAAATAAATAAACTTAGTGTATGGTCATAAAACGTATTTTCAACCACAGTTGTGGCCGGATGTGTGCATGATACACACCAGAGAGCCAGGGTTGGTGCAGGTTACCCACAATATGAACAGACTGTGGAAAACACTTGTTTGCTTCTGTGTAATGTGTAGAAGGCCCTTAATACTAAAGGATCATAAATACTAAAGGAGATGGAAGTTCTGCCTGTGACAACTAGGATGCTTACAAACCTGTTATGTCTGTAATTGAAGACTCCAAAAGCACTGGCCTGTTTTAAGAACTTCCATTGAAGTTGTTTATTGCCATGTTAGTTGAATGCATCACCTTTTAAACATGCAGTGGTCAGCTGAAAAATGCTATTTTTCCTTCTGTATCAGGCAATAGACCAGAGTGACTCCAGGTGAACATGGCGTTTTACAGCTGTAACATACTCCTTGCAGTAGTTAGGTCCAGGTAAGAAATGAAATCTTAGCTTTCTTTTTGAGAATTGTAATATGTCAATGTTTCAGTTCTTTGCAGGTTAAGGAAATTTCAGATAACTTTTAGGTTATCTGAAATATCTGACATTGGAAGATAGACTGGGAATTTGTTACCTGATTACTGACCTCTTCCAGATTACCTTCTATCTTGGATTAGTACAAATGGATTTGGCTAGTAGCTTTCTTATTCTAAAATAGCTAAAAGAGGAATATCAGTTGACATATCTGTGGAGAGATGGGTTTTGTTGATTACTGGAGGAACAACCGATGTGCAGTTGATGCACATCATACAGTACACCAATAACAAAACAAATTATCATCAGTAGCACATCAAGTTTATAATTTTTTATAGATTTAAAAATGTTAAATTCTAAAATTTAAAACGTAATAGCTTTAATTTTTTTTAAACATAGAGATCTTAAAATGTGGAACATTTTGGTATAAAACACCAGGTTCAGTCACATTCTACATGATAATATTCACCTGTATTTATTGTTTTCCCTTCTGTAAAAATTATATATAAACATCTGCATTGCATTTTTATGGCTTAATAGCAATAACGAATCATTTCCCACAGTCACCCAAGGCTTTTATTATTAACATGAGAAAATGCATTACAACAGAATGTACAATCTAGTAACCCAGGTGGGTTGCAAGAATGTTAAATGCAAAGGTTAACAAATTCATTTGCCTTTTAATCTGACAAGACCCCTCCCAGCCACCAGTGACACCTGAAGGGGCTCATGTCTGATGCTTGGCTTCCGAGGTACTTGAACGTTCCGAGAACTCTTGCTACTAAGGAGTATCTTCGAAGCCCAGTCTGACTCTGGGGACTCAGGAGAATGGTGGGTCTGTGCTTTGTTGCACTGGTATTCAGAAACACTTGGAAGTAGCAAGATTTCTTACTGCTTCCAAGTGCCTCAGAGGCCCAGTGCAACATCATAGATAAGTCCACATCCCCTCCCATAGGTCAGGGGAGGATCAAGGTCAATCGCAATCATAACATTTTGGTTGTCTAACAAGGCATGCCAAAATGTCCTCCCTCCCTGTAGCTATAGTTCCAATATTTTGTTACAGCAATGATTAAGTCGCTTTCCTCTTCCAGGGGCCCTTATCTGCTTGTACACTCCAGCTGCTCCCCATTTTCTCCGTCAGTGGCGTTTGTCCAGTCGGTGGATTCCCACCTTAACCGAACCTACCTGAAGGACTGTGAGAATCAGCAGCTACTTTGCAATGCACAGCAGGGCACTGGATTAACCCACTTGCTCACCAAGCATGTGCGGATGCTTCACACATCAGCTTACTGGCATCAAGAGGTTCAGGACAAACCTCAGCCTAATCAAAGTACTGTAAAAACGGACAGTGAGTTGGCAAAGGTTCCAGCGGACCAAGCGGCAGAGATTGCCAAGAGATCATTGCGTCAGAGGATTGTAGATGAACTGAAACACTATTACAATGGATTCCATTTGCTTTGGATTGACACCAAAGTTGCTGCTAGGATGGTGTGGAGACTGTTACACGGGCAAGTCCTCACTCGGAGGGAAAGGCGAAGGGTGAGCAGTGGCTAATTTTGGGGAGAGGCTAACACAGGAAGCAATGCAGCTGACCAGTTTCTCCCTTTTGAATGCACAGTTTTCAGTTGTGGCTTCCTGCTCACTGGGCAAACCAAAGAAGACTGCTTTTGATGCCACCTGTAGAAGGATACCATCTGTGGAGAATCTGGATAGGAAGACATTTTTCTCCCTCTCAAAATACTAGAACCCAATGGGGTTATCCCATGAAGCTGATTGCTGGGAGATTCAAGACAAAAAAAGGAAGGACTTCTTCATACAGCATATAGTTAAATTGTGGAATTCACTACCACAGGATGTAGTGATGGCCACCAATTTGGATGGCTTTAAAAGGGGGTTGGATAAATTCCTGGAGAAGGTTATCAATGGCTACTAGCCCTGATGATTATGTGCTACCTCCAGTATCTGAGACAGTATACACTAGTTGCTAGGGAACATGGGTGGGAGGGTGCTGTTGCACCATGTCCTGCTTTGTTGGTCCCTGGTCATCAGCTGGTTGGCCACTGTGTGAACAGAGTGCTGGACTAGATGGACCCTTGGTCTGATCCAACAGGGCTCTTCCTATGTTTTTATGTTCTCCTAACTCCCCAGTCTGTTTTTTCTGCTTAAGAGATTTGTTCTTGTTCTGTAATCTAGAACACTAGACTTGCTTTGCTGGTTCAGGCTGTTGTAGATTCCCATTCCCTCTGGCATTCACGCATGCTGGCAAGCTGCGTGAATGCCAGAGGGAACGGGAATCCACAATGCAGGCCATCTACCCCAGCAGTCTGTTTCCAAAGGTCGCCTATGCAGGACATGAATATATTGCTATGTGATGCTAGGTCATATATTCCTCATTTCCTCTTGTTGAAATTTGTGACCCCCCCTCTCTTGCAGTAGCAATGTAGCCCTTCTCTTCTACATACACCTGAGGAAAATGTCTGACCTGCTATGCAGTATGAGAAATGTGCAGTGTGTTGCAGCTGCTTCTCAGATAGTGTCAACCTTTTGTTCACATGAGGGCTGGGGGGGGGGGAGGAGGTCAAACAATGTAAACAACTCTAAAACCATGTGGCTGTTCTCACTCCACCCAATAGAATAGGCCTGTTGGTTAGGTAAGCTATATATAACTGCATTTAAAATTATCCCCCATTCTTCTTTGTAACATCAGGGCAGTTTCCAACATTTAAATCGGATCAGCAGGGTTTTAGTATAGTGAAACTCAGTGTTATAATAACCAAGAAATGGAAGCTAGCTAAACCACCTCCAGCCATGTAGGAAACTGAAAAGCCGCTTAAATATTATTTGACAGGCTTCCTAAAAATAATATAAATATGCACTGTAAAGCTTTTCTGGGAATTAAATTCCAAAGTACCAAACTTACATCCACAAGGACTTTGCTCTTGCTGATGTCTCTCTTCCTTGGGAATTGGTCTTTGGAGCAAGGCCTCCCTTGACGATCTTAATGGGTAGATGGACAATGTAACGTTTTGCTTTGTGTTTCTTACCTCTGCAGCTGATGAGAACATCGGCTGATCTCTTCCGGTTAGTTCCCTTCTTGGTGTTCATCATTGTGCCCTTCATGGAATTCCTGATACCTGTATTTCTGAAACTGTTCCCTGAGATGCTGCCCTCAACCTTTGAAACTGAATCTAAAAAGGTCAGTATTTGAAAACAGCCCAGCTTTGAGTCTTGCTGCGCCCACATCAAACCATGACATGATGCCAGTATATTAGGAACTATCTACCTCCAACTCTGACCCAAGTGTTGGTGACCAGGGAAATTAATCTCCATAAACTTGTGGCAGGAGGTATAGCTGAGCCAGTGTGGCATAGTAGTTAGAGTGTTGGGCTAGGAGTAGAGAGACCAAGGTTTAAATCCACACTTGGCCGCAAAGCATCCTGGGAGACTTTGGTCCGGTCACTCTCAGCCTGACCCAGCCCATTGTTTTTTTGTGAGGATAAAGCAGGTGGACTTGAGCTCCTTTGAAGAAGGTTAGGATAAAAGGATAATGAAATAATAGAAGAAAACAGAAACAGACACAGTAGCTTGGTGGAGCTAGCAGTTTGAAGAACAACAAGGTGAACTGTACTTCAGTTTCCCCTAGGGAATTGTAGGGATTTACACTAAGTGCCCACCGGAGTGCATCTTGGAAGTCCTAGAATCAGTTTTCTGTCTTGGTTGTTGAACTCCTCAGAAACTAAAGCCTTGGAAAATAACCTTCACTACTGAAATGGCTGAAGAGATATTGGCTGCTATTGAAGAGATGATAATACTGGCCTAACTGATAGAGTTGATGTAGCAATTACTGAGAAGGGCATTCAATAATTACTCATTTTCCTATTGTTATTATTTATTAGTATTATTATTATTAATCATCTGTATTAAGGAAGAAAAGCAAAGGAAGAAACTGAGTGCAAAATTGGAACTAGCCAAATTCTTGCAGGAGACGATTGCAGAGCTGGCCAGAAGAAATAAAGCCAGCACAGGAGACGCCACAAAACTATTCTCTTCCTACGTTCAAAAGGTACAAACTTCTTAGCATTACAATTCCACTAATTACATGGGGAAGATACTTAAGTCCTTTCGTTTTAGCAATGTTGGTAGGTTTTTGAGACATCCTAGAAGCTATATCTTTCTATATAAGCATGGAGGGTTTATGCAATTAATCTGTTATATTCATAGTCAGTACCAATACATTGATACTGGATTTGTTGTTTGATTTATGCAGCAGATTTCTAACTTTACATTCCCATTAACGAGACTTGTAGTACAGTCAATACACCCTTAATATGTATGTTTTGGTCTTGCTAGGTTGCAGCATCTTTAGAGAAATTTCCTGCTATATCCACTTTCCCTTAAATATGGCATGCACTTCCTCATTTAGAAATCTTTCATTATGATATATAGCAGTTACCTGGGTGTTATCTAAAGGCTTGGGTGCATATGAAGAACTCTTCTAGATTAGACTAAAATCCCGTGTTTCTGATGCGGTTGCAGTCATTGAATGTAGTTCTAACCTATTTAGAAAATAATTACAAATTTGCTGTTTCCTTTAAAAAGTTTTAAAATAAAAAGATAATTTCATGAGCAAACTAAGTTATACCTAAAATAACTTTAGGAACAGAAAGGCTGCTTTAAATTTCTAAAGCAGCTCTCTCCAACCTGGTGCCTTCTGAATGTCTGGGGACTACAGTGCCCAGCATTCCTAACCTTTGGCCATGTTGCCTGAGGCTGAAGAGAGCTGAAGTCTGGAGGGCACCAGGTTGGGGAAGATTGTCTTAAAGCAACAAAGTGACTTTAGATTTGTAAAGAGTGCTAAAAAAATTAAGTATTGCTTATTTTTCAGTTTTTTCCCCCAAAATTTCAGTTCCCCCTTCCCAACCCCTCCTGGAAAACTCCCTGATTCTTTTGAAGGTTTGACATGTCTAGTCTTTTCCATCACATGCTAGCTGATCCTTTTAACTGGAGAAGTCAGGAATCAAACCTGGGGCCTTTTGCATGCAATGCTTGTATTTGACCACTGCGCTACAGTCTTTTCCCCAAAGTTGTCACATGTAACTTCTTACAACGTTGGATGTAATTTCAAACAGGTTGTTAGAAAAGAATCAACAAATCTTGTTTTAATGTAGCTGAAACTCTTTGTGCCCAGCTTTCGAGGCTGAAATCTGGATAGCAAGGCAATTTCAAATGAGGTGCATTTATTTATGGATGTTTATATCCTGCCTTTTGCTGCAAATGGCCTCCAGGCTGCCTGCAAGAGTAACAAAACCAATCAAATACATCCACAGTACAAAAAACTACATAAAATACGAGCTCAAAGCAGCAGAGAAAAAACAACTAAAAGGTCTCGAATACCATTAAAAGCAGAGGAAAGCAAGACAGACTTCACTTGATGTCTAAAGGACAGCATTGTACTAGGTGAATCTGTCTAAGAGAAGGATTCTGTAATTTGAGCACCACCAAAGAAAAGGCCATCAACTTGCTGGTGGGGTGAGTATCAGAGGGGATGGACATGTTATTGCTGTAATCGTACCCCTATTGCCTTGTACAGGTTCGGCATAGCGGCCAACAGCCCAGTACCCAGGAGATTGTGCAGTTTTCCAAGCTCTTTGAAGATGAGCTGACCCTGGAACACTTGGAGAGGCCACAACTTGTTGTCCTCTGCAAACTGCTTGAACTGCAGCCCATTGGCACCAATAATCTCCTCCGATTCCAGCTGCTGATGAAGCTCAGGTCCATCAAAGCAGACGATGAAGTAAGAGACCAAACAAACATGGTTGCATGTCTAAATATGGCTAACAGCTCTCTTCCAGTTCTTTCTCTCCAGGAATGTAAACGTGAAACAGCTTATTTGAACTCGAAAGGCCCTGAGCAAGGGCTGTCTTGTTTTTTCATCAGTAGACTCTGAATTCTTTCAGTCGATCTACACAAGGGGCTGTTTGAAAGCTTGTAGTGTCTAGACAAAGATAAAACACTTGCACTTAATAAAAGCTACTTGTGGGTATAGGAACTTAATTTTTGTGTCTCTAAGCCCTTTCTCTAATATATAATGCAATATGGCCTAGACCAGGGTGGAGAATATTCGACTCTCCAGATGTTTTAGGACTGTACCTCCCATCATTCCTCACCACTGGCTATGCTTGCTAGGGCTGATGAGCCTTGCAATCCAAAAACTCTGGCATAGATGCTGCTGAGTCATAACATCTCTAGTCTGTCTCCGAACATCCATTAAGTAACTAGCTGTTGCACGCTTTGACACTGGAACAGCTGAACCAATGGTAGTGACAGGAGGCATGAAGCCAACCTGCTCAACACAGACCCACTGTGAGGTCAGAGCAACTCAGCCAATGGCATTAAGAAGCAAGGGAGGCAGAGAGGTTCAAATCTAGGCAGAAATTGCAAGAGTTAAGGGGTCAGATTTCAGGATTTCATTTAACAGGAAAATGAAAATAGAGCCCATTGTACCAAGGACTCTTAGCCTAGTTAATCAGGGATGTCCAGGGTTCATCTGAGACTGGTTCAGTATTGCAAGACCAAAGTATTTTGGGATCACTTTCTTCCCATCTATGACTGGTGAAGCAACTTGTAAGCTTCCATTGATTTTTGTATGTGTGGAGCTTTGAGTGATTAAAACTAGGGCTCTTAACCAAACAGGAAATTGATCATCTAGCCAATAGATTGATTTCAAACATGCACATTGCTAAAGTGTCAATTTTGAGAAATTTACAGAAATGTGAGGACTTAATAAAAGAAAGCTACTTATACATTATAAAAACTACAATTCGTTGTTAGAAGGCCATGTTGAATTTATTTTCAGACATTATGCCTAAGCATTCGCACTGCCAGAAAATGTCTGCGCTTTTAGAGTCCCTCTTCATTTATAGTTTTCTCTCTGAGCTTGCTGAATGGGATGATGGCTTGATTTCTGAAAGAACTAGGAGATGTTAACTTAATACCTTTACCATCTGCAGATGATTGCCAAGGAAGGTGTTAACGGCTTGAGTGTCTCTGAGCTGCAGAGCGCATGCAGGGCAAGAGGAATGAGGTCATTGGGCCTTACAGAGGAGCAGCTGAAAGAGCAACTCCATCAGGCAAGTCTGGGACAAGAGAAGGGATTGGGTCCAAGAAGAAAACCTTCATCATCTTGGAGAGTTTGTCTGTTTCGTCTTCTAGATGTGCACAAAATGCATAAGTAGTTTAAACTCAAGTTTGCATTCCTCTTCTCTGGCTTTAAAGGGGATTAGTAAAAATTCATAGAGGAGAGAACTGTTCTGATGATTATATGCCAGCTCCAGGTTCAGAGGCCCTGTCCCACTGAATACTAGTCGCTGGGCAGTAACAGCAAGAGAGGGCTGTTCTCTTTACGTCCTGGTAAGTGGGTTTTCAGGAAGCATTGCGTTTGCTGTGGTGGGAAGCAGGATAGGAGATTTAATGGACGTTTTGATCTAATCTAGCAGGGCTGTTATGTTCTGCAAGGGACGGCAGCTCTCGTTTTTTTGCCAAACCCCAATTGGACAGATTCAGTTCCAAATTAGACCATACTTTATTGAAACGATTTAGTTTTTACCTATATACAAGTTGTGTTCCAGTTGAGCTGAGAACCCAGGGGACACTGAGCAAAGCATAGATGAGGATTATCTGAAGCAGGTGTCTGGCACCAGTTAGGAGCCATTGGTAGCAGATTCCACAGGCGAGGTCACATGCTGAAGGTTCTGCGTGCTCTCAAGGACAGCGCATTGCTTCAGCATCTGAGCTTCTAAATGCAAGGCAGGCCTGCTGAGAATTCAAAGCTCATCCCTTGGCTCAGATGTGTGTAACCTGTGGCCCTCACCCTAACTCCCAGAGCCCTCTGCAAGCGATCGGGTCTGACTTCTGGCATCAGTGATCTGTTCCTCCCCTGGCAGTCTGCTGGGTGGGGGGAGAGTGGGAGGAAGGAAATGTTGCAAGGGGAAGAGTGGCCCGGGCCGAATTGTATCACTAGTTTCGGTTCTACCGGCCACCAGCGCTGCCCCTGACAGATGACCTCCCAGGGCCTTCCTTGACAGAAAAAGGGTTCTGCACCCTTGCCTTGGATGCAAACTAGCAGGAATTGGAAGCAGCAGAACCTTGGCTTGGAGCTACGTATTCCAGCATCACTAGGGGTCCTTATGGCGTTCTCACTGTTTTCACTTCTGGGAGCTTGCAAGAAAGTGAGCGGCCTTGTGCAGTGTTGAGATGGCAGAGCTGTATATATTCCATTTTGCCACGCAAGGGACCCTCAGCAGAAGCAGGCATCCTCATCATCAGGGTGGCCTGCAGAGTCTACTCCCTGGGGCTGGACCTCAGGCCAGCTTGGGTCTGCAGGATGCTGGGAGCAAACTCCGCTCAGCCTGTCTCTGTCAAGGCACCTTGGTTAAGCAACCATAAGGAGGATGTTGAAACAGGTTGAGCGTCTTCCAGTCTCATGGGATAGGTGAGACATTAAAGCAGGAATGAGCAGGTAGCCAAATGGGTAGGTAGCCAAACATGGCTCCAAACCTAGGCCTCTATCTGGACAGCAGTGTAAAGGTGGGTGCTTGCCTCAGGAAGGTGATCTGGTAACTGGATTTTTCAGATTCCCCCAAAGCTCATTTGCCCACCACAATCTATGCTGAAGTTCTCTTAAGCCACCATTCTTGTCTTTCTCTGGTACACAGTGGCTAGATCTACATCTGAAAGAAAACGTTCCTCCTTCTCTCTTGCTGCTTTCCCGTGCCTTATATTTGACTGAAATGAAGCCCAAGCCTATTCCAGTGGCTCCAGCTGAGGTGAGTGGGATCCACAGGAGGGCCTTTCAAACAGACCTGGTCTTTTATTTATTTATTTATTTATTTATTTATTTATTTATTTCAGTTCTATACTACCCAATAGCCAAAGCTCTCTGGGCAGTTCCTGATGGCTTCCTGATATACTTCATACATCATCCCATATCTAGTATACTTTATATTAGATACAATGCAGCATATTTCTCCAATACGAGCATAGCCACTATTGAGTTGGGAGACCTGGTCCTTCCTTCCATTTTAGACCACAGGCTGGGGATTTGCTTTGTAGCCATTGAAGGTTTTTTATAAGAAGTTCTTTCATTTTTTAAAAAATTTAAATGAAATGTTCACACAACACACTGGCTCAATTCGGATGACACAATAAACAACTGGTGTGGGGGAAACAATCGTCAGTTGTTTTGACTATTGTGTCATCCGAATGCTGCCATAGTCAACTCAGCGCTGATCCTAATCCACACCACAATTGATTATTTATTACCATGTTGTGTGGGGAGTACCCCCTAGTTGAACAACTATAAAGTTGATTATTACCCCACCATTGACTATCGTGTCGTCCGAATTGAGCCACTAACTCACATTCAGTGGTTGAGTGTGGGTTGTTTTGAATTGTGGGTTGTTCGTTGAACGGTGGGTTAGCGTGTTGTCTTTAACAATGCAGTGTGGCTTATTTTCTTGAACAAGCCATGTTGAGAAGCCATGGTTTGTTCTTGGGGGGGGGGGTTGTTCAGCATCGTTAGAAAGCTGCACTGCATGGTTAACCCTTCCTGTGTTCAGGCAACATAACCCACCCTGTGGAAAACATGCCGCGTTCAGACAACACGCTAACTCACAACCCACAGTTCAAAACAGCCCACACTCAACCATTGAGTGTGGGTTAGCGTGTTGTGTAAGCAGTCTCATTTGGGCTGGATCCAGACTGCGTTAGTCGAACTGAACATCACATTGAAATCAACAGGACAAGTTAAGCCATGACTTCTCTGGTCCCATTTATTTCATTAGTAATTAAGTTCAGTGTATAGCACAGTCCTATTATGTCCCTCCTTGCTTTTGTGTCCCAAGTCCCCAGAGAGTAGTGCTACAAGCATAAACGAGCAGAGCTGAAAAGCTTAAAATTTTTGCTGGGTGAAGGCAGTGTTGCTTCTCGGAGGTGAAGAGTGACACCAAGCTCCTTGTTTTTACTTTAGCCTCTGAAGAGTGAAGATGCTGCAGAAATAGATGATGAAGATCATGAGAATTTGTTGGATTCTGCTCCCAAAGTACAAGAAAGAAAGGTAAAAAATGGTGTGGGTGTGTTCCTTCTTGAGTCTGATTCTACAAGAAATTGGCTCACAGCTAAGTAGATAACATATTGGTCATGAACTACTGAATTCATTCGATCACCATAGAGGTCAAATTAATATCGCTATGGCAAAAAGAACCTCCTGGCAAACACCCTAAAGCAGGGATGGGGAAGTCCAGGCCCAGATGCCAAATCCGGCCCTCCTGGTGTTCCCCAGAAGACCCCACCCCCTTCTCCTGGCTCTACCCCTTCCCCCCAATCAGCTTTTGTGCAGGTTTTTCCACATTCTAAAGGATTGAAATGCCTGTCCTGAAGCTTAGTTATTGACGTTAAGAGCTTTAAATGACAATATGCTGATACTTCTTGTGTTTTTGGCTCCACATATTTTGCCTTTGTCCCCACCCACAATTGGAATGCAGGCCTTGAGAGCTTCTCCAAAATTGAATTTAGCTTTTGGGCCCCACCTCTGTCCTAAGGTGTAATAATCTCTCTCTCTCTCTGGGGAAACATGGATGCTTTGGTAACAGAATCATAGAATAGTAGAGTTGGAAGGGTCCTGTAAGGCCATCAAGTCCAACCCCTTGCTCAATACTTGACAGATGGTTGTCCAGCTGCCTCTTGAATGCCTCTAGTGTGGGAGAGCCCACAACCTCCTTAGGTCATTGGTTCCATTGTCATACCGTTGTAACTGACAGGAAGTTTTTCCTGATGTTCAGCCGGAATCTGACTTCCTGTAACTTGAGCCCATTCTTCCAAGTTGTGCACTCTGGGATGATCGAGAAGAGATCCTGGCCCTCCTCTATGTGACAACCTTTCAAGTATTTGAAGAGTGCTATCATGTCTCCCCTCAATCTTCTCCAGGCTAAACAAGCCCAGTTCTTTCCATCTCTCAGCGCAGGGCTTTGTTTCCAGACCCCTAATCATTCTCGTTGCCCTCCTCTGAACACGCTCCAGCTTGGCTGCATCCATCTTGAAGTGTGGTGCCCCTTTGGGTTCATCAATATTTCCCCTCCTTCTCAATCTGGGATAGGGCCTAAACATTTTAGAGACTTCGTTTCTTTCTCTCGTTTAAGAGTGAAGAATTTGTATTGCAGTCAACCGAAAAAATACCAGTTCCTGAAGCATCAGTCAAGCCTCCAACAGGAGTGGTGAGTTTTACTTCTAGACAATATTGCTTACACCACAGCTTGCAAATACATTTTAAATGGAACCACAAATCAAAGACTGCCAAACAATTAAAGAGCTTTTACTTCATTATCTACCTTTTAACTAATTAAATAGTTATTTAAATGTCTGACTAAACTTGCACATTAATTATCAAAACTTGAACATAATTCTTTTTTGATATGTTGAAGGAAATGTAAGATGTCAATTAATGGTTAATAAACTGTTTAATAAAATGCCCCCTCATACTTAGAAGGAATATTAGTCTACAAAATTTTCTTTTGGATTCTGGATCACATTTTGTTTCTGGTGCCCAATGGCAAACAAGTGTAATTTTGACCACTGTTTAAAATGTGCTTATACCAATTGGCCCCTTAAGACAGGGGTGGACAATTTTGGGGATTCCAGAGGCCACTTTCCTCTCCCCAAGACCCCTCATGGGTGTCGTGAGTGTGGGGCCCACGTTCCTAAATTTGATGGTGACAAAAAAACCCGACCTAACAGATTGCTGCTGAATTTTGGTGGCAAACCACCATGGAAGTTTAGAAAAGACAAATTTAGGTTCAAAATAAGTTAAATTTGCCCCTTTTGAGGCTCCGTAGTGGTTTGCCACTGAAATTGGGTGGCAAACTGTCATTTTTTTTTCTGTAGCAGAGGCTACACAAGAGGGCGGAAGGGGTCCCATTGGCTTAGGGGTGCAGTGTTGCCCACCCCTGCCTGCAACCTTTAGGTTGATTTCAAACATCATGCCAGTTCATTGTCAATGAAGGGGCTAGGCAGCTATAAATCATGGTTTTCCTGCACACTTGGAATATCAAACCATGCTTTGGGTTTGGAACTACAATTAGCACAAACCATGGTTTGACTTGATGTCTGAATTGAGACTTAGTTTATCTACTAATGAAAGCTTGCAATCTGATCACAATGTCTCTTACTTTTAAACTGGATTGAAACAGTAGAGGGAGGAAACTATTTCCCTCATGCATTTCCCAATAACTTTGCTCCTGCATGTCTGTCTCTTCTCTCCCTCCGACCCAGCTTTCACATGCACTCAAATGTTCTTAACAGCAAGAAGGGGCTACAGCCTGAGTCTAAAGATTAGCTTCTGTTGCTGCAGCTCAAACCATAGCTTGCAGGGCAACAGTTAAAGTGGTGTCCTGTATTTTGCAAATGGGGAGGGGGAGATGTCTACCCACTGCCCCATTTATGATAATGCAGTTGCTACCAAGGAAACAATGCTTACTCAGGTAATGGCGCAATACAAAATAGCCACAGGGTCAACCACCAGAAACTAGGTCTTGAGTTGCCTTTAAAATAGCACCAGGATTGGCTTCGGTCACCATTGTAAAGTCCCTATCCAGTGCATCCCTGCCTCACCATGGCAACTCATAGGATTGGTCCATGGCTGCAATCCTGAGCATGCGTGGAGTGGGGGGATTAATAAGACTTGATTGTTGGCTGGCTGAAAGAGATTGATTGGTCTTGACTAGAAAATGCAGTTAGAGGCATATGACTAACACGTACAGCCTCTAGACACTGTTGAAAGCAGACAGCTCCCTGTCACCAGACGATAAAATGTGCGTTTTTAGCTGCCAAAGGCTGAACCAGCATGAAATCAGTAGAGTGCAATCTTGCGGCTGGACTTCAAAAGAACTGCTTCAGCATTTGACACAATACGGCCATAAAGCGCCCACTCAGTGTACCTGTCTGAGCACACGTCTTAAAAGCAAGGCCTGTTGAAACGAAACGGGACTTGGCTCCGGGTGTGATGTGTTCAAAATCTGGATGTGACTATTTGCATGAGTATTCCAAAACTGTACATCAACATTTCCTTTGCCTCTTTCTCTAGACCAAAATAGAAGCCTCTCGGAACAGCAAAGCCAGTGCTAACGGAGTCTGACTGTTCGCCTGCCAAGGACCCAGGCATCTGAGGACGAAAAGCTCCACATCTGAACTTGCAGCATGTGGGCAGTTTCTATAGACCAAGTCCTTCCCACGCACAGCCCCCCCCCCCCCCCCCCCCCCCGGATCTGGGCGATATTCTTCGCATCTAGGCCAGGCAAAAGAACACTTTACATATAGTGCCAACCTCTCCATTTATTCTATCCAGTGTAATTTAACTTATTTGTTGTAAATATGTACATAATTTATGAACAGGACAAGCCGTAACTTATGCAATGTTGTCGGACGTTCAGATTTGTATTTCTGAAAATTTTAGTAAAGCAGTGATTTATTATTACTTTTATTTTATTTTTATATTTTGCATAAGTCACTGCAGAACTTTAGACGTCTGCAACTGACAGATGAGGACTTCTAACTTGATTTCAGACTGAACCTAAACATGTTTACTTGGAAGCAACTTCCAGGTCACTGATTTCCAAATTGGGTATGTAGATTGCAGCCATGATTTCACTGAATTCAGTGGCTTGAATAGCCTCATTAGGTACCATCACACAACACGCTAACCCACACTCAGTGGTGTTTGTTGAACCGTGGGTTATCTTGTTTTCTGAATGTTGTCTGAGTGGCTTGTTAACCATGCAGTGTGGCTTATTTCCTTGAACAATCCACCTTGAGAATCCTTGGTTTGTTGTTGGGGGTAGTTAACAAGCCACACTGCATGGTTAACAAACCACCGTTGGCATGTAATCCCTCTTTAGTATGTAAGTAGAGCGGAGCCCTGCACAAACTCCATTCCATTTTCCATTTCAGTGCCTATAAAGTCTACTCACTCTTTTGCCTTCACTACCACAAGTGGAAAGAGGCAGTCGCTCCCGATGACTCTACATGTTGCACAGCACCGCAATAAAGCATAGGATTGAGCCTTGTCAGTTTAAAGAGTAAAAGTTTCTGTTGAAGTATGGATTAAGCTGTAAATTACCAGCACAGCCAATAACCATCAATAGCAATTTCGTTACTTTGAATTTGGTAGGTTGAGTTAACCTGTGCCAGATGGCTGTTGGACTTGGATTCGAGAAAGCAGGAAGACTTCAAAAGGTCTTAACCATTGGGCTGTAGTGTCATTCTAAGAAAGATCTGTCTGCTTCTCCTAGGTCTGCCCAGCATTCAGGGCAAGTTAGAAGCTACAGGACAATTTTGAAAAGATCAGTTTTGCATGGCATTGCCTGTAGCTCAGCAATTAACAGCCTGGGGCTTGCACCCAAAATATGAGATGCCAGCTCACAACTGTCCTAAGAGTGAATATTCTATTTTAATAACTTCATATGGTCTTCTTTGACCCTGAAAACTATCCTTGGACTAGATGGACAACAGGAAAAGCTTTTGCCTTTTGGGCTATTCCAATTCTGCCTTCCCTCCCATGCTTCTCTCTGGGCATACTGTATTTGATATATATATATATATCGATCGATGCTTACTATACCATTTAAAGAAGACCTGTCTATTTAGGCAGATGGAGCTAGTTTTGTAACCTGGTGGAGCATCCAGTTGGCCGATGAGCGCCCAAGCGACCCTTTTGAGTCTATAGCTCCAGATTCTTTGCAAAGTTCAAGGGTGTGGTCAGAGGCCATTTGTTTGATTTAATACATTTGGTGTGCTGCAAATGTTACATTCAGATTTAAAGTCCTCCAGCAAGACGCTTCAGCTACTATTTGGACCAGGTCAGTCCCATCAACATTGGGTCTCCTGATTTTGTTTTCTGCAGAAGCGTGTCAAGGTGAGCTGCTCAAGTTTGCCATACGATGCAGTGAAGTGGGCTTGCCCCTCTTAAAACACCTTGAAACAGACCCAATTGGGAGAGTCAGCGGGGACCATTTTGAAGAGGGACGTTCAGGGTCTCTGTGTGGCTGAAGAGGACCCTTTTCAAAAGGCTGGTTCACACAGCCGCGTTCAGCCCTTGGCGCCTGCAACACATCACCAGATAATGCCTGCAGTTATGAATGAGCTACTTCAGGTATAACACTACAGGCAGGAATTCTTCATCGCCCATCACGTGGTCCTTTTTTTTGGAGACCCTTCCTGCACTTGGCTGCAAAGTCAACTAGTGTGAAGGAATAAGCTCAAAACATCTATCTGGTAAAGCACTTGCTTTTTGTTTTGTTTTGCCTAATTTCCAGCCTTTTCTTCTCGTGCTCTGACAGCTTGGCTGGGGGAGGGAAAGAGGCATAATTTGAGGTGATAACTTCTAGACAAAGTGGCACCCATTGGATGGCTGAAGTTCACCTGGTGCCCGTGAATTTCTGAACCTCCTGCAGCACAGGTAGGGAAACCGTGTTGTCTAGCTATTGTTGGACTACAATTCCAGGTAGCTCCATCCAGCATGACCAATTGATAATTCTATGAACGGTGGCATTCCAACATTGGGAGACTCCCCCAGCTCTGCTCTTTGTGGGCTACTTTACCAAACTGGCCCCCAGTAGAACTTTCCTAGCTATATTTCCCTCCTATCTTGGATTTGAGTTGGCTCTCCGACGCTCCAATTAGTCATTCTGAACCACTCTCAGCTCTGTCTTTTACACACCAGAATTCTGGGAACTGTACAAGACAAGAGGAGGGTGTAAGTAAATAGGCACAATAGTTATCGAGAGAGGACTGGATGTGAGGTGAGGACAGAGGGTTTATGGTTCAAGTGATGGTGATTTGCTGGACCAGCAGGAGCTGCATATGTACATAGCCTGCTTCCTTTCACCTGTTAACACAAGGGTGTAATTAAGAAAGGGTGGAAGACAAATGATAATTTTCAGGGGAGTTGATATATTTTTGTAAAAGGAAGCATTGTCACCCCTTTGTTTTTTTATACCATGAACCACAAAACCAACAACAACAAAAACACCTTTTGTGTTCCTGTTGATCCTTGTCAAATTTTTTTTAAAAAATTGCCAAACTTATCTAACAGACGTGATAATTGGATGAACAGAACAATGTCTCTGGTATACCACCACCTATAAATAAACACAACTTTTCAAAACAAGCACAAACTTTGCTCTATTAATAATAAACAGAAAAATCAGGGCCGGCCCTACCATTAGGCAGAGCGAGGCAGCTGCCTCAGATGGCAGATGCTGGTGGCGGGGAGTGGAGACAAGCTGGTGAAAGAGAGCTATGGGTCCAGTACAGCCTGTCCTGTACCCCAAAGATGTCCTAGGCCAGCCCTGAGAAAAATAATGCCCCACTATACTGACTGGGTTTCCTTTGGGTGTGAGGGGAGGAAGAGAAATCCAGTGGGAAGATGGGAACAAAAGTAGTGGAGAGAGCAGGGAATGGAATAACTTAGAAAAGGGTGTGGCAGGCCTCTCCCCGATCTACCTTATATCACCAAAATTGCAGAGCATCCTAGTTCACCTCAATATCAAGCTATTTAAGCCTCTTTGTGATAATGCCAATTGCGTTAGCTGGCCTGGCCCTATACACAGACACAACATACAGTTAATGAGTTTACCAAGCCTCACTGCAGGCTGAGCTAAGCCAAGCGTTGTCCCTGCTTCCTCAACGATCGATAACCGACATGACTGTTACCATGGAACAAGCGTTTCCTAGCACGATGCGTTATATGTGTGTGCTTTTGTGGCATTTAGGCTGTGCCTGCGCAGCCTTGATCGATGATAAATCTGAGGATTTGTCCCTAATGCGGACATCAGACCAGTTTCGCAGAGCGTTCTAAGTGCGAACGCCAGTTCTTCCTTCCCACCCTTGCCTACAATTAATTTCTTTTCAGCCTTTGGTCTCAGAGCAATATGGATCCAGGGCTGATCCAAGACATTTAGCTGCCTGAGGTGAAAGATAATGGCAACACTAGGCTGACCAGATAAAATCCAGGTCAGGGCTTATGTAACTTTAACAGTTGTAGAGAAAAGGGAATTTCAGCCAGTGTCATCTGTATGCAAGTAGTTCCTGGTGAAATTCCCTCTTCATCACAACTGTTAAAGTTGCAGGGGCCCTGCCTTCTTTTGTATATGGTCACTCTAGTATAGTGCCTGCAACTTTAACTGTTGTGATGAAGAGGGGATTTCACCCGGAACTAACTGCATACAAATGACATTGGCTGAAATTCCCTTTTCTCTACAACTGTTTCAGTTACATGAGCCCTGACCTGGATTTTATCTGGTCACCCTAAGCAACACACACACACCCCATTCCACTTCCGGGCTTCCAGAACATATAGACAGACCCCTGGTTTCTACCGCCCTGCTCCCCACCAGACCCCCCAGGTATACTCTGGAAAGCCCTTTGCAGCAGGGGCTGCTAATCTTTTTTGGGTGGGTTGGGCACATTTGGAACTCTGAGAAAGGGTAATGGGTGGCATTGCAAAATGGCTACCATGGTGGTTGGCAGCCAAGCTCCCTACAGAGGTTTGCCTGGCACCTACGTTATCTTTTGGACGACAGGCAAAGGCCTTTCTTTTCTCCCAGGGTTTTAGAGAATTAGTTCTAGGTTATTAAGGCTATTTTTATCGATTCCTGCGCTGTTTTATTGTTTTGCATTATATTGCATTTTGTTCTTTTAAATATTTGTATTGTGTTTTGATATTTTTAACTATGTGTTAAACTTGGCCTTTTGGTTTTTCTTAATTGGCTGAAATCCAAGTAGAGAACATTAGTTATTGGACGGATTAGAAATGTACTAAAATAAATATGTTGGCAGAATGGCTGCTCGCCCATCTCATGGAAGGAAAACAGGTGAGGCTAAAAGACAAGGAACTTGCCCAAGATCCTCAAGAGTGGGCAACTCGTAGTCCAAAACATCTGGAGTGTCACAACTCCCATCATCCTTTATCATTAACTATGCTGCGTAGTGCTGATGGGAACTGTAAAAGGAAGCAAAATACATGGCAGATGGGGGGAGGGCAAAGACCCAAAACACAAACCTTACTCTTTTGGACCCACGGTTTTCTCACGCATCAAATTTCTTTCTTACGCCACAGTCCTAGCACGGTCACTGACCTTTTTCGTTCTCTCTTCCATTGTCACGTCACCTCACAGACTGCCCTGACTCTTTCCGTTGCTTTCTGTCTCTGAATATTTTTCAGCCACAGTCACAGGCTACCCTCTAAAAAGCAAGGAAATGCATCACCAAAATTGGACAGATTTGCATAACATTGCATATGCTAATGTGTGAATCTATCTATCTATCTATCTATCTATCTATCTATCATCTATCTATGCAACTGTAGAAATCATTAATCCTTATATGTACAAGAGCATACTGGATTGGCAGTTTAATCTTTTTTCCAGCGCTTTCAGTGGGACAACATCACGACCTCCACCACAGCTGAAGACAGTAGGCTAGCTTGGTAGGCCGTGTGGCACACAGTTTTCTCTTCCAATACCTCGCTGCCACCTGCCAGCATCGGCCACAGAGGTGACCACTTCCCTCTGTCTAATGCTAGGGCTGGCCCAAGGAAAATGGCATACAGCTTGAACTCTTCCTTCCATCGGCCCCAGCACTGGGCAAGGTTGCTATCTGGGAAATCTAAAGGTGCAGGAGGCTTCGGACCCAATTCCATAGCTTCAGTCTTCTAATTGCTATATTTTTGAGAATTTACAGTTTATCCGCTGCCACCATGTTTATAAGGTAAATAGAAAGATGCAACAACAGCTAGGCCTACAGCCAAAGCTTTATGCAAACTGCTGGTACTCGCCCCCATGAGGCTGAGAGCTGTCCCTTTGAATGGTTTTCCCCAGGGAACCTATTGTCCTTCAGTTCCGCTAATCATGTTACAAAGAAGACATAGAATTGCAGAACAAGGTGCCTCTGAACATATGCTCAGCCTGGGAATTCGTTTCCTGTCCCAGTACAAGATCTTGCACATAAACTTTTTTGCCTGCGCATCTACTCCTGTTTTACTGCAAGCTGTCTTTATTTCAGAAGCCTGGTTTGGAAGTTGCTGCGGGTGGGGAGGGCGAGGGCTGTTGTTGTCTCTACCGTTCAACCATTGAGAGTCAGAAAGCCTTGCTGATCTACTGCAAATTACCTGGAGAGCTACCAATACACATTGATCTATCTTCCTCTGATCTGCAAGAAAACACTCAGCCCAGCAGGCCAATTGCCTACCTAACCAGCCAGCGGAAGGCCAAGAGAGAGGCCTCTGTAGCTAGGGTGCTCCATAGCCACGTCAACTAATCAGATCCAGATGCAAAATAGGGTGGGGAAAGTCAATTATAATGTTGCCATATGCCGTACTTTACAGAGGGCAGTCCTCTATTTGAAAAGACGTCAGAGGGCAGTCCTCTGTTTGAAGACATCCTCTTTTTTAAAGGGTTTGCTCCATCCAAGTTCGGTTTAAAGATAAAGGAACCCTAAGAAGAGAGAGCAGCAATTGCCCAGACACAGTTGGCACTAGGGATGTGCACGCCCGAAAATATCGTATCATATTGTTATCGGAAATTACGATATAAAAAAATTTCGGATCAGATTATATCGGAGTTTTTTGGTAACGAATTGGATCGGATATCTGATATTTAATTCGGAACCCTATTTTGCTCTATAGAGTTGCTTTTTGAGACAGAAATGCCTAAAACTTCTGTATTTTAAAAGTTACAGACTTGAAACTTGGTCACAGTGCAGACTGAGTGTTGTCATGTGTGCCAAATTACAGACACAGAGGTGCTAGCCTTACTCAGAAGTAAGCTTTTACAATCCACTCTTTCAGGTGGCTTAAATGTGGTCCTTTTTCAAGAGATGTCCATTACAGATGGGCATCTTACAGATGGGGATCTCACAGATGGCCTTGAGGGCACTCATCTGTGCCCAGTTTCAGAGGCACAGCTGCAGACGTTGCTCAGAAGTAAGCTCTCAAAGTGCACTGTTTCAGGTAATCCACTCCATGCTGCTGCTAAGTGCTATGACAGCAGGCACACAGCTCACCTGGGCCAGATCTACACCATGCCACTTTGAAAATGGTTTGAAAACTGTATATGAAGTGTGTTCTGGGCCCCAACAGTTATCACTACTGTTATAAACCGTTTTAAAGTAGTAGTGTAAGATCCTGCCCAAGACACACAGTCTCACCTGCTATGGTGAGAAATATTGTATTTCTGTTTCAATTATAGTAAATGTTTCTAGATTTGCATCTACACATATAAATTAATATGCAAATCTACCTCCATTTTGTCAACTTTGTTGGCAAGGTGTAAGGGGCCACCAACTCAGTTATCCAGTGTGCCCGTGAGCCATACACTATATATACAAACACTTTTATATCTAAGATACTATAGATCAAGGGTTTTGATACAAAATTCTCTAACTGGGCTAGCAGAGTTGCACAAAGATCTGGCGAAAATGCAGAGCATGGAAGTGAACATTGCATCGGATGCCTGTGACCCGCCGAGTTTGGAGGCTCATGCGCATCGGGATAGGATTGCCCCCTAAATGTACAAATTCGCACATCCCTGGCCTGAACATGCACCAGAACAAAGTTAGACTCCAAAATCCATACTTTTCCTGACGTTTGTGAAACGAAACAATAAAAAATACATAGATTTGAAACAGCAAGCACTAAAATGCTTTTTGTGTGCACAAAAAATGCATAGATTTGGAAAAATGCACACAAAGATGGTTTATTTAATATACAAATTGCTTGCCAAAAAATGCATACGTTTGAAAAAGTGTGTACGAAGAGGCATACATTTGAAAAACTACATGGAAAATGTGCATATTTCGAGAAAAATTCACACAAAGATCCATATGCATTTTTGCGTGGATTAAAAAAAATAAAATAAATTGCTATCTGATGTGGAAGCAGGATGGAACGAACATAGCCAGGGAAAAATGAGAATCCGAACAAAATCAAGCTTGACAGATTCCCTCAAGGAGACTACAGAGAGATGTTTTTAAAGGATGTCGTAAAATGAACCTGAGCCATCTGTCTCTGCCCTCTTTAGCAAAGAGTTTTTAATGACTTACTGCAGATTTCAAAAACGGTTTCAACAGTTATTGCCATTTTGTTTCACAAGGGGGCAGCAGATGACAGGATTTCTCCTGAGAGCTATGGGAGTGGTAGTGGTGGGGGTGGGGGTGGGGGTGAAATACTTTCTTTATAGAAGAATTGCGATGTGTCACTGAAGTCAACTAAAAGCGAAACATAACATACTGGGTACAAGAGAGAAATTATGGATATACAAACTAGGGCTGTGCACCGCCTCGGGCTGAATCCCCGAAACTGAGGCGAGGCGGGCCGATTCAGCCCGCCTCGCCTTGGTTCCAAGTTGGTTCTGGGGTGGCCCGAGGCCAAAGCAGATTGGTACCAAAGCTTTGGGGTGCCTCGGGCCACTTCAGACTCACTTCCCTCCTGCTGTAGTTTGTGGCCCAGAGACCGCACAGTATCATGAAATCGTGGCCTGGTTCTCAGGAGGACACTACGTTTCTTGGTCGTGGCGGAGATGGGGTGATGCAGCGGCGGCAGGGCGGCAGTAGGTGAGCAGGTAAATCCCAGCGGCAGAAGCTCGGGGGGGGGGGATGAGGGAGGGAGCATGGAGTTGGACTCCAACCCAGACTTGCTCCTGGCTTTCCTGGGTGCTGGCTGCATGGCCGACAGCCTGGGACCCGCAAGGCCGAGTTGCCTCGTGGCCTCCGAATCCGCTTCGGCACCGAAGTGAGGCAGGCGACCCCTGTAGCACCCAGAGGCAAATCAGGGCTGTTTTGGGGACTCTGGAACAGCCTCCGAGATGAATTAGGGGGCCCTCACAGCCATAATACAAACTGAATACACATCCCATGACCTTAATTCACCACACGTTTCACCTGTAGGTGTTTAATGCTATTTTTAAAAAACTTTTCTTGCACTCATATACGTCTTGTGTGGCCAATGTCATCTTCCTAAGAACTGTCTCCATTCAAAGCCCTCTTGCCTTGGCTCCTGATGCTCGTTAGAATCATAGGGTTGGAAGGGGACCATGGAATTCAACTTGCCCAGCCTCCTGGTCAATGCTGAACCTGCAAGGTAGGATGCAAATATAATGGCTTCGAAATCTAATAGGTTCAGTGCAGTGGAAGCTGGTGGCTCTGATGTCAGCGGGGCAGAGAATCTGTTCTGGGTTTCAGTCAGAGCCAGACAGATTTCTAAAGGAGCTATCCAAGGTACAAAACCATCCCTAAGCCATTGGCATTTGACCCTTAGTCATCCCGGCCAAACTCTAGGCACCAGTTGGGGCGGCTGCTTATGAATGTTGTTGTATTTATTTCATTTATTATGTTTCTACAATTTTTTCTCCCCCTCTCAGAATACTAGAACCTGAGGTCATCCCATGAAGTCGGTTGGTGGGAGATTCAGGAAACCCCCTGGATGACTTTGGGCCGGTCACAGACTCTCAGCCCAACCTACCTCACAGGGTTGTTGTTGTTGTGAGGATAAAATGGAGAGAAAGAGGATTATGTACGCCGCCTTGGGTTCCTTGGAGGAAAAATGGCGGGATATAAATGCAATAATACATAAATAAAAATAAATAAAACCGATGGCAGTCCTCTGGCAGCTCTTCAAATAGAGGACCATCCTCTGTAAAAGAGGACATAGGGGCCACCCTAAGCCCCATTATTGGCGTGGGTTCTGCATAGGATTGCAGCCATCATCTTATTGGATGAAGATGGTCTTTAGTCTTTGGATCGATCTCTTTCCTTGTAGCTTCTTCGCTATTATGTAACTGCAAGCTTCTTGAGAGCAGAGACCTTGAAACCTGAAATGAGTGGGTGGGTGGGGAGAAGGGTCCAAAAGATATGCACATCCCTCCACTGTGGCTTTCCTTCTCAGCTCCACCTATACTAGAAGTTCTCAAACTACAGCCTGCAAGTTCCATTCTGCAGAAAGATCGTAGAAGGGTCAAGAATATCTGTATTGATTCCCTATTTGATTGATGTTTTCTGATGATGGAAAACTGAGGCTGTTTTGACCAGGGCCAGATTATTGGAAAGGCTAACAACGCCCAGGCCTAGGATCCATTCCTTTCGTTCGTTCTTTCTTTCTTTCTTTCATTCATTCATTCATTCATTAGATTTATATACCACTTAGCATGTTTCAAATATCTCTAAGTGGTTTACAAAGAAAATAAAACATGTATTCTTTTTTAAAAAACCAACAATGTTAAAACCAATTACTCACAGTAAGACGGCACTGTTGCAGCCAAATAATTCCCCCCCCCCAAAAAAAAACTTAACCAGTTAAAGGATTCCTTCTCAGCAGCCTGGCCTAGGGCCCACGATTTTCATAATATGGCCATGGTTTTGATGATGGTGTTGGTGCTGAAAAATAAATAAATGAAAGGGCACATTCTTATGCACATTTAGGCAGAAAAAGTCCTACAACTCTTTGGGTATGCAGTATTGCATAAGTCAGTGAACCACTGACTTACGCAATACCGTGTACCGAAAAAGAATCCAAGAGTCCCCCAACCGTAAAGATGGTGTAGCCGTAGCGGACCTCAGCTCCCCTACAAAGATATAACAGGGCAAGTGGTGTGGGTTAAGAGAAAAGGAAAGCGCATGTTGCTGAGCAATTATTCTGGTTCATAGGAGTCATTAAGAACTGGCATGCAAAACATTATCCAGAGAGGAACACTCTTGACAGGGTCTTTTTAAAATTTGGGAAGCGATCCATGCTTAGAAATTCAAATCTGCCAAATAAGCTGATCATTAGTGGGCAGCATAATTAAACATTTTCTGTCCCAGCAGAACTTCAAAAGGTCCCAACTGCTCTGTGTTGGCGGCCACGACTTGAAGCATCAAAGTTAGGACCACAAGGCTGCATCAGGGCCGACGGGTTCCAGCCAAGTAGAAATGAACAGCATGGTTTGAACTTCCAAAACCACTGCTGTCTCTTTGCAAGGCAATGTCAGTTTTCAGCCTCTGCCAAAGAATGATCCAGTAGAGAAGGTGAGGGGAATGCATGTTTGAATGGTCCCCCATCCTGGCAAAAATCTACTTGCCCTGCATGTAGAAAACTAGCATGTTAGGGATAAGAATTCAGCTGAGTCTTCTCCCTGACAGGCTATTTTTCTCTGTGCTCCACCCAATGGGGAAAGCATTAAAGTATCAACCCAGCTTGAAATGGAACACACTGGCCAGGTTCATACAACATGCGAACCCACCCAACTTATCGTGTTGTCTGAACGCAGCGAATTTTCCGCAAGGTTGCTCAGTAACCATGAAGTGTGGCTTGCTAACCACCCTGAATAAGCCAACAACAAGCCATGGGTTCTCAAGGTGGCTTGTTGAGAAAAAACAAACCACACTGCATGGTTAACAAGTCAACCTGTGGAAAACGCACTGCATTCAGACAACACGGTAACCCAAGCTGTGTTAGCGTGTTGTGTGAACCCAGCCACTGAGAGAACATTAGAGTTTGCTGGCTGAGTGTAAAAGTTGGCTTTCAGACCAGGATCCACACAGTTGGGTAGCAGTGGGAAGGCATGCCATTTGGCTGCTTACCTGAGGCGGGGAGGGGGGAAGGGCTGTTGCTTGCCCCAGGCAAGTAGGCAAAATACACTGTTGCAGTACTAACTTGGCCATTGCAATGCCAACTGCTTTTTAATCACCACCAGCCATTCCAGCATCTGTACAGGGGAAGATGAGAGGGGGGGAAAGAGGGCCATTCCACTAGCCCTGTTGGGAAACTATTTGATTTCCCCACCTCTCCCCACCTCATCCCTTTTTCCTTGCATGCCGTGTCTTTTTAGACTGTAAGCCTGGAGGAAGGGACTCTCCTGTTTTACTGATTGCCTGGAAGCCACTCAAAGAGCCTTTTTGACTGAGGAGTGAGATAAAACTACTTTAAACAATCAAACTAATTTGTCCTCTAAGAGTCCTGCCCAAAAGAAGGTTTTAATGTTAGTGTCAGTCAAAATCCGACGCATGCATCATTTTACTGCTTGTGTCTTTCTGCATTCCCAATTGAACATGTGCTATTGTTTTCCGCTGCTCCCAGACTGCATCCACCGTCAAATTCTTTGTTTTCTCTAGAAACGTCTGCTAAGAGCTGAGCAACCAGACTGTCATCTGTAGAGATTTACATTTACCCCATTCCTCCTCCTCCTCCTCCTCTTCTAACCTCTGAAAAAAAGCACAATTTTCAATATGTGGGCAGGCTATTCCCTCTTCATTTCCTTTGCTGAGTTCCGTTTTGCTTCTTTTGCAGTCACATCTTAACATTCCCAGCCCACAGACAAAATATCTAATTGTGCTTTGTTGATGTTGGAAAAGCAGAGTTTTGCCTCTGTCTGCTAACTTGTTTTCCACAGTGCTGCGCAAACCTCAGAACTGCCAAAGCAGGCTGGAACGCAGACTGAGTGAGCTCAGAAAGTTTCTTGACGTGAGTACCGTGAGCCAAACTCTCAAACTCAGTGGCCCTCCTCAAGTGTAATGTTATTGCAAAAGACATCTGATGGGATTATTCAGCAATGATGCCTCCTGTTAAAATGGCAATTTAGCAGAGAAAAACGAAAAGGCAAAACAGAATGAGCATTTACCAGTCCCATATGTACACAAGGCTAAAAAGGAGACCACACTCTTCTTTAGTGAAGTAAAGGTAAAATCTTTACTCACAATATTTTTTTGCATAAAAATGCAGGTACAGCGTCCAGTTTCAAAAGAAGGATTTTGTTCATTTGGGTCCTATAACCCCAGCAGGAGCAAGAAAGCAACCAGTTGGGCCTCCCAGCAATGGAGAAGGTCAGAGAGGCATCTCCAGGCAGGCTTGAGAAAGTCACCTGCCTGAAATCATGCAGAGCCACTGAGCACCAATGTAGACCAGTCCTTCTCCAAGCAGGTGCAACGCATTCTCCAGATGCATTGGACTGCAACTCCCATAATGGCCTTGCTTTTTGGGAACGATGGGGGTTGCAGTAGAGTGACCAGAGAAAATCCAGGTCAGGGCTCATGTAACTTTAACAGTTGTAGAGAAAAGGGAATTTCAGCCGGTGCCATTTGTATGCAATTAGTTCCTGGTGACATTCCCTCTTCATCACAACAGTTAAAGGTGCAGGCACTATACTAGAGTAACCATATACAAAAGAAGGCAGGGCCCCTGCACCTTTAACTGTTGTGATGAAGAGGGAATGTCACCAGGAACTAATTGCATACAAATGACACCGACTGAAATTCCCTTTTCTCTACAACTGTTAAAGTTACAGGAGCCTTGACCTGGATTTTATCTGGTCACCCTAGGTTGCAACCCACCACATTTGGAAGGCACCTGCTTGGAGAAGACTGGTCAACAGTGGTAGGCAGTGGCTCCCCATGATTTCAGGCAGGTGATCTTCCCAGTCCTGCCTGGAGATGCTGGGGATTGAACATCTGGGACCTTCAGCATGCAAGGCAGGGGCACTACCGCTGAGCCGCAGCCCCATATGTGCAGCCATACAGATGACCAGGCCTGGTAAGCAGTCTCTGCGCTCTATCTGGAGGGAGGGATGGGAATTAACTCTTCAAAGCCGCTCCTGCAACCACGTGCAGGTCTTTTTCACTGCCTCCTCCCTGTACAGATTTCTCAAGTTCAAACTGAGGTCTGTGAGTGTTTCCCCCCCAGAGAGACAGAGAGAGAGAGAGAGAGAGATGTGCTGGGAAGGAAGGAAGTCTTTCAGGCCTGGCAAGCTGTTCTCTGGAGAGAGATTATTGAACAGCTGCCCCTTGGAACAAGTGATGGGAAGGAGCCAGAACCAGATATCCAAGCATGTGCCCTCTCACTCCATAGGGCACACATGGACCAGGTGGGTTTTGATACCTGGATCAGCAGGTATTCCTAATGGTCTACCTGTGACCACAGGTGTGCACAGCACATTTCATTAGGTAGGGTGACCAGATAAAATCCAGGTCAGGGCTCATGTAACTTTAACAGTGGTAGAGAAAAGGGAATTTCAGCCAGTGTCATTTGTATGCAGTTAGTTCCTGGTGAAATTCCCTCTTCATCACAACTGTTAAAGTTGCAGGGGCCCTGCCTTCTTTTGTATATGGTCAGTCTAGTATAGTGCCTGCACCTTTAACTGTTGTGATGAAGAGGGAATTTCACCAGGGACTAATTGCATACGAATGAAACTGGCTGAAATTCCCTTTTCTCTACAACTGTTAAAGTTACATGACCCCTGGTCAGCCTAATCATTAGGGTGTGCACCCAGGAAATTTTTTCCCTTAAAGACCATCGTTTATTGAATGCCCAATCGTAGAGGACATTGTTTTTATTCATTTATTTAACACTGTAAACACTGATGCCCTACTCTGTGTTTCGCTTGCCTGTCTGCAGGAGGGCCGTTGCAGGTGAGGGGGGAATGAGGAGATGCTCCTCAAGCCTCAGTATTGGTTGGGCTTTGTGGTGATACTGGCCAGAGGAGGTGATAGTAGCCTGGCCTCTTTGAAGCGTGGCTTGTGGCAGAGAGGCTCCCAGCAGAGAGATTCCTTTTCACTGCTGCTGCTGCAGGGAGCAATGGTACACTGTAGGGGGCGGCAGCAGCGGAGCAGTCGGAGGGCAGCTGGAGGACCATTCCTGCTACATCTGGATCCCCCTCTGGATCCCTACTTTCTGCTCCCCTCAGTTCAGTGCTTATTGCTTGAGACATTAGGGTGTGCCAGGGCACACCCAGCACACCCCTTGCGCACTCCAATGCCTGGTGCATCTAGACGAGGTTTTGGTGGACTCAAGCCTAGCACCAAGGGGTAGCATTACCGGGCCCCAGTTGTGACCCATGTTGCAGCTGAGTCCCCTGGAGTGAGGCGGCTGGAAAAGCAAAAGGCAAACTCCGTGTCAGGCATTATTAAAAAAGGAATTGAGAATAAAACTGAAAAATACTGCCCTTACACAAGTCTACGGTGCGACCACACGTAGAATACTGTGTGTACAGTTCTGGTTACAGCACCTAAAAAAAGGCACTGTAGAGCTGGAAAAAGTGCAGAAAAGGGGCTGGAGCATCTCCCCATGAGGGATTGTTGAGCTTGGAAAAAAGGAGCCTAAGGGGACACCGGATAGAGGTGTAGGACATTAGGCATGGTGTGGAGAATGTGGACAGGGAGACATTTCTCTCCCTCTCTCATAATACTAGAACCCAATGGGGTCCATCCCATGAAACTGATTGGTGGGAGATTTAGAACAGATAAAAGGAAGGCCTTCTTCACATAGCGCATAGTCACACTGGAATTTGCTACCACAAGATGTAGTGATGGCTGCCAATTTGGATGGCTTTAAAAGGGGATTTGATAATTTCCTGGAGGAGAAGTCATAAGAACATAAGATGCGCCATGCTGGATCAGACTGAGGGTCCATCTAGTCCAGCACTCTGTTCACACCGTGGCCAACCAGCTGTCGACCAGGGACGAACAAAGCAGGACACGGTGCAACAGCACCCTCCCACCCATGTTCCCCAGCAACTGGTGCACACAGGCTTACTGCCTCGGATACTGGAGGTAGCACATAGCCCCCCAGGGCTTGTAGCCATTGATAGCCTTCTCCTCCAAGTCTATCAATGGCTACTAGTCCTGATGTCTCTATGCCCTGCTTGTGGTTCCCTGATTGACAGCTGGTTGGCCACCGTGTGAACAGAGTGCTGGACCATAGGGACCCTTGGTCTGATCCAGGACGTCTCTTCTTATGTTCTTACGTAAGGAGAAGCAGCAACAACAATAGATGCCTCCTCCTTCTGGTTGTACTGCAAACTGGGCCCAGAGGGAGAGACCAAGGGTATGAGCAGTACTACCAATGGCAAGGAACCTCTCCCCCAACACAGGAGTGCCTCTAGAGCTGACACCAGGAGGGCTTATTAAATGGCATGGACCGACAGCTATTTCCCAGCTATACTTATACAGATTGAGGAAAAGTCCTCTTTAATTTTCCTAATGTGCTGTTTTTTAAACTTACATCTAGCAATTTGTTTTTTTGGTGTTGAGTGGTCTGCTGAGGAACACCCGCACATCGACCCCCAAACCTGTTGCGCCTCGCTGTTGCTGCATGTGCAGAGAACAATCGCCAAGGTGCATGTTTTCCTGAATTTGGGATTCAAAATTCCTAGTAGATTTCTGTGTTTTGTATTGTAAAAGAAAAATGTCCCAAGCATCGCTTACAGCATAAGGCAGCCCCTGCAACGTGGTGCCCTCCGGATGTGTTGGACTACAACTCCCAGCACCCACAGCCCCGCCTAACTGGCTGTGGGTGCTGGGAGTTGTAGTCCAACACATCCAGAGGGCACCATGTTGGGGAAGGCTTGCTTCTTATTATTTTTGCTTGATTTGCCTCTGATTAAATACCCCAGCCTGGTTCTGCGGGGTGTTGAAAGAACATTTATTTGGTCAAATTTCCCTAAACCTCATCGCCCGTCCCGTCAGCCAGTCCGCTCAGGAAACAGCATCTCAAGTTCATGCGAGAGGCCAAAGCAGACAAACTCTTGAATGCTTGTGTAGAGATCTTGTCCTCTTCCATTATCCTGCATTAAATGGGATAAGATGTTCTCTTAAGATACATTTAAACAGTCTCCAAGAGAGCCCAGCTTTCAAGGCAACCTTATCCCCGTGCAGGAAATTAAGGATATTATCTCAGCAATTTTCTGCTCTGTTTCTCGAAGAGAAACCGGAAAAAATGTACCAACAATCTGAAACTTAAATCCCAGTTCTTTGGTCTTCTTAAAATATTATAATTTTATGTTTGAATAACGTCGGCCTTGTTCACCAGAGGCATAAAACCCAAGAGGTGGATATCTTTGAGCTGGGAAATGGTTGCAAAATAACCTTCTATTGTGTGTCAAATCATGCTATAAGAAGAGGCTGAAATAATGGAACTTTTGATCTTAACAGTCATTTCTTATGAATCCCATAGTTACTGAGCCTGTTTGCATTGACTAGCAACCAAGGCCATCAGTCAGTGAAATATTTTTTATTTGATTAATCATCTGCCTTTTAATCAGTTGAGTAAATGTGCACATTGTCATAACGTCAACGGAGGTGCTTTTTGAGATATTGACGTGCAGGGTAACTTTTGTTTATTAAATACACCAGAACTAGAATAGCACTAAAAACTGTTGCCTTAACTCAGCCTTCCTCAACCTGATCCCCTCCAATGATGCCAAAGCTATGCTTGCTGGGGATGATGGGAGTTATAGTGCAAACAAATCTACAGGGCTCAAGGTTGGGGAAATCTGCTTAACTCAGTCTATTGATTAAAATGGGTTCCCATAGTGACTGGGTTCAGACAACACAATAACCAACTATGGTTTAAATTGTCAATGGTTGACTATTTAACCCACAGCAGGTTATTGTGTTGTGTGGAGGGATTTTTTTTAACCGACAGTTATTTGCCTGAAATAACCCATGCAAAGAACCAACTCTGTGCAGAGTTGGCTATTTGAACAATTGTTGGTTATCGTGCTGTGCAGAGGGCACTGTTGATTATTTCGTCAGCCACTGAGTCGCAAGGCAAGAGTGGACAAAGTGACGGCTGCCACTCTAGACCAGATGGCAGGATAGTTTTTTTGAAAGCAATAGCTGATGGGATACTAGTGGGAGGACTGAGTGGGGAGGGCGGGGGATGAGTGAGTCAACTCAGTGTGGACTAATAGTCAACTCAACGCTTTACCTAATCCACAACACAATTCATTATTATCATGTTGTGTGGGGAGTACCCCAAGTTAAACAACTGTCGAGTTGATTATTATACTACCATTGACTATTGTGTTGTCTGAATGCAGCCAATTACTCAACTCAAGTTCCTGAGAAACAGCTGCTAGTTTCCTGCATGTGCAGCCCAGATCACTTTAGGGATGTTGCAGAGATTCACAATGGATGAATTCGGATTTCGATGAATCCAACATGTGGATTCTGCAGCGGACTGGCTTTTTCCAATACAGGCAGACTTGTGGACTTTTTTTTTTAACTTTCTGGAATTGTACGAAAATTTAGTTGTACAAAAATACAAAATAGAAAAACAAACACTAACTGAAAGCATGCATTCTCATGCTTGAGCCCGTAGGGGAAGATACACATTTCGGTGGGATTTGTGCATTTTTGGAAGTGCATATTTGCGCAACTGCACATTTTCCAATGCAAACGCAAGTTCGAAAAATTGAGAAAAATCCAGTTTCATCAATGAGCAGGCAACGGGACAAAATACGCCTGACAATCCGCGAAACATGGATGGAATGGATTTAACAAAATCTGTACATCCCTAGATCAGCTAAGCCTTTGTCCACTGTACATGGTTGCGTTAAAGACTGTAGTTATTTATATATGTATTTATTGGATTTGTTTATGCCCCAACTGGCAAATGCCGTTGGAGCAGGTTGCAACTGAAAACAAAAAAAACATACAACAATAAAAATATATTTAAAAAATACAGATTTAAATAATCAAACAATTAAAAGCCGGCATTAAAGTAATAGAATTAAATATTAAATGCTTGCTTAAAGAGGATGATTTTAGCCTGGTATCTACAATGAAGGCATTTAGCAGTTTCCCAGCTGTTGTGCAGTTTTTTCCTCATTCTAGAAGGTTGAAATTTCTCTCCTAAGGCTTACTTACTGGTAGCAAGACCTTTAAGATAAAATAGGCAGGCATTTTTGTATTTCGGCTCTGCCTCTTGGAATTGGACTCCACCCACCACTGGACTATAACTCCCCAGAGCTTCTCTAAAACCGAATTCAGCCCTTGGACTGAAAGAGTTCCTGCACAGCTGCCTTAAACCGTACCATTGGGACATGTAGTCCACCCCATCTGGAGGGCACCAGGTTGGGGAAGGCTGCGTTTAGGTGAGGGGTAGGCAACCTGGTGCTCACCAGATGTTGTGGACTGCAACTGTCATGAGCCCCAGCCAACCTGGCTAATGGGCATGGATTATAGAGTTGGAGTCCAAAACATCTGGAGGGCACGAAGCTGGGGAAGGCTGCATCCAGGCTGTTGGAGGACAATTGCTTCAAAACTCCTTCAACATTGCTGACTGTACCATTTGACTTCAATCTTGGATGCAAATCCTAGGACAGGGGGTATCAGCTGCTTTGACAGTCCAAAGCTCTAAAAGAATAATGGGAGATAGTGTCAATGCCTTTCCTGACATGAACCTACCCATATGCTATGCTCCACATCTAAGGTCCTCTTCTGGCTGCCCACTCTGAGGGAGGCTCGGAAGACAGCAACAAGGGAGAGGGCCTTCTCTGGGTGGCCCCCCAATTATGGAATGATATCCCTAATGAGGCTTCCTGGTGCCAACATTGTTATCTTTTTGGTGTCAGGTCAAGCCTTTTCTCTTTCCCCAGGCATTTAGCAATATGTGATGAGCTTAACCAATCCTAGATCTGTTTTTAGGTTTGGATGACAGCGTATGGTTGTTTACACTGGTTTTTCGAGGTACGTTATTGTGTATGCTGTATGTTTTTATGTTTTTTAAATTGTGTATATTGTTTGTAATTGTTTTAATCTTATGCAAACTGCCCAGAGAGCTATGGCTATGGGGCGGTATAGAAATGTAATAAATAACAATAAATAACAATAATGCCAGTAAGAACACTTTTCAGTATCTAGGGAGAGACAAGCGAAGGATCATCTCATGGTCACTGTGCCACCCAAACCTACCTCTGCCATAAAAGCAGCACCTAAACCTTACCTGAAAAGTCGCACAAATCCTGATTTTATTTCATTATATTGGTCTTTCGAACGCAGTCATCGTTAAATGCTCTTTGGCGTTGGCGTTTGAGCATGCCTTTGGTCTGGTGAATTTCATTCCCCCTGTGCTTTGTATTCATTTTGTCAATAATCCCGTTAAAGAAAGAAAACTATTGTGCTGAACAACTGCAAGCTAATTAAAATAAGCCTTGCAAAGATCTGTGCTCCTCTGCCTAATTAAACTAAACTTAAAAAAAAGTACATATTATATTTCAGTATCAGCATTAATACAGGCTACATTCCTAAACAACGGCACTAAGGGATGTCATTCACGGCACATTAAGTAAATCACACTTTTCAAAAGCTGCTACTGTTTTGTTTAATATTTTGTTTTGTTCTTTTCAAAACTTTTCAGGTGTTTATAATTTTTTGTTTTGTTTTATTTTACAGTTTAACATTTTGTTTGGTGAACCGCCCAGAGAGATTCGGCTATTAGATGGTATAGAAATTTAATAAAATAACATAAATGGGCTACATAGCTGAGAGCAAATGTTTTCGGGCTGAAACTGAAAGAATTTGCTAGCAAGCTAAGCGCATTGTGTAGGCAGGTGGTGGTGGTGGATTAATCTTCTCTATAAACGCTCAAGATTTTACATTTACTCTCCACATTTTTATTTTATTTCTTGAAGTATTTTAATGTACCCACTTAGCAATCTGTTGTTGGCATCAAACGTAAACTCTTTTTTTCCAGCTTGACTTTTATTTCAGGTCAAGTGCACCCATACACAGCTTGCTGGCAATGGAACTTAGGTATTCAATCTCTGCAAGAAATACATTAGCTCCAGGGTGTTCAGCAGCTCAAGTTTAGAAAAAGATATTCTAATTTTGTTTATTTATTTATTGCATTTTTATACCGCCCAATAGCTGAAGCCCCCTGGGCAGTTCACAAAAATTAAAACCACAACAATCGTTCAAAATATAAAACAACAACAGTATAAAAACATTGTATATAAGAACACAAGCAGGATAAAACCAAGCAGCAATATAGATTTAAAATACAAATTTAAAACAGCAAAGTTAAAAATTAGACTAATAAGTTGTTAAAATACCGAGAAAATAAAAAGGTCTTCACCTGGCGTCTAAAGGAGTATAATGTAGGTGCCAGGCGAACCTCTCTAGGGAGCTCATTCCATAGCCGGGGTGCCACAGCAGAGAAGGCCCTCCTCCTGTTAGCCACCTGCCTCACTTCCTTTGGCAGGAGCTCACTGAGAAGGACCCCTGAAGATGAACTTAGGGACCGGGCAGGTACATATGGGAGGAGGTGTTCCTTCAGAACCCCTGGATCCAAGCTGTTTAGGGCTTTGCATGTCAATACTAATTAATGTGTAAAGGAACTGAGCTTTTGGTCACAGGGGTTGAGGGGATTTTGAGGTCCAAAGAACATAACTTCCCTTCTTTTTTTAAAGTTGGCCAACATCTGAGCAGGGCCAGTCAATGTTTTCACCATAAAGGTCATAATCCTGCCCGAACCCCATTGAAACAACAGGCTGTCTAGAGGAGAACTATCCAGGCCTAAGATATTTTGCTGCCTGAGGTGGAGGACAAGATGGCGGCCCCACCGCCCATTTGAATAGTAGTTGGATCTTACCTCAATGCTGCTGTCTGTACTTCCCCCGAGGGCAGCAAGGTAGCTTAGCAAGTGTGATACACATGCAGTTCTGTCCTCCATTACCTTGCCACCCATCTCAGAAACTGTCGCATGAGGCTGCTGCCGCACTCTGCCTAATGGTAGACCGGCCCTGGGGCCACATATGGTGCAGCCTCCTTCCATCATGGGGAAGAACTTCTGAGACAGCTGGCCTTGATTTTGTGCCATCCAGTTGTGTTTGATGACAACAGCCCTGCCTTGATAGCAGCAGACTGTGGCCTGGTTCGGATGACACAATAATCAATGGGGTGGGGGGAACAACCGTCAGTTATGTTGCTTATTGTGCCATGTGGAGGGCAACACACAACACACAACTGACGGTACACTATTTGGGGCACTTAAACAACGGAGAAAAACAAGGGGCTGCTCAGTTGTTTATCCCGAACTCCGTTGTTTAAAGTGTCGTGTGGAAGGAACCACCCTCTCTCCATGTATTATTCCGTTTGGTCATAGAGTTCGCCGGCCGGAGCAGCCGAAAACCCCTGGCTGCTCCGATACAGCCGGCAGAACTTACGGTGAATGATGGGATATGGCCAAGGACTGAGGGAAGGGGGAGGGAGGAGACGCAGCAGCCCAGAAGGATGCCGGGACTTTCAGCTGCGTGATGGGGGGGAGGGGCAACATGTTGTGTGGTGGGTGCCATGCCGCCACCACCACCAAAATAACGCGCAGTCAGTATGCTAATTCCCCCTCCGTTGCCTAAAGTGTTGTCCAAATTCACCTTTTGAGTGCAGGGTTACCCAAGAAGCGAGGCAACCAAGCCTCTAACGTTCAAGCCTGCAGGTTTCAGTCCAATGGGGTTCAGGCTAGGCAGGAGTGGTCAAGATGGCAGGCGAAGGTCAAAGCACAGGCAGGCAGGCAGGCAGATAAGTCGCGTCAGGCGAAGGCAAGAGTGGCCTAGACAGCAGGCAGAGGTCAGTACGCAGGTAGCCGGTCAGATACATTATGCAGTCCAGAAGCAAGAAGGAGTCCAATGGAGCATCAATCACAGAGCCAGGTCCGGAAGGCAAAGTAGAAGGCGCAGGAGCTGGAAGGAGGATGTTGTTTCCAACACCAGCTAAGTAGACACTGGCTGCGTTCGGGCGACATATTAGGCAACGGAGGTGGGGGGAGGGGAAGAGGCAACTGACCGCTCTTCCCACGACATGTTGCCCCTCCCCCATCGTGCGGCTAAAACTCCTGGCATCCTTCTGGGCTGCTGGTGCTCCTCCTTCCCTCCTCCCTGAGTCCTCCTGACCCTATCCCATCATGCACTGGAAGTTCTGCTGGCTGTATAGGAGCGGCTGGGGTGCTTTCGGCTGCTCCTGCCGGAGAACTCTATGACCTGCGGGAATAGTGCACTCGACGGGGGAGATTACACAACGGAGTCTGTCGCATGACATCTTAATCGATGGGTCTCAAGATAAGCAACGGAGTAGCCTGTTGTTTTTCCCTGTTGTTTAAATTGGCAAAACAACATACTGTGAGTTGTGTGTCCCCGCCCCCACATAACACAATAATCAACACAACGGACGGTTGATTCCCCCCCCCCCCCCAGTTGATTATCGTGTCGTCCGAACCAGGTTACTGAAGGCTTTTAACACCAAAGCCTGCTGCCCCGGCCAGGGCTCAGCTGAGCTGTAGGACCTTAGAGATCCCTGGTCAGAGCTCTACTCACGAGGAGTCACTTTCTTTTGAGGAGTCCTTCGCAAGCAAGCGCTCCTTCCCACAGGAGCCCTACTGGTCTGTCATCTGGGGGCCAGGGGGCTACTCAGCCTATGCCTCAGAGGCATAGTCCCCTCCAACTGACAGAGGTGGACCTGCAGCCTTCTCCCCCTAGGATCCAGGCCTCTCTGGGGACAGTGACTGCTCAGAGTTGCCCTCAGTATCTGGGAGTTCCAGCTCGTCCCCTGAGGAGGTTTCCTCCAGTGGCAGCATGACGACAACAACCCTCACCCTCCTCAGCCAGCACGGCCAATGACCATGCAGATGTGGATGATGGGAGTTGGCAAATACATCTAGAGGGGAAGCCCGTTCGAAGGCACACAGACAACATGCACACAGAATGCACACCTCCTGGAGTGGCTGTTCAAAGCATCTAGATAAGTTAACCCAGGGCCATTTTGAAGGTGCCTCCTCTGCGACCCCATGGGCAGCGCTTGTTTTTTTAAAAAAGGGCACAAATCCTGCTACTGGAGGCAGTAGCTGAGCCCTCCCAAACCTCCATACGTGTTGGACCACAAATCCCATAATTCCCAACTCTCAATGGCCATGCTGGTTAGGAATTACGGGAGTCACCATTCAACGCTTCTGGAGGGCACTAAGTTGGGGAAGGCTGATCTACAAGAACAAGGGAAGTCAGGGTGGGAAGGACAGCGAAGGGGAAATGAAAAATGTTAAGGAGGTGGGACCAAACTGCTCATGGGCCCGACTCACAACTGGACTGAGCCCACTTGAAGCAGCCTCCCTAACCTGGTGCCCTCTTGTCATGAGAGCTGAAGTGCAACATGTCCGGAGCGCGTCACGTTGGCGAAGGTTGCCGTAGCCTCTCTTTGCCTTCTAGGTAATCCAGCTCTGGGTACCAAAACATGGGGTCCCTTGCTTTTATTTTTGTCCTTGCTGTCTCCGTAGAGCATCTAGATGTAAAGGTGGAGAGATACTTGTATATTTAAGAGTTGTGTAGATGCTGGATCTTGGGGGCAGCTTTTCTCACCCAAGCACAGCAAGCCACAGCTGCCAAAATTTCCTTTTCCGTGAGAAGGGTGCGCCATGTTCTCTCCTTGGCATTTTTCTCACCGTGTCGTGACTTCCCGTTGTGGCCATCACAAGCCAGTACCAAGATGGGAGATGGAGTCTAGCACCTTTGCTTCACTCACGTGGCAGCAGGATCCGCAGCAGCTCCTCCACATTTACTCAGCTGCTACATTGAGCCAGGACTGGAGATGAAAAGGCATTGCTATAAATCAGGCAGTAGAAGCCGGCTTGCCTTTCTTGCAGGGAGCATCCATCTTTGCTGGCGCAGCTCTGGGAGTGCAGCGGGAGAAGCCAGGAGACTGAGGCCCGTCTGAGTTTTCCCAGGAACAGCCCCCCAAAGGGCCATGGCTCACTGTTGTTAATCACCTGTGCGTATAAGCTAGCTGCCACGTGGGACGGGTGGATATTGATTTTATTGACGTACGCACTACCAGGCTGCGCCTGATTAACTCCTGTCCTGGCGACTCCATAAAATATCTCCTGCATGTCCATTAGTTATTGCTACATGAGTCAAAATTTATAGAGATCATAGTGTCAAAATTCCCCCTTTTGTTTTATAACATTAAGGCTGTGTGTGTGTGTGCAAAATCTTCTATTAAAAGTGAATCAAGTTGACACACATCTGCCCATTATTTCCCCTCTTTCCCTACGACTCATCTACAACTTCAGCTCCATCTCGCCTAGGGCTGGCCCAAGTCATTTTGCTGCCCCACCCTCCCAAGTCATGGTGCATAGCACCCAAAGTTAGCTGAATTATTTTGGTACATGTGGCAAAAAAATAAATTTAAAAAATGCCATAAGCACCTCTCTCCCTTGCAGCAGTAGAAAATACGATAGCAACAAGGCAAAGAACTAACCATTTGTTGCCCTTTTACGACACCCCAAATTTGCTGCCTGAGGTGACTGCCTCACTCCGCTTCATGGTAGGGCTGGTCCTGATCTCACCCCCCCCCCCCCAACATTTCAATCATGGAAATAAGGACATTTCCCCATAGAAACATCCTAATTCTCTTGTTAGTGGCCATTGCACAAGTCCTGTGTGTGTGTGTGTGTGTGTGTGTGTGCGAACCAAGAAGAATGACAAGTCTACTGGGTCACACCAGCAACATCCTTACACACAAACATGGAGGCAAGGCAAAAGAGAGACAGTGGCTCAATTCGGACGACACAATAAGCAACTGGGGGGGGGGGAAACAATCGTCAGTTGTGTTGCTTATTGTGTTGTGTGGAGGGTAACACGCCGCTCACAAACTACTGACGGTATGCTATTCCACCCAAATAAGCAACTGAGAGAAACAACTGGCTTGCAAGTTGTTTAGCTCGAAGCCAGTTGTTTAAAGTGTTGTGTGGAGGGGTGAGTGTGTTAATGGCGTGCAGTGAGTGGGTTAAAACACAAGCCCATAGAGGCAGGGTGACAAGAGCGACCAAAGCTGCGGCTGCCACTCTGCTACAACTGGTGCAACTTGCAGAGGCTGCTGGGATAGAACTGGGAGGACTAAGGGAGGAGGGAGAGTGGGGAGAGGGGCGGGGGCTGTGTCAGTCAAATGCCGGGTTGAATGTTAGTCCACTCAACGCCAGCCCTAACCACCCACAGTTGTGTAGGAATGTGTTGTGTGGGGAGTACCCACAAAATAACCAACTGTGAGTTGGCTACTCAACCCACCATTGACTAATGTGTTGTCTGAATGCAGCCAGTGAGTATAAGGGAAGCCATGCTGGATCAGACTAAAGATCTACTGCAGCTTCTTGGTTCCCATACTGCCCAAAAATGCTTCCGGGAAGCCCACAAGCATGACACGGAGGGCATTGCGCTGTCTTGCTGTTGTTCACCCCATCTCTGAGAATCTGGTAGTCAGTGCGATTTTGCCTCTGAAACCTAGAGATTAGGTAGAACCAGCTTCTTTAAGCTATCCAAGGTGCTGAGCCCCACCCGCAAAATAGTTTTAGTAGAGTAGTTTCACTGCCCTTCCCTAATTGGAGCCACCAGCCATCACTGCATTCAGCCATCATGATCGGTAGCCATTGACAGACTTCACTGTAGCTAATTGCTCTGGGACTGTTTTGCTTAGGAAAAAATGGGGAGACCTGATAGAGGTGTACAAAATTATGCATAGTGTGGAGAATGTGGATAGGGAGACATTTTTCTCTCTCTGCCATAATACTGGAAGCTGGGGTCGTCCCAGGAAGCTGAATGGTGGGAGATTCAAGGCAGATAAAAGGAAGGACTTCTTTACAGAGCGCCCTAGTTAAACTGAGGAATTCACTTCCACAAGATGGAGGGATGGCCACCAATTTAGATTGCTTAAGAGGGGGATTGGACAATTTAATGGAGGATAAAGACATTTTGTTTTTACAAGTGAGCCTCCCCATTGACTAAAGCCTAAAAATGTGTTCCCCACCCCAAATCTGCATTTTGAAAGTGCAAATGCTTTCTAATGAATACATTTTGCAAACACAATCGCAGGCCTGGAAATAGGCAAGCGTCGCTTGAAAAATATGCTCACGTACATTCCCATTGGGAGGTGCAAAGGGCCCCCAGTTCTGATGTTTAATGAACTGAACTGAACTGAACTTCTCATACTTAGTCCTAATAATGAAGACTACGACATTATGGCAAAGGGTTTATGGAAAAGGTGAGCTTTGAGGACAGCTTGAGGAGGGGGGTGGAGAAGATGGTTAGGGATGCGGTTCTAAGCATAAGGAGGATTTTAACGATAATGATAAATTAGCATTTTACGGCACCTGCCAGTATTCGAGGCTCTTCACTTTATCTCCGTAATCTTTACAACATCCCTATATTACAACAGCCTTATAAGTTAGGGCAATATTCTTCCCACCTTTTGTGTATGTGTGTGTGTGAGTGAGAGAGAGAGAGAGAGAGAGAGAGATGAGACCAAGGCAGGATCTACACTACTGCTTTAAAATGGGTTATAACAGTAGTGACAACGGTTGGGGCCCAGGACACACTCCATATGCAATTTTCAAAATGTTTTCAAAGTGTCGTATCCTGCTAGGTGTACAGGCCCAAGAGAGTGACTTGCGTAAAGGTGAAGCAAGACCTAAACCTCAGATTTCCCAGTTTCCACTCTTAGCTACTAAACCATTTATATTTCATACCACCATCATTTCCTTATCTTTATGTTTTCCAGTTATCCTTTTCAAGGAAGACTGCACACAGCTTTGCGCTCCACAATAGCAGTTCAAATTCTGCTCATAACATGCATTTCTCTCTCTCTCTCTCTCTCTCTCTCTCTCTCTCTCTCTCTCTCTCTCGTGTTTGTGTGTGGGGGGTGGGTGGGGGTAGGGGGGTGGGTGAGGGAATGGTTGGGGTATATTCTCCTTGTCATCTACGATTTACCCAAACAGTTTGCTAAATGGCTTTAGATGGAGACACTTTCGAAAATGTTCCAGGCAGCGCTGGCAGCTGAGATTGGGTCACCTCCTGCTTCTTTGTTTTCAGAACTGGCAGCAATATTATGAACCCACCCACACCTTGGGGTCTGGAGTTTGCAACCATTCCCTCCCTCCCCTCTTCATGGTGCTTTTTACTACAACCCAGCATTTAAGAAACTGGGGCACCTATCAAAATGCCAGGAGTGTTCAGAGATTATTCTGTCCTCCGTGACAGGGAGCAAGGGAAGTGGGTTATGAACAGGCAGGCTGCCAGGCCTCTCTGTCATAGCAGCTGACAGGCCTAGTTTCTGACCCTCTGTTTAGACTGACTCCTAGAAGGTTTCTCTTCACGCTCGGCTCCGGCTGCCTGCGATGATGTCTCTCACCATGGTTCCCTGAAATGCCAAGTCCTGGGAACCCTTTATCTGAATAATTCTTACTGGGGTTCTTGAGACACCATGGAAATGAACGGTTGCCCACTGTCCCCCTACCCACCTTGGGCCTGCTCAGACAACACACTAAGCCATGGTTAGGCAGCAAATGGTTGGTGATCGCGTTTAAACCATAGTTACGTAGCCACCGTGCCTAGGAATGGTTCACACGACACGCTAAGTCATCATGTTTAGCTCAAAATAAACCACTGTAGCTTGACGTATCATCTGAACAGGGTCATTGTCAACACTCTTGTGCTTCTGAAAGGTCTATAACAGGAGGAAATTCAACAGGTGAAGCATTTCCCATCACTCCGCTGAAAGTGTGGCTATTAAGCAGTTACTAAAAATAGAGGAGCTCTGCTAGAAAAAAAGTTGGCATGTTCTAAAAAGGCACACAATTTAAACCATAATTCAAGCTTTTCCTTGCAGATATCATACCAAAGCAGTCTCACACATACAGAGCTTATGACCTACATACCCATCACCCGCATTATTTTCTGTCTCCAATACCTAACAAATTGAGGCAGAGCTAGCCAAGGAGCAGGGCCAGTGTCAAGGGTGTGCATGGTTGGGCACCGGCCAAGGGCCCACACCCCAGCAGGGTCCCACGGTGTCTCTGGAGCCAGCGTGGTGTAGTGGTTAGACTGTTGGACTGGGAGTCGGGAGATCCGGGTCCCCACTTGGCTATGGAAGTTCATTGGGTGACTTTGGGCCAGTCCCAGACATTCAGCCCAACCTGCCTTACAGGGTCGTTGTTGTGAGGATGAAATGGAGAGGAGGATTATGTACGCTGCCTTGGGTTTCTTGGAAGAAAGAAGGTGGGACATAAATGCAACAAATAAATAATAAATAAATAAATCTCTTGAAGCTGATTGATTGGAGATTCAGGACAGATGAAAGGAAGGACTTCATCACACAGTGCATAGTTAAACTATGGAATTCCCTACCACAAGATGGAGTGATGGCCACCAGTTTGGATGGCTTCAAAAGGGGGTTGGATACATACCCGGAGGAGAAGGCGATCAATGGCTACTAGACCCGATGGCTACATGCTACCTCTAGAGTCAGAGGCACAAAGCCTATATGCATCAGTTGCTGGGGAACGTGGGCAGGAGGGGGCTGTTGTACTCATGTCCTGCTGGTGGATTCCTGGCCGACAGCAGGTTGGCCACTGTGTGAACAGAGTGCTGGGCTAAATAGACCTTTGATCTGATCTAGCAGGGCTCTTCTTGGGTTCTTAGGCTCCTCCTCGTCACCATTGCAACCTGGTTCTGCACCAGCCTCTCACTCTGAGCTACACACTGGCAGTGGTGAGGAGGAGGAGGAGGAGGAGGAGGAGCAGCAGCAGCAGCAGCAGCAGCAGCAGCAGCAGCAGCAGCAGCAGCAGATGCCACGGCCTCCTTGCCCCTTGTCTCTCTTCCTCTCAAACAAGCCAGTGGTAGCAACGATGACAAAAAGGAGGAGTAAGAGCAGCTGGTGACAATAGTGGTGAATTGGTGGACTCACCAAGAGAGGAGCCCCATGGAGGGGGCCTCGCCCAGCAGCCCTCAAAACTCTGGAGCAGGCACTGGCTCTTTTTAAAATTTATTTATTTGTTTTTCCTCTAAGGAAACCAAGGCGACATACATAATCTTCCTCCCCTCCATTTCCTCCTCACAACAACCACCTTTTGAGGTAGGTTGGGCTGAGAGTCTGTGACTGGCCTAAAGTCGCCCAGCGAGCTTCCATGGCTGAGTGGGGACTAGAACCCGGATCTCCCGACTCCTAGTCCAACACTCTAGCCACTATACCATGCTGACTTTGAACGCTCTGGTCAGCAATTCGGTTTCCTGGGGAGGTGTTAGAAGGGCAGAGGGACAGATTCCAACTCACCATTCAAACCAAAAAGGAATTGTTAACTAGCCCTACAGCCACATTCTCCCAGCATTTTAACAGCTAAATTAACCCAATTTTAACTCTTGCTGTTTTAAATTTGTATTTTAACCTGTATTTCATCTCTGCTGCTTGGTTTTTATCCTGGTTGTGTTTTCGATATTGTAAGTTATTTTGTGTTTTTAGATTGTTGTTTGTTTTATATTTCCTAAAATGATTTCGTGGTTTTAATGTTTGTGAACCGCCCAGAAAGCTTCGGCTATAGGGCGGTATAAAAATGCAATAAACAAACACACAAACAAACGAATAAATAGGCTTACATCTTACAATGAAGAAGACAGGTTCTTAGGGGGACCTATTGTGCTCACGTCCCTCTTGGGGGCTTCCATGAGGCATCCAGCTGGCCAATGAAGGAACAGAATGCTGGAATAACTAGAGCTGTGGTCTAATCAGGCACATCTCTTCTTATGGGGCTGGGAGTTATGGCAGTTGCAGTCCAACGCATCTGGAGAGCACCAGGTTGGGAAGGTCTGCCTTAAAAAGTTAAGAAGTTCCTCTTTTGTGGAAGACACACAAAGGGTTATTCTTAAGCTGACCAGATGAAAAGGAGGACAGGGCTCATGTAACTTTAACAGGTGTAGAGAAAAGGGAATTTCAGCCGCATTATTTGTATGCAATTCGTATGCAATTCGTACTCGGCGAAATTCCCTCTTCATTACAACAGTTAAAGCTGCAGGGGCCCTGCCCTCTTGTGTACCTGGTCACTCTAGTATAGTGCCTGCAACTTTAACTGTTGTGATGAAGAGGGAATTTCACCAGGTACTAATTGCATACAAATGACGCTATGCAGCAAAGGTCTCAGGGGATGAGCAACTAGCAGGGCTCTCCGGAGCAGCCACCTACCTTCTGGCCCGTCCTAAGGATCCTCTCAGGGCAACCCAGAGGATGGGCTGCACTGGTTGGGAAAAGTGGCAAGTGCAGCTCTACCAGTCCCAAATACCTACTCTGAGTTGGCCCTTCCTCAGAGCCTGGCATTGCGGGTGTCCCAAGAGGCCGCCTGTGAATCAGGCTTGAAATTCACACGTCAACATATCCAACCTATTGCAATTACCCATCTCCTTCCATTCACTTTAGCTCAAAAGCCTCAAGCACCCAAGTTCTACTGTTTGGGGATGGATACTGTGTAGACTGACCATATGAAAAGGAGGACAGGGCTCCTGTAACTTTAACAGTTGTAGAGAAAAGGGAATTTCAGCCGGTGCCATTTGTATACAATTAGTTCCTGGTGAAATTCCCTCTTCATCACAACAGTTAAAGTTGCAGGGGCCCTGCCTTCTTTTGTATATGGTCACTTTAGTATAGTGCCTGCACCTTTAACTGTTGTGACGAAGAGGGAATTTCACTAGGAACTAATTGCATACAAATGGCACCGGCTGAAATTCCCTTTTCTCTACAGCTGTTAAAGTTACAGGAGCCCTGTCCTCCTTTTCATATGGCCAGCCTAATACTGTGTGAGCTTTTTACTACTGTTTACTGGAACAAGCTTGATTTCCATCCCCAGGGGTTTACCCAGTACATTCAGATGGATGGGGCGAGCTGATAAGAAAGCAATTTGGCACCTTCAATTGAAGGATTTATTTCCCCCCTAGGAATACATATTGTACGAGAGAGTGTCATTGCGACGCCAGTGGACAATTAGCATATTTAACAGCCCTCTTGAACACTGGTGTCGAATAAGCAGGAGAACACATAGGAGCGGGATACAATGATGTCAAGACAGATTTTGCCTCTGACAAGCAATTCCCATGGAGAAGGAAGATTTGCATACAGCTCCTTTCTTGGAGCTCAGCTTAATTTATGGATCACAAGCAAGTCTCAAGACATTGATCAGTGTCAAGAACAACCAGGACAGAAGGTCTCAGGAAAGAGATTTGTGTGAATACTCTCTCTCTCTCTCTCTCTCTCTCTCTCTCTCTCTCTCTCTCTCTCTCACACACACACACACACACACACACACACACACACACACACACCTTTTATAAGGTTTTCCCATAACAATAATGTAATATGTTCCTTATGGTACCTACTATCTATGTAGGTCCCAGCATGCTCGTGGCCAGACAAAACATGCGCTCAACCACTAAGGAATGGTCGTCCCCCCACAAGCCAAGGGCCCTCCCTCCTCTGCATTTTTATTTTTGAAGTTCACAACTGCAAAGACCTTATTATACATTGAAGGAGAGTCGGGGAAGGGCCGTAGCTCAGTGGCAGAACCCCTTGCTTTGCGTGCAGAAAGTCCCAGGTTCAATTCCAGGCATCAAACAAAGGTGGGCAACTTGTGGCCCTCTAGATGTTGTTGGACTGCAACTCCCATCGTCCCTGATCACTGGCTATGCAGTCTGACAACATCAAAGGGACACATATCACCCATCCCTGAGCTAAAAGGATTAGGTAGCAGGTGATGGGAAGTCCCTTCTTCACCTGGGAACCTGGAGAGTTGCTGCTGGTCAATGGAGATGAGGCCGGGCTAGATGGAACAATGGTCCGTGACCAAAAGATCCAGGGGTGGGCAGAAAGATCAGCATCAAGAGTCGGCGTGGTTGGGCACCTGACGAGAGTCTAACTCCTGGAAGGTCCCCCCTGACAAGAGCCCCCTGCTGTTGCTCCTTCATGGCAACCTGCTTGTTCACCTGCCGCTTGCTCTGGCCCAGGCAACGGTGGTGGTGAGAAGGAGGAGCAGGAGATGCCACAGCCTACTTGCTCTCTGCCTGTCAAGCAGCCAAGTGGTAGCAATAAGGAGGAAGAGGATGAGGAGGAAGAGCAGCTGGTGATGGTGCTGAGAAGGTAGACTCACTGAGGGAGGGGCATGGAAGATGTCTTGTCCAAAGGCCTTCAAAAGCTGGAACCAGCACTGGGCAGAAGGTGGATCTCCAGATGTTTTGATTTCAGCTCCCAGAAGCCCCTGCTAGCATGGCTAATAGTTGGGAGTTTGAAGTCCAAAACATCTAGAGATCTATTTTCTGCCCACCCCTGGGTTATGTTATTCAAGCTAAGGCAATCTATGCTTATTTGATTTGCATAGTTTATACAGATCACAGAATCCTGTGTTTCTGGAGGCAGAATGTTTTACTTCTTGCTTTGTCTTTAAACACACACACACACACACACACACACACACACACACACACCACTGCTCAGCTGCAAACTCAATAGAATCAATTGGGGACTGTTGTCACTGTTGCAAGAGGTCTGTGTAGGCTGACCATATGAAAAGGAGGACAGGGCTCCTGTAACTTTAACAGTTGTAGAGAAAAGGGAATTTCAGCCAGTGTCATTTGTATGCAGTTAGTGCCTGGTGAAATTCCCTCTTCATCACAACAGTTAAAGTTGCAGGGGCCCTGCCTTCTTTTCTATATGGTCACTCTAGTATAGTGCCTGCAACTTTAACTGTTGTGATGAAGAAGGAATTTCACCAGGAACTAATTGCATACAAATGACACTGGCTGAAATTCCCTTTTCTCTACAACTGTTAAAGTTACAGGAGCCCTGTCCTCCTTTTCATATGGTCAGACTAGGTCTGTGTAACATTCTGGATCTGGAACTGGCTGATGAAGAGCCCAAAGCATGCAATGAAGCGATTCGGGTTCCAGGACTGTGGGTGGCAGTAAGAGAAACAGCTTGTCCTGTCCAGGAACGCAGTCAAGAATGAAGAGGGTGGATCTGTGCAACAGCAACAGATACAAAACATCCATATGATGTTTCCCTTGTACAGAGGAGATGAAGTTTGACTGGAGCCGCCAGCTGAAGCCTCGCCTGTGAGTTCAGCCAGCTCCATGCCCAAGGGTATGAGAACACAAGGCCCACTACCCTGGGAGGTATTTGCCTCCTGGTCCAGCAGGGATACAGTTAAAGTTCCAAGCTCAATTGGTCACATTTCAGGATGTAACTACAGCCCAGCTGTCCTGGTGATGTGAAGCTATTTCATGAGAGAAAAGCAACACACAAGGCATTGCCAAAACATCTGGCCCTTGGAGCCCATGGCTAATTTTCTACATTTGCTGAAACAACTAGAGGATCAGACTCTGCAGATGGAAGCAACATAGGAGACTCAAGTCTTTCTGTAGGGCTTTGGCAGGGTGCAAAGTGTAGATTGGATGCGTCCCATAAGAACAATACAGATGGTGGCGTTGGCCCTTATGGACATATATGCCAAGTTGAGGAGTACAGGCTGTCCTACAAAACAGGTTGCAGAGCTGGCTGAGATCCAGCACTCTTCAAAATTCCTCAAGGGGGTGTTGGCGGAATAAGTTTGGAAGGGAACAAACAGGAAGCGTTTGTGAAAATACAACTGCGAAGCCACTTCAGTCGCTACGGTGTTGAGACCTGCTCTGGTTTAACAGAAGAACTCCAGTCATAGGCTAACAGATGGAACATGCAGATGAAGTTGTGCAAAAAACTTCCAGAAGATTACTCTGGAGGGAAATAAAATACATGTTCTTGATATTTCAAGGTTGGAAACTAAACCCTATCCTGTCCCTAAATACAGCTCAGATTCTAATCAATTTTCAGGATTTCACTCTCTGAGAGAGGTTGTCCAGAGCTTTATGGTGCAATGTCGACCCAGCTATATTTTTTCCCCTTCAGCTGCGCCTGGATTTTTCTGAATATGACATTTTTTTTTCCAAATTGGAGATTTTGGAGATTTAGTGGATCTTTCTTTTTCATATACCAAAATGACCTTCACTACTGACCAGTAATTAACACTGTAAGCAGAATCCCCCATTATAACTTAAAAGCAGACATCAAGCGTTAACCAGATCCCACATTAATTAAAGGTGGAGAAACCAATCTCATTTCAGCATTTCCCATTTCGAGTCAATTGTAAGTTTTCATTCTGCATTTAGAATGACACTGTCAGTTTGTTCCAACGCTACCCAGGTCTCACAACAGTGACATTGAGACACATTCATTTTCCTTCCCTACCCAACTCCTAACTTTCACTCAGCCTCCCCTGATCCCTGCATGCAGCCACGTACATCACCATGCAACCATCCTAACTGCCTTCACTAACCCTGTGCTACAATAGGGTTAGCGGCCCTATTGTGGTGCTAACCCTTAGCGGAGGTGAACATTTTGGCAGGCAAGGCACACGGTGGAGTTTGTCATCAGCTTCAAAATGGACGCCAGCAGCAGCCTGGTAATGGCTGCTTTGTGGCCGCTTGTGCCCCAAGGGACGATGGGATGCGAAATGAACCAGTCAGAGGACTGAGGAGAACAGCTGAGAAATATGTGGCTAGAGTGTGGTTATGGAAATTGCAAACTGAGCCATAGTTACGCTGTCCTGTGCAACAGCACGCTGCATGGTTAGTAGTAACTGCAGAGTGACATGGTTACACTAACCACATTCCCTGAAATGTTGTCTGAACAGGTCTGTTTAGTGATTCTCCTCCTATAAAATAGGTAAACGTTTCGTGGAATGCGTTCTAAATGCTCAAGTCCATAATAATATGAATTGTTGTGGTGTGGAGTGGTGTTAGGGTGATCTGTGGTGGCTTGATAACATGGTATTGCGCGGTGGAAATTGCATGCAGTAATGCCACACCGATAAACAGAGCCCCAAAGTCAGAGCATTTTATGCACGATGCCCCCTCCCCCCGAGCTGCCATTTTGTGACTAGTTCCACCCCCAGGCTTCCCACTGCTTCCTGATAGGGTTTTGAACAAATCCGGATCCCAAATCCACTGGGGTGATCCGGACCGCCCAGATCCGGATCTGAACTGGATCGGGGGAGGTCCAGATCGTTCCAGAGCCCATTGGACTTCCAGGTCCCTGGGTGCCTGGTTCTCAGTAGAGTGGAAGCAGTGGTGGCCAGCAGCAGACGACAAGGCAGCAGGTAAGCAGGGAGAGTGGGGACTTGCAAGTCTATGGGGAAAAGGAGGGTTTCCGGATCTCGATCTGGAGACCCGGATCTGGACCTGGGGAGATCTGATCCGGTCTGTATCAGGTCTGATCCGAATCGTCCTAGTTCCTGACTCTGTCCTTGAGCCACCAGAAGCCCGCTCACTCCAGACTGACAGGACTCTGGCCAGTGGCAGCTCCACTTTCAGCTCAGCATACGACGCTCTGTGAATTTAAGGATGCTCAAAACCACAGGCTGATAAACACAGATTCTGAGCTTCAAACAAAAGATGTAAAGTTGACATGAATGTGTATGATTTATTCTCATTTCCCCCCATAAGATTCTAGGGAAAAAAGGCACACAAAAGGGAAGCAACAGGAATATCATCTATTGTCAGAATTCAGGGACTCTCAAGTTAAAGTTGTTTTTTTAAAAAAAATAAATTACAAGAATTCCAAATTCATTACAGATTGTTTTTTTAAAAAATAAAAACCCCACAATAATCCGACTCCGTACAAAGGCAGGACAAGCTTTCAAGTATGAATAGCATGGCTCCAGCCTCCACGAAACCAGGAAGGGAACTCTCTTTTTCATAGACTAGATTGGGGCGCTGTGTGTATGTGTGTGTGTGTGTTTGTCTTGGAAGAGGTGGGAAAAGAGGACAGGAGAGCACTTGGGAGTTTCAATGTCATATTTGGACGCCAATGTTGATTTCAGAGAGGTGAAGATGTTGTGCAGCTGTCCCCAATCTGGGGCCCTCCAGGTATATTGGACTACAACCCCCACCACCCACACAGTGGCTGGGGATGATGGGATTTGTAGGCCGCCATCACTGGAAAGTGCCACAGTGGGGAAGGCTGATGTAGTGAGTGCTGGATCAAAGCACTGTCAAGAGGGAAACAGTCTAGTTCTAACTCAGGATTATAAAGGGAGGATGATTGGTGGGGCAGGGGGAACAGGAGGATGCTTTCTTATAGCTTGGAGAAGAACCCCACAACTTCTTTGAAGTGGGAATAATAACAGGAAAGAGAACCGGGCAGGCCGGGGGGGAATACAGACCAGTCAGCCAGGTTGTTCCTATGAAGGAAAAAAGGAAAAAACAAAATCCTGAAGATGAAAAGCTTGAGATTTCCCCCGCATCATCTATTCCTCTACTGGACAACAAGCATGATAAGCAGATTCCCCATGGCTTGTTCTAAGGCACTCACAGAGTTCCTCTTTGGCACTGCCCAGGGGAGGGGTAAGATTTACTCGGCCAAAGCCACCACAGGGCAGCAGCAGCAGCAGCCGCCTCCTCTTGAGAAACGAACAACCGATGCCAACAGAGCAGTGCTGGGAGGCCAGAGCAGGACTGGCAGGAACGCTTGAGCTGGTCTTGTTCTTGGTTCCTGGCCTCCAAAGCAAAACGCTGTTGAGGATCAGCTGTGAACCGCTTGCTCTGACAACGCCGCTTCCTCCTCCCCAAAAGGGCGTGAGCCATTTCGATCTGCTACGTCTAAACGTTCACCATTCGCCAGTATTCTAGGTGTTCTGAACCATGAAAAGTCAATGCTACACCCCTTTCTTGCTCTGATGTGGTGAACTGAGGACCTTTGAGCTGGACCCCAAGTCCAAAGACTACACAAGTTCCACAAGGACTAAAGAGGGGGCCAGAGCAGACCCTAATGGTGGGGAAGATGCAGAAAAGAAAGTAGGACTGTTTCATGACAATGTCTTTCCAAAAGGCATCAACTTTACCGACAAAATCACTGTTTAATATAACCCCATATAAAACTGAAGCAGCAGCAATTTTTATTGAAGTACCTAAACTGAAATAAATTTTAGAACATAATTTAAAAAAAACAAAACCAGCAAAAGTAGCAAAATATATGATTTGTTTTTTATAGCAACTGATACCTACCAGCCACTAGTACCTTACTACCAAAGTGATATTATCTCTGGTAACCACCATTAAAAAAAAAAAAGGACATGTAAATATATAATTCATATTTATACATTTTGCAGCTATGTACACAAGATTTTTGTTTTGCTTTTATCTTCTGAGCACTGGTTTCATTTGGCCGCCTCCTTTTAAAGTTTGATGTCAGTGCTGCGAAGGTGTTTGATGTTGTTGTACCTGGTCATTTCCATGTTTGGTCAGCAAAGCACACGTTAAGGCTGCAATCCTATGCACACTTTCCTGAGAGTAAGGCCCATTGAAACTTCAGAGTGAGTATGCGTAGGATTGTGCTGTGAGAGCATTGGAATTAGGAAGCGGTTGCAGGTGTGGATTCCAGACAGGTACCATATACCGACAGGCACTCAAGCGTTAAGACATTCCGGATTGCAGCTGGATCCAGAGTGCCTTGGTGCTACAGGTTTTGCACCTCAGCTCTGCTGTTAGCTTACTGAGCTGTCAGGAGTTGGGTGGCTTGGATTTGCAAGTAAGAAAAAGAGAGTTGGAAAAGCCCCTCCTCTTCATAGGAATGTTATTCTTCTCAGAGTCCTTCTCAGAGAAGAGACAGCATGTTGCTGTCTAAGAACCAGCGTCTGGGTCTCCTTGTTTTGTTCAGGCACCGGCCAAAAGGGGAAAAAAATAGTTCAACTTTAATCCACGGGGAGTATTCAAGCAGAGATTTCCCTACAAACACCTCTTCCGGGGATGGAGGGTTTGCAAACTGGCAGCTTTGAGAAGAAGACAGCAGCGGTGGGGTTTGGTTATTCGGAATGGCGTCTCCGCAGTTCATGAATACAACAGTTAAGAGGTGACTTGGATGGCTGCCCCAACCGGCGCTCTGCCACCAGTCCAGCTGGAAGGGAAGTGCGCACACAGACGCGCACAGATTCACTCGTCAACACTCGCACGCCACGCTCGTATGCACAGAGGGGTTGCAAACGCCCCATGGAAGCCGCAGGCTCAGCGCCTCTTGAGTCCGCCGTTGGCAAGCTGCTGAGGGTGCTTGGGAAGGCAAGGCTCGTCGGGAAGGGGGTCGTGGGAAAACACAGAGTCCTCTCCTGAAGAGCAGGTGGAGCTGCGGGTATCTGGGAAACTGGGAGAATACTGGTCCAGTGGCATGGAGAGGTCCAGGTATTCCTAAAGGGAAGGGAAGAATCATGAGGTTGAGTGGAAGCTACCGGCTTCAGCCCAGGAATTGGAGCCACGTAGGAAGTGGTGTGAAGCCCCTAAAAGACAGATGTTAGCAAAAGGGTCCCAGAGGGAGGGAGGGAGAGGGAGGGAGGGAGGGAGGGAGGGAGAGAGACTGGAATAAATACTATGGAGAGAGAGTTAAGAACATAAGAAGTGCCATGCTGGGTCAGACCGAGGGTCCATCTAGTCCAGAACTCTGTTCACACAGTGGCTAACCAGCTGTCGACCAGAGACTAACAAAGGAGAACATGGTGCAACAGCACCCTCCCACCCATGTTCCCCAGCAACTAGTGTATGCAGGGTTACTGCCTCTGATACTGGAGGTAGCACATTGATAGCCTTCTCCTCCAGGAATTTATCCAACCCCCTTTAAAGCCATCCAAATTGGTGGCCATCACTACATCTTGTGGTAGTGAATTCCACAATTCATGCGCTGCGTGAAGAAGTACTTATTTTGATTTGTCCTGAATCTCCCACAAATTAACCTGAATTTCTCCAAGCCCAAAGAAAAGTAGGCCTATCTCAGCTTTCCCCAACCTGGTGCCCTCCAGGTGTGTTGGACTGCAACTCCTATTCAGCATGGCCATCTGGATGGCCCCCCGGTTGGGAACCAAAATGGGATATCTCCGTGTGAAACTGGGGCCTCCACTCCAAGGCAAGTGGGAACTGTGAACTCCAGGGCCCAAAGCCAGAAAGATGACACACTAGGTGCTTAAACCAGTGATTTTGAGCCCCGCTGCTCCGTGCAGGATTGGAGAACCTACCCTTGTCAGAAACAAGCATCCTATAAGATTCAAGTATGTTTTAATTATTGCAAGATTTTATTGTTTTAAATGGTTGTACACTGCATTGATGGCTTTTTGGCAGATAAGGCGGTATACAAACGTTGGAAATACATCCACACATAATTACCACTATATTTAGATTTGGGGGAATTTGGTCTTTGGTGTCTTACCTGATTAGAGGTCATGGCCACAATTCTATCTAGGTCTTCCACCAGCTGCTTAAATGTGGGCCTTTGGGAGGGAACAGCATGCCAGCAATCTCGCATCATCATGTACCTGAGAAGAGAGAACAATGAATGAGTTGCATGTCCCCAGGCAATAAGGCAGTTAGAACTCAGACAGACAGAGAGAGAGAGAGATCAAAAGTCACATCAGAAACATGAACAAGAACGAAATCTAACTACCATGACTAGATAGATAATCTATTGCTCAATAGTATAGATTGTAGCACTTCTAGGTGAAGGATTACATTGCTTCCATATTCCTTACAGCACTTCACACACCTCTGTTGCTGTACAGTGCAGATGAGAAGCCTCTTGAATGGAGCTGTTTCCATGAAATGAAAGAATACCAGATCCCATGGCGAGCATAATAAAATGAGGGTATTTCTAGCCCTTATTGTCACAAAGAAAGAACATGAGAACAAAGGTGCAACCATCAGAGAGAGTTTCTGCTGCGTCTTGGTCTACGGAGGGAAATTTTAAGTTCTGCATCAGCCCCCAATAACGTGTTCATATTGTTCCACAAGTCACTATTCCCAATGTCCTAGCTCTGCAGCCCACCTCTGCCTCTATCCTGGTGATGGTGGAGCTTGAAACCGGGTTCCTCAGATCCATAACCAACTCTTTGTTCATTGCCTCTGACATAGGGGATGCTTACTCTACTATGGAGTACGGTTGATTTATTTATTACAGTGACCTCCTGCCTTTCTTCTATACTTGGGGTCTCCCATTTAGGTAATGACCAGACCCAGACCTGTTTAGTGTCTGCATGGTGTTGTTCTGGTCCCTGGACTATTCTATTTTATCTTCAGACCTTGCCTGTGCCTAAAGTTCAACCAATTGGCTCCCGGGATACACAGGCTTGCATGCTTTGAAGTTTAAAATAAAAATAAACGAAGGCTTTTATCTAGTTTTTTAAAACTACTGAAAATTGACACCAACAATTTGTTAACTGTTGGTTATTTTAAGAAATAGGAATAAAAATGAGCAACAACCATAGCTGGTCGCAATTTCCTAAGGAGTTAAAGGTAAGCAGATTTTCTGCCATTAGCTTTTACATTAACTATTAAGGAGTAGATGTATGATAGCAATTTAATATAAAAGCTCTTGTTATACTGTCGGACGCTTCAGGTGGGCTTTCCGTGCCAACCCCGAACACCACTGTGCCCCCCCCCCCCATGTGTTTATTCAAGCCTGCCCTGATGCTAGCTGGTTGTTGCGCTTTGTGTGAGCCGTTTCGTAGCACTGAGCACAAATCCGTCTCATTAAAAGGGGGAGAATCCCTTAACAGGAAAGGATGGAGGTTCATTCAGTACAAAAGACAGAGTTAGTCCCAGATGAAGTAGCCTTAGCCTGGGTCAATTTGGGATACCCCACTGCTGAGAAAAACAAAAATAAAAAAGAATGAGAGACTTGGTTTATTATCACGCACAGCTTTCAGCGGGGCTGGGAAAATAGCCCTGAAATCCTGCCAGTCATCATCATACACATCTGCTAGTCAGCAGGGGTCCTGTTATGTCCTGCTTGATGGGGCTTTCGACGTTCTCTGTCTCTGTGTCTCTCTCTCTCTTTCTCTCTCTCAGAGTTGGCAGAGGAAAACATCTCAGGGGAACTCACGTAAAAACAGGCTGAGCTTGAAAAGGGCTCAGAGCAGCACCTGGACATTATTTTACTTATGTATTTATTTATTATTACATTTATATCCCACCTTTTTTCCTCCAAGGAACCCTCCTCCTCTCCATTTTATCCTCACAACAACAATCCTGTGAGGTAGGTTGGGCTGAGAGTCTGTGACTGGCCCTAAGTCACCCAGTGAGCTTCCATGGCTGAGTGGGGACTAGAACCTGGATCTCCCGACTCCCAGTCTGACACTCTAACCACTACACCACACTGGCTCTCCTTCTTTCCTTCACACACACACCCTTTATAATCTAAGGCTCTGCTTTCCATGCCCTAGCCATGGGAAGGTTGAACATCTGGAGAAGCAGGGCCTTCACAGCTGTAGCCCCAAGGCTGTGGAATGGTCTCCTAGAGGAGGGTTTTGTTAATTGACATCTCTCCTGGCCTTCAGGGGGGTGGGGAGGGATGGACAGACAAGGGAAGCTTGGCATTTGGGCTGGAGGGACTGGTTGTGTTTAGGGCTGATTTAGATATGAAATGTTATTATTTTTGCTGCTGCATTGAATTTATTGTAATAAAGTTTGTTTATTGTATTTTTTTTATTAGTATTTTTATTTAAAACATTTCTTGGCTGCCTTTCAGGGCAGAAGCCCTCACAAGTGGCTTACAACAATAAAATACATAAAAGCAGTTAAAATATTAAAAGCAATAAAACATAAGCACAATAAAATAGCAATTCAAAAATAAATAAAAGCCAACAATAAAACCAGCAAGAAAAATAATAGCAATAGCAGCCATAACAGTACCCATCACGAGAAGGCCACAGTAGAATAAAATGTTTTCAAGGTCTTTTTAAAAGCCTACAAGGATGGTGCATGGTGGACCTTTGAGGGGTGTTTGTTCCACAGGTGTGGGGCCACTGCAGAGAAGGCCCTCTCCCGTGCTATCGCCCACCTAATTGTTCTCACTGGTGCCCAAATGAGACGGGCCTCTCTTTCTGATCTTAAGGTGTGGGCAGGCTGATATGGGTGAAGGCGATCCTTCAAGTAGCATGAACTCAAACTGTTTAGAGCTTTAAAAGTCAAAACCAGCACTCTGCATTGGGCTCGGAAGCATGCTGGGTAGCCAGAGCCGCTGGTTATTTAAACAACCCAACTTGCTTTCGGTGTGAAGGAACGGCAGGATACAAATGTGTCAAGAAATAAACACTCTCTCAATCAATTCAATGCCGCATCCCCTCCATGGGTACGAAGCAGAGGCTACTACAGCATGTGGCTGAAGCAACGAGATAAGCCCCCTAGAATTATTATCGAGATTAGATGTAATCAACTCCAGGATTTCTATTCCCGCGGAGCTCGATACGGCCAAGCGTTCTGCTCAATTTGAAGCATCCGTAGCTTTTGAGCCGGCAAGGGCTTAAAAGCTGTAGGAGCAGCAAGTTTGCTTTCCACATCTACAGATTGCTGGCAGCCCACTGAGCTTCCAACCCTTGAGAAGCCGCTGAAAACAGGGGGCTGCCAACGCCCCGCCTCCCCTCCCTTACCAGATGCCCGTACAACTGCAGGTATCTGAAAGCCAGGTTGGCAGCCCGCCCGCCCTTCTCTCCCATGAAAGCCCGGCACTGGGCACTCACAGTTCATTGGTGCAATTGCTGGGCTTGTCCATGCGATGCCCCTCTTTCAGCAACTTGAAGAGCTCCTCCACTGGCACTCCCGGGTACGGCGATCCACCCAGGGTGAAGGTCTCCCACAGCAGAACGCCAAAGGACCACCTGGGCCAGGAACAAGCACACCGCAGGTCAGGACACAAGCAGTTCGCTCTCTCCCCTTCCCCAGCCCAGTAAAACACCCAGGGGGATCCCCCCCCCCAATGTCTATGTGGCAGGGAAGTCCGGCAGTGGTTCCAGAAGCCACATAGGGACAGACCTGGGCCCTGTTCCTCTGCCTGCCTCGTTTCCCCCTGGCCTGGGAGGGTTGGAAGCTGACTGACTCCAGCTACGAAGGCTGCTCCTGATGCCTTTGGGATGTGCAAATCAGCAGGATGGGCTCCCTGAAGCTCTCAGAGTTCCGTCTCTGAGCTCGTTCCAATTCAAGAACATCTCAGATTGAGAGCTTCGCCTTTGCCTTTCCGCATGAATATCTGTGCATAATTTTGGGTGTGTGTTTTCCAAACGTATGCATTAATCATGCGCATCTTTGGAATCAATCATGCGTATCTTCATGGGCATCTTCTCCCATTGATTAAAGGATGTCTGTGCACAGTTTGCAGAAGTATGCAGTTTTTCAAATGTACGGACGCTATCCAATGCACTGCAGACTGCCTTTGAGTCTGTGGCTAATAAATATCCAGTGTTACACACCTTCTACAAGGATTCGCTTTTGCGCCCAGTTAGTCGATTATGCGCATAATCGCTGAAGCGCATTTACGCCTAATCCCTCTGCACGAGAGGCGGCGAGAGGCGGCGAAGCGCATTAATGGATTTCCAAAGTGTGGTTTACAAGTAGTTAATGCGCATAAGCACATATTCACACAGTCAAAATGCGCTTTAACGGCCGGAGCAAAATAAAACTCGCGATTTAACGCGCATTCGATAATGCGCATAATCGGAGAGATAACGCGCCTCTACGCCCCATTTGCGCTCCACTGGTGTGGAGGTAAATTTTTTAAAGCGCCTTGAAAGAGCTTTAAACCTCTCTTGTAGAGGCAGCCACAGTCCGACGGAGAGTAAACCCATTGAAACGAATGGGGCTTAGGCTAGCCGTGACTAACTGAAGTCCCATTTGTTTCAATGGGTCTAGTCTACGTAGGACAAACGCTGGATATTAGCCTGTGTTAGTTTTGAAAGGTGCAAACTGGGTAAATCTTGGTCATATTTTTTTTAAGCAACAACGATTTAAAGCTACACTACACTTGATCTTAGCATAAAAGGCTGAGAAGCAATTTCAAGCTTTTTTCCCCCTCCAGCAGAACAGTTTTAATGTATGAATATTGAGAGTCTTTAGGGACTTCCAGAGTAGGGCTGGAAGTAAAAACACGCGCCGCAGGATACAAATCGAATCAATAAAATATTGCAATGCAAAAGACAGCAATGCAATAAAGGCTGCAAATCATTGGGGAGGAGATGTAGCTCAGTGCACACGCCCTGCATGTAGAAGGCCCCGGGTTCAATCTTGGCTTCCCCAGGTTGGGCTGGGAAAGAATCCTGCTTGAAACCCTGAAGAGCAGCTGCTAGTCGGTGTTGACAACACTGGGCTAAAATGGGCCAATAGCCTGGCTAGGCAGCTTCCTATGTCGGGCAAACACAGCAGTTGTTTAAATGGCTCCACTTGGTCGGTTACGAAAGAGAGCCCTGATAGATCAGGCCAAGAGTCCCTTGAGACCAGCAGCTGTTTTGAATTGTGGTCAGCCAGATGTTTCTGGGTAGGCTGACCATATGAAAAGGAGGACAGGGTGCATGTAACTTTAACAGTTGTAGAGCAATCAGCCAGTGTCGTTTGTATGCAATTAGTTCCTGGTGAAATTCCCTCTTCATCACAACAGTTAAAGTTGCAGGGGCCCTGCCTTCTTTTGTATATGGTCACTCTAGTATAGTGCCTGCACCTTTAACTGTTGTGATGAAGAGGGAATATCACCAGGAACTAATTGCATACAAATGACACTGGCTGAAATTCCCTTTTCTCTACAACTGTTAAAGTTACATGAGCCCTGTCCTCCTTTTCATATGGTCAGCCTATTTCTGGGAAGCTCACCCAGCACCCAATATTCAGTGGTAGACTTCTTGATTACCTGGTGTTTCCATCCAGCCCTCATAGCTGTTGATAGCCCTATCCCTTTGTGAATTGGTCTAATACTTCTTTTTAGAGAAATCCACATGTTTTCCGGTGGAGGTGAAATGAACGATACGCTCAACCAAGGGCTTAAAACTCTCCGAAGGAAGGAGGGAGGAGCTTGGACTGGCAGTAAAGTTGGAGCTGGCGGCTGGATTCAGACAAACAAGCCCCATTGCCAGATAATGCAGACTGAAAATGCTGTTCCTGCTCATAGTAATTAGCATTTCATTAAGCTAAGATGAATCACATCTGGTCTATTTCACCTTTGGGAATCATAGCCAACACAGCAGGCTTGGTTGGAGATGCCAGGAGGCTTTAGGGGCTGCTATCCGCACATAAATGAGCAATAGGGAAGAGGGCGGGTGGAGGTTAGGAGGATGTGGTTGAAATCAGACAAGCAGGACTTTAAGTAAAGATACACTCCAAGGGGGAGCAATAAACGTAATGAGACGTAAGTTAGTGGGGTTGCCAGAACAGCTGTAAATGCAGTGGCAATGAAAGCCCAGCATAGAAGAAAAAGTAGAATAAGTGATGGGAGGAAGGCAAAGCCAGCCCCCAAAGCCTCTACCCTCCCAAACTCCATACCCAGAGATCAACCCCTCTGAGGGTTCAGCAGATGGCCAGATGGAACACAGGGCCCATCGTTCGGCAGCAAAGCACAGGTTTGCTTGCGGAAGGTCCTAGCTTCAATTCCCTGGCCATCTCCACACTGAAAAAAGGATCAAGGCTGGGAAAGAACTTCGCTTGAGACCTCAGAGAGCCTCTGCCAGTCCTTTTAGACAGGACGAGCTCAGTGGGTTCATGACTGGCTCTGTTTAAGGCAGCTGTGTACGTTCATGTTGTAAGTAGCCTGAGACATACTTACACATCACTCTGATGGGTATAGATCCTGTCAAATAAAGCCTCGGGAGCCATCCACTTGACCGGCAAGCGACCCTAGAACGCAGGAAAGATCAGTGTATCAATCCAAAGCCAAGTGGAAGAGCGAGGCACAAAAGAGATGTGAATAAGGTGGAAGGCAAGACGAGAGAGTTCTGGGACGCTAGGATTTGTAGATGCTCTGAATTTAGCAGAGGGCTTCAGGTTTGTCCTCTGTTGTGAGTTCACCCCCATGTACCTATATTATAGTACACAGATTATACATAGGGGATCTGACTGATTGCCATTTGTTAGGTTAGGAAAGAAACTTTTCCCCAGGCCAAACTGGCTAGAGATCTTCCCCCTGACGCATGGGTGGGGAATCTTTTCGGCTCAGGGGCCAGATTGTCAGTCAGAAAAGCTCCTTGGGGGCTCATGCTAACGGTGGGTATGGCCAGAGCTCAGAGTGGGTATGGCTACCTCACTCTCATATATCACTCACATAAACACAGACACCCCATCCATACACTCACTCACATGCTTCCCAGCACCCTCTCCCCAGCTGATCCACGAATGTTAGCTGAGGAGGAAAGATATTACTCCCCTCCCTTTCTCAGCGCTGAGCAGGGAAAACTTCTTTTATCTCTAATGACCTGATTGGAGATAAGAGCTTTTCCTTGCTTGGGGAAGGGGAGCAAGGCTTGGGGAAGAAGCTTAAGCCTTGATGGAGAACCTGCGAAGGCCACAGGGTTCCCCACACCTGCCGTGAAGTACGCAGCTTGTAGCACTTGCTTGAGTCATCTTAAGATACGTGCTCTGTATGTACAATTTGAAATTAGAACCAGAATAAGTTTATTTCTCATGACCCTAGTGCAAAGCAAGAGCGCAAAAGCAATATAAACCCATGAAAAAAACCACTTAAAAAAAAAACACATTTACCATGTTTACAACTAAAACAAAATGTGGTGGTAGTTGCAGAGGAGACAGTGACCCCCTCTAGATGGATTCCGTTTGACGCCTGGTTAGCCGATTATGCACATATTCGCTGAAGCGCTTTATCGTAAATGCTTGTATGCAGGAGGTAATTGAGCACTCAACTGTTGACCTTACCGGCTGTTTCAAATGCGCTTTACAAGTAGTTAATGCGGAGAATTGCTTGTTCACATAGTCAAAATGCGCTTTAACGGCCGGAGCAAAATAAAACTTGCTATTTAACGCGCATTCAATAATGCACATAATTGGAGAGAAAAAGCGCCTCAACTCCCGATTTACGCTCCACTCTTGTAGAGGTAAAAATTTTAATGAGACTTCAAACAGCTTTAAACGTCTGGTGTAGAGGCAGCCCCTATCTTTTTGATTATATGGCTCAATTCGGACGACACCATAATCAATGGTGGGTTGACTAACCTTAACCCTAGGGGATACTCCCCACACAACATGGTAATAAATAATCAACTGTGGTCTGGATGAGGATCAGCACTGAGTTGACTATGGCAGCATTCGGATGACACAATAGTCAAAACAACTGACGATTGTTTCCCCCACCCCAGTTGTTTATTGTGTTGTCCGAATTGAGCCTATGTCTAGTTCTGTTGGCTAGCAAGAAACAAAACCAAAAAAACCCATTTCTTTTGTTGATTTGACTTGCAGTTCGTTTTGAGAAGATGCCCCCAAAACTTAAAATCTTGTTTCCTTACAGGTAGGACATTGCAGCAAGTAACATGGTGAATACCTGAACTACATATGCAGGATCTCAAAAGGAATTTTTTTTTTAATCAACCATCCACTATTGGAAAGGGCATCTGCTAAAACACAAGAAGCGTCTGTTGCTCTACTAATTGGATACTTAGGAAGAGTTTCGATAAAAAACGTCCATAATCATTAATCAATTTAAACTCATAGCGAATGCTGTGGTGCAGGTTTCCCATCAGACTGCACAAATGCATCATTCAATCCATTTTAATATCGTGCTTCAGCTGTGGCTGGCTTAATGCCAGTCAAGTACGTATGAGAAAACCCGTAAGATTGAATTAAAGCCATTTTCCTCTGGCACCAAGTCTCCCCTTTCAAGGTGCTTTCTGAAATTTGCTTCTTGAAGCACAGTGCAGGCAGTCTGCAGTCTTCCACGGATGGAATTTTAATAGAATACTTTAAAGATGCATATGTGCAAAATTATCACAGTGGGGGGTATCCAGGTTTCACCTTCTTCTGAGAAGAACAGAAGGTGTCCTCTCTGGGGATACCCAGAATTGACCTAAGGATTATATTCTCTGGCATTTCTCTGGCTGTGATGGCTTTCAGTGGTGCACTTGTTCGGAGGTTATGCCCCATAATTTAGGAAGACGTCGATTTCTAAAAAAAGATGTACACTGGAAGTGTGAGGATCAGGCCCGTTCCCCCTAGTGTGGGAAATGGGCTTTCAGACCATCAATCGGACTTGGAGACTGAAGAAGAAAGACACATCCACCAGTCAAGACAGGAAGAGCGGGAGGAGATTCTCCAAGACTCTCCGGGAATCAAGGAGCTTATTGGACGGGACGCTCAGGTTCAGAGATCACCCTGCTCCCCAGGAACTCAGTCTTTGTCAGAGGGGGAGGGAACATCAGAGTTGACAGACCCCAGAGTCCACTGCAGGGTCAAGCGGACAGACTTGAGAGGAGGTGGGAGGCTGTCCGCTAGGCTGGCCTAGTGGCAGAAGCTTCACCTTGAAGACCCTCCCTGAAAGAGGGATTTGGTAAAAGCCTGTTGGGCACTGCAGGAAACAGTCCATTGAGTTGATAGGCAACTGCTTTGCTTTGTTGGGCTAATTAGATAGCTCCTGGCGTTCACACTCCTTTCAGGTGTGAAGAGACCTCTATTTCCTGAATAAAGCTTTGTGGATTGCACAGCAGACCCCTTTATTGTCTCACACCTTGGCGGGAAGGCTCAGAACCAACAGGAGGGCATCCATTTATTTTTCCATCCAACTACTGCTGACCTCACTGCAGTGTAAGAAACTCTGAGTTGCTAACCAATGGACTCAAGAGAAGACACTCCATCATACTGAGAACTGCATGTACTTTATCCTATGATCTGAAAGCACCTGATGCAGCAACCTGGCTGAAGCTAAGAAGGTCTGGTTATAATCAGCACCTACCTGGATGGGAGATTGCCTGTGAGGAATCCCATGCGCATCCTTGAGCTTCTCCAGAAGAAAGGCAGGATATAAAAGTGAATTAGGGCTGCGATCCTATGGATGTTTAGCCAGAAGAATGTCCTACAAATCCCAGCATTCCTCAGCTAGTTATGCATAGGATTGTGCCCTAAAAGTGTCAAAGGAGAGCTGGATTCTGTGACCGGGGTTAGTTACACAGGTTGAGAACATGTGCATAAATTTCCAGAATTTATTTGCCTCTGCTAGTCACAGGGAACGGAAAGAGTCACAGGGCGCTGAGCCCCAACTTCTGACCAACTGAACTTTTCATCTGGCTCTCGCTCTGCCCTCCTTGGGTTGCTGAGATACTTCAAATGCTGAATTTTGCACCCAGTTCTGTTTCTTCCTACTCCCTGTGACTAGCTGGAACAAAGTAAATTGTTGAAATCAAGCTATTTACATACATTTTCTTAATCCTGAAAGGCAGAGGGCACTTTCCTGCTGGTTCCACATGGACCTATGGCCCGACTAGAGTCCACCTGGAGAAGAGCCTTCAGTGTGGTGGCTCCCTTCCTATGGAACTCTGAAGGTCAGGCGGACACCAGCAATGTTGTTTTTAGCGCCTCCTGTATACAGCTCTTTTCCAGGAAGCATTCCTTGGTTGAACTGCCACGGTTTAACTGGCACACTACTTTTAAAAGGAATAATTATAATATCATGTTTTATTCTTTATATCTTTGTATCATTTTATCTCTCGTTGTTTACTGCTCCGTAATTTATTTATTTATTACATTTGTATACCGCCCCATAGCCGAAGCTCTGTTTAGATGTGGAGCAGTATACAGAAGTAATCAATCAATCAATCAATCAATCAATCAATCAATCACATTCCTAGGCAATCTGTTATCCAGGAACTGACCAGACTCAGACCTGCTTAGTTTCAGAAAGGTTTCTGCATCACATAAATGCCAAAACAAAATTCCCATACATTAACAGAACACGCAACGGTCTGCTTAGGTCAGGGATGGGCAACTTCTGGTGACAGAGAAGGGGGCACACTGACCCTACTGGAGGCCACCCCCCATCCCTGCTGAATGTGCCGTGGCAGAGGTCAGTTTAGAGAGGAAACCAGGGACACGGGGAGCATACGCCTTGTTCACAAATGAAAATGTGCTCCCAGAGCTGCAAAATCAGCCCACGTGCCACCCATCCCCGCATAAGAGCGATGACCACAACTCAGCAGAATTGGGTTGCCCCTTCTGAACATGCCACTCACGTTTGTTGTCTTCTTGTAGTAATCTATGTGATGAATGTCTCGAGCCAGGCCAAAGTCCGCAATCTTCATGACACTGTCTTCCGTCACCAGCACGTTCCTGGCAGCCAGATCTCGGTGGATGCACTAAGAAGGAGACAGGGACCATTAGGGACCTCCAAGAATGAAGCAGCCACGAAGGCCTTGTCACATCCCTCAATGTTGGAATATGGGAGCCTTTTTAGGCTGAAGAGAGAGAGATTAAATGCTTTGAATCAATAAAGCAGGCATCCTCAACTCGTCGTCCTCCAGATGTGCTGGACTGCAGCTCCCATAATTCCCTAGCTACATGGCCATTGGTCATGCGGGCTGGGGATTATGGGAACTGCAGTCCAACACACCACAGATTGGGGAAGGCAGGTGTCACACTGTAAAGCAAAATTCTGTGCCAAGATAAATCTAAATTCTACGGCCTGTACGTCCTATGCAAACCAAGCAAAACTGTACAACTTTTCTCATGTAAGCAACTTCTCAGGGCACCAAGGAACCAGCCTCTGACTACAGGAAATCTTACTGCCCACACACTTTTGAGCAAATCTTCACAATCAACAAGGGGTAGACATGAACAGCTTTGGAAGCTGAATTCTCTGCCTAATTACCACATTCTTTATTTTTGCCTGCACATCCACAGAACTCTTGAGTTCACTCAACTCTGGCTATAACAATAACAATAGTGAAACCCTACGGACACTTACAAGCCCAATCAGAGGTGGGCAAATCGTAAGCAAAGCCAAGAGGCATTACACTTCCACATGTCTGCAATCCAAAAATGCGGTATCAAAATGTCAACACAACTCTCCTTTGCAAGGGGGATGGTTTGTAGAATTCACCGCCCCCCAAATACTCCCTTTAAAAAATAAATAAATGTTGTTTTTATCTAGGCTGCCCCAAATATATATGTTCTGGAGAGGATCAATGCTATTGGACCTGTCTGTCGGCCACAGAAGGCTAATCTAGAAGTGTGGACCGCCCTCCATAAGATACAGGGGAAGACATGTGTTTTGGATGGCTCACAAGACAACAAGCCTCTCATCAATCCCTCTATCACCTCCTCCTCCTCCTAAGTCTGTACTTTCTAACTGCTTCTACCGTTCCTTCCTGCTACAATTGCTCACCTTTTTGGATGCCAGGTATTCCATGCCCCTAGCAACTTGGTACGCACAGGACACCAAGTCTTTGAAGGAGAGCTGTTCTTCCGGGATGTGGGTGGGGTTGTAGCAGTATTCCATGCCTGGGGGACGCCGAGCCTGCAGGTATTCCCTCAGGTTCCCCTTGGACGCGTACTCCACTATCACATAGAGTGGGCCTGACACAGAGAAAGAAAACTGGCCTTATGTCAGATAGCAATGAGGTCCCAATCCCAACACAATTTAAACAGCACTTCCGGTATCTAATTGAATGCGGCCATTTTGAGTGGGGCTGGCCAATGCCAGCACAGGGAGGGTTTGTACCAGAGAGATGCAGGGAGAGAAGGACTCCCCTTGTCTGCAACATGGCTTGGCCACTAGGCTGACCATATGAAAAGGAGGACAGGGCTCATGAACTTTAACAGTTGTAGAGAAAAGGGAATTTCAGCCAGTGTCACTTGTATGCAATTAATTCCTGGTGAAATTCCCTCTTCATCACAACAGTTAAAGTTGCAGGGGGCCTGCCTTCTTTTGTATATGGTCACTCTAGTATAGTGCCTGCACCTTTAACTGTTGTGATGAAGAGGGAATTTCACCAGGAACTAATTGCATACAAATGGCACTGGCTGAAATTCCCTTTTCTCTACAACTGTTAAAGTTACATGAGCCCTGTCCTCCTTTTCATATGGTCAGCCTATTGGCCACCCAAGCATAGCTTTTCAGTTTTCTACTGGCAGAAGGGTTTGTACACCTCTACAATCTTTTCTTAGCTCTATGGCAGGGGTGTGGAACTTCAGGCTCGGGGGCCGAATCCGCTTCTCTGGGATTCCCCAGATGGCCACGCCCCCTTCCCCTGGCTCGCCCCTTTCCCCCAACCACTGATCGTTTGGTGATTTCCCAGCTTTTACGCAGTCCCGTTTCCCGTTCTAAAAGGTTGAAATGCTTCGCTGACGGCTTAATTACTGGCAGCAAGACAGCAGAAATATGCTGGTGTTTTTTGGCCCTGCCCCTTTTGCCATTGTCCCCACCCACTAGTGGAATGCAGCCCCCAAGAGCTTTTCTGAAATGGAATTCGGCCCTCAGACTGAAAGCAGTTCCTCACTTGTGCTGTATGGCAACCTGCCCTACAACACCTTGTAAGAAACTAAGGGACCAGCGCTCTCTGCACAGAGCTCAATATTCACCAGGCAAACATTCCTCTGTTCCTCACCGCTTTTTTACTTGCCTTTGGAATAATAACAGGTTGTACACCCATTCCCTGAAACCCCTGGTTGTTCTCCAGTTGGAAGGAACGTAGGAAGCCATCTTATATCAGATCAGATAGTAAAACGCCATCCTGTGCATGTTTGGACAGAAAAGTCTTACAACTCCCAGCATTCCCCAGCCAGCTATGCTGGCTGGGGAATGCTGGAAATTGTAGGACTTTTTTCTATCTAAATGTGCATGGGATTGTGCTTTTAGTGGCTCGGACTGCCTCTTCTCTTGGGTCTCAGGCAGAGAAGGGCCTTTTCCATCCTCTGCTACCTGACAGGTTCAACCGGAGAGGCTGCGGATTGAACCTGGGACCTTCCGCATGCAAGGCAGAGGGGCTCTACCACTGAGCCACCATCCCGCCCCTAGGAAGAAGGAGCGTGAAGTCCTCCTCACCATCCTGAGTACACGCTCCAAGAAGGTTGATGATGTTCTTGTGCTTGCCGATCATCTTCATCATTTCCATCTCGGAGATCAAGTCAGACAGATCCTTTTCGGTGGCATCGGCTGGGGAAGGAAGAAAAAAAAACAGAGGCTCCTGAGGACTGAGAACAGCTTGAAGTAGCGGCCCGGCAACTGGAGACCACTGGGCCAGATCTTCCACCTCTCCGAGAAGTGTTGCCCAGCCCCTCAGAGGTGAACGTGGCATAGAGAAATTGGAACTGGTGGCAGCAAAACTTGTGGGCTGTATTCTCTGTGCACTTCCACGTTCTGTGCTCTTCTGGAATTACAGCATCCACATTGCCCTGAACGTAAGAACTGCCCTGCTGGATGAGAACTATGGCTATACAATCCTATCCCCACTTATCTGGGAGTAAGCCCTTCTGAACTCAATGGCTGGGTTCACGCAACATGACAACCCACACTCAAGGCTGAGTATGGGTTGAGTGTGGGTTGTTGATGAACTGTGTGTGGGTTGTTGTGTTGTGTGAACCCAGCTGTGCTAATAAACCATGGTTTGTTAAGCACGAACACCCTACGAAGAGAACCCATGGTTTGTTGTTGCATTGTAGCAAACCATTTTTCGTTAACACAGCTGGGTTCACACAACACAACAACCCAGGTTTCTGTAATAACCCCCGGTTCAATGACAACCCACACTCAATCCATACTCAACCTTGAGTGTGGATTGTCACATTGTGTGAACCCAGTAAATGGGACTGATTTAGGGTGCAAAACATATGCATGTTTAGACAGAAAAAAATCTGCCAAACTGGTTGGGAAATACTGGTAGCTGTAGGATTTTTCCCTGCCTAAACAGGCATAGGATTGTGCCCTTAATGTATTTGTTTACGATTTTACAGTAAAATAACATACTTTACAATAAACAAACATAAAAAAATAATTTAAATACAAAATGCCAGTAAACTAAATATGTAAAACCATAAAATCAAAAGCAACATAAAACCACCCAGAGAGCTTATAAGCTGCCCTGAGAGCTTTGGCTACGAAGCGGCATAGAAATACAACAACAACAACAACAACAACAACAACAACAACAACAACAACAACAATAATACAAAGCAAAACCCAGAGCAACCTCAAAATGAAAAACACAGCGTTTTAAATGGAGAGACCCAGACTGCAGGGGTTGTTTAAAGGGACTCAGCAAACAGAAAGGTCTTCACCTGGAGCCCAAAAGTCCACAGGGATGGTGCTAGGTTAACCTCTCGGGGTGGGGTGGGAACTACCAAAAAGGCACTCACTGAAGTACTCACCTGATTTCACTTCTAGTATTACGAGAGGAAGGAAAATCTCTGTACACCGTTCGTACACTTCATAAACCTTTATCCTATTTCCCTCTTAGTGGTCTTTCCCCCCACCACCCCCAAGCTAAAAAGCCACAAGATACATTTCATATCCTTCTTAAGAACAACAGCTCCCTGATTGTTACTTGCCCTCTATGTGAAATCCAATTTGAAACAAGTTAATTAAAAGTTATCCTCTTATGTTGCCATCACCAAGTAATGAAAATAACCGGTGTGAAGCAGCCCAGAGCCTAAAACATTTCCAAATATTAAAGTCATACTCAAGACCTGCAACAGCAGCGAGCCAGATATTGTGCTTCAAAACACAGGCGATCTATACACTTTTTTTGAATCTGGAAGGAAACCGGGAGCAACCTGGAAAGAAGCCACATGAAGGCCCATTGCTTACATTTTAGCATCTTCACCGCTACTTTAGTCACTCGGTTCGGCTTGTCCTTGTCCAGGCCTATTGCCTCAGCCAGCACCACTTGTCCAAAGCAGCCTTCCCCCAGTGGTTTACCTAGGATCAGCCTAGAACAGATGAAGGGAAAGGAGGTTATAGCAGGGAGAGGACTATTCACATCTGCAAAGGCACTGATTCAGATACTGCCTGACCAGTTGAAACATTCTGCCCATAAGGTGTGATTCCAAGGTCTCCCTTTCCATTTCTGCTGACTTATACTGGCCGCACACCCAACAGAAATCTCTCCAATATTCCCTTCGGGGAGTCTCTGCAGGTGGTTCTGGCTTCAATAAGCTGGGACTAACTGTCTGTCATTGGGCTGGAGTTTTACCATCAAGACACACAACTGTTAGTGGTACATTTTGCCTTTTGGTAAAGCTGCAGCTTTGGAGACTGGAGATGTTTATTTTGGTTCTTCAGTTTTCTGAAACACCCAGTGATCATCACAATGAATGTTTGGAGTCAAAGAATGCATACTTCAGAGACTGATTGTACTCAAACAGCTTAAGGTGTTTGAGGGATAGCTTAAGGTGGCCTGTGCATATGCAGCCAAGACCACCCTGCTGGTAGCCACTGGAAGCATCCGTTCCAAAATCCACACTCAAGCGATACCTTTATTAGGACCAACCTCAATGTCACAAAATAGCAAGCAAGCTTTCGGGTTCTTCAGTAGTAACACATCATGCATTATAAGAGTATACACATTCTTAAAAAGTAGCTACGAATTATGGATGGTTAAGTTTATCCAGCCCCTGCTTCTGAAATTTCTGGGGATTTATCACCTCCGTCTAGGGGAAAAGGATTTATTGTTTGCCTCTCCTTAGAGGGCCAAATGCACAGACATGAGTTTCGCCTTGTTCCAACGGGCACAATGAAAGAAAGGGATGAGCGTCAGACCAATGAATGCAAAATCTTTCCTCACTGATATCTAGGGGCTGTGGATCAGTAGTAAGAGCATATACAGAAGGTCCCAGGTCTGATCCCTGGCCTCTCCAGGTATGGATGGAAAAAACCCTTTCTGAAACCCTAGAGAGTGGCTGCCAGTTGGTGTTGACAACACTGGCCAAGATGGACCAATGGTCTGACTCAGTAGAAGGCAGCTTCCTACGTGAGTTGATCAGAGAAGTATCAGTTTGGCTGAGCCCCACCAGAGTAGGGGGTGTTGTTGTTACCTGTCTCTGGGCAGCTCCCAACGGGGGTCTTCTGGCAGCTCATATTCAGAGACTCCCGCCAGCATTGGCGTTCCACTGGAGGAAAGCCGCGAAGGGCGTACGAGCATCACGCCCGAGTTCATGGAGGAACTAGAGTCAGCTGATACCTGCAGTGGAAGGAGGGAGAGTGTGGAGGTTATCGTCAGCAAAGACCCAAAGAGCAGGCCAGTCTGGCTCTGGTAGGGAAAAGAGCTGCCTTCCTCCAAGCTGACCTGATCTTCCTTCCTGGAAACTAAGTCCTTTGCTGCTGTAAACAAACTTGACCCACTGGGGCTTGCAAAAGTACTTCCCCAGACCTATTCAGGACTCCTGGCCATGTTCCAGCCCTCTTTTCTACAGCTCCATCAGTTTTATCCAGTATCCAGGGCTGCCTGTATTCCATGATCCGGCTGTGAAAATGCGCACTGCCATTTTTTTCTTGAGAGAAAGGTGGGAGTGCATATCAAATAAATAAATATTGGGCATCAAATTCAGCACCCTGAAAATCTTACCTGTACGTGCGTGTTTTAAAAAGGACAAACTTCTAGCTATGATGGCTGCAAACATTTGCAGACAGTGCTTGGTATAAGTTCAGAACCTAGAGGCAGCACTGGACAGGACTTCCAGCAGATGGGAGGAGGGAAGGCGAGGATATCCAAATTGGTTTAATTCATATTTCTTATATGGGCCAAAGAATTTAGAAACACTTGATGAGGGTCAGGACTGCAAAGGCAGCACATTTGCCTATTAAAATGGCGGCAGTATAGTTCTAGTCACAATAGTGGCTATGCTGAGGATGGCCAGAGCGTCTATTGCCAAAATCTTAATTGATGCCAAGGAACAACTCCTTGTCCTTTGAGCTTTTATGTCCTCTTAACCCCACTACCAGCCTTGAGCTATTTTCTCTGTGCTTGTCTTCTGAAACAAGTCTGGGAAGCTATTGCTTCTCTCTCTTTCACCACTCTCAATTGCGACTTCCCTTTCTCAGAGCAGCGCAGCTGCGCCCTCTAACTCAGGCACATTACAGAATGAGCATGTGACCAAAGTCCAGTCGTTCTCTAACCCAACCGTAGTCAAATGCAGGATGACCTGCCCAACAGGCCTCATGGATCAACCTGTACAATCCACACCCTCGTGTGCCATGAAACAGAGAGCAGTTGCAAACAAGTAGCTCCAGGTGACACATGAACAAAGGTGTCTTCTCTCCCTTTCATGCTTCCTCCTTTCATGCCATTGCCTCCTCTGCTCCTTGGATCTGCTTGTTTCTCCTGGGTTACCTTGGTCCAAAACTGGCTTGCAGAAAGAGCTGGCCAGAGGTAACAGCATTATTTGTAATGGCCTCTGATTCATGTGCATACTGATTTCCAATTCTGTTCACTTTATTCGGGACTCCAAGAGCCAAGCTTCAATTGCCTTGGAGCTGCAGCAGGTGCCCAGAGTCTCTAATGCAGGCCTGGAAAATTGTCACCCTCCAGACCAAACACAGTCCACCAGCCAACTGCTTGACAGCCTCCATTATTTCGGCCATCCCCAGGCAATGGCCAAACCAGCCTCTACTGGGTTGCATAATGTGTTGTTCATCTTGTTGGTCACAAGTTGAACAGACGTGCTTTAACTTAACCTGGGAATTTCAAAGGCCACTGTCTGCCCAGCAATAATTGAGGTTGACATTACCACCCAAACATAATCACGGCCTGCTCCTCTTTCCAAAACTCAAAAGCCGCTACTCAAAAGAAGTGTCTCCATTTTAGATGCAGTCAAACATACGGGCAGGGCTCTCTGGGGGAGGGCAGTAGAATGCAATCAAACCCCCTATCTACTTTCTGTTACCTGTCTGCGGAGGGGGATGCTCTTGGCTAGCTTATGCACGGCCAGTTGGCTGTTGAAGTCGGTCTTCTTTGTGGTGCTCTTCATCTTGTATATGATGACGGTCACAATCATGCAGGAGATGAGGAAGGCCCCCGTGCAATAAATAATTATCTCCAGGTACAGAGGGGAGGTCATCATAGCCGGCTTGTCTTCCATAGCTGGATCGGTGCAAAAAAAAAAAAAAAGCATTAGCACACAAAGGCTCCCAACCAGCAACATTTAGAAAAAGCTATGGGGTCAAAGGGAAAGAGCAAGGCGGAAGAGCTGCTCTGCTCTTCCAAGGTGAGGATCACTACCTGGCATCACTTCTTGGGCAGCCTGATGTTCTCCCAAATATCCAAAGGCAATGGATGTCCTGAATGACCTCACAAAAGCAAGGAGAGAAAGACATACACATCCTCTTTCTCATGAAACTATTCCTTGAAGCTTCCCATGGCCTACGCTTAGAGCTTGTCTGTAAGTAAAGGACTTTTCACCTCCTCTAGGATCCAAGTCTCTTTTTGGAACCAAATTAACATGCACCAAAGGCATAAGGAATTTGGCTTCCAGAATAGAATCTAGTGCATCCTTTCCTAACCTGGTGGTCCCTGAGGTTTGGACTACAACTCTCTTCATACCCAGCCAGCATGGCTAATAGCCATGTGGGTTGCAGATGATGGGAGCTTTAGTCGGACACTTCTGGTGTGCATTAGGATAGGGAAGGCTGATTTAGTGCTTATTTAGTGCTTGCATTATTTCCAAGCTAGATATTTAAGCGATCAATGCACAGAATCTCTTGCTTTTTTGTTTTAGGGCACCACCATCACAGGGTAAATAGCAGCTTGGAAAGGAAGTGTGTTAATCTCCCACACCAGAACCACAACCCCACTGTGAATTTATCCATTCTTATCCCATGATCGCTTTTAGATTACAACAAAAATTAAAAACCATGGGAGATTCTGTTCATGTCAAGCTCACACATCACATAGAGCTTAGTCTCACTTTTTTTTTTAGCCTTCATGGTTCCTGAGAAAATGTTTAAAATTAGAAAAACTAATGTCTGTGGAAGGCGTATAAACTTAAGGGGTGGCCAGGGAGACTTCTGCACTCTGCTCCCGTGAACTCCCATTACTGTAATCTCAGTTTAAGGTGAGGCCTGCACTCCAGAATCCTCCTGTATTCTAGACCCCTAATCTGCAACCAAAACGTGGTCTCAGTTATCTGTGTAGGGTCTAGGGCAAAATTCTAGGCTTTGTGATGGAGAGCTCTGTATCCTTCTTGACTTCATATGGGAATGGCATCACTTCCTTAGGAAGGTGCTCATCCTCAACGTCGTAAGCTTTGGCCTCATCCAACCAGCTGCTGGAGGGAAAACAAACATGCCCTTTATAAACCCTCCCCAGATACTAGTTAATTGAGGAGAAATGTTGAAGGAACTTGAAGAAGTGTGATGAAGTTGCTTTCTTGGATGCTACTGAAGACTCTTGAATAGAAATCAGAGAAGACCAGGGCTACTATGGGTTCCAAGGAAGAGGTTTCAAAGAATTGTGCAGGTGGTAGGTATGGCACAGTGGCTACCTAAAAGGGGAAGTCAAAACAGAATGTGCATAAAAGGAATGCTCAAATAAAACTACTCAAATCTAAGGGTGCTTCCAGACATGAATTACTGCAGAAGTGTTCACTCAGCTGATTTGAGAGGTCCCCGCAAGATTGTAACTGTTGCTCAGCGCACTGTAATTCCAGGTTTCCCCCTGGTTTTTTTTCTAAATGCAGATTAGGGAGAAAAAACTATGCAGGTTCAGTCCTGCATAGTCCTACACATGTGGCTGCTCCGTAGTGCTACCTTCCCATGCATGTTGTGGTTTGTAACATCTGCTGTGATGGTGCTATGGGTATGGCCAAACACACAACCTGCTTGTTTTTCAGGTGAGTACTCCTCCGCCATTTTGTTACCACGCTTAAACGGTTTACTGTTGCTTTGTTGATGGTTGTGGCAGGTTCCTGAAACGGCCATAGTGTTTCTTGGAGCAATCAGGAAACATTGTATCTCGTGGACATTTGTATTTGTGTGTGCGTGTGTGTGTGTAAAACGTAAGATCTGCACAGCGTTGGAGTGTCAGTCTGAAACGAAAACGCGAAGATTGGAGGACAAGGAGATTGTTGCGTACAACTCCATGTCTGATTATAACAAAAAGATCTGCCCCTTTCTATTAACAGTTTCACCATGTTCTCGTTGGTGATGCCAGTGTTACACAGAACTGCATTGCTGGAAGCGTGGAGCTGAGTCGCTTGCTACAAAATCTCTGTGCAGAGGAGCTCTTTTCGCATGGTCTGGGTACAGCTAATCTCTCTTGAGGTACTCAGGGACAATACCTCTTCTAAGAACCCCAAATTTTCCTTTAAACCAAAACCAAAAATAAAAATCAGTAGTCCAGTATTGTTTTTATTTTATTTTTTTATCCCAGCATGCAGGTCTTGTTCTTGTTAGAAATTCCAATGCTCCAAATGCCAGTGTGGGGCCCCCAACAGCATTCACTACTAGCACCCATGGGAACAGTTCATATTACTATTGTTGGTTTCCATCTTCAGATGTTTGGGATTCCAAAGGGGTGGACCATGAGGATTTCTTGCTGGATCCAGTTTTACGTTACCATACTGTAGGCATGTGGTGGATTGGCGCAGCAACCCCTCTTGTGTGTAGAACTAGATGGGAGAAAAAAATATTTCTACCAAATGTGTGTCAGCAGAGTCTGCAACCCAAAATTGCATTACCGGGGTGCCATATATTCCTGGGTTTAGCTCTGTGAACTGTAGTGCTGTGTTCCCTGAAATGTGTGCCTGCATTCTCTCTAACTTTCCAGTCCACCATTACCTTCAGAATGAGTAGTGGCCGCTGACCAGCACATCATTGAGAACTTGGCAGAGAAGGCAGCCACATTTGTACCTTTGGAAGGCAGCCAGGAACATCACTGTAAGACAGCCTTCACCAACCTGTGCTCTGGACCACAAGTCCAAGTATATTTTGCACTACAACTCCTGACTATTAGTTACTGGGATGAGGGCTCTGACAGAGAAACAGGGACAACACCCTGAGGTCATATGGGGACAACTGTCATAAAGGCCCTCATTTGTTTCTACCATCTCCTGCAGCCCATTGCACATGCTGAAGGTCAGTCGACAAACCAAACAGACCCACTGCACATGGAAATCGTTGGTGAACGTCAGAGCTCCCGCACACCCTATTTCACAAATACCAGACCTGCTAGTCCAGCCACTAAATTCCACTCTGTTGTTTCCAAGATCAGGCCACACAGTGAAACTCTTGACAAGATATAGCTCCCGGTAACGGGTCCCTGAGAGCAGCAACTGAAGTTTCAATGGTACAGAATATGCTTGTATGGTTCTGTACTACTTAGGTTTGGTTCTCACTGCTGACGTGGTCTAACATGTATCCTTCAAATTACCAATGCTGTCCCCCACGTAGCCCTTGAGGCAACACTTCTGTTTCTGCATTCTGAAAGTGTCCTGGCAGATTATGTGTGAAGTTGCTATTTGACCAAGGCAGCCCTGTTCATGTAAGTAACTTCATTCACATAGTGTTGGCATTGCTGTTTATAAGAAACAAGGCCTGTTGCAGGGGAAAATGCTATTTTTATTTATATGATTAAAAGCTTTATGTAACTTATAAACTAAAAGTCAAACTTTACTACAGGAAATGCGAAACAACCGCCAACCACCTATTGATCTAACTGCCACCCAATCCCTTGCAATGTTTATTACCTAAATGCAAAGCTATGGTCCCCGGCCTAAGCCTCCCAACCCCCCCTGCATGTTAAGTAACTGTTCCAAATGGTGCAATCTTTGAAGGAAGTCCTGCAGTTCCATTTCGTACATCAGCTGCCGCTCTGTCAAGGTTCTCACTGCACGTGAGGAAAGAGGAGAAATGTTTTATAAAACAGCTGGATGAAACTCATGGCATTGCATTACTGCTTCCCCGGAGTGCACATCAGGCCCACTTACATCTCTTCTTCAGGGATACCAGAACGTCATATATACCCTTTAGGCCATAGGTCGGGCATTTGGACTCAGCCACAGGTTCAGTCTGAGTTTTAGCCTCTGCAGGCAGCACTGAAGGTTGCCGGTATGATGGCCCTGCAAGCGTAAATGTTTGTTCATCAAATCATAGAACTTGCTTCTGAAAGTAACTCCTCACCGTTCCATAACCAACACAGTGGTGTCCTATTAAGGACGCTGTGGCCCTAAATGATGGCACAGTGAAGGAATTCCCTCTGAGGTCACAGGTGAGTGAAGGAAGATATGGAACATCTGAATAGGGAAGTAGGCAACCTTTTCCAGCACTACGCTATGCTCCTCTAGAGTAGGGTGACCAGATAAAATCCAGGTCAGGGCTCATGTAACTTTAACAGTTGTAGAGAAAAGGGAATTTCAGCCAGTGTCATTTGTATGCAATTAGTTCCTCGTGAAATTCCCTCTTCATCACAACAGTTAAAGTTACAGGGACCCTGCCTTCTTTTGTATATGGTCACTCTAGTATAATGCCTGCAACTTTAACTGTTGTGATGAAGAGGGAATTTCACCAGGAACTAATTGCATACAAATGACACTAGCTGAAATTCCCTTTTCTCTACAACTGTTAAAGTTACATGAGCCCTGACCTGGATTTGATCTGGTCACCCTACTCTAGAGAGCATTACACAGCACTTTCTCAATGATAATGCAATGTGATAGTCGCTGTTCAGAAGTGCCTGATGAATTCTTTAATTAATTCATTAATTGTTATTTCAGGAAAAAAATGTGTACTGCTTTATATTTTTTAAAAAACATATATTCTAAAGCAGTTACAGCAAAATGCAATAAAACTGATCAATAAACAGTAATAAAGCAGTAAAATGTCTCATTAAAATAAGCAGGGGTGACTGACAATGCTAGGAGTCAGGAAAATTTCTGGGCAAACAAATATGTCAGTTATTGGTGGGCATCACACAATGGAGCAGGTCTTCTTCTGAACCAACGGAGAAGATGTTCTTCTCAACCATCACCAACTACACATCTGTAGACTTTGCTATGATAAGCAAAGCCTCTCCGTCAAAATGTTAAGACCAGGCATCTCCTAGTTATTTTGATTAGACATTTTATTGTTTTATTACTGTTCTATTAACTGATTTTTATGGTATTTTCTCATAATTTTATCTTGTGAACAACTCTTGGGATTTTTGCATTATGGCAATGTCCTGAAATAAATAAATTCCCAGACCCAGGAACCCCCCCACCCCCAGAGCTTCCATCCTACCAGGTTTCAGTTGGTTAAAACCAGCCCACTGCTACATCCAGGCACTGGTCCCAGTCTTGCACAGCCCCACCAGACTCAGATGTAGCAGAGAAAGAGAGCTAGGTGTCACCTTGCTCCAAATCCCCTAATGATCACACTCAACAGTTTTATATAGACATAAAAAACATTGGTGACTGGATCATAACTCTGGCATCCCACAGCACAATTGCCAAGGGGCTGAGACAAATCCCCTAATGCCACTCTCTGGAATAAACCCCGGAGGTAGGTGCGGAACCACTGACATTGTTCAAAAGTTATGCTAAGCCATGGTGGTTAAGCATTTTGAGTTAAACATTGGCTCTGTTCAGAAGACACCTTAAACCATGACTTTAACCATGGTGAATAAGGCAAAAAGCCTTATTCACCATGGTTAATGTCGTGGTTTAAGGTGTCTTCTGAACAGGGCCGGTATGACTTAGCATGTCGTGTGAACTGTTCCTAACCATGGTGGCTACATAACTGCGCACTAACCATTTGTTGTAAAAGGGTTAGTGGTCTAACCATGGCTTAGCATGCTGTTTGAACAGGCCCACAGTATTGTAGTGCGTTGTACTTTAACTTCATTGAGCTGGTACAAGAGGATACCATAGTCAATGCTATCAAAAGCTGTTGAGAGTTCAAGTAGAGGATCTCCTCCTGACCCTCTCCCAATAAAGGTCATCCATCAGAGAGACCAAGACCAATTTCATCCTGAGACCAAACCTAAATCCAGACTGAAATGGGTCCAGATGCTTCATATCCTCAGAACATTTGCAGTTGTGCCACCAGCACCCTCTTGAGTGTCCTGCCCCAAAAGGGGATATGAGTAAGCAGTATAGTTGTAATAAACCTCTAGGTGCAGGGAGGGCTTTTTTAGTAGTCGTATGTCTGCCTCTTTAAAGGAGGTCAGCACCACTTCCTCACGTAAAGATACGTTAACTACTCCCTGGACCCTCTTGACTAGTCCTAATTAGAGATGTCTGGTATGGAGGAATCTGGCCCGTACCAGCTGAGTTAAGATGATGATGCATTGGGACAGCCCCATGGTTGCCATGCAGGCCATGAAGTCCCGAACCAGACCACTCAAGGCAGCCTCTATGGGGATGTTGAAATCCCCCAGAATAGTTGCCCTGGGTGTCTCCCACATCATCCCCGTGACCTGGGTGTCTCCTATTGGGTAGCAGGGTGGACAGTACCTATTTGTCTCTCTGTCCCACCACTAGGTGCCATTGTTCAAAGCCCTCTTCATGGTGTAGAGGTTTCCTGGAGAGCAAGACAGAACTTCAATGAACCACGACAAATCCCTGCATCCCACATCTGCCCTCCAATTTAGGTGAGTATTGCTATGAGTACCCAGTTGGGCAAAACTGGGTCAGATCAATCCCACCCAGCTCACCAATCTGTTCTCAGTAAAACACTTCAGGCAGGCTCCCTCATCCATGATCAAATCATGGATGAATTTGATTTTATTATGAACCAATTCTTATTATTATGAATCTGGCATTAAAACGTCAGCATAACCAGACCTGTGCTAGCCGGGAATGGCCACTGAGAACAAAAAAAAAAATATTTGTCTGGTGGATTCTCTAAATCTCCACATGTCACCTGGCTCTAACAAAGGGTACATAGATAACAGCACAGTATCTTTCTACACATGCAGCAATATAGTTGCTCTTGTTAAGACTCTGATTCAGATGAGCTTAAGATTGCCTTGCCAATGGTGATCATGTTGGGATTTGTTTGATGATTCCGGGAACCACTCTATAACAGTGGACAGGAACAGTATGAATTCTAGATGTGTTGCACTACAATCCTAAATTTTTGTCCATTGTGAAGCTGCTACATGGAATGGGTTGTCTACACTGCCACTGTGCTAAGAACATTCTACTCAAAGTAGTGGTGGCTCTCAACAACTACCACAAAAAGTGATGGGAATTGGAGTTAAGCAACTTATGTAGGGACACAGGACCCCAATCTCTGGATTAACTACAAAGCAATTTATTTATTTAAAGCATTTGTCTGGCTTTCAGGGCAGGAGCCCTCCCAAAGCAGCGTACAAACCTACAACACACAGCTGGAGCTACAACCCAGCCCGATGAAACATAATCAGGGGAAGACCAATGTAAAGTGGCAAGATTTAAGGTCTTGCTAAAAGCCTACAATGATGGGGGCCTGGCTTGCTTTCAATATTCCCTACTAAACGTTCTTAAAGAGCTGTGCACTGACCAGGAACAGGGTCTTCCACATCTTGATGCTCCATCTCCAGAGAATGGATCTCCCTATTTGGCTGCACATCTGCTCCCTCCTTTTCCTCATGTGGGGCAGGTGCTCTCTGCGCTGTATGTGAGGAACCGAGGAAGAAGTTGCCAACCAGTGTTTGTGCACTATGCCATTGTTTATGTGTCATCACACATACACATATCCACTCACAGGAACATTTCCTACCTTCACAGTGCATGCACACATGATGACTGAGCCAACAATTTGGCTTCCTTATGCCTTACTGATGTTTGCCTAATGTCCTCCATCAAATTAAGGAGGAGGGTGGCGGCAGGGGGGATCTTCCTTTTGAAGCAGTTGATGACATTGAAGAAATCAGCCTTGACACATTTAAATTGAGACTACACTTGGGCAACGGTCCTCCGAAAACCAGCGTCTGCTAGCTAACATGTGACCCTTCTGAAAACCAGTGGTCAGTGGAGTGCCAGCCATGATCATGTCTACTGGCCCTGCTTCCAAGAGTAGATCCAGCAGCTGCTCCACCTCTACCATTCACCAATAGATTCCCTTTCTGTCAGCCACATTTGTTGGGAAACCCATTGGAAGTTGGGCAGTCATAGATTGTTTTGGAAGATTTGGGGGAAACATGGTCAACGGTTAGGGGCAGAGGTCAACAATGCGTCCTCCTCTACCAATATTCTATTAGTTCAACATATCAAAGTAACAACCTTTTTGGGGTTAAACATAATACAGTTTTAGGAAACTATGTTCCTCCTAAGGAAGACTGATAACAGTCAGCAATTATCCATTAAGAAGCGGGAGATGACAGTGTGCAGCTCCTGGATCTTCAGAGTGTCCCCCATTGTCATACAGACAGGACTCCTCCTCATAAAGGTGGCAAGACAATATCCTCATGGATCTCAAGCCTTTCTTACAGGGCATGACCCTTTGACTTGCAGAGGTTGGGAAGGCCCAGGCAGGCTGAGACATCAATGGCCAAATTCTCCTCAGCCACTGGTAGTCTAACGATAAAATATTTCCACCATGCCTTCAATCTTCGAAAGGCCCTCTCTACCTTGGCAACAGTTCAAAGTTTTATTATAGACAGTCTTCCTCCTGTCAAGATGTCCCCAATAGGGATTCATCAGACCTTTCCTCATGGTACGCACTCTCTTCTAGGATACTGGGTGGAACCTGTATCCCTCGTATAGTAATGGCTATGTCCTGGAGCAAAGGCACTTCATCCATGGTCTGGCACAGGGCCAAGTTCTTGAATATAAATGCATCACTCCATCTGATCTTTATGAAACGTCAGCGTTTCTTAAAGCAGGACGGAATCAGTTGTGTTCCTGTTGATATGGGGTGCATAAATGGGGATATAGATCCTGTCCACAATACCAACACAATGAGGGAAGACCTCCTTGCAAAACTATCCATGTTCTGCACTGAATGAACAAGTATCATATCAAAGATGTGTTTGATATCTTGCAAGGAATTCCATAAGATAGGTTTAAAAAAAAAAACAAAAAACCTTCCCCAAAAGTTCCATAACAGCTTGTGCATTAGTAGTAATGTACAGTCGCAATTCATTTGGCGTCTCTCAGAAAAAGTGGTCCTGACCCTAAGCATGCATTTCAGCGTGGAGCACAGCTTGCAGGACATCATCTTAGCCCACAGGTAAGAAACATGTTAATGATGGACCATAATGGACTGTCAGAAGCTGTGCAACAGAAAGTCATCGAATGATGGGCAAGGACATGCATCAGTAGTGACCTGTAGATGAGCAATGGGCCAAATGAGGATAAATAGAAAGGTTTCCTTGCAGTATTCTCCCAATTGTACAGTTTGTTCATGAAGCAGATGTTCAATGGTGAAACACACCTCCAGCATGATCTACCAACAGTGGATCGGTCCAATCCAAAGTGTGTGGCCACTTCATGGTATCGCTCAAGGTTGAATAGTCAACATACAGTGATGCCCATGCATTCCTCAATTGAAATGACTTCTTACATGCTCATTCTCTGCCACTGTAGTCCAAGTAGATTGGTAAGCTTGAAGATGCTGCCTCTTCTCATTCAGAAGTGGGAAATCCACTGTTCACCATCCCAAATTCCAATCACAAAGCACCAGTGGCTGTTTTTAGGATAGATCCACTAAAGATGTAGCACTCCTCCATTTACAGCAGCAACACTCTTATCTAGTTGTTCTTGGAACAGTTCTTCGTAGCCTGAGGATTTCATGCCTAGGTCAAGACATGTGTTCCTGGGCGACCATGAGAAGCATTTGCCTTCTACAGTGCAGGGGTTAAGTGTAATGGACAACACCACAATGAATATCACCACGTATAACTTTTTTAAAAAGGTAGGAATGCTGCAGGCTCCATTTTTTAAAAAATCAAGAACTAGCAAAATAGCACACTTCCAGTAAAATAAATAAATAAATAAAAATGGAGAACTGTATACAGATGAGCAATATTCACTCACATGTATGCCTAGAATGCAGAAAAGATACTGGGGCTGTGGGTTTGGAGCCGTGGGAGAGAAAAGGGTAGGGGCAAGCCAACTACACCTGGAAACATCCTGTTAGGCACTGCCCCCTCATGAGGATGGGAGATAATGTGATGCCAGAAAAAAACACCTGGCTCTTCCTTCTTGGTGTGGATTGCGGGTTGCAAATCTGAAAGCGAGAAAACATGGAAAAGCAACTGCCGAACCTCGCAAAAAGAGTCAAGTCTGGAAGCACCCTGAGTTTGTTTGTGACTTCCCACCCTATTTTTGGGGGGAAACGCCATGCTGCGTTGAGGATCACATCACCGCTGCCAAATCAAACCTTTCAGACCCATGTGGGCAACGCCTGCAGCAGATGATGAGTCAAACATGACAGCTTTTATCAGCTCCTCTATTGAACCATCTTTTGCAGGCCTTGCCCAGAAATATTCTCAGCAGCCTCATCAAGAACAAAGTTTTTTTCCCCAAGATGGTAACAAACCATTGCCAAGGCCCTTATAGTTATGGCAAAGCTTAATCCTTGCTTGAATAGAAAATCGTCTGCAAGAAAACATCACACTAGTACTATGATAAATGTTTTTTGAACTTTTGATGCATATGTGCAGAAAGTTGCAATTTAAAGAGAGAGAGAGAGAGAGAGAGAGAGAGAGAGAGAGAGAGAGAGAGAAATGAATGTCCCATCTCCCACTTCCCAGAAAGGACAATAAACACCTCAAAGATGGATTAAATATGTGTTCAGAAGGAAACTATCACTGTCTTACTCTGTTCAGATCACAGGACTTTGAATGGGTACAGGCTTGACAAGGAAAATAAAGGACTGACAACACAGAAGGTTTTTTTTCATGTATGTGTGTAATTCACACCAATGACACATGACCCAAAAACTTTCTGAAGTCATGTTTTTTTGCCAGCCAGCTGTTGATGGCTGGAAAAAAAGCCCAGCATCAACCAAGGAGAGCTGAGCAGGAGCCCACAAAACAGAAGTTCATGCAGGGTATAATCCCGGAGAGAATGCAGGAGTAATAGCAGAGACTTCCACTCAGCAAAAGCCAGATTCCATTTCCGTTCAGAGCAAGGTCATGGAGAAACAAAGCCAAAGTTGGTATTGTCTGGGAAAGCAGGATCTTTGGGAGCCCATCTCCTATTCTCAGTTCTTGTGGGGATGGGGAACCGTTTTCTCATAGCTACCTTGCCTAATGATGAAACCCAGTATGAAAAGGGCTATCTCCACCCAAGCTCTTCAAGACTCTTGCATGCATTGTTTTATCACCTTTTTTGCAGTGACCCAGAAGGAACAGTAGTGCTGACCACTAAGTCAATGCAAACACGCCTGTAGACAGGGGTAGCTAACCTGGTACCTTCCAGATGTTTTGGACTACAGTTTCTATAATCCTTTCCTGTGGCCTAGAGATAAGATGATAATATATCAGAATGTGTTCATGCTTGTGTAAACGGCAGCTGTTTGCTTCACATGGCCGCATGGATAAAAGGGCAACTACCTAGGATTTCCTGGCATGAGAGTTCCATTAAGATGAGCGAAGTTTTCAACATTTCCAAAACAGAGACAGATCATTTGGCTGAACATGACTGGGAGAGAAGGCTATCAATGGCTACTAGTCCTGATAACTATGTGCTGCCTCCAGTAGGAGAGGCAGTCAGCCTATGTACACCACTTGCTGAGGATGGGTGGGGGTTACTGTTATAGTCATGTCCTGTTTGTGGGGTCGTGGTCAATAGCTGGCTGGCCACTGTGTGAACAGAACGCTGGACTTGATGGACCTTTGGTCTGATCCAGCAGGGCTCTTCTTATGCTCTTATGTCATCATCACAAGTCTTTGTGTGTGTGTGGGGGGGGGCAGGCAAGAGGTGCTCTACAAAAAACAGAGGGTGATCGCACCCCTGAATTTCAGCACCATCAAATAAGCCTACTTAGGCAGTAAACAGCTACTCCTGTTATAATGACTTCAGCCCCTAGCTGCTTGTTTTCAAAATTCATGAAATCTGGGTCAGGATCCAAAGCATAAGGAGACCTGTCTCTCAATCTGGAAACCTGGGATCTCAAAACACTCCATGCTACTACCTCTGTTCCTAACGTGTCCAGAGTGCAGGTGGCCTGTGATCTCCCCGAATCCATCTAACACAGGTCCATTGGAATTGCACCTTTGGGTCTTTTTGTGCACAGCAGGGGAGATCCTAGCACCAACAGATACGGCAGCTTTCCCCCCTCTGCTGAGAGGCAGAGAAAAGCAGGGTCGGGGGGACTGACATTGCCTAAGAAAATGGAAACGGCCTACTGAAAAACCCGGACCCAAATCTCCAGTTAAACCCCAAATTAGAAATTCAGAATGCCTTGCTTGGTCTGCGAGAGCCATCAGGTTTGGAGATGGACTGTCCCAATTTGACAGGGGATGAAAGGGACCAAAGAGCAGAGGGCTGACAGGCAAGACTGAAGGTGTTTCTTACTCTGAATGTGGACAGGCACATCAGGGATGTTTTAATTGCCCAAGCTCCCACCAGAGTTGTTGCTAAACAATGCCCCTTTCTTTAGGAGGTAACCAAACTGTGGGTGATCCCTGCCACCCCTCCCTCCCGGCCTCTAGGAGGACTGGCTCTTGCAAACCATGGCATACTCATCACCAAACCTAGAAAGGAACAGCAAGGAGGCAGAGAAAAGAACAGAACCAGTATATACCTTCCAGAACCGTCAACCATGCAGAGTGGTGGGAGATCCCAATAGAATTACCCGCCAAACATGTATACTGCCCAGCATCCTCAAAGGAGACATTCCTTAAGTGAAGGACTTCCATTTCTTTGTCGGTTGTGTTAACACCAGCCGTCTAGAAAAGGGAAAAAACGGAAGCAAACAAGAAAAGGAAAATAGGACGAGCAAACGTAAGACCCCTTTAGGAACCAAGGTGCAGGAGGAGGAGGGAAGGGGATAACATGCCCCCGAGACCTCCTAAGGAGCATAGACACCACTGAAGACCTATTTTAACAGAGAGCCTTAGGACAACCTCTGATCCAGGCAGGCCTAAAGAGGCGGTGTTAAAAAACAACAACCCTTCACCAAACTGAATTTCCCTGCCCATCTGAACATGCTGGTGATGGGCCACATGGAAAAACTGACCTTGGGAGGGCAAGGACCAGCTTAGTTTCATGGGATGGGAACAGGCAAAATGATGGACAGAGATGGGAGCACAAGAAAAGAGAAATGGCCTGGATAAAGAATTGACATGCTGCTAGAAGAGAAAGGTCACGCTGCTTCAAGCAGAGTTATACACAAGAGAAACGGCAATTTTGCTTCGTGGAGGAGATTAAGGATAGCTGAAGGACTCAAAATAAGATGTGCAAAAAAGTAGGGCTTGCAAGTTTTGATGGGTTTAATTGGTAGATCAATCAATTAATCGGGGATAGCCAATTTGAAATGGTCAGTGTGGACATTTAAAGGGCACAGATGTGCATTTTTTTAAATGCTGTTTTGATTTTGCTATTTCAAAAAGGCAACTATATTTAGGTTTTGACAATATTTACATCCATTTGTTTAACCAGTGGCAAATTAGGCAATTAAAGCATTTCTCTGGCAGGCTTAGCAAGAAAAAATTACGGAAGCTAAAATCAAAACCAAAAAACAAACAAACAAACCCCTCAGCTTGGTGTTCAAGTAGAAGAACTGTGGGGACGATTTCTCGATTTTATTGAATTAATAGCAAGAGAAGGTTCAGAAAGGAGAAGCAAGAGAATGAAGAGGAACGGGGAGGAGGGCATGAAACTGAACTGACTGGCCCCTTGCAAGGCTTTTTCCATGGCTTACGGCGCCAGAAATAGAGTAGAAACAGGAGAGGCCACAAGAGTTTGGCTTTTCCACCACGAAGGACTGACTGTCCAAAGCAAGAGCCCCCAAAGTGGCGTTCTTCCCGTTTACCTTCAGCCATGGGTCTGGTGACGGTCAGCCACGCAGACTGGTTAGCCTCACCAATATAATTGGAAACCTTACAAACATACTCCCCGCTCTCAGCCTCTGTGACATTATACAGGGTCAGCACCTCCGCATCGGAGCTATTAATTCCCGAGTGCTAGAACAAGACCAATAACACAGGAGTCACTGGGCAGCCAGTGGACAGGCATCACGGCTCCGAGATCAACAACAGATACATTAGCATCTCTCTGCACCCTCACTTAAAAAACCCCGGTCCTCCCGCCATCGTCATTTGACTCCCTCTAGGCACATCTATAACCAGAGCTGGAGCATCTCATTTCAAAGACATCTCCTCAGGGGGGGGGGCACAAACTGCACTCCTCCCAGCTAAATGAAAAGCTGTATTGCTTGAAGGCACCCTTCCTCAATCAGGCACCCTTCAGAGGTGTCGGAGGACAATGTCAATACATCTGGAGGGCACCAGGTTGGGGAAGGCTGGACATCAATGGCTTTGTGGCAGGGCTAAGTTCATCATATGCTTTCTCTCTCTAGGATAAGATGAACGTTAACCTGCCTACATTAGTTGGAATATACAGAAGACTAGTAACTATAACTCTATTTGTGTAATAAAATAAAACATGTATTTTAGATACATTTTTAGAAAAAGCAAGCAAAAATGAAAACCCATCACCTTTCTTATCATCCTTTATGCATCTATTTCCCATTCCTGTCAACATGCTAACACAGCTGTTGTTTGACTATTTATAGAGCACTTTACCTTCATTATAATGTCATTTGGGCGGTGCTTAAATTAGGGGTGGGGGAACTTTTCACTCAATGGCCGAATTGGCTCCAGCACTAGGGGGTGCATGCCAGCAGTAGTCGGGGCCACGGCCCCAAGTGGGCGGAGCCACAGCCACTGATAGCACGTGGTCCTGATGTGCTCATCCCCCCCCCCCTTCACTCACATATAGCCCTCTCTCACCTCGTCAATATGCTCAGGGAAGCTGATCAGGAAAGGTGAAAAGCTGGCTTTCAAAGCCCTCTCAGCCGGCATCTGGAGAAGCAATTCCTTGAGGCGCTGACTGAGTCCATAGCAGGCTTTGCCACCCTTGATTGGGGAAGGCATGTGAAGCCCTCTCTAGGGGCCTGTTTTGGGAAGGGGGAATTCCCATGGGGAAAGGCCTAGTGGGCCAAATTGGGGAGGCTTGCAGCCTGAATTAGGCCTGGGGGCCAGAGGTTCCCCATAGCTCTTCTAAAGAGTCAGTCAGAGGCCACTGTTCGTGCATTCTTTTCTCTGTCTTATTTAGGCCGTATTTATTTATTTATTGCATTTCTATAACGCCCAATAGCCGAAGCTTTCTGGAATAAATTGGTCTAATAATAAGGAACTCCACAGTTTTTCCATCTAGTTCTCCTCTAAAAGGAGTTTAGCAACATTTCAATAGTCCTGCCAGGCACTGTCAGAACCCCAAGCCATGGGATCTCTGGTGGCACCTTGGACTAAGATGGCAAATTCTAGACTCTGGGAATTTTCCCATTTTGCCCCACGATTGTGGAACTCTCTCCCTCTACGACTTTGTACGGAGCCAGAGTTGGACAAATTTAGAAAAGTCATGAAACCCTATTTGTTCGAGTTGGAGCCATAAGTGTTGGTGTATGGACCGAGGAACAATCAGCTTGTTTTTGAGTTTAAATTGTTTCGTTGTTTTAACTGATTGCTGATGTTAGGAGTTTATCTAATATGTATTTATTGATTTTTGTTTACATTGCTGTGTTTTGTACGTTTTGGTTAGTTGGAACACGCTCTGGTATAGGACAGAATATAAATTTGTATTATGATATTATTATTTGGGCTTTTGCACAGTTATAAATGGTCAAGCAAGGCCAGGGGACAAATGCTGAGTTTTGGCAATAGGGTGTCCTTCTTCCCTGAATTAAAAACCCTGAGCAGATCCTCCCTAGCATCAGCAAAACCACATTTTCTCTATTTAACTCAGGGAAGTTGTTGTTGTGCCGCAAACTCTTTCTTGGCCACACCTCCCATCTCATCCAGGAGCGAGCTGCAGGCCTACACAGCTTGTGACACACCCAAACCAAATGCAGCCACGGGTTGTGGCTGCCCAATCAACACCCATTTTAAAAGTCAATGTAAGAAATATGGCAGGTATTGGTAGTTGAGTTTGGCTTAGTGGGTGACAGCTTGTGTTGGGCTGTAGTACCATGGTTTCCAAGCAGAACTGCTTTGGGCAGGAATAGTAGATATCAGGATCTTCTCTTTCCCATACTTTGCTGTAGCAATTCCACAACAAGATTGGAAATCAGCCAGTTAAATTGGAAACTGATTTCTCCACCAGTCCCAAACTAAAATGGTCTTGCCCCTCAGACGCCTCCCCTCCCGAAACTGAGGAAACATGCAACATATTAACTAAAATGTCACGCCTCCCAAGACGGTGGTTCTTTTTACCTTCAAGACCTGCACGTAAGGCAAGTTATTTGGCCCAATTCTGCTCCCATTGACCTCAATGTGTTTCAGCCACTGGATGTGTGGCTGAGGGTCGCTGTAGACTTTGCAAACAAATTCCACGTTACTACCCACAGAGGCGGTCTTATTTGCTGGGAGCCCAGCTTGTAAGATAGGCCGGTGAGGTGATCGCTCTGGAAGAGACGGGAGAAAATGGTTTCAGAGAGTCTCCACAAAGGAAGAGTGGGAGGGATAAACATCCATTTGCCTATTTCCCCCCATACATTTATATACCACCCAACATTTATATACCACCCAACAACCAGACGTTTCCCAAGGCAATTTACAAAAAAAATGTAAAACAATAAAATCAATTTTAAAAACGGGTAAAACAATAAGACAAGCAATTGAAACAGCAGATTACAATAAACTCAGACTTTAAAAGCCTTGGAAGGCAGAAAGGTCTTTGACTAGAACCCAAAAAATAGTCAAGTGCCATTACTGTGAAGACTAACTCCACAGTTACCAACCACCTCACCTCAGATGGTACTTTCGCTTGCAAACACCGCAGTATCTCTGAATGTCAATTTCCCCCAATCCTGCCATTTTACTAGACTAATGGAGGAGGGAGGTATATGACAATTGCCTAGCAAGCAGAATCCTACTCTCCAACCATCTGAGGGGAAGTGTAGGTTTCGTTCGTGCCCAAAAGAGTAGGCATGGCCAAACAAATCCACCTGGCCTGAGAAACTCTACGAAATGCCCTCTGACACTGGCTCAGTTCGGACGACATATTAAGCAACGGAGGGATAAATAACGTACTGACCGTGCGTTAGGCAGGAGGAGCTCCACAGACGACACTCTGCAGCCGGCGCTGCTCGGAACCAGCAAACGTCCCGGCTGCTACAAACTTGCGGCGGCCATTTTGGTTGCAGCCTCTCCTCCATGTGTCCTCCAGCCGTATCCCAGCATGCACTGTGAGTTCTGCCGGCTGCATAGAGCGGCTGGGGTTTTTTGGCTGCTCTAGGCAGCAGAACTGTATTCCGAAACTGAATAGTCCACGGAGAGAGGGGGGGCTGAATTTGGACGACACTTTAAACAATGGGGCTTCGGGCTAAACAACGTGCAAGCCCGTTGTTTCACTCCATTGTTTAAAGTGCCTAATTAACCTACTGTCAGTTGTGTGTGCGTTGTGTGTTGCCCTCCAGACGACACAATAAGCAACACAACTGACGATTGTTCCCCCCCTCCTCCGTTGCCTAATGCGTCGTCCGAACTGAGCCACTGTGTCAGTGGCTACCTCAGACGTTGCTGAGGTAAGGTTCAGAAACCTCAACCTGTGTGGTAGCTGCCAACAACACTGCAACGTCCCACATCAGCCTCTCCCCAGGTCCCAAGAGGGGCAATGTTGGAACGGAAAGGAGCCCGGCACCCCCATTTGGGTCTGAGCCTCACTCAGCCATGAAGCCCACTGGGTGACTTTGGGAGATTCACTGACTTTCAGCCTAAACTGCCTCACAGGGTTGTTGTGAGAGGAGGGGGATTATGTACGCTGCCTTGGGCTCCTTGGAGTAAAGGCAGGATATAAATGTAACTAAGAAACAAAATAATACGCCATTTTAACACTCCTGTATTCATTTGCCACACTCACACAACCCCCCTTCACACATTACTCATGTGTAGACATCAGGCAAGTAATGCATAAAGAGGGCTATAGTTTTCAGTCACATTAGGGCTCAACTTGCTAAGTGGAATGTGTTTGGCCCTGCCTGGATAGGAGAGCTGTGAAGCAATCAAGTGAACATTAACTGCTAGTCAGGTGCAGATTAGAAACAAAGAGAATTAGGCAGGCGTGCATGGAAATGAAAGCCCCGCAGCCGTCTGCGACCCTCACATCTTCACTTGTGATGTGACAAAGCAGGGATTAAGAAGTTATTCCCCCCCCCCCCCTTCTTGCAAGAGGCTGGAGCCAAGATCGTTTCCCCCCCCCCCCCCAATCCTAGCCAGTCACTTATTAAAAATGGGAAGGGAACGCTTCCTCCTCTAATCCCTCTCGCTAAAGATCCTTGATGAGGCCCTCCTCCCTCTTTATCCTAAAATCATATTCCTCTTCCTGAGGTAAATATCACAGGACCAGCCCTTCCTCTGCCAATAGCACTCACTGCCTCGAACTATAGTCTCCTTTCTGCAGGGCTTCACAGTGCTCTCCAGATCCAGTCAGGAACAGGCTCTGCTATGTTTCCGGTCCCTCCAGGGAAGCTAGAGGCCTATTTAGAGGGTTTAGTCCGTTGCACTTACAGAAAGGCCAATGCCAAACACACAAGATCTCTCTCTCTCTCATTTTAAACACTATTCTCGTTAACCCGTTCTTCCAAAATACAAAAAATCCTCATACGTCAAGCATGTGCTCACATTAACACCCAGCATCCACAGAAAACAAGCACCTAACACACACAACCATTAAAAACAATAAATAAGAACAACTTCTGGATAAATCTAATTGCATAACAAGAAGGTCAAATAAGGTGCGTCTTATCACTCACTGGAGTTACCGCAAAAACAAAACAAAACAAAACACCCCCATGAAGTTTCAAAGGGTCTAGTCATAATACCAATACAATGTGAAATGGAATTATTATGTATGGCATCGATTTATGGAGATGCACTTAAACCTTTGGGAGGCATTTTACTTTTCGTCGGGAGATCCAACTTGCGAAAAGGCCCAAATATTGAAAAAAGAGTCACTGCTACTTTTGATCACGCTCTCGTGTTCCAAGTGAATTACATTTGTAAGAGCGCAAGAGTCGTTCCCATATTTTCAGGTCATTGACACATATGCGAATCTCTTCCCTAGCTCCCTGCATGCAATGAAAAGATAGAAATCATCTGTCCTTTTACTGCCCTGGCTCTGACTGCGATGGGGTGGTTAAAAATGCACCAAAGGGCAATTAAATCTGCTCCAAGGGATTCTGGCGCAAGCAGTCTGGTTTCCCATATCTTCTGACGAAACCTTAACCAACTGGGCTCAACTAAACCCCATTTGACAAGGAGACTGCAGAAGGCTCTGAGCACATTTAATTCCATTCGAACCAGAAAATATTCAGGTCAATCACAGCCAGTAAGAATGGAATCCAAAGTTGAGAACCACAATGTGTTCATGGAAAAACAGTTGTGGAGACGATGGTAGGAATGTAGGATGCTCCCTACTACAGAGTCAGACCACTGGTCCATCTAGCAGCAGCTTTCTAGGGTTTCAGACAGAGGTTTTCCCCAGCGCTATCTGGAGATGCCAGAGACTGAACCTAGGATTTTCTCCATGAAAACCACTGGTGACCCTTCTTCTTTAGAACTAAAGGGAAACTAAAAGGCTCAAGGGGCTGGAGCATCTACCCTATGAGAGAAGGTTACAACAGCCAGGATTCTTTAGATTGGAAAAAAGGAAGCTAAGGGGAGGTATCCTAGAGGTATTCGGTTGATCAGTTGATGGTGTTAAGGCAGCTTTCCCCAACCTGGTGTCTTCCAGATGATTTGGGCCACAAATCCCAGCATTCCCGATCATTGGCCGTGCTAGCTGAGCCAGATGGGAGTTGAAGTCCAAAACGTCTGCAGGGCACCAGGTTCGGGGAAGGCTGAGCAGGAGCCTAACCTATTATGTGCAGAAGAAACTTCTCTGTTGATTGGGCAAGGGCAGTGTGCCAAGGTTCAAGTATTTATACCAGGCAAGGCCAGTCCAAAGACTTCATATTGCTTGCCCATCACAGGATGCGATGTTGCATCCCTCAAATCCCTTCTATGCCTGAAGAAGGCTCAGAAAAGCCCAGGCACATGGGATCTAAGGAGTTACCAGGATATGGCCTAGCTGCAAACCAACAAATTCCTGGTTGAAATGCTGGAGTTCCCGGTGAAGATGCTAAGCTACCTATCCTGGCGAATGCCTCCCTCCCAACCCTGATCACAGTTGAAAACGCCAGCAACCACCCCACCCCCATTGATGGCCGTCAAGAATTGGACAGGTGAAATTCTTGTCATGGTACTAGGGTTGGGGTTCAGGAGGCTGTCAAGGTAGTAAACATGGCTACCTATTCAGTGGAGGTCAAAGGTCAAACAAACCTAATGAGGGCCTACCCGATTAACAAAGAGCCTGGCACTGTGGTGAGTGAGCATTAACAAACCCCTTTGTTCCCCCTTGCTGACTATTCCCTTCAGTTTGCTCAGTGTAATCAAATTAAATTGCATTCTTAATGGTTCATTTAGTGGCATTTAGAGCAACTCCACAAGGGGAACAGCAGAGATCAGCCTGCCTGGGTTGGGAATTAAGGCTAATATAAGGAGATTAATTGGGGAGGGTGGTGAAGAGGAGAGAGAGTTTCTGTCTGGCCGCTGAAATTATCATAATGATCATAAACGTAACATGAAAAATGGAAGTACGGCCTCATGCTCGGGTTGCAGAGCCAGTCTCTTGAGCCCACTCAGTGGAGAGACACTGGTCTGGTGTGGAGACAAATAAAAAGGCGCTCATCTGAGAATCGTCATAGTCTGGGAGCAGAGGCAAGCCAAGGCAGAAAAGGCAACATTCACACAAACACTTTCTCTTATCCCTTCTAGAACCTCTGCTACATACATCTGGCTACTTAGAAAGGACTTCTGCCTGCACAATCCAAGCACTTATCAGGAGCAAAAGAAGTAGTCAAAATGTATAGCTCTGCCATGAGAACCTAAGAATCATCTTACTGCTCTCTCCACGTGAGAAGACAGGGGAGCTTACGTGAATCAGGAGAAAACTGCCTGTCTTTCAGCCTATCAATATGCCACAATTTTATTGTATTCATTTTTGCATATTTATGTCTCGCTTTTCTATCATTATTTTTTTCAAAGCAGTTAACAAGATGGTTAAAGACCCTATCAAAAAATGCAGGCATCCAAAAACACCCTCATCATTAAGACATTGATGAAATTATGAAAAAAGATTTTAAAAAGGCAGCATTAATAAAAGCAGTTAAAGGATCCAACACAGTAACCATTAAAAACTGAGAGGCCTGCTGAAACTGATGGGTCTTTAGCGCCTGCAAGACTGACAGATCTCTACAGAAAGGGTGTTCTACAATTTAAGTGCCCCTGTAGCAACCTCCATAAGAAGAGCCCTGTTGGATCAGACCAAGGGTCCAGCTAGTCCAGCACTCTGTTCGCACAGTGGCCAACCACCTGTCAACCAGGAAGCCACAAGCAGGACATGGTGCAACAGCACCCTCCCACCCATGTTCCCCAGCAACTAGTGTATACAGGCTTATTACCTGTGATAACGGAGGTAGCGCATAGCCACCAGGACTAGTAGTCATTGAGAGCCTTTGCATGCATAAGGTCACAACTTCAATCTCAAATATCTTTGTTCATTTTTTTAAAAAACGAACGGGGAGGGGAAAGACCACTGACTAAAATCTTGGCAAGCTTCTGCCAGTCAGCAGCATAACAATATAGGCTAGATGGACTCAGTATAAGAAAGCTTCATGTGTATATATGCTCAAACGTCCAAGCCTCTCGCCCCATCCTCCCCAAATCATACGACTCAAGGCATGGAAATAAAAGCAAAACATCCTAATTCGGCAATACATATTCCAACTGAAGGATCTAGGATTGCACAGCATACATGCACAACACACACACACACACCACACACACACCACACACACACCACACACACACACGGTCTATCTATCCAGTTTCTATAAGGATTCATGAAGACATATGCTGTGACACCATCGTCCTGTTTTGAGAACTGTGAAACCTTACGCCTGCTCCAACTGTCTCCTCTACACGCACCCCTACACCAGAATCTCCAACAGTGTTGTTGGAGTGAGAATGGCGGTGGTGGCAACAGCTGCAGAATTATTTCACGCCCATGTGGCATGCGGAGGTTGAGGTGGGAATCATGGTCAGTTGTCCAAAGAAGGACAGGTTGCTTACCTGTAACTGTGGTTCCTCTTCATGGTCATCTGTGCATTCACACAAATGGGAGCTCTGCACAGGCGCAGAGCTCCCATATGTGTGAATGCACAGAGACCATGATGAAGAAGGGATTGCTGCTAAAAAGCAGACACTTGGGGTGACCATATTCCTGCCTTTGCACAGTGAGTTCATCTTTCTGGGCAAGCAAAGAATGCCGACTCCACAAGCCCTTAGAGGCTAAAGAATCCCTCCCCTTGCCCAGGTCTCCTTACCGACTACGTCGAGGTGGTAGGTGTGGTTGATGGATCCAAATTTGTTCTCCACAAGGCAGGTGTAGTTGCCCTTGTCTGATGGCACAACTGAGTCCATGATGATACTCCAGGTTGCAACACGAACCTGTGGGAAAGAGGACACAGATAGCTCAATCAAGGTTATTCGCTTGATTGGTGGCTGGTGGGGTGTGGGGGGGAGGCAGGACTAAACAGAGGCCCTTCTCCTTTGCCCACCTGTGAGGGCAATTACGGGAGGGCTTTCACACGGGAGAGGGCTTTCTCTGCTGTGGCCCCAAATCTCTGGAACAAACTTCCATCATAGGTCTGCCACACACCTTCCTTGCAGGCTTTCAAGAAGGCCTTAAAAACATTTTATTTTACCATGGCCTTCGCACGATGGGTACTGTTATAGCTGCTACTGTTGTTCCTGCTGGTTTTATTGTTTTAATTGCCATTTTATTTTATTTTAATTGCTTTTAATATTTTATGTATTTTATTGTAAACCGCCTTGGGAGGGCTTTGCCCTGGAAGGCGGTCAAGAAATGTTTATAATAAATAAATAAAAGCTCTGCTCCCGTTTTGCCTTTTCCTCCCAGAGTAAGGCCAAAGGTCTCACCCGCTCCTGTGCTGTGTGTTCTAGACTGCACGTAATTCCCATTTGAGGTCATGTTTCCCTGTTTGCTATCCTGAGGGAGTAATTGCTGCCAGCTGGAGGCCTGACCACAGTCAGCTACATCTGGAAAATGGTATTATTGTCGAGTGGGACGCGTTCTCTTTGCCAGCTCAGGAACCAGTCTCAAAACACCTCCAGCTGCTCTCCCACACAAAGGAAGGGTCACTTGCCCAAGTCTAACCAGGATGGCGCAGAATACATGGCTCATGGATGAATTTCTTTTGCACACGCACCAGATTCGGCATAGAATGGGGCGTTTGGACCATCCCATCTTTAAGGTTTATTTATGTATTGAAATCCCATGTTTAAGGATGCAAACTCCCGCAAGGCAGCTTACAAAACAGCCAGAAAGTACAATATATCAAGCAACACACAGTAAGTTGAAACAACTAAAAACAGCAGCAGCTAAAAACAGAGCCAGCATAAAACCATGAGATTCAATTAAAAAGCTAGGCGGAACAAAATAGTTTTTGTTTTAAAACGAAAACCAAACTAAAAATGTAAAGTCTGTGTTTTGCAAAGAATCACTTGAATGTAGGTGGACCCTTCCCAACGATGGCACGAAAACAAACGAAATATGGAAAATACAAAGAAAATGACACAGCAGCTCTTTTCACATGCTAGCTTTCTATGTGTAGGGTGTTGTTTCCATGGGACAGCATTCTGACATGCTAGTTCCCACCCTACTGATAGGTAGGAACTCCATGCCCAATCGGGTAACCAAGTAAGGTGGCCAAGTGTACAGAGGGCAGTCCTCTATACGAAGGGCAGTCCAATCCAATCCAGTATTAAAGATAAAGGACCACAAGAAGGCAGAGCAGGCAGAGAGCCTTGAAGCTGCCCATCAACAGTTAGCTCCCAGGCAGCAGACTCAGCAGGTACACAGCTCACTTGCTCGCAGTCTTTCCCACTATGGTGAGATCTATTGCATTTCTATTTAAATTATTGCAATTCTTTCTAAACGTGCATCAAGGGGCTGGAGCATCTCCCCTATGAGGGAAGGTCACAACAGCTGGGACTGTTTAGCTGGGGGTGGGAAGGAGACATGATAGAGGTGTACAAAACGATGCAGGGTGTGGAGAATGTGGAGAGGGAGACATTTTTCTCACTCTCCCATAATACTAGAAACCAATGGGGTCCTCCCATGAAGCTGATTGGTGGCAGATTCAGGGCAGATAAAAGGAAAGACTTCTTCACACAGCGCATAGTTAAACTATGGAATTCGCTACAAGATGTAGTGGTGGCTTTAAAAGAGGGTTGGATAAATTCCTGGAGGAGAAGGTGATCAATGGCTAGTAGGCCTGATGACTATGTGCTACCTCCAGTATTCAGAGTATACACCAGTTGCTGGGGAACATGGGTCCCTAGTTGACAGTCGGTTGGCCACTGTGAGAATGGAGTGCTGGAACAGATGGACCCTTGGTCTGATCCAGCATGGCTTTTCTTATAGAGAGACATAAGAACATAAATTAGCACATGCATATTTTGGGCAAATCTTTGTCCTCTGTTTTGGTTACAAGTTTCCTCTTTTTTGGAAATGCATCACTGGCCACCGTATAATCAAGCCGGGACAATTCCCTTCCTCTGGTTCTGAAGGGGCACATTCAACCACCATTGGAGTAACTGAACAAGCTTATTGCGGGCCTGACCTTCCCACACCTTTTGCTACAGGTCTTCCAGGCTGGAGGATGCTAGCAGCAGATAAGCTAGTGTCACTCCCAGATATACAAAGACTCTGGATTTTCCTCTCAGAGAGTCTGAGATCCTGAGCTGAGCTGTTTGCCTTGCTGCGTTTTTGACCTACGACAACCCTTTTCTAAGGAAAAGCTTAAGCAGGTCTCGGACAGTTGAGGAGCTTTGACACATCTCCCATTGCAGACCATCGTTTGCCAAGACCACAGGCCTGCTAAGGCAGCGAAGTTAATAATAAAGGAAGAACTGCAAAAGCACAGCCAGGTTAAAACCAAGGGGGGCTGCTGCATGACTCTTTGCTGGAAGGGGGCATTTGATTCAGGAAGTGACAAGGAGCTGCTGCTCAATCGGTTTAAGCCCAAGGGGGGGGGGGGATGACAGGAATTGTCTGTTTTATTAAAGCCACTATTGATTACTCAGGCAAAGCTTCTTTGCCCAGATGTGAAGATTTAGAAAGGGAAAAGTAGGACAGGATGGCTCTTGCCTGTGTCAGTGGCGGTTGCTAAAGGCGTTTTATTATTAACGCAGGGGCCTGGACTCTACTAGCAGTGGGAGGTGTGGAGGCCACACTGTGCTAGTGAGTCACTCTGGACGGAAACAAGTTGTTCTAACTGGAGGCGAATGGATGAGGCATCTCGGGCAAGTCAGAAGCGCCCACTAGCAAGTGCCAGGACGACTTCTGCATTGCTGCGCAGTCAGCCAAACGCCTCCACTCGGCTTTAATGAGGCTCATAGACGACGAAACTGAATCTAGACAGCCTTAGGGCCTCACTTGCGAGAGATGCTGGGGATGCTTTTCCAGCTATGACAGGAACTCGTCTGTGAACACAGCCGATGTGGCATTTGGCTGATTAGTTGCCTGCTTTCTCAATGACCGATTCATTGATTAAATCTTATATAATATCCCACCAGGTGGGCCTTCTCCTCCCAAAAGACTCTGCTGGGATGAGCAAAGGAGGTATAGTCTTAAAGCTGAGACGGAGTGGAAAGTAATAGACTTTGTTTGGGGAAACTGCAAACTTTCACCTAAGGCGGAGGAGCAAAAACTCAGGCCCGGAGGGTAAAATTGGTGCTGTAGGGGTCTCAATCCAGCTCTCTGGAGGTCCCCACATAGCCATTCCCCCATCCCCTGGCCCCACACCATTTTGACCAACCACTGATCATTTGGTGGTTTATTTATTTATTTATTTTGTTTATTAAAACATTTGTATCTCACCCGATATCATTAAGATCTCAGGGCAGCGTACGGATAAAATCAGTTCAACAGTATAACACAATAAACCATGTACACAGCTAAAACAAACATATTAAACCATTAATCAAGCTAAAACCAGTAGAAAAATTAAAAGCAATGAAAACAATTAAAACCAGCTTTAGGCAAATTAAGCCCTCAATGGCTTTGATAAAAAGCCATGTTTTAACTTGGTGCCAACACAAAGCCAGCGTCAGCGCCAGGAGGGCCTCCAAGAGGAGGGCATTCCACAACTGGGGTGCCACAACAGAGAAAGCCCTCCCCCATGTCCCGCCATAAAGGCTGCGTTCAGACAACATGATAGTCAATGGTGGGGTAATAATCAACTCAACAGTTGTTTATCTAGGGAGTACTCCCCACGTGGTGTGTATTGGGATCAATCGTGGTGTGTACTGGGATCAGCGCTGAGTTGACTATTAGTCCGTACTCGGTTGACTCACTCATCCCCTCAGTTCTCCCACTAGTATCCCATCAGCCATTGCTACCGAAAATCTATCCTGCCAGCTGGACTACAGCAGCAGCCGCTGCTTTGACCGCTGTTGCCATACGACTTTGTGGCTGACGAAATAACCAATGGTGCTGTCCACACAATACGATAACCAATGGTGGTTGAAATAGATAACTCTGCACAGCATTGGTTATTTGCGTTGGTTATTTTGGCCAAATAACCAACCATTGGTAAAAAAAAAAAAAAACCTACCTCCACACCACATGATAATCCATGGTGGGTTAAATAACCAAACGCCGACTATTTGAACCACCCCTGGTTATCGTGCTATCTGAACCCAGTCTATGTCTTGCGTTGGTGGGAGGCAGAGGAGGGTTACCCAGGTTTGGTGCAGTTTTTTCCCCATTCGAAAAGGTTGAAATTCCTCTCTTAAGGCTTATTTATTGGCAGCAAGAGCTTAAAGAAACAATATGCTGGTATTTATTGATTTTTTTAGTCCTGACTCCTGTGCTTTCTGTGTCACTCACCACTGCCATGTGGATCCCAAGAGTTTCTCCAATATGGAATTCGGGCCTTGGGTTAAAAGAGGCCCTGGACCCCTGACTGAAGGGAATCCTCCATATCCCTTTCTCCTAGGAACTGCTTCCCCACACTGGCTGGAAATGATGGGAATTGCAGTCCAACACATCTGGAGGGCACCCAGTTGGGAAAGGCTGGTTTAGGAGAATATTACTGCTTCTTCCTACTTTAGAAACCAATCAGCTACTGTTCCTCCAGTTTCCACTGATTTATTTTAGAACATTTATATATCGCCTCCCATTTTAAAAATCTTTGAGCGGCTCTCAACGTATTACGAAACAATACATCATTAAAATAAGAACTCCATTTAGATAAGTTCATGGTTGGGAAAAGCCAGAGTAAACAAATAAGTTTTCAGTAATCATGAAAAGCACACGATCATTGGCGCCGGACATATCGCAGCAGGGAGGTCATTCCAGAAGGAGGGTGCCACCACATAGAAGATCTGCTGCTCTGTCGCTTGCAACTTTTAAATAAGCTACCATTCCCCATTAAAAGTTTTTTTTAAAAAATCCCTCATTTCTCAAAGACCAAAGTGCCCAATACTGACCTCCCATGAATGAATCGATTCGCACTTAAGTCGACTCATCTACCGATTAATCAAATTTAAAAGGTTGCTGCCCTAAAGGAAGACTTTCTTATTTATCAGTACCTTGAAATGCTGGTATTTCAACTGAATGACCCAGCAGCATTTCTCATTTACCTCTTTACTACAGAGAAATGTTATGGAACATTTTTGTATGATCCCTGGAAGGACCTTAAAACTCTGCTCAAAAGCATAGCACTGTAGCCCTGCTGATAATCAGTGCCCTAAATTTATAGTATACTAAAGCAGTGGAGGTGTGTGTGTCATAAACTGTGGTCCAGGGGGTTATTAGTGGACTCTGATGCATTTTTGAGATGGCCTCTAAGGCCACAATAAAATTAACAAAATCAAACGTTGAAGAGCTGGAAGTTTCTTTAAAGTTTCCACTACATGCCCAAGAGACAACCGATTTCAACGAAAAGGCAGCTTGCCTGTTCAGCAGCACAAGCACCTGGGGTGGAAACTTCAAAGAAACCCCATATTGTGAACAAGTCCAGCACCTGATATTTAATTCAGAAGCTTTTGATGGCCATAAGAAAAGAAAAAGGGTCATAAAGGAAAAGCAAACCAGAACAGTAAACCTCAACACAACAGAGTTTGAAACCCACAACAGGAATGACATTTCGTTGTATTCTCTGTTTTCTAAAGGTGATTTCAGGGGGCAGATCACAGAGAATCCTACCTTGTATCCGCCAATACGATGGTCAGGTTTGAATTCCCGGCCATTCTTCAGCCAACGCATTGTAGGGGTGGGTGTCCCACTGGACTGGCACCTAAACTTGACTGTCTTGGCAGCAGGAACAGCATGGAGCTTCTTCTCCATCTTCTCAGGGTACGTCCAGTAAGGTGGAATGGCTTCTGAAGGAGATCAGAAAAGAAGTTGGGGCTTATACAATGTTTAGCCCAGGATAAAGGGAAAGGGACACATGCCACCAGGAAGAACATGGCCTTTAGCCAGAATGGAGGATAACCGTCCCTCCTCAAAGGAATAATTATAAGGTGTGGTAAGACTTGAACTGGGATCCCTGCCTGCCAGGCACAGGTTCCCAGCTCCTTGCACAACCTGAGTTTCCTGGTTAAAGGAAGCAACTTCAGGATGTTCAAACTTGGGAGGTTTCTACACTGCCCAGAACTCTCCTGGTCATGGAAATCAGTTGACACTGGAGAACAAATCCCATGCTATTGCCTACTATAAAGCCCTTCTGCTCTCCCTTAGAATGGAAAATTTGTTGTTGAGGGAGGTCACTATCTCCAACAATAATCTAAATGCCTGCCCGTTTTTCTTTTCGTTTGAACAGGAAAAGTGTGCCTTTCAAAAGAAAAAAGTATATACTCGTGTGTGCATTTAAAAAACAACTGCCCCCTCACACACACACATATTGAGTAAAGTGTGAAAATGCATATCTTGAAAAATGTACATTTTAAGGTTTGAGAATGTACAAGTATTATTATTTTTTTAAAATCTGTGCTCAGATTTTTGTTGGGGTTGTGAACAGAGCAGGTTTTAATTGCGAACTTAAATGAAATTCTCATACGTCCCCTAATCACGCATGGCTGCAAATATGACAACTGTTATTTCCACCACCGAGGAGGGAATGAGATGTACGAGAACCTCCTTCTAACTGGTCGGCTACGGAGGTGGGAGTGGGCCAAGGGAGTGTGTTTAGGGCACCAAGGGCAACATGTGAGTAGAATTGCAAACTGCACAGGATTGGCTGCGCTTGGGGCTTGCAGCTGACAAGTTACTGAAAGAGATTCATCTCAAACGTACGGTTTGGTCTGGAGTTATCGGCCTCCTTCTCCTCCGAGGAGGAATCATCATCGTCATCATCTTCTTCGGCAGATGGAAGAGCATCTTGTGGGGGGAAAACAGTTGACATTAGATTCAGTTGGATACATTGCTACCTTCCGGCGATGCAGGAGAAGGGAAGTATGCACAGTGCTACCTTTGTATTGGCTTACAGTATAGCCATGACTCTTCCCAACCATAGAAACACAGCAGACAGCACCTTGGGAAAATTAGGTTTGAGCATCAGAGTCTGCTGGCCCCAGGCAATGGGATGTTGATGCTCTGCTGTGCACAGTCAAATAATTGGAGGGCATGTATTGGCCATTGGCAAGTGCATTTTTTATTCCGATGAGATCCAGGTCTGGAGAAGAGCAGGCAATTTTGCTGACCTCACACTGAACTTCAGAGACATATTATTGCTTTCTGAGTCTCTCACAGGCTGAGTGGCAAGGGATAGCCCCTGCCGCCAGATCGGACTTGGAGAAGAGGACAGGGACTGGTCTCTATAGCCGCTGTGGGACTTAAGAGGTGCTCCGTGTGGCTGCAGCATGGTATCAAAATCAAGACCCATTCCCTCTCCCTTGGGTGGGTGGGGGGCAAAATTTGTGGACACTTGCGTTGTGGGGGGGGGAAATTTGTGGGCACTTTAATTGTGGACATTTAAATGGTTGAGCTGCCCATTCAACAGCCTTTTAGGAGCATCTAGACCAGCCTTCCCCAATCTGGTGCCCTCCGGAGGTTTTGGACTACAGCCCAGCCAACCTGGTCAATGGTCAAGAATGCTGGGAGTTTGGGCCCAAAACATCTGGAGGGCACTAGGTTGGGGAAGGCTGATCAGGTCTGTCACTTCATATGGATTAGCATCCCTACCAACAGTTCACTGCATGATCGAATTTTCTGGACTATACTACTACAGACGGCAGATGGAAAACAGCATTCAGAATTTCCCATGGGGAAAAAAAGAGAAAGTCCCTAAACACACACACACACACAGAGTCTAGCATCTCAGGAGATATCTAGAACACTTCTGCTTAATATGTTTTTCTATTTTCTTTAAATATATAGGTATACTGAAACATATGATCCTGTCCATCCACATTTGAAGCAGTTTAGTCCAGGAAAAAGTTTTGTCCTGTGATAAATGGTTTTTGCCTCAACAGAATCTCATAATCACAATGAATATGGGTAAAGAATGGATTTTCCCACCCTTTCAATTTACAATATAGTTAGGTCATAGAATTTGGTACCCCATTCATCAAGGGTGAGGAATCTGTGACCCTCCAAAATGCTGGTTCTTGCTGATGGGAGTTGGAGCCCAACACGAGCAGAAGGTTCATCTCTATAGGTTTTGGACTGGAGATTTGCTTTCTGCCCACCCCTGGATGTAGTGGGCGTCAGGTTTCACGCCCCTGCCATACACTATGCCAATTGAGCAGATTTGTGTAATTTCTTCCTTTGCATAATTTATTCTTCAGAGAATTACCCCCTGGGGAGCAGCAAAGAATTATGCAGAGTGCTGAGTCTTCACCTGCAGCCGCTGGAGATCTTATTCAACCACCCCTCAGGTTTCTGAGTTTTCAGCAGGCTTTGCCCACACCTGTTCAATCGTATCTTTGTAGCCATGAGGGCTGGAAAATTGCTTTCAAAAAAATGAAAGCCAAGATTCTCAGTTCTGCAACCGATAGAATGCATCCTGGACTTTTTTTGGGGGGGTGCTTCCATAGAATTGCAGAACACAAGAGCTTGTAAGGGACTTGGAGATGGTACTGCAGAGTTGTCTGTGCCCACGTAACGTGTTCATTTTTCCTGCCCATCGTAGCCTCTGGTCTGTAACATTCAAACATTACGTGGGAAAAGCTGAAATGCTCCCTTGCTATTTGTGTGTTCATTTCAGTGAGCCTGTCCTGGGCATATACTGTTTGGACATTGCTTTTAAAGTATGTGCTGGCTTTTAAAGATGACATCTCCACTGTTTATAGCTCCATCCACGAACAGCCAACCCAACTGGAAGAGCTCCATGGAGGACCCCACTCTATAACCCCCAAATGGGGTCTGAGGCAGTCTCCCGCAACCAGGGCTATAAGATCCTCCAGGTGTAATGAAAATGAACTAATGGATTGTATCCAACGTTAGTCCCATTTAGAGAAGACCCATTGAAATGAATGGGACTTAAGTTAGTCATGATGAACTTAAGCCCCATTCATTTCAAGGGTCTACTCTAAGCAGGACTAACACTGGATACGATCTAGTGCTTTTACCAGTAAGAAGAAGAAGCCGAAAAAGAAAAAGAGAAAAAGAGGCATCCAAGGGTCTGTAGGAAATCACAAAGCCCACCAGGGACGGAGGCCTGATCCGAGAGTAGGAGGGGTAGGCCTGGTCTTGACACTTCTTAGCTATTGTGTTCTTATTTCATGACTTGCCAGCAAGACCAGAGGAAAGTGTAGGATCTATTCCCCCTGCCCCACCCCTCTGCTTCTCAACCATCCAAAGAGGCCATCACAACTGACCATGGTGCTTCATCATATCGGCATAGAATCCCAAGGATAAATTTAATATTTCAGGCCAATATAAAAAGGAGATGACAGTGAGTAATACATAGCCCCAATGGACATGCAGTTACCTAGACAGGTGTATTTCTCTACCCCATGCCAAGGACTTTAGGCCCACCCCTGGTAGGATTTCAGTTGGATCCTCGATCCGTTTTCATCTCAAGTGATACAGAACATAATTGCGTTTGCACAACTTAAAGAGTGCCTTCTTTTACCACGGGCAGCTCCCGCAGACATCTGGGACCAAGAGAAAGACTTCTGAGTCAGAGGGCATGAGCCGGAAGTCTATCCAAGCACCCCTCCTTTTAAGAATTGAGCTCTTCTCCCAGCAATCCAGCAAGAGGCAGATGAGGCTGAGAAAAAGAGACTTGAAATGACCGCCCCCAAAAAGGGGGTAATCTGAAAATGGGCTCCACCACAGCCAAACCAGACCATCCTCGCTATGCCAGGAGGGGTCTGACATCAACTCGTCACTGCGGTGGCCCTGCTACAAACCTGAGACGTTCACGGAGAAGTAGGTGGTCTCGCTTCCCGAGGGGCTGTTGGTCATGCAGGCATAAAGCCCGGAGTCCTCAGGCACGGCGTCCCTGACCTCCACCTCCTCCCCTGTGATGCGCGTCCGGTTGTTTTCTGACAGCTGGACCCCGTCTCGCACCCAGTTGATGCTCTGAACATCATCCCGTAGCCGGCAGCGCAACTGGAGGAGGTCGCCAGGGTGAGCCGAGTAAGACTCCACTTCAATGCTTGTTTTGGGCAGAACTGGAAACGTTAGGGGAGACAAAGAGAGGGGGAAGACAAGGGGGAAGCAAGGTGTGAGTGGTTTATTGCAGATGCATTACTCTGGTAGCATGCAAACACGGGGGGGGGGGAGGGGGCGGGTGTCTTCCTACTGTCGTGAGATGCAGGCCTCAGCTGCCATGCGGGTCTTTGGGGAGAGCAGGGGGAGCAAGAGTTTGGGGTGGAGATTTTCATTTCAATTATCAACACAGGGCCATCAATGGACGCAGCGCTTGGCTTTTTAATACGTTTTTAGAAACCAACTGCAGCCGCAAAGCGTTGTGCTATGATGGACAAGCGGCTGCATCGGGCCAAGCCAAAGGCAAAATGGCGGGGCAAGATGGGAAATACAACTCCGGCAGGAGCCGCACCTACCTGAAGCTCAACAGCTTGCAAGCCAGCGGCCACGCGGGGAGGGCGAAGAAGAGGCAAAGGGTTAAAAGCGATTGCAGGAGGATGAAAGCTCTTCCCTTTTTCCTTGCGTGACCCACATTTCTACACAGGTGTCCCCATTAAGTAATTATTTCAGCACTGTTCATGGCTTGCTTACACAGTCACAACTGCCCTGTATCTGGGCCAGTTCATACAACCAGATCGACATATGGTAAAACTGTTCCTGGATTGTCCCCCTCAGGACTGCAGGTGGAAGGGCAGGTGTTCCTCCATGAAATCAATTCAATGCCCGTAGAGAACTAGATTTCAGGGAGAAGAGATCTAGCATTGGCATAGGCAGGGAAATCTTTTCATGGGAAACATTTGGATCTCGCAAACCCATCCTCTGTCTGCAGTGGTGGAGTCTAAGAATAATGTTACCGGTGCTGGTTCCAGGTTTTAGAAGGCTCTTGGTCAAGATGCCCTCAGTGGGGACCTCTCCCTCAATGAGTCTATCTTCTCACCAACATGGTTACCTCCTCTTCTTCCTCATCGCCACCACCTGTTGATCGCCAGGCAGAGAGCCAATGAGCAAATGGAAAGCAGCATCGACGGCTCCTCCTTCACACCACCACTGTTGTGTAGGCCAGAGCAGGTGAGAGGAAGATGAACAGGCAGATTGCAATGGTGAAGAAGAGGAGCAGGCCCAGAGGGCTCAGTCAGGAGGACCCCTTGCTTGGTTGTGGGCCCTCTGCAAGTGCCCAACCACTGGCCCTGAGTGTTGCCACCTCATTTGCTATTTGCGAGAAACAGAACCCAGCGAACAACGAATTCATGGGGATTCGACTGTAATATTCATTTCGCCACCTTGGGTGATTTGCTCCGTTCCTTTAGAGAACTGTGAAACGTGCCCATCAACAATCAAAACCCTGTAATTCCTTACAAGGTAATTTATCTCAGCCTTCTTGGTTGCCTAAAAGCATTCTTGCTCACTACAGTCAATACATGTCGTGCCTAAGGAAGACCGAACAAACACGAACAAAGCTTCGCCTACAGGTCCTTTTCCTGGTATAACCCCATTTTCTCAGCCAAAAGGGCTAGAAACTTGATTTGTAAAAATATGAAATTTGTGATTCTTGGAGGTAATGAACCCTGCATGCTGAACTGAATTCTATGCTTTGCTAGAATATGCACAGCTTTAAATAACGCCTGCTGAACAGAGAACGGCAGGCAACATACCAGGAATGTTATGATGAAATTATTTGACCCAAGAGAGCACTCTGAGAAAGGAAAGAGAAGGGATGTAATTCGGCTTGGACTCCATTTTTAAAGAGAGCCAGCCATAGAGTTTCTCAATGGCAGAGCAGATGTTTTGCACGTAGAAGGTCCCCAGTTCAATCTCCAGCACCTCCAGCTGGAAAGATCTCAGGTAACAAGGCTGGGAAAGGCCTCTGCTTAATACCACGGTAAGCCCCTGCCAGTCAAAAGTAAAGGGGGCTACAGAGACCAAATGGTCTTACTCAGCACAAGGCAGCTTCCTGTATTCATATCTTGGTCGCCCAGACTCGGAGTTCTCATGATCAAAGTCAAAAGCTTTACCAAGTGGCACATCCATAACTTTCAGGAATTTCAAACCAGATTTAACTAAGACAGGTGCCAACAAGTCACATGGATTCAATTTGACTCCAAAGGTAGAAGGAACTTGTGTTTGGTTGGGAGTGCCGGGGGTGGGTGGGTGGGGGGGAAGAGAAAGTAGATATGGGAGGGGGACATGTTTACAACGTTCAATTAGAATGCCATATGAGCACCAACCTTAATTCTCCCCCTTGAGCACAGAAAGATACATATGCCTGTAGAGAAGCAAGTCAAAACTATCACTGCATTCACACAAGAAATGCTGCAGCTTCCACACGTAATTTTAAAATTCTGCTGTGGGATCAGCTAACAGGCGAACCCGAACTCTGGCTTGTCTCTCCCCCAATGAGCCAGAGAACTAACCCACTGATTCTTGTTAGGCTATTTCTCTGGCTTGTCAGGGAAGAGACAAGCCAGAGTTTCTGGTACGCACATAAGGCTAACTAAACCATGGGCGGAAGATTTGTTTAGCCACTCCTACTTGAAGCGGGAATGATCCAGCAGCATGCATCATCAATTTTAGATCTAGTTTATGGCGAACTAGGCAATAATGTGCAAAGGGCCAATATGTTTTGGAAAACACAGGTTTATACTACTTATTCTTTCCTGCTACGTTTTCAGATGTAGACTTCAAAACTGCGATCTGCAACTTGGTGTATGGAGATACTTTTGTTGGCGCCAAGCAGAACCCCTGCCCCTCCTGAACTTTCTTTTATTTCTTATGTTTTTTGTACATTGACTTTTTATTTTAACTGGAAGAAGGCTGAAATGCTGCTAAGTGAGGTGCTGCCCTTCAGGGCCATCTTTATTTGGGCGTGTTTTTGAGCTCTACCTTGTACTTAGGTTCCAGGACAAGTTATTTTTCTATTAGTCTCACCAATTTGCCTTCAGGGAAATGAGTTTTTTTATGACCAGCCATGCCCACCATGGCAGTAATTTTATGAATGGGAAAGATCCCCTGTATCAGCCATTTTGTGAGAGCACACACAAAAAACTCTTTAAAAACCAATACGATTAAACCTATTGCAAATACCCCGGCCGGCCACACTTCCCAGCTGCATTTAAATAGAACACTGTGGCCCTATAGGTGGTCAAGATGTAACCCCTGAGGCAAGCTCCAGGTTTGAGAGGATGCTTGGCAACGTAGACCCATCTTACATTGGTGGCCCTCCTCCAACTTACGTGGTGGCATTGCCAGAAGCTGCCACTTAAATTTCCTAAAATGTCTCAGCGTATCAGAGGCATTGTGGGAAATTAAAATGGCAGCTTTGGGACCCAGCTGCTATTTGAAAGGGGAGCCCAGGGCAGGTGTCAGTCGTGGGGCTTGCCAGTACAGTGGAGATATATCAGCTGCCTCAGGATGACACATGCTGACACCAGGTCTGCCTTGGCCCGACTTGGGGCTGTTTGCATAATACTTTGCCCTTGGAAAAGTCTGGCTGCCCTGTTTTGTACTTCAGCTGGTACAAAACAGGGCAGTCAGACTGTTATCAGGGACTGGCCAATGAGATCACATTATGCCAGTCCTTTTCCAGCTTCACTGGCTGCCGGTCCAGGCCCAATTCAGAGTGCTGGTATTTACATTCAAAGCCCTAAATGGCTTGGGGCCAGGTTATCTGAAGAAACCCCTCCTCCCATATGTGCCTGCCCGGACCCTAAGATCATCTTAAGGGGTCCTTCTCCATGAGCCCCTGCCAAAGAAAGTGCAGCAGGTGGCTACCAGGAGGGCCTTCTCTGATGTGGCACCCTGGCTGTGGAATGAGCTCCCTAGAGAGGTTCCCTTTGCACCTACATTATAGTCTCTTCAACGCCAGATGAAGACCTTCTTATTCTCCCAGTATTTTAACAGTTTCTCATCTTAAAGTCTTTTAACTTTGCTGTTTTTAAATCTGTATTTTAAATCTGCATAAATCTCTGCATTGCTGCTTGGTTTTACCCTGGTTGTGCTTTTATATTGTATTTTTATATTGTGTTTTTATACTGTTGTTTGTTTTATACTTTGATTCGCGTCTGATGGTTTCAACTTTTGTGAACTGCCCAGAGAGCTTCGGCTATTGGGTGGTATAGAAATGCAATAAATAAATGGGAAATGTAAACAGGGGGAGGTTGCACACACCCTCCCTGTCAGCCAAGGAAGTGTGAATAAAATGAACTGGGAGACAACCCGCAATGCTGGACTTCCCAGTTTGTTTGTTCCAGTGAAGGGCAATGCGTGGAGTCTCCATCAATCCCCACATACAATTTCAGGGAGAGGTATCACTGAAACAGGGCCGTGACCAGCCCCCTTCTGAGGTCCAGGGCCCAATCAGAATCTGGCACTTGCGATACCTTCGTAGCCCCCAATCTCCTTTGAGCATGTTATCTCAAGTGGGTCTGGACAATACAACCCATTCATGTTGTACCATAAGGGAGTTGCAGCCAGAGTGGTAAATCTTTATCAAAAGTCCCATTGCCGGGAAGGGTCAGCTTCAGGGGAGCGTTCAGTTATTAGGTGCCGTCCGGAGAATTCCAAGCTCGAGAATATATTCAAACTGAGAAGGAAAGCAGCTGCCCCAAAAACAAACATTTGTTTGGACAGCACAAAGATCCTTTTCCCCCTTTTCCTTCCAAGGCTGCCCTCGGCCTACCTAGTTCCTCTCTAACCCAGAAAGAAAAACGAGTAAGATGGGCAAGAGGAAGTCTGCTATCATGTAGAAATCCACTCAACCTGGCAAGGGGTAGGCAATTTGGTGCCCTCCAGATGTTTTAGACCACAACTCCCCAAACCCCTGACCATTAGCCATGTTGGCTGGGGCATAAGGGAGTTGTAGCCCAAAGCATCTGGAGGGCACCAGGTTGTCTATCCCAGGCTCTATGGCATCAGCTTCTTCTTCCCTCAGAACCCTGGCATCCCACCACATATATGCTTTTTTAAAAATCAAAGTTTCTATCTCTCATGAGAGAGAAAGGCCAAAGAGACGACAGACAAGTGCTCTGAATCTAGAGACAGGTATCATTCTGTATCCCCTTTCCCAGTTCTTTTTTAAAGGAATCCCCAGACCCCATTCCCTATCTTTACCCTCACACTCGCTCCATTCACAAAATGCGGCACAAATCCTGTTCCTTGAGCACAAGCGCAGACGGATGGTTTTACACGCACTGCTAGAAGTCTCTCCAAAGTGGGCAGCAGGGCAACGTGCAAAAATGGCAGTTATTGTATAATGATCGATACTCAGATGAGTAGTTCGCCACAAAAAGAACACTTAAGGGCCATTGTTAAGACTTCTTTTTTCCCCCCAACCACTATTACAGTAATATACTAGAACCAAAAATAGTCTTGAAAAAACAACAACCCACTTGCAACCTTGCCAATTTGAATTTGTTAATCAAACTTTAGTTTGTTAAATTGCTACTGATTAACACTTGGTTTACATATTCTACTTTTTGAGATCAGACCGAAGGCAAAGGAGACTTGGTATGAGCACAAATGAAAGTTCACACAGGCCTTAGTTCCGATCTATAAAAAGTGGAACAAACAGTGACCGAGATCATACTGTTGTTTGGATGAGTAAGTATTTCCAAAGGCACTGCGGAGTTGCAAGCCCTCTATACCTCAATATGCACATAATTTGTAATCAAAGCTTTGAAGGTGTTTTTTATAGGTTATGTTTTATTCACGTAGATATTTATGAATGTTTACCTATGCAGATATCTTTCCCCCTAATATTTGTCCCTAGAGGTCATCAAGACCCACCACAATTTTTCTTATAATACATCCATAGAATAATCCTGTGGGATAAATCTCAACTGTCTCCATTTTACAGATGTAGAACTGAAGCTGAAAGACAACAATATACCCCAGCACCACCTAGTAAATCCCCGGGCAGAGCTGAAATATAATAAATAAATGTATATTTGTTGAGCACTTGAAATTTAGAAAGATGAATCCAGAATCCCCAAATTCAAAGTTAAGAGAAACTGACTGGGCTACACCAGTTCTCGATTCTTGATATTTTCTCCTCTTATTCCTTCTTTTCTTATTCTTTCCTTTCCTTGTCCCAAAGCATCTCTTGTTCGCTCACTTTATGCCAAATTGTAAGGATTCCCTACTAAAAAAAATAGCATAATCGCTGTGATTGTCAGTCTTTTCATAGACTTCTCCAGCTCCTCAGTGGAGTTTCTCATAGTCAACCTGTGGCCTAAAAATAATTTTAAATAACTGTCTTGTGCTCCTACCTATGTCTTCCAACTATTTGAACTCTGCAGTCTGTCCAGATCTCAGATTATAAAGGTTTAGGACTACCATGCTGACCAAATAGCATGGGCATTTGTTTACTTTCCCAAGTATACTATGAACCCTTGAAGCTCTGGACACTTATTCCTGAGTAATGCAGCAGGATCTTGCTCTAAGCCCCATTTTGTTCAGTAACGCGTGCACAGGACTGCAGCCTCAGTCTCCAAGTAAATGAATTTGCTTAATGTTCCTCCACAGGTAGAGGAAGAACCAAACACAAGTCTCTGAGCAGCTATAATTCTGAAGTGCATGTGTGCTGCATGACCAAAAGATGTTGGATTATACTCCTACGCTGTAAAAAAAAAGAAAAAAAGCCTCAATTAAATTGTAAACCAGTACGCTTTAATTGTTATAGCCATCCTTGTTTAGGGATCACATGGACTTCAGAATGGGAAACTATTCAAACTACATGTGACTTAACATTATTGTTATTTAAAAATGGGAAACTTTAAATCATCCCACCCTCACCCAAATGACAAAGTGTGGCAAAAATGCTCAGAAAACTTGAGGCCAGTCACCTGTGCTCACAGCTGCTGCCCTTGAACATGCAGGCGTTGTCCCACTGGTCATCCAAGGGATCTCTGAGGCTGAAATGCTGTCCTCAATAGCTACAAAGCCCTGCAGTTTTCATTCCCCCCTCCCCAACGTTACCAGAAACTCAACATTAAAAGCTGGTGCTGGAAGAAGGGGAAAGAAAATATTATTTCTAAGTTACCTGGAAGGATGCATCGTTATACAACTCAGCTCTGTCCCAGCCGTAAGCTATAAGTGTATCATAAATTGTTTCCTAACTGCAATCCAGGTTGGTTTGTGCTGGCTGCACAGAAGAAGATCAAGCTCTCCTACAAGGTGGATTTTCCCCATTATTCCACGTTGCCTGTTGAGCAACAAGTCTCACAGGTGGGTCACTTTGAAAAGAAGAGGGGACGTGTCAGCTCCATTCAACAACCCTGTCTCCTGTTGTGACCCTCCTGGCCTGATATTCAAAGCAATACGACCCAGTTGAGATTATGCAGAACGTCTTTGTTTTAACTCACTTTTATGATCTGTGCTTTAATGCTGGGGTTGCAGTCAGTTTTGTTTTCTGTTGTGTGTATCCTGTTTTTGATTTTGTATGTCTTACTTTGCATTTAAATGCTTCTTAAAAAACCTTATTTATGATAAACCATCCATAGATAACTTATAATCAAATCAACCAACTATCCATAGATAACTTGCAATCAAATCAATCCCTTTGTAATGTTGAAATCAATGCATTTGGAATGAATCATAAGACTAGGGGAGCCAAAAGATCAACTCTATCAAACTCTATGCAGAACCTTTCACACAGAACATGGACGGACTGCAGAAGGAGCATCATTATTACTACTACTATTACTACTTCCTCCTCCCTTCTTCTGTTTGACATCTTGAGAAATTCCTACATTTGTTCCCCCTCTCCTCCTACATCCAGCTCAGACTCTGGTTCCTTCAAAACTCTTTGCGGTGGTGCCTCAAACTTCCTTTCTGCCATTATTTCCCATTATACCCCTGCTTGGATATTGTCACTCTCAATCCTCTTGCGAGTCTCTTGCTCTTGCAAACCATGATTCCCTTGCTGCTCCTATACTCAGAGGTCTCTTCCAGAATATTTGCATGGTGCTACCCTCTCACCCTCTCTCTCCTTTCCTTCAAAACCTGCCTGAATCCACAAGTCTTTAATTTAACCCCTTAGTCCTCACCCCAATTAGAGCGAAGTCTAAGTGTGTAAAACTGCATTCACACATACACTTCCAGTATACCTTTCTGCTCTCAACACCTTGTTATTATTTCATTTCATAGGAACATAGGATGCTGCCCAATATTGTCGACACTGTCAGCCGTTCCCCAGGGTTTCAGGCAGGAGTTTTTCCTGTCTTACCTGGAAATACCGGAGATCGAACCTGGGACCTTCTACATGCAAAGCAGATGGTCTACAGCTAAGCTACGGCCCCTCCCCATTTCATTTCTATATCGCCCAACAGCAGAAACTCTCTGGGTGGCATACAACAATTCAAAGGTGATAAAAGACAGCATGGAATGCAGCGTATAAAATTAAACATACAAAATTTAAAACAATATAGACAGCTGAAAACTCTTTCAATAAAATACCACACCGGTTTAGACGACTAGTGTAAATGCCCCATCATATTCCATTAAACGCCTGGAAATAGAGGGCAGTCTTCACCTGGTGCCGAAAAGATAACAATGATGGCACCAGGCGGGCCTCAGTGGGGATTTCGTTCCAGAGTTGGGGGGCCACCAAACTGAGGAGGCCCCCTGCTCTCTACTTTTAGATTGGAAACCAGTCTTTTTGTTGTTGATGCTGTTATCTTCCTTGGTCTCAATATTTAGATGGTAAACCAGATTATTTCATTTTATTTTTTTTTGCTTTACAATACCGAGTACATTGATGGCATTGTTGTTGCTGTTACTGGTTAACTTTGCTTGATAAATTGTTTATCTATTGTCTCTTTCAGCATCCTGTCTGAAAGTTCATTGGTGTGTGCCAAGAATTGGGGCCCACAGGCACCATGGTGCCTGCCCTGATCTAGTTCAACCTTTGGGCAGTCACAGGCAGGATGTGAAGGTGATGGGCCTTGCCCTATTTATCCCCAGAATCTGGCATGGAGAGGTATACCACCTCCATACATGGAGGTGCCATTTAATCTTGGGTTGAACAAAGCTGTTACTACATCTATTTCTCTGACCCACAGACTCATGTCTGGAGAAGAGGGTCCCTCCCAGAAGTTCACGAATTGCTCGCCACTGCTCTAAGCTAATATTTCAAGGCCTCCTACTGCAAGCTTAACTACTTGGCACCTTGGAACATCTAACATTGCCTGGATGCATGACTTTCTACTTTCAGGTTTTCCGTTTGCTTTGGTTCCCCAAAAGGGAGGGAGCAAGCACTTTAAGACCTCAGCTCAAAGAGCACAGGCAGGGTCGTCTCGTTTCAAAGTCAATAATGCTTCCATTCCCAGCACTGTTCTGCATTAAACTGCCATGACCAATGGGAGCTCAAAGTGCAGAGATGCTTTTCTGTCTGTGATAGACAGGACTTCTCTCCCAGCCCCAGCTGACGAGAGAAGGAAGTCAGAGGGCAAAGGCAGGCCGCTGGCCTTTGGTAACCCAGAGTACAGGCTGGTAAAGAGGCACGGTGGGAACGTGGAGGGAATGCATTCACAGGCTAATGACCATATCCGACTTTGCTAGCTCCTCCAAGAAAGGGGAGACAACACAATCAAAGCCAGAGGGTGCAGCCCCGAGGTGCCTTAAATTGATGAGCAGTTCCAAAACATAACCTCACCGTTTTAGCTACAAGGAGGCAGCACAAGTTTAATCAAGCCATGGCCAAGTTTACACACAGGTAAACTACTGGATTTCACTATACTTAATTACTGTACATTGGATGACTAGAAGTGAGCTCTGTGCACTGACTGAAAAGCAGGGGCATTTCGTAACATGCTGTACGCTGAGTATTGCCTACTCTTGACTGCTATTGTCTATTCTTGACTGGCAGTGGTTCCCCAGGGTCTCAGGCAGAGATCTGTTGGCGTTAGTGAGGTGGCCAGTTTTGCCGAGAACACCATATTATTTAGCGTGGTTAAACAAAAAGGGATTTAGCTTCCAAAGGATCCAACGGAAGAGCTTGTGAAGAGCTCCCAAAGGATCACTCCAAATTGGAGCAATGGGCATCAAAATGGCAAATGTGATTCAATGTAAGCTGTGTAAAGTGATGCACGTTGGGGTAAATATATACCAACTTCACATATACGCTGAGGGAGTCTGAGTTGGCGGCAAGTGACCAGGAAATCAATCTTGGGGCTGTGGTGGACAGCTCGATGAAAATGTCGACCCAGCATGAAAAGGCAAATTCCCTGTTGCAGCAAAGGAATCGAAAATAAAACTGCCAATACCATAACGCCCTTACACAAATCTATGGTGCGACCACATTTGGAATACTGTGTACAGTTCTGGTGACTGCACCTCAAAATGGAGATTGTAGAGCTGGAAAAGGCGCAGAAAAGGGCAACCAAAATGATCAAGGGACTGGAGCAATTCTCCTATGATGAAAGGTTACTCTGGCTGCCTCTACAAGAGGCATTTAAAGCTCTTTCAAGGCGCATTAAAAAAATTACCTCTACAAGAACGGAGCGCAAATCGGGCGTAGAGGCACGTTTTCTCTCCGATTATGCGCATTATCGAATGCGCGTTAAATAGCAAGTTTTATTTTGCTCCGGCTGTTAAAGCGCATTTTGCCTATGTGAACAAGCGATTGTCTGCATTAACTACCTGTAAAGCGTATTTGAAACAACCGGTAAGGTCACCTGTTGAGTACTCAATTACCTCCTGCATACAAGCATTTCCGATAAAGCGCATCAGCGAATACGCGCATAATTGGCTAACCAGGCGTAAAGCCGAATTCTTGTAGATGAGGCCTCTGTTAGGCGCTGTTTAGGTTAGAGAAAAGGCAAGTGGGGGGGGGATGGGACCTGATTCAGGTGTACGAAAGTATGCATTTTATGGAGAAAGTGGATAGGGGTTTTCTCTCTCACACACAATACTAAAGCCCAGTCTTGTCCCATGAAGCCTTGGCCTGATCTTCAGGTTGCCTAGGCAATGGGTCTACTTTCTCTTTGTTGGGACACCAACCCTACAGCTGAGCTGGGCCAGAACCAAAACTTTTACGGTGCTTTGTGGCACCGTACACAAGCTAACAGGTTGCGAGTGCACGCAAACACCCCTTCCCACAGATTCCACCCCCCCCCCCTCCACACACACAATAAAACCTCTCTGTTCCTTTGAGACGGGCCGACCCATGAGTAAGGCTGCCGCTTTCTCGCTTGTGCATGTTAATTAAGGGGAACCCCGTTTGATCGCTGGGCTCTGTCAGGCTCAAATGTCTCTTTCAGGCTTTTGTAACTTAAGGCAGAGACCAGGTGCAGCTCCGATCAGAGAAGGGCTCAGCCAACTGGTGGCCGGAGACGACACCAGGCCCCTGCGCATATCTTCTTCTGGCGGCTCTTGAAAAAACCCCTCCCCATTTCTAACAAATGTTTAATAAGCCAGATGATCTCTGTGGTCCTTTGTGTTTGCTCCTATTGTGCAGAGAGACCCCAGAGACGCCCGGGGCAGTTCCAGACCTCTGAGAAAAGCTTCGGTCTTTAATGGAGTCTCTGGTAATCACCAACAGTTCGCATCCAGGAAATTACCATAACACTGGGCAAAAGGCGGGACTCGTCTCTCTTTCCCAGAGGTTTTTGTTTATGGGGGGTTGTGCGGGGGGGGGGGGCAGAAGACTCTCAACAGTTTCTATTTTAACAAATTATCTGTGGGATACTGCTGCTGCTATGAAATGCAGCATTACTATGCTGTGGGCAATAATGGAATATACACAGTTCCAGCTCCAGATTGGGAGGACGAGCGGACATGACACTGGGTAATGTCCTCAGGGGAAGCGCAGCCATTGCAGCTCGTTCACTAGTCCGTTTGCTCAGGGCCCCAATCCACACACGGAGGAGAGGGGGAGGGAAGACAGGTCACTCTTGTCATGTCTTAAGATAAGGCAAACGCAGTGCTAGATCTAATGTTTGGGGGAGCCTTATAGCCAGACGCTCTTGGCGGACTTTGTTCTTGAATGTACCCACCTCATCCTCATTACTGTTTCCCATTTGCTTGCCTCTCCCTCTGGGTCAAATCTGCACCAGCTCCCATAGAGAGTGGATAAAATGCTCGGAGGCTGTTGCTCCTTCTTGCTGTTCTGGTTGCTTGCTTGCTGGGATTGGGGCAGGTGAACAGGATGCAACAATTAGGAAGAGAAAAAGGAGGTGGCAGCTCCAGCGACTGATAATGGGTTGGTCCCCATCATTGGATCCATGTAGGTGAATAAGGAGGAACAAGCAAGGGGAACAGTATGGCCAAGGGTTGGCAGTAGGGCCGTCACTGGAGCATATGGGGTATGACATATGTCAGACGACGCTGACCTCTAATTTTTGTCTTGGCAATAGGACCATAGGAGAGTTGGTGTAGCACATTAGCCAAGAGTTGAAATCTCATTTAAGGCACAGACTTACTGGGTGAATTCAGGCAAGCTACTAGTCATTTATAGCCGTGGTCTTCAACTAGTCCAGACTCGAGATCTACCTCGGACTCCTAATCCGTAACATGGGCCCCACTTCCACCATTTTCTCCATGTTCAACATGGCGTCAACAGCTTTGCCGTAACCCATCTGGACTGATCTCGCAACCACCTTTGAGTCATGACCCAGCAGTTGAAGACTACTGATATATAGCACAATCCTGTGCATGTTTATTTGGAAGTAAGTCCCATTATATCAAATGGGATTTACTCCCATGTAAGTGTGTATAGGAATGCTACCTTAATTTCAGCCCTCTGTGTCTACAGATAATGACAAAGAAAAGAGAAGGACAGCAGTGCACCAATTTCATTTTTAAAAAATCCAGAATCTGTCTTGCTTAGCTGATTACATGTAAGATGCTCTGGGAGCCATTTTGGCTGAGGAGCAGCATATAAATGCTTTAAATTAAAATAAAAAATAAAAAATATGTTCTGGCTTACTAAGAGCTCTTGCTTGTTGCTCTCCTAACAAGGCAGAGTGATGTGTCAAGGACAAGCCCTGACTTACAACTCTGGCTTGCTAGGAGAGAGAAAAGCCAGAGATTCGGGTTCTGACGTCATTCTAAACAAACAACAGAGTGTCCTTGGCTTGTTTAACTGCTCCTGCTGGCAGGAGCAACCAAGTGGGAGTGATTGAGCAGTACACTTCAGCACAATTGCTCGTTCATGGTAAGACAGAATAATACAAATTTTAAAAAAACTGGTTTACCATGACGTACGAATCAACCCAATCTGAGGAAGAAAATCCGACTGATAATAACAACTGACACAATCATTATTTCACAAAGCTCAGAATCCTAAGTGTGGATCAAAGGAAACCTAAAACAACAACATATTAATATAAAATATCTGGTGTCTGGTGGACATAGGATATTTTGATTTTTGGGCTCCAGGCTTGGAGACAGGAAACCATGCTGTCCATCGCCTGGTAGACAGTGCGCAAAGGACCATGCTGGCTGCTGCAATGAGCTCATAAGGAATGAAAGGGGGCATTCCTGGGGGCGGGGAGGAGAAAGGAAGAAAGGAGACTAGGGACATGGGGCTACGAGGTATCCCCAGTCATCCCCCAGCTCCTTCCCTCCTGTTTCCCCAAAATGACGAGCAGGATACTGCTCTGCACTGGATACTCGTTTACAAGTAGCCAGGATGGATCTGAGGAGACTGCATCCTTCAACAAGGAACACGGAATTGCATAGCAGCTGAAACCCCTAACACGACAGGCTACAGGATTTGTAGCTATGGCTTTTCTCTTCCTCTTTTCTGGGACAACCATAGCAGTCTACCACCTTATACAATTATTATACCCATGACTGAGCTAATGTTGGTTAAGCAAAATATTCTGAACACTTGCAGCATACAAAATAAATGCCCCAGCAGCTGCAACTTGCAGCTTAGTTTGCTTAGCAGATGCCCCAGGTGAAATAAGCGCATCCCAAGAATGTTCTTCAGACTTTTGCAACATGTAATGATTCCATGCCAGAAAAAAATAAAATAAAAAATAAATGTGGAAAGTGTTCCTTGAAGGCAGAATGAGAAGCATAGGAAACTGCTTCATAACTGAGAGCGTAATCACACAGGGGGGAAATAGCGTTTCCTTCCCGTTGCTTCTCCTCCCGCGTGTTTGTTCCTCATTACTTCCTCTTTCGAAAGAGGAAATCAACAACGTGCGCGTGGCCTATTCAGTGGACTGTTTTGATCGGGCCGCTTCTCCTGCACACAGCAGAAGATAGTGGCGAGTTCCGTCTCAAAAACAATTCGGATCTACCGGGGTCTTTTTTTGTCGCATGAAGAAGGCTAGGAGGGGCGGGAGGTGCATGGGACGTAGATGTCGTCGTGAATAGGACCCACAAAAACCCGTGAGTGCCCATAAAGAGCATGCAATAAAACGCTCGTCTGACGATGCCCTAAGTCAGCCGACTAGGGTTTCAGACGACGTTACTTGCATATACCAGGGACTGAGCCCGGGACAGTTTGCATGCAAAGCACGTGTTCTACCATTGAGCTACGGTCATTCCCCGATTTTAGCTCCATTCACAGCTGACCGAATCGAGGCACTTAAATGTCTTCATGGCATTTGGTGAGACTCTATGAGATATAAGGTGCTGGGCGCCTCTGGTCTGACCCAAAAGGGCTCTTCTTAGATTCATCTCCCTGTTCTCACTCTGAATTAGGAAGTGGTGGGCCAGAGGCAGCACAAACCATAGTTCTTACCAACCATAGTTCTTCAACCAGCTCCCCCAAGATACTGGGGTCCTGGTTTATCCATATAAACTAAACACTTGAGAAACGTCACCCTGGGGCAAACAAGCATGCTGTCGCATGCGATTTGCGGCTGCATACACATACTTCAGTGACAGAGAAATTGAAACGGAGATGATTGATGGGAACCACAAAACCCCTATCCACGCTGCATCCCTCAAGGGATTTGGAAGAGAGTATCTTTTAATACCCAGCGCCTGAGGCTGTAACACGAGACTTTCCGCCTCGGACCCGCTTGGAGTGTGCGGGAGGGGGGCACCCAGAGCTGGATGACGAGGCCACTACTGCCAGGAACATTACATAATGGTTTTGAAACTAGCTTGAAAAATTACAAGCATGATGTAACGTCCAAAAGCTCTCTGCTGCAGTTCTGATGAATTTTACTGCAGCTTTAAAATGGAATTAAAAGCCAAAGTTTAGTCTGGCAAAGCCAGTCCAGATGGCAAAACTCAACATGTTCTTAGAGCTGTCATTAGCTTCCCAAAGATCTGGGGGGTGGGGGAGAAATAAATTCCAGTGTGTGATGAAGGGGGGGATGTCTCTTCCCACCCCCTCAGCAAGGAAAATTGTGGGGAGGGAAAGAGCAGCAGAGATTAACCTCTAGTCTTTTGGCATTCAGCTAGGGCCTCAATACAGGCATTTTGAAGGAAAGAGGTTTTGCATGCAAATGGCCCGGTGCCAGACTAGGCCATCTGAATGTAAAACAAAAAACAAAAAACAAGGGGGGAAACCCCCCCTTTGCATTCAAGGCCCTCACAAAACAGTGCAAACTGCTGTTATTTGCCAGGGCCGGATTGCAATAATGCAGCCAACAAAGAGATGCAGCGAACAATAAAGACCTGAATGGCTGAGATCAGCAGGTCCCCTTGCCGGTTGCCATGGAAACCCCACCAGGGCTTACTAAAGGTATTTCCTGAAGAAAAAGAACACACATGCCCAACAAGCTCTGCTAATCCCAACAGGAAGCGCTTACCGGGCCTCTGGAGGACGGCTTCTTAATTGGGGGGGGGGGGAAGAGTGGGAAGTCCCCCCACCACCACACAGTTGGCCTTTCCTCAAGGCCTGCTATGATCTGTTTGCCGGGGAGGGGCTGCCGGGAGGGGGGTGTTATCCAAATTGCCCACCCCCCACCCCAAGTCACCCACGGCATGCTTTGGTGCACCTCATGCGCGCACCCCCTTCTGTTTCTCGTTATGGCGAACAGTTTCGTTGGTTGAACTCGTTCTGTCTGGGGGAGGGGGGGGATTTGCTTCCCTCCACTCCCTCTCAAAACAACAGCACAAACCCCCTCCTCGCCCAAATCCTAACGTGGATACCTTTTCCAGACTTCAGTCCGGTTTTATAAACTCCAGCCTCGGCCAAACATTAAGGTAGGGAAATGGTTTGACACACGGGTGGTTTGCGCAACTACAGCAGCCGTTTGTGCTCCCAGCTGCAACCAGAAGTTTACAAGAGCTGGAGGGATGGTCTTAATTATGTTGGAATGGATCACTCAGGAAGGGGGAGTCACATAGGAAGACGTGTGTGTGTGGGGGGAGAACTTCCCCCTCCCATCATCCATTATTCCTTCAGATCCCTCCTACAAACCAATTTATTGTTATATAAACAAATCTTCAAACTGTTTGCAGGGGTGGGGAAACCTTCAGGTTCCTTGGAAGCCTTTAAAGAGTACCTCCACGAGAAGATCCGTTGTTGTTATCATTATTATTTATACCATTTCTTTACTGCCCAACAGCCGAGCCTCTCTGGATGGTTCACAACAATTCACAGAAAATACAAATAAAGACAAGCCTCCCTGAGAGACAATCTGCCCATCACTACCATGGCACACTGCAATGTGCAGTCATGGACACATCGGATACATTGGCAGCACACGCTTTTCGTTCGGCAGTGAGACCTGTAGTGCCCTGCATGAACTGAGGGTACCCTTCTAGGGCTTAGGACCAAACAGCTGGAAATCTAACACTACAGCATCCTGACTAGCTGGCCATTCAGATTCTGCTGAAAAGCCTCAAACAAAGAAGAGCCCACAACTTCCCAAAGTCGGCTGCTCCACTGTTGAACAGTTTGCATCGTCAGGACATTCTTCTTAATACTGTCGAGATGGTTTTTCCTGTAATTTGGAGCCACTGACTTGGATCATACATTTTGGAATGACAGAAAAACTGGTTTCATCATCTATGGGACAAGATGGCTATGATACTATCTCTTAATCATCTCTTTACCATGCTAAACATACCAACTCCTTCCTTCATATGACATGGTCTCCAGGCGTCACTGATGACCTCCTCTGGACGTGTTCCACTTTGACAATATCCTTCTTAATATTGTGGTGCCTAGAACTGGGCACAGTATCCCATGTGAGATCTACTTTCTTCTCATAATGCATAATTAAAGATATGGAATTCATTGCCACAAAATGTGTGATGGCTACTAGCTTAGATGGCTTTACAAGGGGTTTAGATAAATTTATGGAGGCTAAGGCTATCGATGGCTACTAATCACGATGGTTATATGCAACCCCCAGGTTTAGAGGCAGTACCCAGTTGCCGGGGGGGGGGGGACAAACAGTGGGAAGGGCTCTTGCCTTCGTGTCCTGCTTATGGGCTTTGGCCTAAAAGATTGGCATACAAGCAGCAAAGAAGAAGAAATGTCAATGACTGAATGGTTGAGAACAGTCCAGCATATCCAGCTCATGAACATCACTGCACATTCAGAGTAAGGACATTTCCACATCTTTGGCAGCCTAGTATTTCACACTGGAATTGAGCTGAGCCAAGGGAAAATGAAAGACGACAAATATTGTCCACAAGTTGAACGCTCTGTAGGTGTTGCAATTCCTTTTTGTTTGGCTTTTCCTTGTAATGCGTTATGATTTTGTAGAGACACGTGACAGAAGCATGATTCCAATTACCTTTCCCCTGTTTCATTGTATAAAACTGCTCATTATAGCAAGATAGATCCATCACTCCAAATGACAGCTCAGATAGATGCGACGGCCAGGAGTGCCTACTATCAGCTTCGGCTGGTACGCCAGCTGCGCCCCTTCCTAGAGTTGGAAGAGCTAAAGAGGGTAGTGCACTCGCTGGTAACTTTGAGGCTCGACTTCTGCAATGCACTGTACATAGGGCTACCTCTGTGCCTAGTCTGGAAACTTCAACTAGTTCAAAATATGGCAGCCAGGTTGGTCACCGGTACACCTAGGGGTGACCATATTATGCCAGCTTTAAAATCGCTCCACTGACTGCCAATTAGTTTCCGGGCGAAGTACAAAGTGTTGGTCATTACCTTTAAAGCCCTACATGGTTTGGGTCCAGGTTACCTGCGGGATCGCCTTCTCCCATACAATCCGCCCTGCACGCTCAGGTCCTCTGGGAAGAACTTACTACAGTCAGCCAAGACTAGGCTGACAACCATTACCCAGAGGACCTTCTCTTCTGCCGCTCCCAGACTGTGGAATGACCTGCCGGAGGAGACTCGTCAACTTAACAGTCTTTTCGAATTTAAGAAAGCTATAAAGACTGTTCTCTTCCAGCAGGCATATCCAGTGGAATTTTAGGATGTTTTTAGGATGTTTTTAGGATGTTTTAATGTGTGCCATGTTTTAATCAGTTTTATGTATTTTATCATATTGTTGTTCCTCGCCTCGATCCAAACGGAGAGGCGGGTAAGAAATAAATTATTATTATTATTATTATTATTATTATTATTATATTAAAATGTATTAAAAGCATTTGTACTCCTCTCTTTAGCCCCCCAAAAGGAGGGGGCTTCCCAGAGTGGTTTTCAATGATCAATAATAAGCCAGTCATTGTCCTCAACCTTGCAATGTAAAAGCAACAGCACAAAAGAAAAAGAGATTGGGAAGGAGGAGGCGGGGGAAGCAAACCGAAGCACTAGTTCTTAGTTACAAAGTTCAGCAGGTCATGGAGATGGATCTAAGCATAATGGAATCGTTGCTGTTTCCACTCGATTTGATAGCCTCAGCAATGGAAGTTGGTAACTCAAGGGAGGGAGGCACACATAATTTAGAATGTGGGGGAGAAATCAGTTGTGAGAATTTATGCTGAGCCACTGCACAAGTCCATTCTATAAAGGACTCAGTGGCTGCCTTCGGACAACACAATAGTCAATGGTAGGTTAATAGTCAACTCCCCGGTTGATTATCGAGGGGTCCCTACACGACATGATTATCATCAACCGTGGTGTGGATTAAGGCCAGAGCTGAGTTGAGTATTAGTCAATGGAGTGTTTGACTGAGACATCCCCAGTCCTCCCACTGGTATCCCATCAGCCATTGCGAGTACTGCTGGCTGGACTAGAGGGGTAGTCACTACTTTGGGCGCTCTTGCCAGGGGACTCTGTAGTTGCCGAAAATAACCAACTGTGTGTGACAAAATAGTCAACGGTGCCCAACACACGACACGATAACCAACGGTTATTCAAATATCAACTCTGCACAGTGCTAGTTATTCGCGTCAATTATTTAGGCCAAATAACCAACTGTAGTGTGAAAAAGTCCCGACAGATGACACAATGACCCACCGTTGACTATTTAACCCACCGTTGGTTATCATGCTGTCTGAATCCAGTCAGCGGCTTAAACTGGGAGTGTTGCGGCCTACGACTCGGGCATGCTTAGCTTCAGGAACGTATTCAAAAGGGAATTCAGATGTGCAGCATTGGCCTTTGTGATTTGTAGGCAGTTTTGTAAACCGAGACGGTTTACAATAACAATACAAACAACAAATGAAAAAGGAAATAAATGTAACACAGTAACAAGAAGTCTCAAAACAATATAATATTAAGCATTAAAAAGTATATATTAAAAATACTGAGAAGCCCCTTTAAAGCCATCCAAACCTCTAGCTCTTGTAACTGACTATGGGGTACACCCCAGGTCTGGATTTGGGTACAGTCACTTATGGCTCTGGCCTAACCCCGAAAAAAGCAAGCTTCACATTTAAATGGTGAAGCAACGATGCATGTAGCCCACATGCTGTCATTTCCATAACCCACAAGATGCCAATGATTGCAGTTCTATGATTCACACTCTCAGGCCATGCACCACTCATGCATGGAGGCTCTGCTACTACACTGGTCCCTCCATGAAGGGCCTACACTGTGGGCTATACAGCCATCAAACCAATTTTGATGGAAGCAAGGAAGAACTGTACTTTCTTTATTAATGCACATTCTGCATTTCTGGTTTAGCATGATAGCAGGAAGCTACTTTGTATGGACATCTCATAGGATTAGAAACAGCTAAGCATCCCTAATGACTTGGAGAGATCTGAGAACAGAGTTATCTGCCATCGACATTTGTCATTATCAGTTTCTGTCAGTTTCCCATTTTTTCAGTCTTAAGTCAGTACCATTCTGTTTCAGCATCACTTCAACAAAAAGGCCTGCATGAAAATGCGTATGCATTTTTGTGGGCATCTCCTAATATAACACATTTTTAATCTAATATATGCATTTGTTCAATCAGTTTCCCCTAACGTGACACATTTTTGTATGTTATTATATGGATGTTTATGCACATTTTTTGATTGGAAGACTGCAAAGTTCACAGAAGTGTGAATAAAACTGTATTTCGGTTCACATATCAGTTTGGGATGTGCAAAGTAGATAGGTTTACATTAAACTGCGAACCAACTAAATTTCTCCCCCACATAACTCTAGGGATAAGATCCAGCAGAGAGAACGCTTCCTGACAGCAGAAACCAGACTCTGCAGAGTCTCAAATTTCCAGGCCAGGAGAAATATTTACTATGCAAGAACTGTAAACATAACACCCCTCTGCCCCTACTCCCCACCTGGCGTATGCTTATGCCACGGAAACCAGCTGGCACAAGTCCACACACAGCCTGCTGAATGCATGCCAAAATAAGGAGAGGAGGAAGAAAGGGGTATTCTTTTTAAAATCGGGCAACGCAAGAAGAGGAATACACTGACATTTCAAATACTTGCATTTCTACACAGTGCACTTACTTAAAGTGAAAAGATTCTCACATACGGTAAGCTGCAAGAATGATCACTGACATGAAAAAAAACATGTTATGCAGGACAGCACAATATCTCCACAAATCTACCTAATATAGTATCAAAAATAGAATATTATCTTTAAACGAGTGCATCAAAAGGTCAAGTTCTCCAGGATGCTGCAAACTGGCTCAAATATGTCCTGGATATATCCAAGGTAGGACTAAGGGTTTGCCAAGGAGGTGGCTCATCCACCCTGCCTGCTTTCAAGTAAACCCATAAGAACATGCCCTGCTGGATCAGACCAAGGATCCATCCAGTCCAGCACTCTGTTTACACAGTGGCCAACCAGCTGTTGACCACGGATCCACAAGGAGAATATGTGCAACAGCACCTTCCCACCCATGGTCCATAGCAACTGGTGAATATAGTCTTCTAAACTAGGGCTAGGTAACCCTGGGGACCTCTAGATGTTTTGGACTACAACTCCCATAAGCCCCAGTCATCTCAGCCAATGGTTAGTGAATATAGGAATTTTAGTCCAAAACATCTGGCGGGCACCCAGTTGCCTGCCCTTGCTCTAATCCTTTGACAGTCCCAGACCAGCAGTCTACCCAAGCTGGCTAGTAAGCCCTGGATACACCAGCCCCACCAGGTAGCCTATGTGGCCCTAATAGTTCCACAGTCTTGCTTTTCAGACCTGCATGACAGTTATAGGGGGCCCTTGCATGAACATAAAAGCTTTGGCTATGGGGCGGTATACAAATGTAATAAATAAATAAATATAAATAAATAAAAGTGCTTCCCACTTTAAAGTTGCACAAGGGAGGAGATGACTCAAAAGGCAGCTGGCCCACCACTACTGAACTTTCCCAATGGTAGGAGGTCCATTTAGTCCAGCCTTCTGTTTACACAGCAGCCAACCAGCTGCATGCGGGAAACCCACAAGCAGGATATGAGTGCAACAGCACCTTCCTGCTCATGTTAAGAACGTAAGAAGAGCAATGCTGGATCTGACCAAGGATCCATCCTGTCCAGCACTCTGTTCCCACAGTGGCCAACCAACTGTCGACCAGGAACCCACACGCATGTTTCATAGCAACTGGTGTATGTAGACATATTGCCTCTTATACTGGAGATACCATATAGCCATCTGGACTGATAGCCATTGATAGCCTTCTCTTCCATGAATTTGTCCAATCTCCTTTTAAAGCCATCCAAGTTGGTGGCCATCTTGTGGTAGCAATTTTTACGGTTTTACTGTGCACTGTGTGAAGAACTTCCTTTTATCTGTCCTGAATCTACCAGTCACCTTCATCGGATGACCCCATGTTCTAATCTGATGAGAAAGGCAGGCTGGCTCTAGATCCTTTGGAGGGTCGGATTTCTAAAGTCTGACTTGCTGCTGTCATTGGCCGGGGAGGGGGGGCGTTTTTGTTTGTTTGTTTGTTTGTTTGCAAAAGTTCAGCCAAGAGCACTGAGCTAGTATAAATGCAATACCTCTACTTCCCCCGCGGGAAAAGAGGCTGTAAAAACATTGCCCCAGCTGTTAAGCATGATCTCTGACCTTTGGGTTCTTTGGTAACTGCTTCCTTTCTCCACATCTACCAACTCCCCTGACCACAACCTAGTAATTAATCACGGCATTAAAAACACAAATCAGTAACCAATGCTCTCAGCCCCTCAGCCTAGCTGAAGTCCGCCCCCCATGCTCCCTCCTCCCCAAAATGGATTACTAACGTTTATTTCCAGAGACCAAGCTTACTATCTCTGCTTAGATCTTTAGAGGTACAGATTTTGGAGGGGGGGCACCCAATTGCCAAGAAGTACACAGACTTTTGAGTTACACAGAGTTCTGCCAAGAAGAACTGGAAAGTAGTTAGCTTCCTGCCAAAGCAGCCACACAAAGAATTTCAATCGTTAGAAAGATGTGAGCATTTTAACACTCTAACAACCAAGCCTTCCAACTGGCCCCATAAAATGTTCCGTGTAACCAGCCACATTGGAACCTTGTGTAAAGATAGAGGAATTATCACTGAGGCATGCAGGGCATAATGGCTAATCATTAAGTAGCAACTGCTGCCTGGCTGTTCAATAATCCTGCAGCCAATGCTGTGTGTGATCTGCAATTCCATGGAAGAATTAAAAAAAATGTCAGGAGAGGATATTGGGCACAGAATTCAGCTTCCTCACAAACTCAGATTTCATTTGGAAAAAAGATCAAGTTTTAGGTCTTATGGCTACAATGGCATTCTTATGCCTGGAAGTATATGGAGAATTGTCCGCTGCAATCTCAAAAACCAGAGTGGTAGGGCTGCATAAGATTTGCAGTGTTGTGATCAAGGTTTGAGTGGCCTGCATAGAAATAAATTATCTGTCTTTACTGCAGAAGGTGTAAGGCAGATACTTGTGCCTGAACTGTTATTGTCAGGAAGGGAGTCTGAGGTGACAAGATATAAAGTTCTAGGCCTTACTGGCAAACTGAAAAACAAACAGATCACTTGGTTCAGACTGCATCCATCCAAGAGTAACTAAAGAATTCAAATGTAAAATTCCTGATCTTCTAACAAAAATATGCACCATGTCCCTAAGATTGGCTTCCATATCATAGGAAAGTGGCCAATTTAACACCAATTTTTAAAAAGGGATCCAGGAAATTACAGGCTGATTAGCTGAACGTCTGTTCTGGGTAAATTAGTAGAAAGCATTATCAGCTAGTATATAGGAGGACAAGTCTTACTGAAGACTAATCAACACAGCTTCTGCAAAGTCAAGTCTTATCTCACTGACCTTTTAGTGTGTCAACAAGCAGGTGGACAGGGTAGATCTAATAAACATTATTTACTTGGACTTCCAAAAGGCATTTGACAAAGTCCCTCATCAAAGACTCCAGAGCAAATAGCAGTCATGGGATAAGAGAGAGGTCCTCTTATCGATTGGTAACTGGTTTCGAGAACAGAAAAGGAAGGAGTAGGAATAAATGGCCAGTTCTTGCAATGGAGTCATATAAACAGTGGGCTCCCCTAAGGATCTGTATTGGGATTAGTGCTCTTTTAAAACTTTTTTTAAAAATTAAATAATCTGGAGTTAGGGGTTAACAGTTAAGATTGTAAGAAGAGCCATGCTGGATCAGACCAAGGGGCCATCTAATCCAGCACTCTGTTCAAACAGTGCCCGACCAGCTGTTGACCAGGAACTCACAAGCAGGACATAGATGCAACAGCACCCTCCCGCCCATGTTCCTCAGCAACTGGAGTAGGTATGTTTATTTATTTATTTATTTATTTATTACATTTGTATACCGCCCCATAGCCGAAGCTCTCTGGGCAGTTTACATAGGATTAAAAACAATTAAAAACAATATACAAAAATTAAAACAGCAAAAACATACAACATACACACAATCTGTACATTTAAAAACCACTATAACACTTCAAAAAACCTACAAAAACAAAACAAAACAAACCCAGGCTCCTCAGATATTGCCAAATGCTTGAGAGAAGAGGAAAGTCTTGACCTGGCGCCGAAAAGATAACAATGTTGGCGCCAGGTGGGCCTCGTCGGGGAGATCGTTCCACAATTGGGGGGCCACCACAGAGAAAGCCCTCTCTCTATAGGTTTAGTGTTAGAAGATCAGGAATTAGGTGGCCAAGTTTATTGATGATTTAGGGTAGTTAAAACAAAAAGTGATTGCTCTCCAAAAGGATCCCTCCAAACTGGGGGAATGGACATCAAAATGACAAGTGAAAGTGTAAAACATGCACACTGGGGCAAAACATTCCAATTTCACATACACACCGATGGGGTCTGAGCTGGCAGTGACTGACCAGGAAAGGGATCCTGGACTTTTGATGGAAAACTCAATAAAAATGTGGGGGAAAGCTGTGGAAAAGGTAAATTCCATGCTAGGGATCCATAGAAAAGGAATCAGAGATAAAACTATCAATATCATTCATAATGCCTTTATAGAAATCTATTTATTTATTTATTTATTGAGTTTATATCCTGCTTTTCCACCAACAAAGACACTCCAGGTGGTAAACAATAATAAAATGCAGTTTAAAAACAGAACCTCAACTAAACCAGAATGTTAAAATTAAATAAATTCAAAACACAATTCTGACAAATAAAAGGAAGTCTTTCTTCACAGAGTGCATAGTTAAACGATGGAATTCGCTACCAGAAGATGTTGTGAAGGACACCAGGATGGATGGTGTGGTAGTAACAGGGCATGCACAAAGTGTTTGCTTGCTACATAGTGCAGAAGAAAATCCAAAATGGAGTCAGTACTGCATGTCAGAGAAATCCAAAATGGAGGTAGCGTTGTACCTGAAATAACTTAAAATGGAGTTTGCTATGTTGAACAATGTATGTGAAATCATAATGGAGCTCTGTGTAGAAACAGTGTATACTAACAGAACTGACAGGCATGTTCAGAAACCTGTTATCTGGAAGCAACGGACCACAGGCTTCTAATCTTGAAGGCTGAGTTCATAATGTATTTGGCTAGTTCTCATAGAAAAGAGACATGCGCACTAAGATGGTTTACCACACAGTATAAAAGTCTTGAAACAGAGTCTTTATTGTTTTTAATACATTATTCCCAATCAGTTCCTATTCTCTATCTGGAGGTTATTTATATATGGGAACAGCCGTTAGAATATTGCCAACAGAGGGAGAGGAAGTCACAATCATCAGCCGTCTGATATAGGTCCAGTTGACCCAACTCCATGACCTGCTGAACTCTGCAGCTAAACACTCACTGCCTGCCTGAATTTGCTTTTTTCCTCCTCCCTCCCAATTCCCTTTTCTTTTGTGTCATGTCTTAAGATTGTAAGCATGCAGGAAATAATTGCCTTATTTCTTAACTTTGCAAGCCACCTCAGGAATCTTTTTGACTGAAGGGCAGGATAAAAAGACTATAAATAAATACTGAAAATGACCACCATTCCTAAAGTAGCAGAGTGGGCAAATAAAGGGCCTGTTCAGGCAACACGCTTAGCCATTATTAGGCCGCTAAACCTTTTTGCAGTAAATGGTTAATGAGTGTGTTTAAACCATGGTTATGTACCCACTAGGCTGACCATATAAAAAGAAGGACAGGGCTCATGTAGCTTTAACAGTTGTAGAGAAAAGGGAATTTCAGCCAGTATCATTTGTATGCAATTAGTTCCTGGTGGAATTCCCTCTTCATCACAACAGTTAAAGTTGCAGGGGCCCTACCTTCTTTTGTATATGGTCACTCTAGTATAGTGCCTGCAACTTTAACTGTTGTGATGAAGAGGGGATTTCACCAGGAACTAATTGCATACAAATGACACTGGCTGAAATTCCCTTTTCTCTACAACTGTTAAAGTTACATGAGCCCTGTCCTCCTTTTCATATGGTCAGCCTAGTACCCACTATGGTTAAGAATGGTTCACATGACACGCTGAGCCATAATGTTTAGCTCAAAATGCTTAACAACCATGGCTTAGCATGTGTTCTAAACAGGGTCAAAATGTATGAATATGCCCTTATGGCAAAACTAACTTTTTTGAAATGAAAGAAGGAAGGCAATGAAATAATTCCCCTCAACCACCAGCAACTGGCCATGGAGGTAGTTTATAAAATATTGGAATAATACAGCCCTTCTATCAACTGATATTTTGATACCTTATTTTGAGGTAAGATTGATTTCTGTGTGAACATTTTAAATATTATGAATAATCATTCTTTAAAAGAGAAAGCAAGGAAACACACAACTTGACCAGGCACACGCTTTTTCTGATAATTAGCCAGGATGGCAATTCCAGCTTGTTTGCAGCCTTGCCTGACCTGCCGCTATGGGAAAAACAGGGCACCACAGAACTTAGGTTAACCGAAATAACTCCACTGAGGCCCAAAAATGTGAGGAAAGGATAACGATACGTGGCCAAATAAAGTGTCCTCCGGTTTTCTTTCCACACAAAGGTTGGCTTTGTGAGGCAGGCAAGTAATCTAACGTTGGGGAGGAAGAGAACCTGGAAACCTCCTGACTTCTCTCTTTTAACCGCCTATTCACCACCCCAGAATTTCAGCTACAGTAAAATGCAACAAGTACCCGTTAGTGTTTGCACTTGTTACTTACGTTTACCAAAAATAAATAAATAAATAAATAGGAGAAAGCGGGGAGGTATAGAGAAACAATCTCCACACCCGTTGCCAACTTAATACCCCCCAATACCCCCCCCCCCGAGACCTAACCATTCTGAACTCTCCTCTCCTTGAAAGAGGGCCAAATTATTACGCCTTGAATGGTAGTTAGAACGCAAGACCGGGATGGGGAAACAGGCTGAAATCTCAACCTAGCCACAAACCTATTTATTTGGTTATCTTGAACCAGCCATCACCCGCCCCAACCCAGCCCACCCATTCCCACAGGGCTGGTTGTGAGGATTAAATGGGGGATGGGGGGGGGGGGGAACCAGGCACCAGCCTGCTCCTGAACTCCTTGGATAATGGGGCAGGATAAAAATAATTATTAAAAATTAAAAGTCAAATCAATCCATAAAGCTGAAAACCAACCCAGATATAAGCAAACAGGTCTAGAAAAGTGTTAGAATCCAGCATAGTCCAGAAATAGCTGAATTGTCACATCGTATACACACGTGAGCCATTGTGGAGAAGTTTCGGAAGGAGGGGAGGAGAGAGAAAAGGGGATAAGGAAGAAAAGTAAATTGATTTGCTAGCCTGTCAACCTTTCACTCCTTGAACTGTTGTTGGGAGTGGAAGACTGCAGACAGTGGAAGAAGGAAGGAAGGAAAGCAGTTTGTTTAGCATGCAGAAAGAGGGAGTGGGAGCTCAGGAAGACAGGTTTTTGTGAGGAGACTCTGCCCCTCTCCTGCAAGGGGAGGTGAGACGGTGGAAGGGGTTCGCCAGCTCAGCTTTGTGCCTCAACCCCCAAATGTTTGGGGTCAGCTGCTTTTCAGGGAGTATGCCTCCACAAGGGAACAGCTCCTACCCAAGCGGGCTGGCAACTTTTCAAACAGCCTCTGTCGCTGTACCTTTGACAGAAGCGTAATCTGCAGATATTAGCAAGTGATCATGGCGGCGTGAAAAGCTTCACTGGCTGATTTCTGAAGATCTGAGCTGCTGTTAAACGCCCAAGAGCGGCCCAGACTGGGTTTCTTTCTCCGGGGCCACCTGGGTAACCTTACCTGCTTGACGAGTGAATAAGAGCAAAAGAGAAAAAAAAAGACACCAGAACCTTTGGCTCACCTATTATTGCAGCCTTCCTAACTTAATTCTGATTTTAGTCCCATGGCAGTTACAAATAGATCTAATTCTCTTGATTTGCAATGGGTACGACCTTAATGTGGCCTTTTTAATCATATGCTCCAGCGTCATTATTCCTCTTTGCTTTAAAGTTAATCTCTTATGTGCATAGCAGTGACAAGTAGATTCTAGCTGTGATGTTCACATGCTTCGCTTATCTGGAATCTTGAGGCGCCAATTTGAAAGTTCTGCTCTCTTGAGATTAGAATCCAGATAACCCAGGCATGTGAAAAATCAACCTTTGGTTCTACTTCTTGCTGCCACGCACACAAGACAAGTAACCTTATTTTCGCATGCCTAGCTTAACTAGATTCTGGAAGTTCTATTGTAAATATACCCGAATCTTGAGATTAGGACTCAAGGATCCAAATATTTAAAAGTCCATTTTAGATCCAAGGAATGGGTGGCAAGGCTGGTCCCACAGAAAGAGGGGCAGTGATGAGATACAAGCTTGCAATGGTACCTTTACATGGTTGGTTTTAATCCACAATGTTTTCACAGCCCCTGATGTTGGATCAGGGCCTGCACATGACACAGTGGAGTGGAATGTACAAGCAGTGGGAAAATCAGTTGAGGGGGGAACTGGGCAGGGGGGGAATTTGGCGGGGGTCAAGGCACCCATGGAGGGCTGCAGGGAGAGCACATGCAGGTCATGGGTTGTGGATCCCTGGTTTAGTCCAATAAAAATATATCTCCTTGCCTATCCTGTGCCTATAACTTGGGAGTTTAAACAGTCAAGATAACCCTCATTCTACCTGAATATTTTTTCTACGATGATGTTTATTATTACATTTACATCCCACCTTTTTTCCTCTTGCAAGGAACCCAAGGAGGCTTACATGGTCCTCCTCCTCTCCATATCATCCCCACAATAGCGCCTCTAGAGTTCTGACTTGTTCTGCTTGAAACCCGGAGCGGATTCATCGCCTCACTGACATTGGAGACCCCAGCCTCCACTGCCTGCCAACCTCCTTAACGAAAAGAATCAGCTATTCCAAAACAGATGCGATGGTACCATTTGAAGGGACATGCTTAGGCAACAGGAACAATGAATCACAGCAACAAATCCACATCCCCAGATCTTCAAAACAGACAAGTCGAAGAAACCTTCAGCTCCCTGATCACTAGACCAAGTTCATGCATGTCTATGCATAGCAGTTGGTCAAAGCAAACGGCTTGGTTGGTGTTTTTTTTGTTTTTTTAAAGACCCTAAAACTCCTTTCAAAACTTTGTAAGCATTTGGAGCTGCATGTCCAAATCCCATTTCTGAGAAAGGGGCATTGAAAAAAGAAGAGAAATGTCTCTTTTAATGAGGAGCTTGTAAATTCAGCGAAGTATCAACTATGAAATTACCTCTGTTGTTTCGGAAGAGTGCATTTACCCATAACACGCTTGTACATGGTAGAAAAGAGACAAATTTATTCCTGAACATTTAGCCAGCTCAGTTTTGTTCTTGCGAAAACACACTTGGCAAGAAACTGCTCCACAACCTTTCTTTCACCAACAACACAGGAATATAACTCAGACGAAAATGGAAATAAATCTATACTCAGCAATGACACAAGAATGGCTAGCCTTCCTACCTTGCTCTGGCAGGGTTTGTGCTGGTCTTGCAGTGGTCAGCGTGGCTGTGACCAGCACAGCCCAAAGAATGAGGCACTTCCACATAAACATCCCAGTTCTGCTGCTATTGGTTGGCGACTGAGCTCTCAGACTCCATGAGGGCGTGGAGCTTGGGTGTCTGTTAAACGGGAGAGGGGTGTGTCCCAGTGTGTCTCCTCAATCACTTGTTCTCCAAGGTGCAGGCCTTCAAATGCTGTTAATCAGAAAACAACAGAATTAATGTACAGGAAAGCAAATATTCGACAGTATATCTCAATTGTTTTCAGCAAGATCAGGATTATTTGTGCTAGGGTGGCCGCTTATAAATCGCCCCATCCCCGCCAAAAAAAGAAAAAGAAAATGCATCATCAAAAACAAAAAGGACAGAAGAGGACACTGAATGATTTCCATAAAACAAGTTGACTCCTTGTGAACACAGTTTGCAGAGGAAAATCAAGTCTAACGAAAGGTGTACAGAGACTTTCAAATGTTAGTTTGTTAAATTTAACAGCTGGAGACTTCCTTTCTTTGCAATAATTAAACTTTGACTGGGTTACTTTTAACTGTAGGTGTCTCTTCATCCCTTTATGATTTGTTTACATGTCTTATGTTATTGGCATATCATTGTACTTTGACCTCACCTGTGTTTATAAAGGTGAACTGAGACCTTTTTGGTTTTCGTATTTCATTTTGCTCCAATTTGCAATTAATTATGTTCGATTAATTATACTTAACATTTTATATTAAAAAAACTTTATAGTACATTGTTATAGAACATAGCCAAATTCTTCGGGAAAAAAAGCTTTATGGACATAAATAAACTCTCGACTTTGAACTATAGTGAGAACTGTTGTTATTCGTGGAATCTATTTGTCAAGAGCTTTCCAATGAAGTATGTTTCATGAGAACCAGTCAACAGAAAGGTAGTCAAAAAGAGATGGCCAACTAACTCCCGACTTTGAATTATATATATATATATATATATATATATATATTCCATGTGCTAATTTGTTTGTATAGATGCAAATTTAGAAAAAATATTCGCTTTTAAATAGTAATACAGTACATCACATCACAGTTTGGAGAAAACTGATCAAGTGGCCTATGTGCCTATCTATTCAGTCTGCTGTCCAGGTAACAGTTCTTGTAGTTTATTATTTTTAAACTGGAATTGGACAGGACAGACCTCCAAATAGGGGACACCTTCAAAGAGAGGGTGGTCCTCTGTAAAAGAGGACACAAAGGCTCATGGCTATCCTAACCTGTGCAGTGTTTGCTACAAGAGGTTAACAGAGCAACTCAGCTTGGCTTTTCAGACACAAAAGGGCACATTCACACTGCAGACTTAAAACTTATTTAGTAGTCATTCTCACTTCCCACAGAACGCTGGGAATTTCAGTTCTGTGGGGTGGAGTGGGGGCAGCTATAAATCTCTAAACAGAGTTCTCAGCTCATCACTAAGCTTACATTCCCAGAATTCTTTGGGAGAAGCCATGATAATTAATTAGATTTGTGCCATTTAAAGTTTCGATATTTGCAGCATCTAACAGGGTGAATTTCATTTCAGCTTCCTCTGTGCTAATACTTATTCTTCAAAAGGATTGTCTTGACTGTAATCAGGCAACACAGACAGTCTTTTTTTAAGGGAAAAAAAACTATACAGGAAAAGACATCAGGCCTCAATAAATCTATTAACTGGTGAATTCTATTTGCAGGTACTTCAGAGCACTCTTGCCCAACCTAGTGCCCTCCAGATGCTTAGGACTTCAACTCCCATCAGCCTCAGACAGCAAGGTTATTTATTAATTTACTGCATTTTTATACCGCTCAATAGCCGAAGCTCTCTCGGCTGTTTACAAAAATTAAAACCATAAAAACCATTCAAAATATAAAACGACAGTAGAAAAACATAATTTAAAATACAGTATAAAACACAACCAGGATAAAAACCGAGCAGCCATGCAGAAATTGATAAGGATTTAAAATACAAGTTTAAACAGCAGGCTAAAAATCAAAATAAAGAACTGTTAAAACACTGTGAAAATAAAAAGGTTTTCACCTAGCGTCTAAAGGAGTATAATGTAGATGCCAGGTGAACCTCTCCGGGGAGATCATTCCACAGCCGGGGTACTACAACAGAGAAGGCCCTCCTCCTAGTAGCCACCTGTCTCACTTCCTTTGGCAGGGGCTCATGGAGAAGGACCCCGGAGGATGATCTTAGGGTCCGGGCGGGTACATATGGCAGGAGAGTTGTAGTCCATAGCATCTGGAGGGACCAGATTGGGGAAGGTTGCTTTGGAGTTGGGGTGGGTAGAAAGAGACGTTTTGGACTTCAACTCCCAACATTCCTCACAATTGGCCATGCTAGCAGGAGCATCTGGGAGTTGAAGTCCAAACGTCTGGAGATCTACCTTCTTTCCATCCCTGCTTCAGAGAACTCTCATATGAAGTCATTAGCCTTTGGTATCTCATGTGGATTGAGACACTGCTCCTCAGAGGAGCTCATACAGGTGCTGGAAGGGATTATTTCCTGTTATGATGTGAAAAAGCCAGAGACTTTTGGAATCTAATTTGGAATTAAGGAATTTTAGATCATCCTGTGCTTGAGGACCTGAGAATATTTAATCATCATCATCATCATCATCATCATCATCATCATCATCTTCATCTTCAAAAAGAGCCCCCTTCCCTACTAGAATAAGATATCTTGCTACTTATTTGTAAACAGCAGTAATGATTGTCCTGGGCAATAAGTGGTTCAAATACTTATTTATGTAGTACATTTATATTCCCACCTTTCTTCCACGATTAGAGATGTGAAGATCTGGAAAAAAAACCAAAAAAATCAGGAAAAACCAGTTTTTTTCCTCCCCCCCCCCCCAATTTCCATTTTTCCCCTGGTTTTTGGGGGGGGGGAATGAAAATTTTAGGGGGAAAAGGGAACAAAGGGGAAAAAATATTTTTCCCCTGAATTTTTCTGATTTTTTCCAGGCCGTCACACAAAAGAAATCTTTTAATTATTATCAAGCTTGTAATTGTTATATTAGTTATTATGCCTCATCCTACAGTCAAATAGGCTCTCGGGGCCACTCACCAAACAAAAAACTAGTATAATGTCAATGGACAAGCCAATTTTACTATTGATCCAAATCAGAACACTCCCCAAAGACCTTTAAAAAGGCCTCTGACAACCTTTTGAAAATGTGCCTAATAAGAACACAGAAGCCACCACGGAAAAGGCTCTGCTCCTTGCTTAACTTTATTTAAAGATATATCCATACCACTCAACTCGTATCTCCTGGGCAGTTTACAGTTTTTTGTTTTGTTTTGTTTTGTTAAAAAAAAAAAATCATAGGAGAAACCATAAGAGAAACAACAACAAAAATCCAGTATAAAAACAACCACAAAATAGCACTTCAAAGCAGCATATATACTAGACTGAACATTTTTTAAGAGGATTGCACCTGGCACCAAAGAGATAACAGTGTAGGGGTCAGGCAAACCTCTCTAGGGAGTGAGTTAGATAAATAAATAAATAGGGCCAGTAGTGCGGTAAGATGAATTTAGATTTGGGACTTCATGATCTTGCAGTGTGTATGTATGTGCGTGTGAGTGAGATGGGTGGGCGTGGACAGGATATTCAGATGGTAATGTGCAGTGGAGGCTGGTGGTTCTGATGTCAGTGGGACAGTGAATCTGCTCCAGGTTTCAGTCAGAACTCTAAAGGAGCTGCCCAAGGTGATTCACACCTTGGAGAGCTCCTTTAGAGTTCTGACTGAAACCTGGAGTGGATTCACCGCCCCGCTGACATCAGAACCACCAGCCCCACTGCTGCAGGCACAGCTCCAATGAGAAATCTGCAATCTCCGCACTCTCCAACATGGTACAGGTAAAAATAGGATCACCCTTGCAACACTCACCAATTTCCCCCACAACCCAGCCGCTGTTTCAGCATGACTTTATCCTCTCACACCAGCGATCCTGATGCAGCCTGACTTCATGTTTCTCTGCTGCTAATGTTATATGGAGGAAGAGGAGGCTCCAATGTCTGTGGGCAGATGACCCGCTCCGGGTTTCAGTCAGAACCAGTCAGCGCTCTTAAGGAGCTATCCAAAGTGCTTTGCAAGGTGCTTTGCACCTTAGATAGTGCCTTATAGAGTTCTGGAGCGGATTCACCACCCCACTGACATCGGAGCCACCTGCCTCCACTGGTAATTCATTTACTTCAAACTGTGAGAAGCCATCCCTGCTGCATTTGGGAGCCCTCTTGCTCATTCTGCTGAGGGGAGCCCTGGACATCTGCCCTGACAGCACCACGGATCGAGGCCCAACTGAAAGTGCAGGTAGCCACCCCACATTGGGGGGGTGGGGGGACATTGAAGGAGAGCAATGCTAGATGACCTCAGTTCATGGGCAGGCTGATATGAGAGCCAGGCACCCACATTCCACACCATCCTAGACTCTCACCCTTGTAAGGGAACAGAGATGCTGGAAAATTGCCTGGGTAGAAGCCATTCTTAGCTGGATGGCTGACGAAACTCGGTTATCAAAAGCCACGGCGCCTGGGACTTGTGTACCGTCCCAGGCAGTTAAACAAACTCTGGCACCAGACTTTGCAAAGGAGAATAGCGGCGAGGCCTGGATAACACATTTTTAAAATAGTTGACCAAACGTTAACAAGGTTTCACTAAGGAGAGAAAGGTTTCACTAAGGGTCTTTGGTATTTTCAGGCAACGATCACCCCGATTCCAAATGCTTGGTTATCAAGCCCATGCGCTACCTGAGACACAGCCTAACGTCGAAACGTTTCTTGTTACAATTGCTCTTTTCTAGAAGAAAACTGCAAAGCGGGAGGCGCAGAACACCAGAAGCTCGCGGAAGTGGCTTGGGGCTGATTGCGGCCCCTGAATTCCTCTGCCCTGAAACACCTCGAGGAGTCATGGGGAAGCCCGTCCTGGCTTCCTCAAGTGCCAGGTTCATATTTCCAGCATGAGTCTCAAGGACAAGTCACGAGCGATGATGGGTCTGTCCTTTAGGCAGCCCAGAAAAGAGGCACTGGAGACGCTGAAGTGCGTCAGCAGGAAAACACGCAGTTCGCAGCCAAGTTGAACAGGGAGTTTTGGAGCGGGAGAAAGGAAGGGAGGAGGAAAGAAAGCCACGGCCTCTTTGTGAATAGCGAGTGGGGGAAACCCGAGGAGGCTCTGTGTTGATCTTAGTGAGAATATATTGACTGCCCCAAAAGCCCCCCCCAAATCCAGCATTTTGAACTTTATACGAATCAGATTAACAGTAAAGACAAGAACAGGCAAAATAAAGCGACTATATAAATCGAAGTGGTTTACAGTGCAATCTTATATGTGTGTCTATTCAGAAATAAGTCCCAGCTGAATTCAATGGGACTGACTCCCAAGTGGGAGTAGGATTGCAGCCTCACGACTGAAGTATTTAGGAGACCAATGCAGTGATGAGCAAAGTAAGGAGTAGTGTTAAAGGGGCGGGAGATCTCCTGAAGGTACTATAGGGTGGCTTCTTGCTCATTACTAAAAAAGAGGGCACACGTCACCAAAAACAGGGGACAAAGGATTTGCATAACATTTCCACATGATAATCACACGTATAGATGCAGGCGGGACCCAGGTTTACGACCTCACAGTGGAAACAAGACCTTGGTTTTGGCTGTGCAGCCTCACGCTAGCCTTTAACCACTCCCATTTAGCACCACCTGTCCGAACGCTGCCCTTCTCCCCACTTTTTTTTTTTTTTTTTTTAAAGGATCCGTTATGAAGTAACTTTAAAGTACCTCAAGGCATGAAGACATTTGGCCATTGAGGAACTGTCCCGGGCACCACTGCAAAATGGGCGCTCTGCCGATGAAAGCGTTGTCCTGCAGTCCCACGCCACCTTCATTTCCTCAGCCTAGAGGCGTTTATGTGAAATGAAGATGACAGATGCAGGAGGCCCTCACTTTGCTTGGAAGCGATCCCAGTACAGATTTTTGTTATCTAAAAGAAAAAGCAGGAGGTGTAGATCACCTTGGTGGGTGCCAAGAAAGGTGTTCGAGGACACAAGGTGCTCAGGGGTGCCATGTTGCCTACCCCTGATGTACAGTGTGACTTTTCCTCACCACTGAGCAAGCGCAGCTGGGCTCTAGACACCTAGAATGAAGATGGGGGGGGGGTCTCACACATCCCTAGAGCTGAGCACTTCTATTCTTGAAAGTTAAGCACCGCTCTCAAGCACTTCCCTTGATAGTATGTTAAGAATATTGGACATGTGTGCCCCTCCCCACCCTCTCTCTCACACACTGTTGAATTGATTTTTGCACTGCAGTGATAGAAGCAGAAGCCAGAGGCCTAAAGCCCCTAGGTTGCAATCCTATACACAATGGGACTTACATCTGAGTGGAAATGTGCAGGCTTGCAACACATGCTCCAGAAGGGGCTATGCAGGGTATACATGCCCCTGAAAGCCCCTTCTAGTTTTCTGACCCTTTGAGATAAGAGCTTCCATCTGTGTCTTCGTGGAATGCACCTGTTGCCGAACAGTTCCACTTCCGGCTGCAAGTGCTTATTTGATGCTAGTTGAAAGTGCTGCTGAGCGATTGTCCCGCTTACTTCTGAGTTGACATGCAGCGGCCTGTTCCTGCTTACGTCTGAGTAGATTTTAAATTGGCAAGAATCACATTTGGGCTCCATCCATGCTGCCATTGGCCACACCCACTTTGCCTTGAGCCCACCCACAAATGAAATGTGGCCCCCAAGGTCTTTCCCAGATTGGAATCCAGCCCTTGGACTGGGAAAGCTTCTCCACCTCTGATCTAGGGCATCACCATCAGCATTTCTAGAAGGTATTAAAGACATCTTAGGGCACAATCCTATGTATATTTAGACAGAAAAATGTCCTACAACTCCCAGCATGCCCCGTAAGTGGCTGGGGTATGCTGGGAGTTGTAGGACTGTTTTCTGGCTAAACATGCATAGGATTGCGCCCTTAGTTGATGAATTACATGTGCTTTAGGTCTTTACATCTTCAGAAACTTACATATTAGGAGAACACAAAATGTTCTAAAGAAAAATGCATTCTAAATGTTCTAAAGAAAAACGCAGGCACCATCTTAGAAAGGACTTGTCACCTGTAGTTTTCACCCCGCATAAGACTAGTGAGATATATACATACACACCCACCCTTAAAAGAATTGCTTACTTTAGAGTAACCACAGGCATCATTTTAGTCAATTCTTCTAATCCAACCTGGTGCCCACCAGATTTTTGGACAACAACTCCCAGCATCCCTGACCACTGGCCATGCTGGCTGGGGCTGATGGGAGTTGCAGCCCAAAATGTCTGGAGGGCACCAGGTTGGGGGAAGGCTAACCTAATCAAGTAACTAACTAAACCCTGCTGCCTAAAAAGAGATTGCTAACAGGGTTTGCGAGTTGAGCTATGGGGTGGCCATTTTGTAGGCAGGTGCTTCTGCTAAACTCTTCCCACTGGAAACAAAGGGCCCTCATATGGCAAGGAAAAATACAGGAAATATGCCCCAAATACAGCAAGGGAAAACACCCCCCACCCCCCTCTGCCCTCCCTTTCAGAAGAGGCAAACGAACTCAATCCTTGTAGGATTAGAAAGGTGCAGCTCTTCTTGGTATTTACACAGTCTTTATATAAACCTGGACAGCACCACCCTTCATTTCCCAGAGCTGGAGCACAAACAGAGCTGCCCTTCAGTTCCTTCCCATGTGTGGGAACCTGCCTGCCGTTCACCACCACCCCTCTCTCCCAACTCCACCACATCCTCCTCGATAAAAGACTTTGGCTGTTCCGCAGACATTTTAGAATACCAAGGGGCTGGCTCAGACACGTGTCACCAGAACTGCTCCTCTTCACTCCCAATGTGACGAGGCAAGGTTCACGCACACCCACAGGCACACCGTTGGCGTACCAGCCAATCTCCCAAGTACACGCATGCATGCAAGTACACAGAGTAAGTACACAGCATTCCCATGCATCTTGGAATTTCCAGAGAGATTCACCATGAAACTGTTGGGAAAAAGTGGCGCCACTGTACACAACTACTTCCCCACATCATGTCAGGCGTGTGTGGACTCCACACCACCCCATGAAGGAAAAGGCCCGTGTTGGAGCAGACCCTCAGATAGTTCTTGGAAGAAAATAGACTGCTGTTTGCTAAAAGCAATGTGCTTTTGCCTCTGACAAACCTTACAGATCTGAGTTGCGGGCTCAGATTTGGGGCATAATTCTGTAGACTCCACAAAACACCACACTGGCCCTGGGGCATTTTCCTCAGCTGGGAAGTGCATTTCCTCCACTGGGGGGGGGGGGAGTAGTAAGGGGAAAGAGGAGATTATAGGCCTTCCTTTCCCTACCTGCCCACTCCTAAGCCAGTTTTAGTCGCACTGGAGGGAATGGAAGTAATTTCATTATCATAGCTTTCTCCCCTCCAAAAAAACTTGGGATGCAGGTGCCAGCATTCCTGTTAGAGATCCCCACTCCCTGCCTGCTGCAGAACTACAGTTCCCATGGTTACATGGGGATGATGGAAGGATTGTGGAACCAGTTTCAAGTTTCTGGGGTAAAAAGATCCTTACAGCAGCTTCAGGTGGAACAACATTCTACAGAGAAAAGAGATGTGACTGATTCAAGTGAATGCTTTCTGTGCCGTTTTGCAACGACTTTTGTTTTAGCAAATAAAGCTTCAACTGACTGACCTTCTTCACTGTTGCTGTAATATCCACATTCTGGCAAGATGTGCGAACTCTAACCCATGTTCCAGTGCCCACACACCTTGTGGGAGAGTAGGATTTGTGACTTTGGTGTAGCATTGTGGCTAAGAGACCGAGCTACGGATCAGGAAGTCCAGGATTGGGATCTTGTTTCTGCCACGAACGTACTAGCTGGTCATAGGCAGACATCTCTCTTAGCTTTGAACATTTAAACACACCACCACCAGATTATATCAGAAGCATAAAAAGTGGACTTGTGAATCACCCACATTTCTGCTTGTCTCACAAGATTGAGAAAATGATGACAAGAACTATGATAAGAAGGTCCCATGGCAAGTGGCCCTCATGAGAAAAGGAGTCCAAGATGGGTGGGAGTTTTTTAAAAATTGAAATTTTAAAGGCACAATTACAAACAATCCCAACAAGGAAAAAGATAGAAGACAACAGAAGAAACCAATGTGGCTCCACAAAAAGCTTAGAGATGACCTGAAAACAAAGAAGGACACATTTAGGAAGTGGAAGGAAGGCCAGACTACAAAAGAAGAGTACAGACAGGTAGCACAGAAGTGCAGGAATGGCATCAGGAAGGCTAAAGCTGAGAATGAGCTGAGGCTAGTGAGGAATGCTAAAAGCAACAAAAAAGCTTTTTTCAGGTATGTGCATAGTAAAAGACAGAAGAAAGAAATGGTGGTTCAACTGCTTAATGAGGATGGCAAATTGATAACAGATGACAAAGAAAAGGCTGAAGTGCTAAATTCCTACTTTGGTTCAGTCTTCTCCCAAAAGCAGGTCTATGACTCCCCCCCCCCCCCCCCGGCAAAAGTGAAGTACAAGCTGAAGGGACAGGATTGCAGTTTGAGATTGATAAACAAGTGGTCAAAGAATACCTAATTTGTTTGAACGAGTTCAAATCTCCAGGATCTGATGAACTGCATCCCAGAGTAATAAAGGAGCTGGCAGAAGAACTCTCAGAACCACTGTCTATTAACTTTGCAAAATTATGGAAGATGGGTTAAGTGCTGGACAACTGGAGGAGGGCTAATGCTGTCCCTATCTTCAAAAAGTGCAAAAAGGAGGAACCTGGGAACTACAGACCAGTTAGTCTGACATCAATCCCTGGGAAATCTTTTGGAGCAGATTATAAAGAAGTCAATCTGCAAGCACCTTGAAAACAATGCATGATTACTAGAAGCCAGCATGGATTTGTCAAGAACAAATCCTGCCAGATCAATCTGTTCTCATTCTTTGATTGGGTAACCTCCCTTGTGGAGTGTGGGAATGCTGTGGACATAATATATCTTGACTTCAGCAAAGCCTTTGACAAAGTACTACATGACATTCTGATCAGCAAGCTAGCTAAAAGTGGACTAGATGGAACAACTATTAGGTGGATCCACAGTTGGCTACAGAATCGGACTCAAAGAGTGCTTATCAATGGTACCTTCTCAAACTGGGGGAGGTAATGAGCGGGGTACCGCAGGGCTCAGTCCTGGGCCCAATGCTCTTCAACATTTTTGTTAATGATTTGGATGAGGAGGTGCAGGGAATGCTTATCAAATTTGCAGATGACACAAGATTGGGTGGGATAGCTAATACCTTGGAAGACAGAAACAAACTTCAAAGTGATCTTGATAGGTTGGAGTGCTGGGCTGAAAGCAACAGAATGAAATTTAAAAGGGATAAATGCACAGTTACAAAATGGGGATACCTGGCTCAGCACTACAAGCGAGAAGGATCTTGGAATTGTTGTAGATCATAAGCTGAATATGAGCAAACAGTGTGATGTAGCTGCAAAAAAAAAAACAAATGCTATTTTGGGCTGCATTAATAGAAGTATAGCTTCCAAATCACGCGAGGTACTGGCTCCTCTCTATTCGGCACTGGTTAGGCCTCATCTTGAGTGCTGTGTCCAGTTCTGGGCAACACACTTCAAGAAGGATGCAGACAAGCTGGAGGGGATTAAGAGGAGGGCAATGAGGATGATCAGGGGTCTGGAAAGAACTGACTGAAAGAACTGGACATGTTTAGCCTGGAGAAGACAAGATTGAGGGGAGACATGATAGCACTCTTCAAGGACTTCAAAGGTTGTCACATAGAGGAGGGCCAGGATCTCTTATCGATCATCCCAGAATGCAGGACACGGAATAAGGGGCTCAAGTTATAGGATGCCAGATTCCAGCTGGACATCAGAAAAAACTTCCTGACTGTTAGAGCAGTACGACAATGGAACCAATTACCTAGGGAGGTTATGGGCTCTCCTACACTAGACGCATTCAAGAGGCAGTTAGACAGCCATCTGTCAAGTATGCTTTAAGGTAAGGTGACCATATGAAAAGTTACATAGCAAACGGAATTCCAGCAGGTGCCATTCATATGCATGCACACCTGGTGCAATTCCCTCTTCATCACAACTATTATAGCTGCAGGAGCCCTATCCTCTTTTGTATCTGGTCAAGAGAACAGGGCTCCCACAGCTCTAATTGTTGTGATGAAAAGGAAATTTCCCTGTTGCTGCATGCATACAAATGGCACCTGCTGAAATTCCCCTTTCTATGGAACTGTTAAAAGATACAGGAGTCCTGTCCTCATTTAAGGTGGTTTCCTGCATTGAGCAGGGGATTGGAGTCAATGGCCTTATAAGCCCCTTCCAACTCTACTATTCTATGATTCTATGTCCAAAATCTTAGAACAGGCATCAGTTACAGTTGGGCAATTGAGTGAATGTTCTCCCTGAGGTTTAACTGCTTTTGCAAATCCAAAGGAGCTGATTTGTCATTCATAAAGGGGGGGGGGCTTTCTCTTTCCTACCAGACCATTCTTCTTATCAAAATTACCCCCACCAAGCCGCTTTTAATCCCATGTGGGATAGTATACTTGCATTCCCCCCCCAATACAAACCCAATGGGGTCAAAAGCATCTCAGAGGGGAAGATTTTGGTAAGTACAAAGAAAGAATTGAAGATGACCACTCCCTTGCATGAATCCATTCTTGATAGGTGCTCCTCACAGCAGTTTGGGGTTTTAAAACCCCCCTCAAGAACCCAAGTGAAAACATTCAACTTGACTGAGCATCACATGTAGTTTGATCCACAGAATCTGTGGATCAAACTACTGACCAATTTTACACCCACGGATGGAACACACAAATCTATTCTTCTCTGTTTACTCTAACTTGACTGCATGTTCTCTAGGTAGGAACTATATAACTTATGCCAGACTCCCCCAATGCAGAGCTTTGGACAACAACTGCCATCAGCCCCAGGCAACCTGACCAATGGACAGGCATGATGGGAGTTGTAGTAATCCAAAACATCTGGTGGGCTCCAGGTTGGGGGAAGGGATGCTACATACTAAGAGCAAATTCACGTCCTAAGGCATTTATGGCTTTAAGAGTAAGAACCAGAAGTATGAATTGAGCCTGGAAACAGGTAAATAATATAGATCAAATAGGACCAGAGTGATAAGCTTGATCTGTCCCATCTGATGCCAGACAATAGGTTACAGTGGCAGTTTCTGAAACTGAAGTTTCTGGATGCTTTTCAAGGGATTTTTTCCCCTTTCGACAGTAAAAGATTTTAGCTGAACTCAGGGCCAGCATCTCCGCTACAAGTTCCAATCTGCACAAAAAGACCATTTCAGAGATTTCTCATCTCTAGTCCAGAGCAAATCCAGGGATATAAAACAGATAAATCCAGTTGAACTTCTACCGCCACGTCCCTCCGTGTACCTTGAACACAAACAGCCTTGAGGCTTGCTTTTGTTTGGTTACAAAATGAACTCTCAATATTTCATGTAGAGGGAGGAAAGAGAAAAACAAAATAAATCGAAGAGAGGCCACTGGGTGATTCAGCTACAATGGAAACTTTAATTCACCACCTGACCCTTTCTATGTCATCAGCCTTCTCCGTGGGTCTGGCTATCTGATGCTGTGCTAAAAACAAGACTTCCAAGCAGGCCCACAGGAAGCCTAAAATAAGGCCATGCCAATTACCACAGAACAAAAGATGAGTCTAAGAATATCCTGAGGTAAAATGAGGGTGAACAGGAGGAGAAGGAGGAAAGGCGCACCATAGATACCCCCTTGGGTTGTTTTTTTTTTTGGTCTCTCATCCTTTGTTGCCAGTCACTTACCCACCAGCTCTCATGACCAGAGCACAACTCCAAAAGAAAAGTACCTCTGAACATGTGCAAAATGTATTTCCCTCACATAAAACGAATCCACAGTCCATCTAGTCCAACATCCTGGTTTATACAGTGGCCAACCAATGCCTTTGGGAAGCCAACAAGTAGGGCATGAGGACAAAGTAGCCCTCTTCCTGTTATTGCTCCCCACTATCAGAAAAATGGGGTCTGGGACCTGGATGTTCCGCAGAACTATAATGACTGGTGGCCACGAATAGATTTCTCTGCCACGGATTTGTCTAAGCAAGCAGCAGCCATCATATCTTGCGGCAGCCAATTATCCCTAATCAAATACATATATTAGCCCCTACTGAGGAACCATAGCCAGAATGACTACATTTTGGAATTGTGGGGGCAGGGAGACGGGGACAAGGCCTTTCAGCTTAGAATCTAGGTTCTCAAACTGTGAGATGAGACCCTCAAGGGGAAGACAAGGGTATTCTTCTTCTTATTATTATTATTTATTACATTTATATACCGCCCCATAGCCGAAGCTCTCTGGGCGGTTTACAAAAATTGAAAGACTGAACACTAAAAAGACAATATACAAAATTTAAAACCATAAACATAAAACAGCTGACATTTAAAACATTTTAAACTGTTAAGCCTGGCCACAAAGTCAGTTAAAAACCTCAACTTAAGCTGATGAAATGCCTGGGAGAAAAGAAAAGATCTCCCCGATGAGGCCTGCCTGGCGCCGAAAAGATAACAGTATTGGCGCCAGGCAGGCCTCATCGGGGAGATCATTCCATAATTGGGGGGGGGGGGACACCACAGAGAAGGCCCTCTCCCTTGTTGCTGTCCTCCGAGCTTCCGGAGGAGGATCTTTGATGTTGAGCGTAGTGTACGGGTAGGTTCATGTCGGGAAAGGCGTTCCATCAGGTATTGTGGTCCCAAACCGTGTAAGGCTTTATAGGTTAAAACCAGCACCTTGAATCGGGCGCGGAAACATATAGGCAGCCAACGCAAGCGGGCCAGAATCGGTCTTATATGTTCGGACCTTCTGGTCCCTGTTACCAATCTGGCCGCTGCATTTTGCACAAGCTGCAGCTTCCGAACCGTCTTCAAAGGCAGCCCCACGTAGAGTGCATTGCAGTAATCTAACTTGGAGGTTACCAGAGCATTGACAACTTAAGCCAGGTTATCCCTGTCCAGATAGGGGCACCTGCTGAGGGCCCACATCTCAGCAGAGGTCCACCGATCAAGGTACCCTGGAGTTGCTGCTCCTCTTCACTATCGCCACCTGCTTGCTCACCTGTCTCTCCATTCTGGTCCAGACAATGCCACTGCCTACTTGCTCCAGGGCTCTCTGCCTGTCAAGCAAGCCAGTGGTAGCAACGATGGAGGAGAAGTAATAGCAAGGGGTGACAAAGAGGTGAGAAGGTAGGGAGGCAGCCCACTGTGGATGCTTTACCAACTCTGAAACCTGGGGGGCACTGAGGGGAGAGATGGGGCACATGGCTTTTGAGGGGGAAGAGGGAGGTGGACTCACCATCAAAACAGAACTGAGAGGGTTGAACACTCCCTGGGAAGGGACTTTTGTTGGTCTACACTGGGGGCATTTGAACTACCTTTATCCCGAGGGCTGCATTCATGGTGGGTGGGACCAAAGGCAAAGTGGGGTGGAGTCAATATACCAAAAATACCAGCATATTTCAGCTTAAAGCTCTTACTGTGTAAGTAATCAATCTTTTAGAATCAGGGGAAAACTTTACAAAAGCCAGCAATCCACCAAATGATTGGTGATTGGGGGAAAGGCCGGCTTGGGACCCCAAGCAGGCTGGATTTAGCCCATTAGTCTGAGATTCTGCATCCCGGATCTGCACTGCGGGTAGTATCCAACGTTAGTCCTACATAGAGCAGGCCCATTGAAATGAATGAGGCTTAAGTTAGTCACAACTAAATGAAGTCCCATTCATTTCAATGGGTCTACTGTACAGAGGACTAGCATTGGATACTGCCCTCTTTGTGGGGTGATGCAGCTCCCCTACGGCACCATCACACTATCTGGGCAAAATGGAAGACTCTGGAGGGGCAGTTTTGTTCCGAAGTTTCCCTGCGTGTGGTTTTGGGAAAAGGCTGAAGATACCCTGTTATTTTTCTTCTAGCGTTAGTACTGGGTTGGTGTCCCAATCCACAGGTCTTTCCACGCCGCAGCAGACAGGATGCCATGCAGCTGCACAAAGATCTCCATAAATACATCTGTGAAAGACATGGTTTAACACTGGGATGGGACGGGGAGAGTGTACAGAGAGCAAAGTTTGCTTAAACCCCCCTTTCCCTAACTCACGCTTAAATAGTTTGAGGAAACACTGAGACAGAAGAGCTGGTTTGCAGTCTGACTGGAAAGAGGTACTATTTCCCACAAATTTAAAGAGGGGTGTTGGCTGCCACACAAGCACTTAAAAACTTAATTCAGCTTGCTATAAAACAACCTCGTACCAAAGTCCTCAAAATGTATTGGCCCTGTAAAGACGTTTAAGAACTCCAACTGCCCTCGCTTTCTTACTTTAGTAATTCGTTGTGACACAATGAAGGATCACAACAACAAAACTTTACATAGGGCTTTTGAATTTCAAGTGTTTGAAGGACTAATTTATTGCATGCCTTACATCAATCCTGTAGGGCAGGTCAGTATTATCAACACAAGAACCTAAGAAGAGCCCTGCTGGATCAGACCAAGGCTCTATCTAGTCACAACACTCTGTTCACACAGTGGCCAACCAGCTGGCCATCAGGGGCCCACAAGCAGGACACCGTGCAACAGCACCCTCCAACCCATGTTCCCCAGCAACTGGTGTATATAGGCTTACTGCCTCTGATACCGGAGGAAGCACGGAGCCATCAGGGCTATTAGTCACTGACAGCCTCCAGGAATTCATCCAACCCTCTTTTAAAGCCATCCAAATTGTTGGCCATCACTACAACTTGCGGTAGTGAATTCCATAGTGTAACTATGCATTGTGTGAAGAAAAACCAACCCCCACATACTGTAAAGAGTGGGGGGGGGGGCTGAGAAAGACCATTAGTTGCACTATCCTAGACATGTTAAGACAGAAAAAAAAAGTCCTGCAGTTTAGATGGAAAAAAGTCTACTCTGGCTGGCTGGGGAATGCTGGGAGTCTAAAGATGTATAGGATTGCACCTTTAGTGAGTTTGTGACAGAGGCGAGGTTTAGCAGACTGCATCCCTGGTTCTGCAAAGTACAGATGACATGTGGGAGAAAGTTATAGAACTTTCGGTCAGATGGTTTAAAAAATAAAAGAAGAATCAGGAAGAAGGGGAAAAAAACCTTCCCTGAGGGCTTCGTACACCCTTGCGCGTCAGACCAGAAACAGTTTGCTTAAATAAAACATACTTAATTGCATTGGGCAGAGAGGAAGGAAACCACAGCGATTAATGGTTAAAGCAGACCCTGAAAAGTCAACATCCAGGTATGCAAAACACAGTCAATAGCCTCCTTGCAGGGATATGTACACAGGCCAACAGGGAACGGAAGCACCTAGCACAGATTCTTTAAAAAGTAACAATGCAGAGGCCTCCCAAAGAAAAGCTCGATCACTTCCGGAGCAGAGAAGATCTACCACACACATCCAGGTGTCTTCACAGCGTTGCTCAGCCTGGGCTGACCTTAAGCCGTTGGCTGGCCGCATGAAAGCTTGTGGGACATTCTGAGGAAGCAGTAGCTCCCACCACATTCCCAAATGGCTTCTTATGCAGCCTACTGGTACAGACAAGAGATGCAGAGACCAGTGGAATGCTTCTGGGGTGTGTTGGACTACAATTCCCATCAGCCGCAGGCAGCATAGCCAATGGTGAGGGCTGTAGGCCAAAACATCTGGAGGGCCACAGTGAGCACTGGGCTCACACATTCCACTCCTCCTCTCCAGATGTGGCTGTGAGTAGGAGCTTTGCATCCATTTTTTGATAAACCGCAGTTAATCTTAACTAAGATTGGTTTGAAACAAACATGAATTATGAAGCTGGTCTGTTTCAAACAAACCACAGAGACAATTAACCAGTGTAGGGTTCAGACATGTAATGCTGAACTGTGGTTAATCAGCCACAGAAATGAAAGCTTGCAATGACCTTCTCATGATTTTACTGTGTGTGTGTGTGTGTGTGTGTGTGTGTGTGTGTGAAAGAGAGAGAGAGAGAGAGAGAATGAAACTGAGACTCCATGCAGCTTAATCCTGTCACAATAAATCATGGCTGGTTGTGATATCTCAACTGTACCCTCTGTACCCAACTGGCTGGACCAGGAAGCAGAGTCAGCCAAAGATATTTGGGTGACTGGAGAAGGAGAAATCCAAAATGGCACCTGTCCTCTTCCCCTTCACTAGCAAGGAGAACAATCAGTTTATTAGTACTCTTGAGAAAACACCATTGAAAAGAACAGACACTTACTATGTTTTTGCACAGTTCCTGCTAACAACAATAGGGTTTGTGCAGGAGAACTTCCAGGTGGATTCCACCCTGAGCAGAGGCCTGTCTAACTCTCTTACAACTGATGTCATCCAACATGGCCGCCTGAATGGGTTGTCTCCGAAACACAACTTCTAATGCAGCTTCAATTTTTAAATGGAAAAATGATCAAGGGGCAGAAACAAGTAATAAAAACCCAACACTTCTGAAAACCTCCACGGCCTCTCCATCGCAGAGCTAGGCCCTGCACCCCTTATTCTGGCGGAAAAGGAACTGCACGCAATAGAGTATTCTCCCCCCCCTTCCCTCTCTCAGCCAACATCTCGTTCCCAAGCTGTGGCTTCTTTTCTATTCCAGTCAGAGACTGTCTTGATGTATTTTAATCCTCTCTGAAGACGACAATGGAGGGGCACCAATGCATGCCAACCACCCCTGAGATTACGGAAGGAAAGTGCTCATGGGAGTGTGTGTTGAGGGGGGAGGAAGATGGCCTCCTGCCAAAGAAATATGTGACAGGCCTCGACAGAGCCAAGACTTGGCAAGGCCCCCATTCCTCTCTTTCCTTTCTCTTCTCCCCGATCATTTACATTGAGCAGGGCTGAGAGAAATAGACTCTGCAAGAATGTGCCTGCTTGAGTTTGACTGTGCGTTTCAAATCCCCTCTGCCTCGTGGGTCTGCTTCCGCCATTATTTTAAATCAAAAATATTTTAATTTATGGTATTTATAGGTCCCTTTCCTGGCCAAAAGCACTCGAGGTGACACTTGACATTAAAAAAACCAGCCATACAGCTCTATTAATCAGTAGAATTTTCCCAGCGCTCATGTCTTCATAAAGTTTGGGGAAATCTCCACAGGCTTAAAGATATGCCTAATGTTGCCAGCCATTTGGCAAGTTCCGTGTCCATCCTATACCAAGTCCCACGGAGGAGAAAGTCATGACAGTTAAAGTGCTTTATGAATAGTTTATGACTGTCATGTAAATGTGGAAAGAGGGGGGAAGGTCCATTCGGACATAACAGCAGCAATTCGAGGGTTAATTCATGAATTATCCCAAGAACAAATGATGGGTTAACTTGGGGCTGTTTAACCACAAATAACCCCCAGTGCCCGAGTTTGCTGTCACGATGAGAACCTACAAATGCAGCAATTGTAGGTTATTGCTGAAAACTGGAAGTGGCTTACACGCAGTGCACACTTTTGCAATTTGTGGGTTAATTAACCCACGAATTGTTGCCAACATCGCAGTTATGTACAAACAAGGTCAAACATTTACAAACACATTCTTTATAAGCTTGCTTTTCTATAACAGAAGACCATGGTTGTTTTTGATAGGGATAGACAAGCCTTGTCTGCTTCACGTTCTACAACACTTGCATTTCCCCCCCCCCCAACACAAATTCCTTCTGTTTCCTCCTTTGCACATTTTCTTTTAGAAGTCCACACAAAAATTCGTATTCACTCTTGTATAAGCATTTTTGCAAGCAATTCCCCCCCAATGCATGCACTTTGTATGCTCTTTTCCTGAATGTGTGCATCTTTGTATGCATTTTCTGATCAGAGAACAGCATTGCAGAATTCGCAGAAGTGTGAAAAAGGAAGAACTGGTATAGAATTCTGGTACAATTGGTATAGAACTTCAAGGAAGTGCAAATTAGGTTGGTTCATATTACAATAGGAACCATAACAATTTCTCCACCGCTCCTAGTTTTCGGCCATCTGCTTCACATCTAAGCCACGATCCTACCCGACACAACCAACTTCAATAAAGGGAAGGTACCATCCCATAATGCAGTATCACCGTATACATGCACCCTGATCCCAAACTATTCAGACCACCACATCTACCAAGAAGGACTGGCCTATATATGCAGAAGGTTGAGCAATCAGGTGTGGGGGAAGGGGTTAGATGAGGTGTGCATGCACATGGGGGAAGGGAGGGCCATAGATCAGTAGTAGAGCATATGCTTGGCATGTAGATGGTCCCAGGTACAATCCTTGGCTCTACCAGGTAGGGCTGGAAAGACTTCTACCTGAAACCTCGGAGAGCTGCTGCCAGTCAGTGTTGACAATACTGGGCTAGATAAGGCAAGTTTCCTATGTTCCTAAGTGCACCCCACCATGGGTGCTCTGGACTCACCACCACTGAATTCTCAATTCATCTGGGACAGCTGTGGTTTTTAGACCCTTGCTGCGCCCCTTCCTAGAGTCGGAAGACCTAAAAATGGTAGTGCACGTGCTGGTAACTTCGAGGCTCGACTTCTGCAATGCGCTGTACATAAGGCTACCTCCGTGCCTAGTCCGGAAACTTCAACTAGTGCAAAATATGACAGCCAGGTTGGTCACCGGTACACCTAGGGGTGACCATATCACACCAGCTTTAAAATCACTTCACTGGCTGCCAATCAGTTTCCGGGCGAAGTACAAAGTGTTGGTCAACACCTTTAAAGCCCTACATGGTTTGGATCCAGGTTTCCTGCAGGATCGCCTTCTCTCATACAATCCGCCCAGCACATTCAGGTCCTCTGGGAAGAATTTGTTACAGTCAGCCAAAACTAGGCTGACAACTGTTACCCAGAGGACCTTCTCTTCTGCCGCTCCCAGACTGTGGAATGGCCTGCCGGAGGAGATTCGTCAACTTAATAGTCTCTTTGACTTTATGAAAGCCATAAAGACCGATCTCTTCCGGCAGGCCTACCCAGATGAATTTTAAGTGTTTTATTGGTATTTTAATAATGTATCAGTTTTATGTGCTTTTAATCAGTTTTATGTATTTTATATTTGATGCTGTTCCCCACCTCGATCCGGAGGGAGAGGCAGGTAAGAAATAAATATATTATAGATTATATTATTAGAGGAAATGCCCATATTTGACCAGTCCTGTTACGGAACTGGGTCTCTTCCCCCCTTTTCTCTTTGTGCACACACATTTATACCTTAACTAACATTGAAGCCCTACAGGTAGGCATCAAAACAGTTTGCCGAGCTGTACTTTCTCAGCTCCCAATGCCAGAAGCTTTACCCATTCAGCCACATGGGACAAATCAAAGATCTAGAAAAACCACAAGAAAATCTGGACTCTGGCCAAGCAAAATTAGAATAGTTTCACAGTTTAAAGAGTTCTAGAAATGAACAAATCAAGGCTGTCTGAATTAAGCAAAGAGATTTAAAAGAGCAGAAAATCAATCTGTACAGATCTCACATGCTTCATCAAATGTTCCAAGAAATACTCTTATGCTGCAGAAAGCCCAACTTTAAAAAATGAGATGGCTAATTAACCATTGATTTGTTCCCAACATTTTAAAACTGAAATAAGTCTTACTGAAATCAATGGGATGTACTTCGAGGTAACATATTTATGGTCAGAGTTATGATCTGGTGGTATCTGGCATCTTTCCTTATGCGTTTCCAGGATTGTATAATAACTATTTTGAAATATATATATAGTGTATAGGATTTTTAAAAAAAAGCTTTAAGATTTGAATCCGGCATTTTGAAAACACACACCAAATTTAAATATACTTCTCCATTTTTTTTAAAAAATCTAAGAGACGCACAGCCTCCAATTTCTTAAGCCCAAGGCTATGTAGTAGTGTGCCAACATGGCACAAATTTTGCCCCAAGAAAACCTGGACTACAATTTGTATGAAATAAATAAATCAAACAAATTTACTTACACTGCAATCAATACCTACTCAGAGGTAAGTCCCATTTAGTCCATGGAGTTGGCACCCAGATATGTAAGTGGAAGATTGCAGCCTTATGAAAAATGCATACATATATTATTTACTTACTTTGCATAATTCTACTAGAAAGGGGCAAGACAGTATTGCTTGCCAATACCTGACATGGGTAATAAATATTACTTAACCTTCCCTTTTAGCTTTTGACATTTCATCAGGCCTTGGACTCACATGTTCCAGCTTATCTTTGCAGCCTTAAGGACTAGAAACGTGCTTTAAGAACACAATTAACACCGCAATCCAATGTGTGTCTACTCAGAAGTAAGCCCCACTGAGCTCAATGGGACTTACCCCACGTACATGTGTATAGGACTGCAGTCTAAGATTCTCAGAATGCCGGTGGGAAGTCAGTGGTATGGTAGAACACATACTTCACCCTCAGAAGGCCTCCTATTCAAACACCAGCATCTCCCATTATGTGCCACTGCCAGTTAGAAAAGACAGCAGCGGAATAAATGGACCAAAGGCATGACTCAGTATATGGCTGTCTGTTATGAATCTACCATTTTTGCAGGCAACACTCACCCACACAGCCCAGCTTAAGAGACAAGGCAAGCAGGGTAAAAGAAACTCTCAGATTTCCATTCCTCATTCCATTTATGACATTTGAGCCCAACAGAGATTTGAGCCCAATAGATCTGAGCCCAACAGAGCTCAAGGAAAATCTTCATCAAAGATTCCCTTCAAACTTCATTTTACTCATGGCCCCGAGTCACGTCCTGCTTAGTCAAGGTGTATGAGCGCCTGTCCGCTCAAGCTGACACATGTGAAATTACTCCATTCAAAAGTATGGCCTTTGAGGCAATGCTAGATGACATTTGGAAGTGATTTCTGGGGTGCTTGATCTGGGATGGCTCATTCACGCCAGAGTCACCGTGTTGATGCTGGTCACCGAGAGATGACCAGCATCATCTCTGCGCGTGTGAACCAGCCACATGCAGAGAAAAGACACTTTGAAGTCTAATGAAACCAAAAAGCCATACAAAGCCAACGGAAACCCTACCAAAAAGCAGAACAATTCAGTCCACAAACCAATCCATGCAGTTTCAACCAGGCAGGGGCTGCCAACTCCTATATTCTTAGGGGCTGTTTGGATCTTGGAAATACAGTACAGTCCTATGCATGTCTATTCAGAAGTCTCATTGACTTCAATAGGGCTTACTCCCAGGAAAGGATTGCAGCCCTGAGAAGGTGACTGGAACTATCCGGCTGCTTCGCAGATGCATACGGCTCTGTAATAACTTCATCATCACTCAGAATTAGGCTTGTTTGGATAGTACAAGGTCATTGACGGGAGGGAGAGATTGGGGAAAAAACAGCTTTCTGAGAAATCTCCCCACAATGAGGCAGACTGACAGTGGCCCTTTGCCGTTCTAGAATTTATTTGTTTAGGGTCCAATCCTATCGATTGCACCCTTATGATTGGAAGCCCCAAACTTCCATACATCCAATTCAGGGTGGAAGGAACAGCAGAAACCATCTTTGTCTCCCTGTCCTCCTGCCCTGCATTTTTCACTAGACCGGCTTTTTTGCCCATCTAACTAGCATGCTTCGGAGGCGGAGGGAAGGAAGCTGGAGAAGGCTGAAGATAGCTTGTATCCTGGCCTTTCTAATCTCCTCCTTTCCCCACCCACCAAAACACCCCATTTCCCCCCTCCTGTGGGCCCTTTTCCAACTTCAGAGAGCAGCCAATGAATAATCTCTGACTCCCCCTTCTGAGGCTAGAGCACTGTCTCCGACCTTGGAAGGGGGATTCCAAATAATCCTACGGCCCCCTCAGATGATGTCTAAAGGCCATAGGATTACTCCCGTATTTAATTAATAATCCCACCTTTCCACTCAAAAACAGGGCTTAAGGAACAATAACAGGCAAGATAAAAAACAAAATTATAATTAAAACCCCATTAAAAACACATCAAAGAAATAAAAGGTGCCTACTACTTAAAGCCTACTTCATCTTAAAAGTCAAACACCTGTCTAAAAAAAAAAAAACCCTCCACTTTGCCTGCTTGTGAGAAGACAACAAAGATGGGAGTTATCCTGGCCTCCCTTGGCAGTAGGTTCCAGATCTGGAAGCGCCCTTCTCACACAGTCTTGCCAAATGTGTTGCCAACAGTGTGGCAGGGCAGAGAAAGGTGGGCCATGTCAGATAGCAATATTATAACACTTAGATGAAACACAGGTACTCACTGCTTTCTTTTTCCTATAAGAAAAATGTAGAGCACTAACTCCTCAATTAAAATTGCGCAGGGTCACTAAAGGCTTTTCCACACAGGCAGCTAATCTGCTGCACGGACTTTCAGTGAGAAGCGTTTCCTTTTGTGCTTTTCTGTGACATAACCTCTAGGTGACACTGTGGTATAGCTGAATAGTGTCAATGCACAAAGAGGAAATCGTGCCTTCTTTCGCCAATAAGAATTGCCAATCCCTACTCTAAAAAAAATTCTCGGAAAGTGCTGTTTACGAACAGAAGCAAAATGGGAGGGTCAGGATGTCGTATAAAGAACCTGTAAACAACCGTGAGTAGGGAATGATGAGAGTACAACAAAGGCCTTTTTAGGATTTTTTAGGATGTTTTAATGCAGTTTTAATAATGTGTGTCATATTTTAATCAGTTTTATGTATTTTATCATATTGTTGTTCCCCGCCTCGATCCAAACGGAGAGGCGGGTAAGAAATAAATTATTATTATTATTATTATTATTATTATTATTGTGTAGAAAAGCTCGAAGTGCCAGATAACCTTGTTTCTGCAGCTGCACCCCAAGTCACCAGGTGACCATCTCTGAAATATAAGGAAGCTGGACAATCCAATCCAACTGGAACAGGAGCCTTGATTGAGAAAGCCTCTTGCGTCCCTGCCTCACTGTTTGCGAGAAAGTAGTGCCAACAGTCTGGCTGGCTGGGAAAACAAAACCAAGCTACAAGGTACCAGTAAGCTTGGATTTTGTTGGATGGACTGCAACTCCCCAGCACCCCTCAGTACTGGCTATGCCAGCTAGGCTGATGGGTGTTGCAGTCCAAACAACCCTCTTCTCCCTGCAGTAAAGAGGATCGCTGTCGCTTCAATTCTAAGAAAAGGAAAACTAGAAAATGGGCATCGTCATACTTGTTATTGGACCGATGGAAGAAGGGGAACGTTGAAATTATCCAGAGAGGGCTTTTGTCTCACAGGAAGAAAAAATGTAGGAGATTTTCAATTTATGCAAGGTGTCGGAATAGCTCATAAGCCTTAGCCAGCTAATATTCCGTACGCAAACCCTACTTGTCTTGCTAAATCGCGCACCAGATGTCCACTTAAGCACCTTAGATGATGAAAGCTCAAACCCTGGGCATGTTTATTTGTAGCAAAACCCACTTACCTAAAACAAAATTCACTTTCAGGGGTTTAGGATTGCAACCTATTTTTTTGTTCTAAAGGAGTCTGAACCTGTATATAGCTGGGAACCAGCAACCTCTCCCATTCTGCCAGAGACAGGGGGGAATACTACTACCTAATTCAGAAACTTGCATACTACATACTATTTCCACTAAAATAAATGGGTCCAATAGGAGGCATCATCTGCTCTATTTCACACTCCATAAATGCTTGGCTCTGAGCTTTTTTGATGGACTATGGAATTCGCTGCCACAAGATGTAGGATGGCTTTAAAAGGAGAAGGCTATCAATGGCTACTAGTACTGATGGCAACGTGCTACCTCCAGTATTAGAGGCAGTAAGCCTTTTTACACTGGTTGCTGGGGAACATGGGTGGCAGGGTGCTGTTGCACCTGTGTCTTGCTTGCGAGTTCCTGACCAACAGCTGGCTGGCCACTGTGTGAACAGAATGCTGGACTAGATGGACCCTTGGTCGGATCCAGCAGGGCTCTTCTGATGTTCTTATGGACACATGAAAGAGGGGGGCCCATAGATAGCACATTATCAGCAGCAGTATCTGCATCTCAGCATTTAAAGGACATTCAATGCTTTCCAGGGATGCTTGCCAATCACCTCTTAAGCCAGCATCTTAAAAATGGGCAGGAGGGAAAAAGGAGATTTTGTGTTTCTCAAGTGACCTCCCTACAGGTCTCTTACAGTGCAATCTTACGCATGCTTAGACAGAAAAAAAGTCTAAGGTGGGGAAGTTTTTACCTATGGGGTGGGAACAGCCTAGCAATGGACAGACAATACAGGAGGACAAAGTTGGTTTGGGATGGAGCTGTAAGTAAATAAGGCAAGGCTGAAGTAGTTCAGGAGAGACTTCGAAAGGAGGTCTTGAGGCAGAGGAAGTGAAGTTATAGCTTCCTCTCAGTCTTAAGGAACAGAAATCAAAACTGGACCATGGTGGTGGTTAGAGCTGATGACCTCTGATCCTCAGATTTTAAGTTGGTTGGGAGCGCTGCTGAGCTTCAGGTTCTTTAAGGCCACAATACTATTCGTGTTTAGACAAAATGTCCTACAGCTTCCAGGATGCTGGCTGGGAAATGCTGGGAGTTGTAGTCTAACACATCTGGAGAGCACATCTGGGAAGACAACCATTGCTTTTCTGGGTAAGGATCTCATTATATCAATGTCCTGCCCAGCACCTAACATATGGTTAACACTAAATGAAAAGAAAAGCAGCAGCAATATTAGTCATAATGACACTACAGCTGTCCCAGGCTACGATCCAAAACAGCCTTTCCCAACCTGGCGCTCTCCAGATGTCTTGGACTCCGACTCCAATCATTCCCAGCCATTACAAGAGTTGCAGTCCAACACATCTTAAGAGCACTAGGTTGGGAAGACAGAACTTCCATAGCTATTGATGGCTGTTGGGTTACTAGCTAGAGAATACAAAAACCTGAGCTAGAGAGAAGTGCTGTTTTGGCAAATTGGAGCAGACAGGCTTTTGCAGCCTGCCGGCAAGAAGCAGTCTGGGTTATGGCGAGGCTGCAAATCCCTGCTTTTCAGGAGAACTGGTGCAATTTTAAATAGCACGGTCTGCTGAGGTGCATGCCTCCTTCCCCATTGCATTTGTAAATAAGCCACTATAACAAAAGCTACATAAATCTCCCATGCTTCTTCCCGACAAGGAAACTGTTGATGTAAAAGTCAGCAACGATCTGGAATGTGCTACACAGGGAAGCACAAAACCATATTAAGGCACTTGCTAGTTACTCCTCCGGCGCTCCTTCCCAAAGCAGTGGATGTACGAGCGAGGCTGAATTCCAACACACACTTACTAGAGAGTCAGTCCTGGTAAACCCAGCAGGACTTGCTTACTTTTGACTATACTTACTTACATTTGCACAGCACCTGATTGTGTATGATCTAGGAGACGAGGCAGCCCCCCCCCCAAGGAAGCAGCCATCAGTCTGTACATGTAAACAGCTCCAGAGGAGTAGCGGCACCGTGTATCTGGCAGCAAAGAGTCTGGCGGTATCTTTGTCGGATTTATTGCAACACAAGCTTTGTGGGCAAAAGAGAGCCAGCGCGGTGCAGCGGTTAGAGTGTTAGACTAGGATTCCGGAGATCCGAGTTCTAGTCCCCGCTCAATCATGAAGCTCACTGGGTGGCTTTGGCCAGTCACTGACTCTCAGCCTAACCTACTTTACAGGGTTGTTGTGAGGATAAAACAGAGAGAAGAACATAAGAGGAGCCCTGCTCCCACCCATTTTCCCCAGCAACTGGTGCATATAGGCTTACTGCCTCTGATACTGGAGGTAGCACATAGCCATCAGGACTAGTAGCCATTGATAGCCTTCTCCTCCAGGAATTTGTCCAATTCCCTTTTAAAGCCTTCCAAATTGTCGGCAATCACTACATTTTGTGGAAGTGAATTCCACAGTTTAACTATGAGCTGTGTGAAGAAGTCCTTCCTTTTATCAGTCCTGAATCTCTCACCAATCAGTTTCATGGGATGAGCCCAGGTTCAGTATTGTAAGGGAGGGAGAAAAATGTAATCCACTTTGAGTTCCTTACAAGAGGAAAGTAGGAGGGATATAAAGGTAATAAAGAAACCAACTCTGTGTAGAAGTTAAGAGGCGACTCTGTTCTAACTGGGCTTTAAACTGAAATTGTACATCTTACTTTCTATGGTTTTTGGGTCCCCCCTCCCCCCCACCCAGCCCACAACTGAGGGTGATGCTTTGTGCAGATGACAAAGCCGGCTGGAGTTCATCTCTCCCCATCCTGGCAACCCATCCAGATGTGTTGGAACTGCAATCCCCATTGCTCCTAGGCATCAACGCTGCAACAGCCATACCAGCTGGGGATGATGGGAATTGCAGTCAAACACATCTGGAGGGGGCACCAGTTCGGGGAAAGCTGCTGCCATCAACGAGCGCTTATGTCACGACGAAGCCCCAAGGCATTTTTGCTCTCTACACAACAAGAGCACACTCTCCTCCCCATAAATGCCTGCAAAAGCCTGGTGCACACGGCAAGCCAAGCATGGGGGAAGGCAGCAAGGAGAGCGGCTGCATTCCTTCCTCAGAGCCAGCCTGAAGAAGAGAAAGGAACGGGTCTGGGTTGCAGCAGCTCAACAAGCCACAGGAACCAGAGGGCACTCGGATGCCTGCTTACACACACCCTGCACTGGCTTGTGAACAGCCCTGCCCGCTACCCGCTATCCGCTACCCGCCCCATCCTTCCAGGACAAACAGAATTTAAATTTCAACAGGTGGCAATATGTCGCAAAGTCCATTTCTTGGATCAGCACAAACGGCACACACTGCCATCAAAGACCTTGGTCAGCGACTCGTTTCACAGGAGGAAACTTCCCCAATCTGGCAGCTACAGTTCTCACCGGGCCTCAAAGAGGACTGGCACCAAGTCCCACTGCTACAATGACCACTCCTTTCATGCCCCCCCCCTCCAGTTCAACAATTAGGAGGGCGGGCAGGCAGGCAGGCAGGCAAACAACAGGTATTCCTGGGGAGGGGATGTGATCCTGGGGGCTCCTGTTCTGGACTGCTTAATCCAGAACAACAGCCACCCATTAGTGCGCTCAACAACAACCCAGAAGCATCTGCACATCATCAAGTGGGTTGATGGCATCATAGGACCAGCACCTTCCCCAATCTGGCACCCTTCAGATCTGGCCGGACTATACCGCATAGCTGGGGATGATGGGAGTTGTAATCCAGCCTGTTTGGAGGGCACCAGGTTGGAGAAGGCAGCCCCACAAAGATATATATATATATATATATATATATGGAAGAAGTAGATACCTACCCACAAGTTTACAGTCTAGGTTTTGACCATGGATGTGAGATAGCAGAGTAAAGGAATGAGGCAAAGCTATAAAGAGACCCATGTGAGCCAAAGGCAGCTATGGCCACTTCCTTTCCGCTGGAGTTAATGTTTAAACGTGAAACTAATGGCTTCCATGGACATTACCTCCCCCCTCGTCCCTCATAGGGGTTTCTGTTCAAAAATCAGGAAATACTGCAGCCAGGTCCCAGAATTTCTTAGCCGCTAAATTCAAACACAGGGTTGGCGTTTATAGAAGAGGGTCTCTGGGCATGTACCGAGCGCCCTCCCTTCGCTTCAAAGCATCACAAGACCATCCATCAACTGTGAGCCAAGAAGAGAAGCCAAGTGCCGGGCAGAGAGAAGGTGGCAGCCCTCGCCACTTCGATGGCTAGCAAAGGGAGGGGGGGGGCGCTGGGAGAGACAGCATCACCCAAGCGATGCATCGGGCACCCTCCTAAGAACTGGGTCCAGCCATGCCTTCCCCCCAACCTGGCGCCCGCCAGATCCTTTGGACTCCAATTCCCACCAGCCGCTGCTGGGGATGATGGGCGTTGCAGTCCAAAGTTTCTGGGGGGAGGTTGGGGAATGGCGGGTCCAGCCAACCCGCCCCCACCCCCATATATCTCCGTTTTAATCACGCTCAGGAAGGGCTGGGCATTTTTCTATCCCGTTCCTCCACCCCACCCACGCGCCTACTCAGATCCGAGCAGCAGCAGCCGCCGCCGCCTCCGCGCCTCTCTCCCCCGCACCGGAGAACCGGAGTCTGGCGCAGGGAAGCCGCCGCCGCCGCCGCGGAGCCCCTCGCACCGCCGGGAATGGCGGGGAGCGGGTGGCTGGCTTCCAAGAGGCCCCCGCGCTCGCTGCACCGCCAGGCGCCAGGCGCCGGGGGCGATGGAGAGGAGAACCTGGCTCAGCTGGAAAGTTTGCCAGCTTTCCTCCGCCGCGTGCCTCCTCTCCCGCCTCCCCCCAGTCTAAAACGTCCCGGAGGAAAGACCGGATCGAAACTGGGGGGGGGGGGGTCCGGCAGCCTAGCACGGCTGGGCACCCCCTCCCCGGCGGCCCAAGCGCCCCCCCGAGGCCCCGGACCGAAAGCGGAAAGTTTAGGGGAAAAGTTTCTCCAGCCGTCGCCGGCCAAGCGCTGCAGCAGCCAACCTCCCCCCCCCCCCCCAGCGCCCGGGAACAAGAGCCGGACTCACCGGGCTGGCGTGGCCCCCTCCCGGGGAGGGGAGTTCCGAGCGGGGGGTGTCGCCCCCTCCGTCGAGGAGCCGCAGCCCCGACAGATCCCGGGGGCGCGCCGCGAAGGCCAGAAGCCCCTCAACGCAGCGCAGCCCGCAGAAGACAATGGGCGGCCGGGCGCGCGGTCCTCCTCGGCTCACAGTCCCGGCTCCACAGGCGCCGCCGACGCGGAGAGAACCAGCTCGACGGAGGAGCGGCCGCGCTTCCCACGCCCTGGACGGCGGGCGGGCGGACGGGCGGGCGAGCGCGTCCAAGGCTGCCAGCGGCCGCGGGGCACGCTCGGGGGCGGCTCTCCGGCGGGCGCTGGCGGCGCTGCTTCTCGCTCCGGCAGCCGGTGCCCAAGGCGCAGCGCTTCCCTGCCCGGAGCCGGGAGCAGCGGCGGCAGCAGCAACAGCAGCGAGCTGGATTGAGTCCCTCCCCCCGGCTCCAGGCCGGCCCCTCCTCTCCTCGGCTCTCGCCGCCGCTGCCGCCGCCGCCCCGCCTCCGTCTCTCCCCCGCCGCCTTCTCCCGCGCCGCAGTGCTGCTGGGGCTGCGCCTTCGCTGCCGGCCTGCGGGAGGGGAAAGGGGCTCCCGGCCGCGCTCGCCTTGGCCGGGACGGGCGCCCTGTCTCCGCCCCTCTCCCCGGGGCGCCTACGCACGCCGCTTTCTCGCGAGGAAGCCCTCCGGGGTCGATGGGGCGCCTTCCCCGGGCCGCGGAGGGCAGAGGCTTGGGGCGCCCAGATAGTCCGACCGAGGGCCGTAGCCAGCCCAAACGTTCGCGGAGGGGGAATTCATCTGGTTTTCAGGCCTCGTAAAGTAAATTGTAAAGGGTTTTCAGTTACAAGTTTGTAAAAATAAATAAAAAAAATGGGGGGGGGCAGATGAAATTTAGGGGGCATGCCCCTCCTAGCCCACTCCTGGCTACCGCCCGGACTAGCCTCTATGCACGGGAATTGCTTAGAAGTAACCCCCTCCCATGGAATTAAATGGGATTTACTCTCCAATATGACCGGGATTGCTACCTCCCAACTGTCTGAGATTGTAAATCCCTCGGGGCAGGGACCTGTTTCCTTACCGTAAAGCTCATCCATGATGCTTGGAGTTGTAGGACCATAGGCGTGCGCAGCTCGTTTCATTAGGGTGTGCACCTTAAAGGCCCTGATTGGAGTAGAGGAAGAGAAAGGGTGCTTTCCAGGGCCTCCGAAAAGTGACTAGTTCACGCAGGGATGCTAATGGCAGCTTTCCAGAGGCTTTCCCGTCTTCTTTAAAAGCCCTGATTTTGGGGGGGGGGGGAAGCAGGAAAGCAGAGGTGGCCCTGGGAAATTAGGGTGTGCCTGGGCACACCTAGCACACCCCATGCACACACCTATGTGTAGGACTTTTTTCTGTTTAAACATGCATAGGACTTATATGACTTTTTTCTATTTCAACATGCATAGGATTGTAGGACCTTTTTTCTGTCTAAACGTGCATAGGATTGTGTCATAGTTGAAGTATGTCTAACATTTGCTGAAGCTGTGTTTAGTCCTGGTCTGTGTGAAGCTATAATGAAGCTACATTTAGACAGTTGGATGTTGCAGGACCTTTTCTTCTGTCTCAACATGCATAGGATTGCACCCTTAATGGTCTTGCGGGGGTCTCCGTTAATACTGCTTCAGTTGTAAAGCCGATAAGTTACCATTCCCTTCCACACCTTCTCCATGGTTTAAACTGCTTCTACACTCCCAAGATGGTAGAATAAAAAGAAAACTGTTTGCCAAGCTGGATTAAAACGAAAACGAACAAACCTCTGAGCGTGTGAATGTTTGCATTTTAAACTCCCTGAAATCCTAGCACTACAGGAACAAAATGGAAGTTTGTTTCTGCCCTTTTGAGCCTTTGGGTGGCCATTGGAGGTCTCTTGGGCTGGTGGGGGTCCTGAACATTGAAACAAACTTCCAGTGGAACTAACTCCTGTCTAAGGTTGCAGTCTTCTGCCCGTGCTCAAATGAGGATACACTCACTGAACTCGGATTGGTCATTACTTCCATGACAATCCTGTCCTCTGCACGTTTCTTCAGAAAAAGGTCCCATGTTCAGCGAGACTTTCTCTCATGTAAGCATGCCAATAAATATCATTTCATTCAAGAGGCCTTATTTCCAAACAAACATGCTTATGATTAAATCTTACCGTAGGAAAAAGACTGGAACAAGTTGGCTAGGGAGGAAATTTCTCCAAAGGCAGATGCTGGGAGCTCACAGCGGCCTAGCATTGCTGTATTACATAGGGTGACCATATGGAAAGGAGGATAGAGCTGCTGTATCTTTAACAGTTGCATAGATAAGGGATTTCAGCAGGTATAATTTGTATGCATGCAGCACTTGCTGAAATTCCCTCTTTAGTTAAAGCAGCAGGAGCCCTGCCCTCTTTGGTATCTGGTCAATCTACAAAAGAGGGCAGGGCTCCTGCAGCTTTAACTGTTGTGATGAAGAGGGAATTTCACCAGGTGCTGCATGCATACAAATGACACCTGCTGAAATTCCCTTTTTTATACAACTGTTAAAAATACAGAAGCCCTGTCCTCCTTTTCATATGGTCACCTTAGTACTACATATGTATTTAGAATTACCTACCCACCTTACTTCTCCTAAACTCAGACAGTTTAACAACATGCTCTTGAACTTCTCTCTCTTAGTCCCAGATGTGTGGAGGCTGGTCGGTGTGCAAAGGAAAGGCACTTTGCATATGCTCAAAGGCACTGCCTTTATTCTTGTACTTTATGTTTCGGGGCTTGAACTCCAGCACTGACAAAATGGCTAAGCCTTGATGGACCCTGCTGGTGAGTCATAAGTAGCCCAGTCCAATGCAAGACCTGCTTGCTTGTCGATTGCTACTTCAGTGACCCTGTTCAGACTGTGGTTATGTAGCCACTCTTGTTAGAAATGGTTCACACGACACGCTAAGCCACAGTGATTAAGCATTTTGAGCTAAACATTATGGCTTAGTGTGTCATGTGAACCATGACTTAGCATGTTGTGTGAAACATTCCTAATGAGGGTGGCTACATAACCACAGTTTAAACACTTTAGAGATGTAAAATTTCCAGAAATTGTGAAGCCATGGAAAAAAATTGGAATTTTTTGGAAAAATTGAAAAAAATGCAATGTTAGCACTTTTTATGGATTGAAATCACTTTGTTACTTTAGGAACATAAAATGTAGTTATCTACAAGTTGGTTTGGCATAAAATTACCACATTTGGTATATTAAATGTATAGTGCATTTAAGCAATTGTTACGAATTGAATTTACTTTAATTTTTTTAAAAAAATAAACGGAGCTACAAGCTCCTGAACTGTAAGGAACCTCTTTGATTTTGCCAGTTTATGAGGAGCAGGCAAAAAAATGTAAAAAAAACCAACAGAAGAAATAATCAACATTAGTAACAAAGAAAATTATTTATGTCTCCGCTAGTCCTCCACAGTGTCAAGCAGACATAAAGCACCTATTCCCATAAAAAGAACTGAGAAAAAAGGGGGACCAAGATTCAATGAATATGCATAAAATTGAATCAGACTCATTTTCTGAACTATTGCTATCACTATCAGTTTCAGTCTCTGCTTCAATGGCAGTGCCCCCTAGAGGCAGAAATGCATCTTGCTCTTGTATTTGAGAGCTGTAGTCTCAGTTTGCAACCTAGGATTTGCTTGTCTTTGGTGCACAGAAATTGTAATAATCTGATACTGTACATAGTTTTTAGAAATCTTCTGGAGAAGTAAATATATAAACACCTTGTGTTAAACATTTTATGCATCATGCTAAAATAAAACATTCCATAAACTGTTTTTTCTTCATTTTTTTTCAATTTTCTGGAAAAAAACAAAAAAAGCCTTTGGAAAAAACCAGGAAAAAATGGGTTTTACCCTAATTTATCTACGTTTTTTCCAGGCCTTCACATCTCTAAACACGCTCAGTAACCATTTGCTGCAAAAGGGTTAGCAGCCTAACCATGATTTAGCATATTGTCTGAACAGGCCCAGAGTGTTTCAACACTCCTATCTTTCCCTTCTAAGGTTTTCACCTGGAGCGAGGGTATGGAATGCTCTTATGCCTTTCATGTCTGAACCCAAATATAACTGGTCAGCTGCATTTCCAGGCTAGTGAAATGTAAGTTCTATTGAATTTCTGCCTGTTGTACAGCCATTGAAAGGAAGCAGAGTAAAAAAAGATGATGGACTGTCTGTCCTATCTTTTTTTCTGGAAGGGTAAATGACTCCCTGTTAGGTACTCCCTTCAGGACGAAAACCTGATTTGCTTCTATTTCACGACATCCTTGGCCATTGCTTGGGGTGGGTGGAGGGGGGGGAGTTGTTACAAACCTTGGTGAGGAGGGGGGAGTTGTTGCAAACGTTTGCTGGGCCAATACTGCAGTTTTTCTTTGGCACGCCGTCCTTCCTGTTCTTCGCTTTTAAAAAAAGAAAATCAATAGACATAAATCAGCCAAGCTTTGAAAACTGGTCTTGATTCATCAAGTCCTTAAGTATGTCATACAGAGTATGAAGGCAGCCAAATGTTGCAGTTGCTGCCCAGATAGATCCCAGTGGAACTTGGTCATGCAGCAGCTTAGGGCGACCATATGGAAAGGAGGGCAGGGCTCCTGTGCCTTTGTGCAGAAAGGGAATTTCAGCAGGTGTCACTTGTATGCATGCAGCACCTAGTGAAATTCCCTCTTCATCACCACAGTTAAAGCTGCAGGAGCCCTGACCTCTTTTGTGTCTGGTCACTCTACAAAAGAGGGCAGGGCTCCTGCAGCTTTCACTGTGGTGATAAAGAGGGGATTTCACCTGGTGCTGCATGCATACCAGTGACGCCTGCTGAAATATCTTTTTCAATACAACTGTTAAAGATACAGGGGCTCTGTCCTCCTTTCCATATGGTCATCCTGTAAAGGGGAATACTGTCCAATTAACTCCACAGCCACTTTTATTTTGCAGGGGTGGGGGAAGAGTAATGGCCAACGTGGCCAGTCACGGTGTCTGGAGGCAGCCCAACCGCGAGATCACATGAGACCGCTGCCTCTGGTGGCAGATTTTGTCATAATTTAGAGTGTTAGAATTGGGTTGCCAGGTTACGACTAGGGATGTGCACGCCCAAAAATATCGTATCGTTATCAGAATTTTGGATCAAAAAATTATCATCTCTGATAATATCGTAGGTGAACCGTATTGTATCATATTTCCGATTATTATCGGAAATACGATATTTATATCGTTTCTACATTTTGCCCTATAGACTCTAGAGTTGATTTTTGAGTCAGAAAGGCCTAAATGTCAATGAGGTGACTGGTTCCCAGGAATCCAGAAACTCACCCATCTCTATCTGGAGATGCACCTGGCTGAAGAGGACCCATCCCTAAATCATAAAAGGAATAATGAGGGGAGAGGATTGGGGGGGGGGAGACAGTTGGATGTGGAAGGATGTTTCTCAAAAGTGGGAATTTCACGGCCTTTCTTGAAGAGCCAGCCTTAGCCAGGCAGGGCCTCGGAGGGGCAGGAGACACCCCTTCAGCGGGGCAACCTGGATGATCCTAGCAGAAGCATACATGCTAATGGAGGCTTTGCAATGCCAACAGACAGCAAAGCGGGGATCCGCTGCCACCTCAAAGTGGTCCCACACCATGCTGCCCTGTCACTTCTGGGGTGACCCAGTCTGCCCGCCAGCGCATGGACTCTAGGGTGTCACCACAGGAGCAGGAGTAGAAGACCTTTCTGAAAGAGCCAGCCTTAGCCAGGCAGGGCCTCATTGGGGCAGGAGATACCCCTGCAGAACGCCAACCTGGAGGATCCTAGCAGAAGCATATACATGTGCTGCTTTGACAACTGCGAATCCCATCAAAACAACCCTCATGCACCACCTTGACCTTATCGTGCTTCAAAAATGACCCAGTCTGCCCGCCATCCCCGTGCAGGCAGGTTGGCAGTTCTTCATGCCAGAGCTGCGCACATTGGCTGGAGCAGAAGGAATAGTCACGTTCTGGGTAGAGGTGGGCATAATGGATGGAGCAGTGTCTCAAAAAGCAAATGTGTGAGGGATGCTTCTGCAGTCCCTCACTAACGGAATCCACGAGGTGTTTGAAGAGCAGACCCAGTAGTGACGAAAAATAATAATACAGGAATCTGTCCAGGCACTGTCACTGGAATGCCAGGCATACACTGACTGCAGTCCCTCACGAAAGCAGTCCAGACTGGAAACATTGGATGAAGCAGTGGCAAAAAAAATAAAGGCAAGGTGTGAGAGATGCTTAGCTTTGCAGTCCCTCATTAAAGCAGTCCACACTGGCCACATTGGATGAAGCAGTGGCAAAAATAAAAATAAAAGCAAGGTGTGAGAGATGCTGCTGAAGTCCCTCACCGATGCTGCTACACCAGAATTAAGTGAAGTCAATGAGTTGCCCGGTTCCACAGCATCCCTATTAAGTTAACAGGGAATCCGGGTTCGATTCCAGAGGGGTAGCCTAAGAAAGAATACATCTTGCAGGAAGCGGCTTGACACTGCAGGCCAGGCTAGCGCCAAGGAAGATGTGAGCTTGATTTCACTGGGGGAGAGACAGCCACCCCAGAACTGCCCCCAGCAGCAACAGCATCTCTCCTAGACCCAGAGCCACCTCGCCCAAGGTGAACCTTAGAGCCGCGTTTCATACTGCTACAAAGTGATTGAAATTATTTATATTAATAACAATCCTTTGCAAACAGTTTGTGTGCTGCTTTAACCACAGATTGTGTAGTGTTATCCTGTGTAGCAGGCTACAGGACACACCAGCACACTCACAGTCAATCAAGCAAACACACACACATACAGAGGGAGAGAGGGAGAAATATATATATATATATATATATATATATATATATATATATATGGAAGTTAAACAGGGAAGGGGACAACAACACACTCAGTCACAGTACCCCCACTCATGCTAACCTAACCCTTCAATCAAACCAACCAGAAAACGTATAAAAATTATAACTCAAACTCGCAAGCAACGAACAGCCAAACGAACCTGAGACACAGAAGGGAACAGAAAGATGCAAGACTACAATGAATCTCCAACAATTCGCCACCAAAATCAATCCAGCAGTAACTAAGTAACTATAAGACCCTGGACAGAGCTGCAACAAAATCCACCCTTCTCCCTCAACGCCTAACTCCCAGCAGAGCTGGAACACCAAGTGTGGGGGTTTTATGCGTGGATATCCTTAGCCCTCCTCCAACATTGTTATTGGAGCCTGCTGGAATCCTTGTTGCACGATTGGTCACTGAATCTGTCAGTCTCAGCAAACACACCCCACCTTCTAGCTCCCTTCTGACCCCAAATGAAAAAGAGCCTTCCGATAATATGATAAAATTCCGATAATTATCGGATGATTTCTATCTTCTTTAATAATTATCGTAGGATGTTGCATCGTATCGTTATCGTTAATCGGATGTCCGATAAAGACCATATCGTATCGTTATCGGACATTTTAACGATACGATACACATCCCTAGTCACGACCCGGAGAGTCACATTGTCATGTTTATCTGTATGCCTTTTCCATGGTCAAATCCATGCTCACAACAACGAAAGTTGTAGCAATAAAATATAGAAACATTTCTAAATAAGCAATTACAAAACACAACAAAGTATAAAAATAGTCATACACAAAAGCATTTTCAATTAATAAACACACACTAGGAATAAATAGTCCAGCGATAATAATACTAAAGTCAAAGAAAGGGGAAATAAACAAATCCAAATAGACAGCAGGCCTTTGTGCCTGCTGTCTGTGAGTCAGGGCCCTGACCTCCTAGGCCAGGTGGGTGAGGCAGAGAAGCAGTGACTGGGTTTTGCAGGATGCCTCTGAAGTCATCAGTGAAGCAGAAGATTGGCAATTAAGACTTCCCCCACCTGTTCTGAAGGGTGCAGAAAAAAATTGGCAACATGGAGAATCAGAGCAGAGAATCTGCAATTGCCCCTGTTCAGTTTCATCATTAGGGTGACCAGATAAAATCCAGGTCAGGGCTCATGTAACTTTAAAAGTTGTAGAGAAAAGGGAATTTCAGCCAGTGTCATTTGTATGCAATTAGTTCCTGGTGAAATTCCATCACAACTGTTAAAGTTGCAGGGGCCCTGCCTTCTTTTGTATATGGTCACTCTAGTATAGTGCCTGCACCTTTAACTGTTGTGATGAAGAGGGAATTTCACCAGGAACTAATTGCATACAAATGACACTGGCTGAAATTCCCTTTTCTCTACAACTGTTAAAGTTACATGAGCCCTGACTTGGATTTTATCTGGTCAGCCTAGTTTCATCAACAGTCTTAAAGACACAACATGGATTTCTGGGTCATAATCTGGCAATCCCAGGCAGAATGTAAACTGGGCCAGAGGGAGAGTTCTTGCTCAGCATCTATTAATTTCAGTGAAGCTCATATAGATGAGCTCTGTGGGAGATTGTGACTCAGGTTAGTTGGAGAGAAAATGGGGGGCATTTGAATTTTCCCCAACAGAGAACAAAATGCCTTGGGTTGGACCTGTGACACCGATTTACATAGCTCTAGATGGATCTCACCATGCAGAAGAATTTTGTGTACACCGGCTGGAGCCTTCATAAGTTAATACAAAACTAGGCTGACCATATGGAAAGAAGGACAGGGCTCCTGTATCTTTCTTTAACAGTTGTATAGAAAAGGGAATTTCAGCAGGCGTCATTTGTATGCATGCAGCACCTGGTGAAATTCTCTCTTCATCACCACAGTGAAAGCTGCAGGAGCTATACTACACTGACCAGATACAAAAGAGACAGAAAAAAGTCTCGACAACTCCCAACTGTCTGAACATGCATAGTTGGAAGGAGCTCCCTAAAAGCACAATCCTATGCATATTTACTCAGAAGTAAGTTCCACTGTGTCTAATGGGGCATTTCCCCAAGGAGGTGCATAGGGTTGCAACCTCAGATACGTAGGGCCCAAGCCGCACAGGGCTTTAACCGTCCAAGCAAATGCTGTGAACTGGCCCTGGAAACAGATTGGTTTTAGAAGCGGCATAAGACGTTCATGCCAGCCCACGTCTGTTCACAGGTGGGCCCCAGCATTCTGTGACCGTTGAAATGTCTGGACCGTTTTCAAAGGCAGCCCCTCTGTAGGACAACAAAACCTGCATGATAAGAAATAAACCTGTACAAACCTGTACAATCACACAACTCTCACTAGGCAAGCAGCCCGGGGAATTTGCACATGCTCGCTCGTAAAACCCGAGCCAAAAGAAGCAACATGTCAAGAAATGCCAGAGTTGTTAACTTGCCTGCTTCCTTGCCAGCTTGTGCTTTTCTATGCCAATTGCCCCCCAGCAGCTGTTTTTCAGCCCTTTACAAATTGGGTACAGCTTGCCATAATTCAATACATCACAGTCAGCAGAAAAGGAGAACTTAGAAGCAACGGGCAGAAGTAAAAGCGTCAGTTCCTGTGAAACGTTGAGAGCGGGTTGTTCTTCTCCCTTTAGAAAAGCAAGCACCAAATAACTAAAAAGGGGTTCCAGCCCTCTCTCTTGAACTGCTTGCAATCTCACAGCCGAAACGCACGCAAAATAGACAGGCGCCGTTGAAATGAATAAAAAGAACTCCCCTATTCCTTTCCAGGTCGTTTCGTGCACCCCTTACTCTGTCTGTTAAAGCTGGGCCCTGTCTTCACGGCGCTGAGTTGGTGCCCACAAAACTCTGTGGTTTTACTCACCCTGGATGGCATCGGGTTTTGGGCAGTCATCTGGGTACCGGAGCTGCCCCCTTCTTCCTGGTGGAAAGGGACCAATCACCAGTCACCTTCCCTGGGAACGAAGTCAGATGGCGGAAGAGCTGTACTGACCTTGCTCCCAATGAAAAAGTCAGAGTAAGTCCCCGACTTTTTCAATATGCAGCTTCGCGGGAAAGCCCTGCTGTGGCTGCGAAGCTGCATCTGTGTCATATAACTGACGCAGCACAGATTTGCAGCCATCATTGGGCTTTTCCCACGTATAGACACCCCCTAGGACTCCAAGCAGGGCCGACGGAGCAGCCATGAAGAGCCCATGTGTGCTGCAGGGGATGCTGGACTGTGCAGTTCAACTGTGTGGAGGTATGTGCTGTAACGACAGAGGAGGTGGGTGAGTAGTATGACTATATGATACTGCGTGGTTCTACAGTTGCGTGATGGGTCCGCTTGCAATGGGTTTGCTAACCCTCGTCTCTCCTTAGTTACCCGAACCACCCCCTCCTCAAAAGTGTGAGTGTGAGCTAGTGAGACAATGCTTTTTGCTATGCCTCTGACAGATAATAGTTGCTCTATGAAATTTATTTTAAATCTACTGCGGTCTTTCAGGGGACCATTCTCCAAAGAATTTAGGCTGAATGAAAGGATCTTAGCCTGGAGAAAAGGAATAGTTTGTAAGAGAATTGAACGTAGCTTGAAGAGGTTTCACACATATCTATTTCCTTCCATCCTTGCCTGTGGTCAAACAGGTTTTGCATGTTTTTGAAACGATGCAAAACCTGCACAATCAATTTGATCTGAAGCAAAAGTGAGACGAGAGTTCGTACCATAAACAACAGCTTCCAGTTTTTTTATTGTTTTTATTTGCAATATAACAAAAAAAAGGGGGGGGGGGAACAGTAACGAAAGAAAAAAGGACATTGCCATAAAAGCATATGCATTGACAATAATAATCATCCCCAACAACACTGATAAAAAGAAAAGAAAAATAGTTTGACATTTCTATTTCATATATGCCATCCATATATTTAAGCAAGCATAAGCATCCCAATGAAATTGACAGCTGTAGGATATATGCCCAAATATAGCAAGAGCAGTAAGATGTTTAGACCTCTGGATTATAATAGGTCTTGGGTATTTATCCTTCCAGGCTTGCAGTATGAGTTTCTTTGCAACTGTAAAAGTTCTCAAAGTCCAATTTTGCTGTCCCTCTTTTCAAACCACGTTCAACTCCGGAAAAAGTTAAACCTGTGCAGGGACATGGCCTCCAGCCATATTTTCCTCCTTTGATGTGGGCCTAATACTAATTTGGCACATTATTGAGATGACAGCTAATTATCAGGGCTACTGGTTTTCTGAATGGGAGCAGGGCTACGCCTATCATTCAGCGCCATCTGCAACCAGGGCTGACTTTAGACAGTTTTGCTCCTAGGGCACATCTTGACGAGGAGATTGCCCCGCGGTGGCTTCAGAGTGGCGGCAGGTGATCTGCATGACTCTGCCACCATCACGAAGCCATCCAGGGGCAAACCCCAAAAGCTCCGCTTTAAGAAAGTCGGGCACTTACCCCAACTCTTTTAGCTTGGAGACGACGGCACCTGCCATCTGTCGCTCTTGCTCTGGAGCTGCTGAGAGGCGTGTCACAGCCAATGGCGACCACTGATTGGTCGCCATAGGCTGGGCAGGGAAGGGGGTGGACCAGCAAACCAAAAGGTTGCTGGACCATCTCTGCACCTCTGCCGACAATTATTTACAAAAAATGTTTTAAAGGGGGGATGGATATTCAGAAAGGGAGTGCCCCGTTCCTCCCCCCTTGTTGTTGTTTCCCCCCTTGTTTAGCTGTAAATGCGAAGGGCTGCATTTACAGCTTTTAAAAAAAAAAACAAATAAAAGAAGGCGAATAAAACAAAAACTAACCTTGAACAAGGGGCCGCGCGGATGTGCCCAGGCATCCCTGCATTGACTCGAGTGGGCAGGGGGGGATGGGCATGGCGGGGCAGCGCCATCCTGAAGCAGGACATGGGTGCAACAACACTCCCCTACCCATGATCCCCAGCAACTGGTGTATATAGGCTTATTGCCTCTGATACCAGAGGTAGCACGTAGCGATCAGGACTAGTAGCTATAGTTGGCTTTCTCCTCCAGGAATTTATCCAACCCCCCTTTTAAGCCATCCAGATTGGTGGCCATCACTCCATCCTGTGGTAGTGAATTCCATAGTTTAACTCTGCGCTGTGTGAAGATGTCCTTCCTCTTATCTGTCCTGCTATAGATTAGATAGATAGATAGATAGATAGATAGATAGATAGATAGATAGAGGGTGTGGGTTCCCCCCCCAGTCACTGGCATTTTAGCCAGGTAGTAAATGGGTTTAGAAAGGTAAATGGACTAGAAAGAGTTTTTATTTTAATGTTTTTTTTAAAAAAATCAGCATTATAACATTGCAGGGATATAGCGTTACACCCCTATAATGCTTGATATATTTTTTTAAAAGATGTTCTGGGCTGCCTGGCACATCGGTCTCACCCTGCTTGCCCCCATATGTAGCCATCAACCTAAACCCCTAAACAACTCTGCTGAGAAGTCCGTGCAGCATGAAGTCTCCCCACAACATACTTTCCCCACTTTCCTTGGAAGAACAAGGCAGCAGCTGCAAAGAAAATGAGAATCCCAGGACAATAGAAATGTCCCCCCCTCCTCCTCCTCCCTGACCTTAAGTTGCCCAGGGAAGGGTTCTGCTAGGAGGCTCTTTTCAAATCCCCTAATTTGGAATTTGAAAAACAAAAGTGAACAAATGGAGGGTCACTTTGGAGGTGGGGACGGGTGGGGTACGTGACAAAAGCCTCCCCCCACTTCCAAGATCAGAATGACAAAGGAGATTGTCAGCTTGCTTCTTCATTGAAAAGCCTGGGGTGGGGGGTGCTATCAGCATGCAGGGCACCCCTTTAAACAGCAGGCTGGTTCTTGGTCTAACTCTGGCCTTCTTCCAAGCGTGTCCAGGTGACTCCGAACTGCATTTAGAAACCAGCGAGAACAATCACACAGCGTTGTGTCACCCTGTGGAAGGTCCAAAGGTCTTCGAATACAGTGCCACGTGTCCCACCCTTCCTTCAAGCACCTCAAGGCAACATGTATGCTTCCCTCCTGCATTTTATCCTTACAACAGCCCTGTGAGGTAGGTTAGGCTGAGAGACGGTGTCTGCACTGGATCACCGGCACAGCGGACAAAGTATTGGTCTTGGATTAGGAAGTCTTGGGTGTAAATTACAGTTCAGCTACAAAACAGCACACTGAGCAAGGTGTTCATGTGTCCTCTTTTTACAGAGGGCCATCCTCTGTTTGAAGCCATCCTCTAGTTGATTGGCTGTCCAGCCCAAATCCAGTTTAATGTTCAAAAACTATTTTTATTACATTCATATCCTGCCTTTTTCCTCTTGCAAAGAATCTAAGGCAGCTTATGTGACCCTCCTCCTCTCCATTTTATCCTCTGAACAACCCTGTGAGGTAGGTTGGGCTGAGAGTCTGTGACTGGGCCATAGTCATCCAGTCAGCTTCATGTCCGAGTGGGGACTAGAACTCGGATCTCCCGACTCCCAGTCTGACACTAGACACTAGACCACACTGGTTCTCCATAAGAATCGTCGGCCATCAACAGTGAGCACCTAGACAGCAGACTGAACAGACCTGCATATGGTCACCTGCTCACAGTCTTCCACACTATGGTGAGATGTATTCTATTTCTATTTCTATTTAAATTTTAATAAATTATTTTTAAATTTGCATCTAATTTGCATTATGGGAGACATTTCTCTCCCTCTCCCTTAATACTAGAACCCAATGGGGTCATCCCAAGACAGACAAAAGGAAGAACTTTTTCATTCAGCGCAGAATTAAACTATGGAATTCACTACGGCACCAATTTGGATGGCTTTAAACAGGGGTAAGTAAATTCCTGGCTACTAGTCCTGATGGCTATGTGCTACTTCCAGTATCAGAGGCAGGAGGCCATGTACACCTGTTGCTGGGGAACATGGGCAGGAGGGTGCTGTTGCACCATGTCCTGCTTGTGGGTTCCTGGTTGACAGCTGATTGGCCACTGTGCGAACAGAGCGCTGGACTAGATGGACTTTGGTCTCATCCAGCTGGGCTCTTCTTAAGTTCTTATGTGTGTGTGTATGTGTGTATATATATATATATATATATATATATAAATTAGCAAATGCAAATCACTGTCCTCTTTTGGGGTGAGTCATGTCCTCTTTCTTGGCAATTCATAAATGGCCACCTTATCACTGCGGTGATCTTGGGGTGATTCATCAGGGAGAATGCCTGGTTCATGGCAGCGTCTTTGTAAGTCCCAGAGTCCTTCAAGTAGGCCAGGGCAGCATTACTGTGCATAGCTAGAAAAGAGGAAATGCATCACCAAAGGAGAGGACAAAAAAGGATGCAGACTTGCTTAATGTTTATATATCCTGATTCGTATGTATAAATACGAATTTACAAATCATTACTATAATTTAGATAGAAATACAGTATATTTTTCCATACTGTAAAGGCTGTGTGCAGGTGACCTGTGTGCTAGCTCAGTGTACTGTTTAATCTCACTGTGGATGGGCCACTTCAAGGCCCCTGATCTCCATTTTTACGTTTCTTTAGTTCTAAACCGAGTTCAGAACGGACAGCCCTCCAAATAGAGGATACCTTTTTCCTCTCTAAAGTAGGATGGTTCTCCCATGCATCCCCCAAAAACTAGGATTAGAAGTGTGGGGTGATCCAAAATATTCTGGGGTTGGATCCAGCTATAGTCCTACGTAGAGTAGAGTCATTGAAATCAATGGGATTTGAACGACACACTGAAATCAACAGGACTTCAGTTAGTCACGCCTAACTTAAGTCCCATTATTATCAATAGGTCTACTCTAAATTCCAAGTCCAATTCCAAGTCATGGAGCACAATCACCCAGAAAGAAGCAGAAGAAAATCCAAATATTATAGAATGAAGCCAGATTTTTTAAAAATCCGTTGAGAAATGTCACCCAACTTGAACAAAAGAGAATAGATACAGGCAGTATAACTTACCATGTGTTGTGTGCAGGGCACTTGATCATTTAAGCTAATCATCTCTATTGCCCTGGCAAGTGAGGGGGAAGAATCTTGCCACATTTCTGGACCTGATCAGCAATTCAAAGCAGCAGCAGCAGAAGAGATGATAACATTTTCTCCGTCTTCCAGGACTGGCTCCAGAGTTGAACGGGGCCTTGGCAAAGTGCTTTCTAATGTCCCCCCTCCCCCCTCCTACATGGGCTTACCTGGCGGGGAAAGGTGTGCATGGCTATTTTAATTTCCCACAGAACATCTGTCTGAGGCATTGTGGGAAATTTAAAAAGACATCTTCTGTGGCTGGCTGGAGTCTTTTAATTTCCCACAATGCTCTAGACCAGGGATAGCCAACCTGGAATCTCCAAGTTGTTTGGGGCTACAGCTTCCATTGGCCACTAGGGCTGATGGGATTTGTAGTCCAAAACAACTGGAGGGCCCTAGGTTGCCTAACTCTGCCCTATGGTGCCACTATGCCAGGGCTTCATTAGAAATTGAAATGGCTGCCTGCCTCCAAAAAGGCTTGCAGCTGGGGGGGGAGGCTTCATGACAGGCATCAGGGTACCAGGTGCTAACTCTATGCCTGATGCAACAAGTCGGGATCGATGAATCTGTCAATTTCAGTTTCTCTCAGTTTCTCATTTTTACAGTCTGAAATTCGGTTCATCCCAAATTTTTATATTACTCCCAATCTTACGTTTAGTTTATCCCAAACTTTAATATATGTTTGCATGAACAGTTGCATACATTTTGTGCACATCGCTCCTGATGCATATACTTTTGTATACATTTTTCCTAATAAACATATTATTGCCAGCAATATTCCTAATATACTGCATTTTTAATGATGTTTTCACTAATGCAGCCATCTTTGAGTGTACTTTCCTCTAATTTACACATTCGTGCATGCATTTTTTTTTATTGGGGAACTCCATTGCAAAATTCAGAAAAGACCGGATTTCAAAGGATAACTGAGTTTCAGTTTCACAGATTGGCTCAAAAGTGCAAAATAAAATAGTTTCGCTTGTACAAAGCCCTAAACAACTTGGGACCAGGATACATGAGAGAGCGCCTTCTCTCTTATCAATCTGCCTGGTCACTGAGGTCATCTGAGGGCATGCTCCTGGTGGTTCCACATAGACCTATTGTCCGATTGGAGTCCACCAGGGTAAGAGCCTTCAGTGTGGTGGCCCCCATCCTATGGAATTCCCTGCCTCTGGAGGTCAGGCAGGCGCCAACTTTTTATTTCTTCTGGCATCTCCTGAAAATGTCGTTGTTCCAGGAAGCCTTCCCTTAATGACCAGCCGCGGTTTATTTTGCACTTTTTTCTTTTAAAAATGTACTTTTAATGTGTTTTTAATATGTTTTTATTCTTATTTTATTTGGCTACCTCTCTGAGATTCTGAATGGGGAGCGGTAATAAATATTGTAAATAAACAAACAAATAAAATTTTAAAAATATGAACTGAACTAATTTCTCTCCCATACGTAAGAATACGGCAGAGAACAGCTTCTCAAGAGATCTTGCCACGTGACGCATGCCCAGAGAAACCTTTAGCTTGGATTACTGCTGTGTGTTCTAGGTGGGCCTGCCTGTGGATGGGAGAAGAAAATAGCCAGGTATAACCACTGGCCTCAGAGCAAAAGCAAACAATTTGAAGAGAGAGCAGGAATCAGGCTGGCCAGGCGGGAGGCGAGGTGCCCACTCGGCATGGAACCGCTAGCCTGCAATTGTCACATACCAAGGAGCTCATTAAGGAACATCACATGATGTTTTATTGTCTGCAGACAACAATCAGACCAGACAGTTGCACAGTGGTGTTTGCAGCCAGACCAACACTTAATGCTCTTCTCCCGGTCTGAAGTGCCCGAGAGGGGAGCCACTTATTATACTGCTGTTTGCATCTCCCGAAGCAGCATTAAATGTCCATTATCCCTCTTTGGGCCCATCAAGGCAGCATTCGGGCTCTGGGCGGGGGGTTGATTTAGCACTCCAGCCCGCCCTCGAAACCTGTCCGACGTTGCTGCTGCTGCCCAGGCCCACGTGTTTTCGTCGGCCTTGATTCCTCTCAACTGTCTTGAGTTTCGAGATTGTCAGGTGTGCGGGCCTCCTTCAGACCTGACGAGACGAAGGCAAGTTCGGAACTGCCTGACAGCTTTTTGGAAGGATGGGTAGCCGCCTTTTCCCCTGTCAAGCAGCCTGAGATGGATCACAGGAATGTGCACCGGTTTGGAAAAAAGGAGGGTAAGGGGAGACATGATAGAGGTGTACAAAATTATGCACGGTATGGAGAATGTGGATAGGGAGACATTTTCCCTCCCTCTCCCATAATACTAGAACCCAAAGAGGTCATCCCATGAAGCTGATTGGTGGGAGATCCAGGACAAAAAAAAAAAAAAAAGGAAGGACTTCTTCACACAGTGCATAGTTAAATTATGGAATTCACTACCACAAGATGTGGTGATGGCCACCAATTTGAATGCCTTTAAAAGGGGGTTGGATAAATTCCTGGAGAAGGCTATCAATGGCTACTAGCCCTGTGTTGCTGGGGAACATGGGTGGGAGGGTGCTGTTGCACCATGTCCTGCTTTGTGGGTCCCTGGTCAACAGCTGGTTGGCCACTGTGTGGACAGAGTGCTGGACTAGATGGACCCTCGGTCTGATCCAGGAAGGCACTCTCTTATGTTCTCATGGCCTGATACGTGCACGTGAACGCATCCAAAATGCGGGGCTTTGAATTTTGGATGCTGTGCAGATAGCTCCTCTAATGCACAGTGACTTAGGCTAGGTCTCGTCATCCACCATGCTGCTTTCCCCACTCCTGGCCAATAAAATGTATAATCTCTGTGGAAGAGTTCCAGTGATGATATTACGGGGATTCTGGTAGCATTTTGAGAAAACAAAAAGCAGAGAAACAGCATGCAGGAGAAGACTGAAAGAAGTGGGTCATCATTGGACTAGGGCTGACCCAAGGCATTTTGTTTCTTGAAGTGAGGGACAAGATGGCGCCCTCTCCCATTTCATAGAATCGTAGAATTGTGGAGTTGGAAGGAATCACAAGGATCATCTAGTCCAACTCTCTGCAATGTGCAGGAAAACCAATTCAACCATCCATGAGAGGTGGCTGTCTAGCCTTAAAAACCTCCAGAGATGGAGAACCCACAACCTCCATAGGTAGGCTGTTCCACAGTTGTAGAAAACTTACCATCAGGAGGTTTTTCCTTATATTTCCTAGGTAGTTGTAACTTATATCCATTATTTCGGGTCCTAATTTCTGTGGCCATGGAAAATCGTTCTTGACCATCTTCCCTGTGGCACCCTTATATGTACCTGAACATTGCTAACAAGTCTCCCCGCAGTTTCCTTTTCTCCAGACTGAACATCCCAAGTTCCTTCAGCCTATCTTCTTAGGGCATGTCCTCAAGTCCCTTCCTTCAACACTGGCAATCGGACACGCAGCCTCCACCACACCTGAAGGCAGTAGGCTGTCCACATGTCCCACAGCTCTCTCCTCCTACACCTTGTTGCCGCCTCCCAGCATCTGCCACCTGAGGTGACCATCTCACTTTGCCTAATGGTAGGGCCAGGCTGGTCTTGGAATCGATGGATGCTACAAAGTTGTATAAGCTTTGTATCACTTTAACTGAAGTGGCTTCTTCCAAGGAACTGAGAGAACTCTAGTTTGGATATAGGTTGAAAATTGTCTATTAGCTCCTGGCTCTGCCAAATGATAGTTCCGGTGGCTCCGGGGTGGAGAGAGGAAATTATAGTTTAATCCGTCTGTAATGTGGACGTGCCCATAATTCATTCTTGACATGGCTTCATTCTTGACATGGCTTTTTAACAAAGCCTTTGATGGCTAAATTCACCAAGCCTGCACGTCCTTTTAACTGTTTGAATTGGTTTTTACTGCTTTTAAATTTTATACTGGGTTCAGCTTGATTAATGGTTTAATTTGTTTTTAGCTGTGTGTATTTATTGTTTTATATCGTTGTATAATTTTATTTGTACGCCGCCCTGAGATCCTAATGATATAGGGCACGATATAAATGTTTTAATAAATGAATACATTCTGGTCATTATCCGAATGTGAAAGATCTGATCCGAGAGAACAGGGTGGGCGGCACGCAGAGATTCCTCTTAGCCTCCTCTGGACAACTGAATCTATCCTGCCTCATTACTGTAACAAACAATTCATCGCCTCGGCCCACCCCTCTCCAGCCCCCATCCGTTCTGAGCACCGAAGGAGACTTTTTAATTTGCTCTGAGGTTAGCAGTGAACTCTTGGAGGCATGTTCCGTGGCTTGCATCCTTGGGGATAATGATTCACTGCAGTGTACTTTCTGCTTGAGATGAGCCTGACTTCTAGCCTCTCATTGATTTGCAGAAGGAAATTAATTATGGCAAGAATCAGCTCAGATGCCTGAGTCTCATGCACTCTCTTCGCTTCTTCCTTATAACTCCACCTTGCACTCGGCTTGTTTGGCCGGGAGCATCGATCAAGGAGGCCCGAGAGAAGAAGCGCAGCTTTCCCCGCCTCCAAGCAAGTCCTCTTTCCATGACTACATTGCCCCCAGGCCGGCAGACCTTAGGCTGGAGACAAATGACAAGAGAAGAACGGTCTTCAGTCCAAGCATGTGAGCTTCACAGAGGTGTCTGGGAAGAGCCAGTGTGGTGTAGTGGTTAGAGTCTTGGACTGGGACTTGGGAGATCTGGGTTCTAGTTGCCACTCGGCCATGAAGCTCACTGGGTGAACTTGGACCAGTCACTGATTCTCAGTCTAACCTACCTCATAGGGTTGTTGTGGGAATAACATGGAGAGGAGGAGGAACATGTAAGCCGCCTTGGGTTCCTTGCAAGAGGGAAAAAAGGTGGGATATAAATGTAGTATAAATAAATAAATAAATCTGCATGGCTGATAATTCAATGTGGAACACTGGAATATGTTGATGTTTGGTCCGATCCAGGAAGGCAGGAGTGATCCACACTGCAACATTTTGTTGCAGGTCCCACTTACAGAATGGTTATTTTCTATCCCTTTCCTCATCATCCCTTGCCTGGGACTTGATTTTTTCCACAGCTGCCGCATACTGAATCTATGTTTTCATTCAGCTGTTCATTCACAATCCCAAGTTCTCTCTCCTGGTCAGTCACCACCCATTGACCTACCCAGATGAATTTTAAGTGTTTTATTGGTGTTTTACTGGTATTTTAATTATATTGGTTTTATGTGCTTTTAATCAGTTTGTGTATTTTATGCTTGATGTTGTTCCCCGCCTTGATCTGGAGGGAGAGGCGGGTAATAAATGAATTTATTATTATTAATAATAATAATTAATAATAATAATAATAATGCCCCAATGTACACCACTTTACTTACATTGAACCCAATTTGCCATTTTGCTGTCTATTCAACCAGTGTAGAGCAATGCCTTTGGAACTCCTCCCGTTCCGCTACCCTGACTTTATTTTTAACAATAAAAAAACCATTCAAGCTTAAAACAAAAGCATTTAAAATACTTTGTATGATCAACTTTTTTCTGTATATATATTCAAGCCAGCCAGTAAAAAAAGAGAAATGATTGTTAACCTAATCTACATTTCACAGATACCAAAGTGCTTCAACTGGAGTCAATTTAGCTCCGTTGAAGTTAATGGCAGCAGATAAGCTCAAAAATTATTTGGCTGGCATTGCACACTCTGGTCCCAGGCGTGAGGCCAGAGACACTAATGGAAAAGGCATACAAATAGCAAATGCCACTACAAAAAAGTCAAGGAATGATCCCATGACACATCAGCAGTTTCAGACGACAGAAGCACTCTCTGTTTAGGATTGGGATGTCGGTGGAATCCATTTGGGGGCTGGAGTTCATGAGCTTTCACCATCTCAACCCCCCACCACACCCCTGTGATTCCGGCCTGGCATCTGCCAGCTGGTCCGACCCACACCGAGTTGGGCAAGCTGACAGATTCCCCCACCTTGTTGTTGTTGTTGTTAAAGTAAAATCAAAATCAAGTTTATTGCACAGCAGCGGGGCAGCGCTCCCCTCTCATTTTGCGCACAGCGATGGGGCCGCTATTCACGAGTCTTTCCTTCCCCCTCACAACCCTGCAATTTTGTGCACAATTTCCCCTGGGGGGAGCCATTTTGAATGAATTTAGAACTGCAACACGAAATTCGGACAAGTACGGCAACCGAAGGGCAACTGTGTCCTGGTTACTGTATTGGTTCAGAAAATGCAAATAAGGTGAGTTTACATTAAAAAGCAAAGCAAAGCAAAGCAATTTCTCCCCTGTCCATCCTCAAAGCGAACATGAAATCTTGATAGGAGTGGGGAAGTGAGAAGAGATTGTGGTGGATCCTGTAATGGAGAAGCAGCTGGTGGGATGTTAGCAGAAAAGCTGCCAGAGGGGAAAGGGTTAAGAAGCTCTCCCGCCCCCGCCCCCACCCCCCCACCAGCACCCAGGCATCAGTAGTGCTGCAGATAGCAGCCTGCATGACTGAACTTTGGATACGAAAATAAACATTGGAGGAAAACTACAGGGGACTGTGGGCCAAATGAGATTATTCGGGAAACATGGAATTGCATTTCAAATATCTCTTGTCTGTTTGTTTTGAACTGCAGCTGTGGGGAAGGGGGCTTCTCTCCATCTTGATAGACTTGTGAACTTCCTAGAGAGCATCGGGTTGGCCTCTATTGGAGACAGAATACTGGACTAGTTCATCTGTGGCCTGATCCAGAAGAAGCAATTCTAAGGTGACCCTATGGAAAGGAGGACGGGGCTGCTGTATCTTTAACAGTTGCATAGAGCAGGGAATTTCAGCAGGTATCGTTTATATGCGTGCAGCACCTGGTGAAATTCCCTGCTCTGTGCAACTGTTAACGATACAGCAGCCCCGTCCTCCTTTCCATAGGGTCACGCTAGTTCTGGTGTTTGGATCAGAGATGTAAAAGATGAGCGGGAAGGGCAGGCCCGATTTCAGCTTTCGGGTGGTCCTGGGCAGGCTGTCCTCAGTGGACCCCCCAGCGCTGACCACTCCCTCTGACACCACATCAGCCCTAGCTGTGCTGCTGCAGCAGCAGCCTCCAACACCCTCCTCCTGAGTGAGCTTAACCGGTGGCAGCCGAGGCTCATTACAGAACTACGACCCTCGAAGAGTCCAATTTGGGAGCGCTAAAGGGAGGAAGTGGGACAGCCAACAGCCTCGAGGTCAGGCTTGCTTGTGGCTCTTACCCAATGGCAGCCATCCTGTAGCAGTGAGGCAAGAGGGGTGTGTGTGTGTCCAGGTGTCCTCTTTTACAGAAGACAGTCCTCTCTTCGACGGGCTGCCTGGTCCAATTCCCGGGTAAAGATAAAGAACTGTTGTCTGCCTAGTTAGCACCGGAACGGCAGAACGCATAGGCAGGCGCACAAGCCGCCTGGTCACAGCTTACCACGCTATGGTGAGCTTACTGTATTCCTATTTAAATGATGAGGATAATGATGTCTAAATGTGCATCTGCACACAAAATGAGCGTATGCAAATTTGATGCAAACTGCCGCCCTCTTTTTGAGAGAGGGGATACATTTCCTCTTTTGGAGCGGTTCGTGAGTAGCTGGTGGCTACAGGAGGGCCACTGGCTGGGCCTATGTGGCCCCACTATGCTGGGTACTGACGCAGGTCTGGAGGAAACCATTCTAGGGTAAGGGCCACAGCTCAGTGGTGGAACAAATGCTTGGCATACAGAAGTTCAGTCCTTTCAGTTTAAGAAGACCGGGTGGTAGGGGGTGGGAAAGATCCCTGCCAGAGTCCCTTGAGAGCAACGGCCAGGTAGAGTAGACTAGGGGTGCATAAACTGCGTCCCCCCCAAGGCCTTTCCTGAGAAGCTGGAGGGATGCCCCGACCACACCACCCCTGCCAAATTCCCCATGGCCTGTACGCTCTACTCCCTCCCCCAGAGATCCTCAGACAGGTCACGCTTCCCCAGTGGAGGCTGGTGGCTCTAATGATAGTGGGGTGGTGAATCCACTCCGGATTTCAGTCAGAATGATAAGGAGCTATCCAAGGCCGTTTCTAAACCGGCCTTTTGTAGCGGGTGTGCCTCTGGCTGCTCCCTGTGAGTCCAGGTTACGCACAGGGAGTCCCGGGGTGGGGGGGGATGGGGATGGGTTTTCCCCAGGATAAGGGATCCCTGGGGAAACCCAATTCTTCCAGTGGTCCAGGGAATGTCCCAAGACCGCGGGAGGTGCGGCCGCCCATCCCGGCTGCTGCCCACTTATTCGCAAATAAGCGGGCAGCAGAAACGGGTCTGGGGCTGCGCGGCGTGGCTCTGTGCCCATCAGGGGAGGGGGAGAAGGAAGTCCGCTATCCCTAGGATGGGGGGGGGGTGCCGATTTCAGGTGTGATTCCCCCACCCACCTTATTGAAGGAGCACAAGTGTGCTCTTCCTGGCTCCATTTTTTTTTAAATGGCGGCTGCCAGCACGATGGCCTTGGAGGAAGCCTGGACGTCGCGCTCTGATTTGTATTATTGCGATGATCCCGGAAGCAGGTACTTCCGGGATCGCCCTCCCCCCCTCCTGATGGCTCTGACATCAGTGGAGCAGTGAATCCACTCTGGGTTTCGGTCAGAACCAGCCTCAGAACCCATGCGGTGCCTGGGGTGGGCTTTGGCCCGCTTACCTCCTGACCGAACCACGTCACCCGAGGCAGGTGTAACCTGCTCTGCACAGTTTCCCCAAAGGCCGCCCCTTCCCCCTGCTTTAGTCACTTATGGACCAGCAGAAAGAGAACGCAAAAAACAAACCCTTTCCCTTCACAGACATAGGAAGCAAGATGTGGAGAGGGGACAGCCACATTTTATTTCATTTGGGCCGCACTGTAGCCTGATCAGAACCCTGGATGTGGGGGAAGGAAGCAAAAGGGGTGGATGTGGATAAACGGAGGGTCCGTGGAAGAGACAGGAAGAGCCATGGGGTCTGCAGTTCAAGAGGCATGATGCGACTGAGTGCCAGTTGCAGGGGGCAACTGTGGAGGAGGGCTATTGCCAGGGCCGGTTCCAGGCCCTTGGGCAAGCCGCCCTCAATGCTCCTCATCCCTTAGTGAGCCTACTTCCTCACTGCTGTTGTCACCAGCTGTTCTGGCTCCTCAGCCTCTTTCTCCCCGTTGCTATGGGAGAGCAATGGGCAGGGAGCAAGGGAGCACCTCCTGCTCCTTCTCATCTCCGCCATTGTCTGGACCAGAGCGAGAGGCAAGTGAACAAGCAGGTTGCCATGGTGAAGAGGAGGAGCACATCCAGTGGGGCTCTTGTCAGTGGCCCCCTGCTGGGGTGTGGGCCCTCAGCAGCTACCCGGCCATGCCTACCCTTGGTGCCAGCCCTGGCTATGGCCTTCGGGAAGCTTCTGGGCTTCCTGGTGTCATGTGTGTTAGAGTTATATTTTGTTTGGTGACCTACAGCTGCGTAGCTTCAGCGTGTAATTGGTGCAAGGCAAGGCAAGGCAAGGCAAGGAAGACACTCACACTGGTCCTTTTAGTTTAAAGATAGCGCTGTTAAGGGCCTATAGCTCCTGGGAAAACAAAAGTAGTTTCAGAGAGAGAGTTGAGTGCAGCCATTATGGTTGTGTGCTTCAGACAAAGAGGAAGCTCACTAACTGAGAAGAACGAGGGAGGAAGTGAAGCCTAAGAGTTGCAATCTACATGAACAAATAGGAGGAACAAACAGGTTCCCTTTCTATGCCCCCCCCCCCCCGGTTCAGATAACTTATCATAAGCGTTGTTGCTCCACTCCAACAATGTGTCTGACCACTACCACTGTGGGATGCTGGACCAGATGGACCATTTGTCCAATTCTTCAGCACTCTTATGTTTAAGGAGAGGCAAGAGATGATTGGTCAAGGGCAGAGAGTTTTAACAGTGAGGACTTGAAACTTGGAAGCTGAGCACAGATCATGCCAAGGAACCAGTGTTTAGGGCCTCGAAAGGCAACAGTGTCTGCCGTGGAGAGAAAAAAACCCCTTTGCTGAGTTCTGAAATTCAGATAACAGGAGCATCCTACTACTTTCCTGCCGCTGCAAAGATTCCATTGCGTGATAATCTGATAATAGCCTTTTCTGCACACTGTCATTTCGGAGTTCAATTGGCTGCTCCTTTCATCAGGAGAAAGACTGTAATTATGTGTCTTTGCCCCTGGGCTATGATTTCTCTCCCACTGGCGGGAGAGTGGGCTTTTTTCCTTCTTTGCTTTAACCACCCTCGGATATTTATAGTGGAAAAACCACAGCTAAGCAATGCAAACAACTGGAGGAAGGGACCTTCTTCTTGAAGGTTAGGATAACAACAAGACAGAAACAAACAGCCAAGAGCTCTGCAGTCTCTGCTGGGGGATTTGATGGCTGTAGGGATTTCAGAAACCAGGCAGTCCAGGTTCCACAGTTGCCCTAGATGGCCACCGCAGAGGTTACAAGCTTTATTCCCTAGAGATGAGCTGGGCAGAGTGACCTGTCAGGGTTACAGTTGCCAACTTCTTTTGAGACAGATCCTTCTGTGCCTTTAACTCGGGGGTGGGCACAGGACTGGCCCTAGGATAAATAGCAGGGCCACACAGAGGATTTATGGGGCCTGGTGCAGGTATGATGCGCATCGAGAATGACATTGCTCAAAACCTTGACCTCACAGCCACTGTGCTTACAGATTGCACAAAAGTTTGCAAAGCCACATTCTGAGCCATCAGCGCACTATATGCAATGCAGCAGAACTATGACAGCTTTAACTTATAATATTTTTAGTTTCGTAGCAGTTCCTATTTTTTGGTCATCATTCCTTAGTTTAGAATAAAGAAACATTATAAATAAAGGTCATAGAATCGTAGAATAGTAGAGTTGGAAGGGGCCTATAAGGCCATCGAGTCCAACCCCCTGCTGAATGCAGGAATCTACTTTACAGCAAACCTGAAAGATGGCTGTCCAGCTGCCTCTTGAAGGCCTCTAGGGTGGGAGAGCCCACGACCCCCCTATGTATCCACTTGACCTCTTAAGAACATAAGAAGCGCCATGCTGGATCAGACTAATGGTCCAGCTAGTCCAGCTTTTTGTTCAAATTGGCCAACCAGGAACCCACAAGCAGGACACAGGTGCAACAGCACCCTCCCACCCATGTTCCCCAGCTACTGGTGTATATATAGGCTTACTGCCTCTGATACTGGAGGCAGTATACAGCCATCAGGACTAGTAGCCGTTGATAGACAAGAGATTATTTGCTCAGGAAAGTCTTTTGGAAGTCCAAGTAAACAATGTCTACCAGATCACCCTTATCTACATGTTTATTGATACTCTCAAAGAACTCTAAAAGGTTAGTGAGACAGGACTTACCTTTGCAGAAGCCATGTTGATTCTTTTTTCAGCAAGGCTTGTCCTTCTGCCGGAGGAGACTCGTCAACTTAACAGTCTTTTAGAATTTAAGAAAGCTATAAAGACTGTTCTCTTCCGGCAGGCATATCCAGTGGAATTTTAGAATGTTTTAAGGATGTTTTTAGGATGTTTTAGGATGTTTTAATGCAGTTTTAATAATATGTGTCATGTTTTAATCAGTTTTATGTATTTTATCATGTTGTTGTTCCCTGCCTCGATCCAGACGGAGAGGCGGGTAAGAAATAAATTGTTATTATTATTATTGTTATTGTTATTATTATTCTATATTCTTACAAATTTGATCTTTATTAATGCTTTCAATCAATTTACTCAGAACATACGTTAAGCAAACTGGCCTGTAATTTCCCAGATCCCCCCCCCCCCGGGGTCCCTTTTTAAAAATTGGTGTTACATTGTCCATCTTCCAATCCTCTGGTACAGAAGCCGATCTTACAGCTTACAGCTTTATTTTATTGTTATTTATATAGCGCTTATAGTGTTTACAGTATTTGAAGTGCTAAGTGTTTGGTAAAGTTGCCTCAAAGTAAAGCTGTGTTCCACTGATTTTTACCTAGTGCAGATGACATCAAAGTGCAAATTGAAAAGGAAATATACTTTGAAGCTAATTGAGAGATCGTTTTTGTAGTTTGTACCCAAACCACCTGTAGAATCTTGAAAGAAATGTTACAGACACTTCATTTTTGCCACACTAGCTCACTGCAGACAGTATATTTAAAAACAACAACACACCCCCTGAGCTGAGCTTGGCATCCCATCAGCAAAGTGCCCTGGGCAACTACCCAGCTCACCCACCCCTAAGGCCAAGCCTGGGTGGGCAGACCTTAGGCATATTTGATTTACTTTGTTTTTTTGGGTAGCATCCCAATATCCACCAACCAAAGCTGGATGCAAAAGACTTAGAATTTAAAGAAAAGGATGCCTCAGGGCGAGCACATATACTGAGCCTAAGAATTTGGTTTTGGTATCAGAACTAAACTGAGCTCCCAGTCCCTTTTTGGTGGAGAAAGTAAATTTGTTGTTGCTATGGGAATCAGAAACCCTTATTGATTTACTGCAAATCAGCCAGAGATCTACCTGTAGATCCTGATCTGCCAGAGACCAGCTCGGGCTGGATAAAAGCATTGGCCTCCTTGGCCCCCTCCACAAGGATGCGCTTTTGCACCCGGTTCGGGGATTATGCGCATTATCGCGGAGGCGCATTTACTCCTAATCCCTCTGCACGGGAGGCGGCGAGAGGCGGCGAAGCGCATTAATTGATGTCCAAAAAGCGCTTTACAAGAAGTTAACGCGCATAATCGCTTGTTCACACCGCGAAAATGCGCTTTAACGGCCGGAGCAAAATAAAAGTCGCTATTTAACGCGCATTCGAAAATGCGCATTATCGGGGAGATAACGCACCTGTACGCTCGTTTTGCGCTCCGCTGGTGTGGAGGTAAAATTTATAATGAGCCTTCAAGGCTCATTAAACGTCTCGTGTGGAGGAGGCCCTTGAAAGAATCCTGGGAAGTGTAATTTAGTGATTGGCGCAGGGGCAGAGATTGAGATTCCTAGACTAGCCCCTGCTCATTCTTCTAAGTGGGGAACCTGGGTTTCTGCTTCAAAGTCCTGCCCTGACATCACCACTGGTACAAAGCCCTACACATGTACTAGCTGAATGCTCATAGGTTCTGCACAGAGATGATCAGATGAACACACAAAGGAAAGGAGGTATGTCCCCAATGCTCCCCCATCCAAACCGGCACCCCCTCCAAACCAAGCATTCACTCAGATTTCAGAAAGATACCACGATCCTTCCCAGATTATTTTATAGAGCTATGGGACTGAGAGTGCATAGACTCAAATGTCAGGTTGCAAACAGGACAACCAGCCCCTTGTAGCTGTGCCTTCATCCAGCAAGCATTAGCAAGTGATGATGTTTTTTTCCCCATGCAGCATCACCAGCTGATATCTGCAGATCAAGCAGGTGTTAAAAGGCACAAAAATTGCCCAGGCTGAGTAGGCCAGACACACGCTATTCTTTTTTTCTGGTCTGAAAAGGAAAGGTAGGAATTTATTTACTTATTTATTTACTTATTTTACTATCCATAACTTGGCTTCTCAGTCCTTTCACCTGCCAGCACCTGATTCCTTTTCAGGGTCCGAGTTCCCTTGTCCGGTGTAACCCAAGCTCTGCGACCCAACTGTCGACCTGGGGACTGACAGTTGAGAGACGGCATGTCACTTAAGATGGCAGTCCTGTCTACTCAGGAATGTCCAGAGTTCCCTGTAGTGCCGGCAGCAGCCCAACCTGTTCTTATGGCTGAGTGAGGCCAGTAGAGTGAAAGCGTGTCTAGAGTGGGGGGTAGGGATGTGACTCAGGGATCCTATTTCCATTCACGCAGGAACGTAAAAACAAAACAAAACACAGAGAAGAGGGATGAGGAAGCTGATGGGATAAGATAAGGGAGTGTTTTTCAAACTTACAACCTTTGGGGAATTCTTCCCACAATAACTCAGCTGCTGAGGAAGATCTGCAGGTCCGCAAGGGAGCCCCGTAAGCTTCCCTCTGGACTCTGGGAAGCGTTCTTGGTACAGTGGGCACTTACGCATCACTCCAAAAAGAGGAAATGCATCATGGGGAAAAAAAGAAACAGAGTTGCATAAAATTTACATGTGCAAATTTATATGTACAGGTGCAAATTTAGACATCATGACTAAAATTTAAATAGAAGTACAACGCATCTCACCATAATGGGCATAGGCATGCGCACAGGGTGTGCTGGGTGTGTCCAGGTGCACCCTAATTTCCCAGGGCACCTCGGCTTTCCTGGCCCCCCGCTTGAATTGGGGCTTTTAAAAGGATGGGAATGCCTCTGGAAAGCCGCCATTTAGGGTGACCAGATAATATCCAGGTCAGGGCTCATGTAACATTAACAGTTGTAGAGAAAAGGGAATTTCAGCCAGTGTCATTTGTATGCAATTAGTTCCTGGTGAAATCCCCTCTTCATCACAACAGTTAAAGTTGCAGGGGCCCTGCCTTCTTTTGTATATGGTCACTCTTGTATAGTGCCTGCACCTTTAACTGTTGTGATGAAGAAGGAATTTCACCAGGAACTATTTGCATACAAATGACACTGGCTGAAATTCCTTTTTCTCTACAACTGTTAAAGTTACATGAGCCCTGCCCTGGATTTTATCTGGTCACCCTACCACCATTAGCGTCCCTGGGGGAACTGCACACTTTCCAGAGGTCCTGGAAAGCATGCTTTCTCACCCCCCACTGCTCCAATTGGGGCCCTAGGAACGCTTTCGCCTTCTCCACTCCAATCAGGGCCTTTAAGTGGGCAATACTGTGACAAGGTGACCATGGTACATGCTCAGTCTGCTGCCCAGTAAATAAGCAAATTCAAGGCTCCTCCTCTCCCTTATTACGGTTCTTGAACTTTAAACTGGAGTTGGACCAGATAACCTTTCAAATACTGTCCTGTGTAAAGCCAGTGTGGTGGTTGGTTAGAGCGGAAGTGTGTTAGTTCTTAAGATGCCACAAGAATATTTGTTGTTCTTGCTGCAACAGACTAACATGGCTTGCCGTCTGGAATAAATACATATTTGTTTTCTTTGGCGTTTGATTTTAAATGTTTATTATATAAAGCGGTAGTGTTGAAAGATGGCTAGGAAATACATTAAAAATAAAAAAAGCAAACACAGTCAGAGAAAGGGAGCATTACTCAGTGGTTTGGTGCATACTTTGCCTGGAGACTGTCCTAGAGTGACCATATGGAAAGGAGGACAGGGCTCCTGTATCTTTAACAGTTGTACAGAAAAGGGAATTTTAGCAGGTGTCATTTGTATGCATGCAGCACCTGGTGAAATTCCCTCTTCATCGCAACAGTTAAAACTGCAGGAGCTATACTGGAGTGACCAGATACAAAAGAGGGCAGGGCTCCTGCAGCTTTAACTGTTGTGATGAAGAGGGAATTTCACCAGGGGCTGCATGCAAACAAATGACACCTGCTGAAATTCCCTTTTCTGTGCAACTGTTAAAAGACACAGGAGCCCTGTCCTCCTTTCCATATGGTCACCCTAGCGCTGTCCAAGATTCAATCTCCTGCTAAAATGATCAAGAGGTGGGAAAGACCCTGGCTGCAATATCAAAGACCCTCTGCTGTCAGTCAAAACAGGCAGTTCTGAGCTAGGTATAGCAGTTGTCTGGCTCGGTATAGTGCAGTTTCAAATCCCCATTCTCAAACTATGTGCTGGGGCATCCTAGTGTGTGATATAAGAAAATTACTAGTATGTCATGAAAAATTAGGGTCTCTCGCGAGACCTGCTTCCAACCCCCCCCCCCCTGTAAATTTCAGTACTTTTCCATCAGCCTTGGAATGTATGGAAAAGATAAATAATACATATTTATGCTTTGTTGAATTAGCTGGTTCAAATCATGTCATTTATTGATTGATTGTTCAGTTATGAAAACAAAACCAGAAATTTGGGAACAATGGATTCTGTCCACGGGACAGATGTCAACGTTATACCCGTTTGCAATCTATCTAGAAAAGAATAATCATGATCAGTTTCTGTGTCTTCAGCCACAAATAAAGTTACCCCTTTTCCTGCATGTTTTTCACTCCCATTTTAAAAGGAATTCGAACTGGTATATCAATCAGCAGACTTTGAACTTTAAACAACAGGCGTTCTAAGAAATCCCTTCTATGTTCCGATATATAAGCGGCGGGTTAACAAATGTTGGCTATATTTCAATAGGGCTGAATTCCTAGGCAAGTGTGTGCAGGGTTGTTGCAGCCTAAATAGATATGTATTCTGCACTCAAGCAATTCAAAACTTGAGCTTAGAAAAGTTGGATTCTGCAACCTGCATGAACGATGCAAACCGATTTCATTTGCATGATTTTCCTTGTTTTTCATAATTTATTCTACTAAATTTTTTTTACTGTTATTTGTGTTTTATTCCAGTTTTGCATGTAATTGGAGGGTTATTCAGCCACTGCTCTAGCTTCTGAGACTTTAGCATGCATTGTCCCTACATACTCAAACGTATTTTCCCGGCCATAAGGGCAAGGAATCTCTTCAGTTATAGGTTCTCTGGAACCTACGTTACACACCCACTATCACATTTTGAATTCCCACCCCCCTGCTCTCCCATAGCATTGTGGCATCCCTATTCTGCAATTCAACACATCCCCAAGGCAAAAGCCTACGAACTGCAGAACTCTCACTTTGGGCTGGAAATTGCATATTCCCAGCCCCAGCGTTTTGCAATTTGCATGCTGTGGAAATGCTCTTTCCCTGCAACAGAAACACTACCTTGAGGCAAGGCATTTGGATCCTCCGCAACAACTGAGCCAACAGCTGTGCTGCTTTGAGGGCAGATGTCTGGATCCTCCACAACAACTGAGCCAACAGCTGCACATTTTTGCGCTAAAAATGATCATATGGAGGATGACAGGGAAGAAAGGTCTTTCTGTGTTTATCCATCTAATAAGTTATTCTTAGCAGAGTCAAAGCTAGATAAAGGAGCGACATCTCATGCTTCCTCTTAGGAACATAGGAAACTGGCTAATGCACTCACGTCCTGCTTGCGGGATTCCCACAGGCATCTGGTTGACCATCGTAGGAATGCCATGGAGGGATGGGCCAAGGCAGACACCTACTTGGCATACAGAAGGTCACAGGTTGAATCCTTGGCATCCTTGAGATCTCGGACCTGGCCGCGGTGACACCCACCTTAGTTACATCCCGTTTGGATTACTGTAATGCGCTCTACGTGGGTCTGCCCTTGAAGGGTGTTTGGAAACTTCAGCTGGTTCAAAGAGCTGCGGCAAGATTGTTGACTGGGGCTAGCTACAGCATACAACTCCCCTGTTAAAACAGCTCCACTGGCTTCCAATCTGTTTCTGGGCACAATTCAAAGTGCTTGTTATGACCTACAAAGCCCTATACAGCTCGGGTTCAGGTTATCTGAAAGACTGTATTCTCCCTCTTCATCACAACAGCTGCAGGAGCCTGGCCCTCGTTTGTATCTGGTCAAGTGGGCAGGACTCCTGCAGCTTTAACTGTTGTGATGAAGAGGGAATTTCACCAGGTGCTAAATGCATACAAATAACACCTGCTGAAATTCCCTGCTCTACGTAACTGTTAAAGATACAGGAGCCCTGTCCTCCTTTTCATATGGTCACCCTAGTTGGGGCTGATGAGAGTTGCAGTTCAATCTCTTTGGAGGGCACCAGGTTGGAAAAGGCTGACTTCAAAAGCCTTGGGGCACCTTAAAGTCTCAGTGGAAGCTGATGGCTCCGATGTCAGTGGGGCGGTGGATCCGTTCCAGGTTTTATTCAGAACTAGTCAGAATTCTAAAGGAGCTCCACACCTTGGAGAGCTCCTTTAGAGTTCTGACTGAAACCTGAAGCAGATTCACTGCCCCACTGACATCGGAGCCGTCAGCCTATACTGTAAACATAAGTCAAGCTACACACGGCTTTGTCAGTTGTATGAAGGGGTTAACCTCAGTCAACCCTGATGGATTTCCATGCCATACGGTTAAATTGATGCCTTCCCTAGCACTAAAAGGTGAAGTGTTCCCCTGATTTTAATTGTGTGTGTGTGTATGTGGGGGGGATATTTCTTAGTTATCAGCCATTCACATTTGGTGGAAATTTCAGAAGTTTTATTTAAAGCGCCAGTCTGCCTCTAGTTTGGAGGAGAACGTTACTGTGCGTGTGTGTGTTTGCAGTTGAACTGTACAGAGAAGGATCTTGGGATAAGAGCTGAGGTACCTCTGTGTCTTGCATTAAAGATGTCCTTTGGCTCTCATTGAGGCAGCAGAGGGTGTCTACAAAGAGAACGGAGGGGAAAGAGAAGCCAATGCAAGATTTTCAGGAAGCTCCTGTTGACAGATTTATAGGGATGATGCCCTTTTTACTGGAGTTCACTTTGAAAATGATCTTCAGATGTACTCCTCCGCGTCTCCTGCAAAGACCCCAGATTTACTGCTGCTGTCTCGGGGAGGAATGGGGAGCCTTGAATGCCAGCTGCAGATCTGGATGGCAAGGGGGCAGCTCTGCAAGCCATCTCTGCTTACCTCAGAAGGGCTTGCTTGTAATAGGGTGGACCGTTGGATCTGCCTCAGTTTTTGCATCCTAGCAGCCTTGGTCAGGACAGCTTCTCTCCCTGGCCTTGCATCCGGTGCAAGTTGGGTGCGTGAGCCTGCTCTGGGTTTGTCCCCTTCAGCATCACTTTTTGTGACATCCTTCTCTGTGAGCTCCTGCCAAAAGAAGTGAAGCGGATGGGTAATAGGAAAAGGGCCTTCTCTGCTGTGGCACCCCTGGTTGTGAAATGAGCTCTCTAGGAATTTTTGCCTGGCACCTACGTTATACTCCTTCCAGTGCCAGGTTGATCACCGGTACACCTAGGGGTAACCATATTACACCAATTTTAAAATCTCTTCACCGGCTGCCAATTACTTTCCGGGCGAAGTACAAAGTGTTGGTTATTACCTTTAAAGCTCTACATGGTTTGGGTCCTGGTTTCCTGCAGGATCGCCTTCTCCCATACAATCCGCCCCGCACTCTCAGGTCCTCTGAGAAGAATCTACTTCAGTCAGCGAAAACTAGGTTGACGGGTATTACCCAGAGGACCTTCTCTTCTGCCGCTCCCAGGCTGTGGAATGGCCTGCCAGAGGAGACTCGTCAACTTAACAGTCTTTTAGAATTTAAGAAGCTATAAAGACTAATGTCTTCTGGCAGGCATATCCAGTGGAATTTTAGGATGTTTTAAAGGATGTTTTATTGCTGTTTTAATAATGTGTACCATGTTTTTAATCATTTTTATGTATTTTATCATATTTTATATTTACTGTTGTTTCCCGCCTCGATCCAAACAGAGAGGCGGGTAAGAAATAAATGTATTATTATTATTATTATTATTATTATTTACCAGTATTTTAGCATTTTACCATCCTAAAGGTGTACAAAATTATGCATGGTGTGGAGAATGTGGATTGAGAGACATTTTTCTCCCCCTCTCAAAATTCTAGAACCCAATGGGGTCATCCCATGAAGCTGATCGGTGGGAGATTCAGGGCAAATAAAAGGAAGGACTTCTTCACACGGCACACAGGTAAATTATGGAATTCACTACCACAAGATGTAGCGATGGCCACCAATTTGGATGGCTTTAAAAGGGGGTTGTACAAATTCCTGGAGGAGAAGGCTATCAATGGCTACTAGTCCTGATGGCTATGTGCTACCTCTGGTATCAGAGGCAGTCAGCCTATATGCACCAGTTGCTGGGGAACATGAGCGGAAGGATGCTGTTGCACCATGTCCTGCTTTGTTGGTCCCTGGTCGAGAACTGCTTGGCCACAGTGTGAACAGAATGCTGGACTAGATGGACCCTCGGTCTGATCCAGCAGGGCTCTTCTGATGTTCTTGTGTTTTCTACAACCTGTATTTTAAATCTCTGCATTGCTGCTCAGTCGTATTCTGGTTGTACTTATTTGTGGTTTTATATAGGGTTCTTAAGCTTCTATGTTTAATATTTTACGTTGTATCTTATGGTTTCAATAGTTGTAAACCGCCCAGAGAGCTTCGGCTATTGGGCAGGATAGGAACGAAATAAATAAATAAGATTGTGCTCTGTGTGTTGTGAATCTGCCCTTGCCCTCTTTTGTCATTTGCTTCCTCCTCGATAGAATTTCTCAAGCTTTTATACTGGCTGCCTGCTCTTTTACTTCTTCTTTTGTTTAAGCATTGGCTAAAGTTTTACAACTGACAAAACATGGCGCCCCTTCAATAGCTTTTTGCAGCTCAGGATTTCTGAAAACGGGGAAAGCTTAAGGCAGCAAAACTCAAGATATAGAAAACACAAATAATATTTCCCTACCCCTTGGAAAGTGTGCCTTTGGCAGAATGTTATATGCTACGAAGTGAATCCTCATTTTAAAAAACCCAAAATCTTCACAGTCTCCCTCCTCTCCTCCTGAGGAAGTGACTGCAGATCCAGCCCTGTCAGTGGGCAAAATGAGGTAGCTGCCTGAGGCGGTGGATGCTAGGAATGGTGGCAGTCCCACCAGCCATTCCTACTGAACCCCACCTGGCATGGCTCGGATCAAGCTGTAGAAGCAGTTCCTCATGAGTAAGTGCAGCAAAGAAAAAGGGGTCGGGGAACGCTAAAGCATTAATAAACCAGCTACAGTCCCTGGCATTGCCGGGTTGAGCTAGAATAGAATCCCACCTGCAACCCCGAAGAGCTGTTGCTAGTCAAAGATGTTGGCAATACTGGCCTAGATTGACCAATGATTTGACATGGTAGAAGACATCTTCCTCGTATCGGCCTAAACCCATAGGTTATACTGCACCTTTATTGCAAATATGTGTCTCTGGCCTTTCCTGTGTTCTTTGGGTTTGGGGATGGCTATGTATATAGCTCTATTGGAAGAGGAGACAACCCTCATAGTAGTATGGATGATGTTTGCTCACTTTGCCATGGAATAAAACGTTCCTTTAAAGTCAGTTCTGTGCAAGTTCAGGGGCACTGTGGGGCGGCATTATATGCTGCTCTGCTTCAGGCTGCAAAATGTCTTGGGCCAGCCCTGAATGACTGGACAGTGTCCTTTGATTTGGATACCTCAAACCACAGGCCTCACATCACGGCTCCAGTCTCCCAACGTAGTAACTTGTTTGTGTGTGTATTGGGTGTGTGTGTGTGTGCGCTGTTTGCTACTTATCTGCCCCTATAGGCCAGTTTACACATTCAGCAGAATCCAGTAGTAAAGTTTTCACACGCTTCTGCGTTTCTCCAACCCCTTGCATGCAGAAATAGAGCTTGTCAGAGAGGAAAGTGAACCCTCCTCCTCTCACATGCTAGTTTTCTATATGCTGGGAGGCTTACTAGATGGCGCTGGGCTGTTCCTATCAGTTATCATCAGCATAGGAAGGTGGAGACAGACACAATTATGATCAAATGAGAAAATAGGGCTAGTATTATCCAGAAGAGATTTGAAAGCTCAACCACACCGCCTGCCATGCCAAGTTCTGCAAATACAGTGTGTGTGTGTGTGCTTCTTTCTATCACTCATTTCATAATGACAGTGCTTGTCCACTAGACACCAGCTGAAAACAGTTGTCACTTACTTAGCCAGCACTCAGAATCCCATATCTGCCACTTGCACCACAGAGTCTAGCCAGAAACTGGAACGCAGCCAGCGACACAAGACACCTGTCCTCATTCCCAAGGTGGATGAGGAACGTGACCCAGGGAAGAGGTAAGACAACGAAGCTCTTAGGTTTCGCAAGATCATTCCAGGGGAGCAACAACATGCCGTACAGTCAAGCAGGAATAGCAACAGCCCTGCCTTAATGACTCCACTGCCAGAAGAATAAACAGACGCCAAATAAAGCATTTCTTTATATTTCTTCAAAATACCTTTACGGTGCAATCCTATGCATCTTTAGACAGGGGGAAAAAAGCCTACAACTCTCAGCATTCCCCAGGCAGCAAGATTAACTGCAATTATTTTCAAGCCAGAGAAGTGCATTTTCAGGAGGTGTAAACATACTTCCCCCCACCTCCCAAACTGCACGGGGAAATGTTTTCCAGAGGGTGGGCAACTTTTAAGGGTTCCTTTATTTCATTTTTTGTTCTTTTAACGACCCTTCTTCAAAGTAAAGAACTAATGAAAACATTGAACACACACAATTGTGTGTCTGTGGTTTCCCCGCCTAGATTTGCATCCTCCTGTTCTCATGGCTAGCAGTTTGAAATTCTGTCTGGGGCCAGTGAAATCCTAGCTACTTGGCAATCCTAAAACGACTCCCCCTTCCCACCCCAGGCCGCAGGTCCACGATGATTTAAAGTGCAGCGAGTTAACAGAAACAACAGCTTTGAGGCTGTGGCCTCACCATGCTTGCATGTTTGGTACTAGGGGAGAAAAGCAAGGCCCTTTGAAACCCAGCTGTGGAGCACCATTTGCTTAGGTACTCACAACTGTGTGGCTGAGAGACCCAAGAACCATTGGCTCAGGCAGCTGTTCCTGTTCAAATTTGGGGACCGACATGTTTTAACCTGCACTTCTGGTCTGCTGGGAAGATTAGGGTAACCAGATAAAATCCAGGTCAGGGCTCATGTAACTTTAAAAGTTGTAGAGGAAAGGGAATTTCAGCCAGTGTCATTTGTATGCACTTAGTTCCTGGTGAAATTCCCTCTTCATCACAACAGTTAAAGGTGCAGGCACTATACTAGAGTGACCTTACACAAAAGAAGGCAGGGCCCCTGCAACTTTAACTGTTGTGATGAAGAGGGAATATCACCAGGAACTAATTGCATACAAATGACACTGGCTGAAATTCCCTTTTCTCTACAACTGTTAAAGTTACATGAGCCCTGACCTGGATTTTATCTGGTCACCCTAGGAAAGATACCTCTCTGGAACTTTTTCTTTCAGTGCTGTTGCAAACCCCAAGGGAAGCCAGAAAAAATGGCACCATAGGGGATTTTAACATATTTTTGCACACAGCGGATGGGTTCGCACTGTAGGGTGACCAACTGACAAGATTTCCCTGGATTTGTCCTGGGTTTTGTTCTATCCTTGGTGTCGGGGGGGGTTTCTGCAATTGTCTATAATGACCTGGAATGACACACTTTTCCCTTTAAGGCCACCATTAGCATGGCAGGGGGGAATTACATGCTTTCTGGAGGTGTGTCATTCTCCCCCACTGCTCCAATCAAGGCCTTAAAGGGGAAAGCGTGTCATTCCCCGACATTATAGAAAAGGGCCTGATTGGAGCAGTGGGGTGGGGCTGAGAATGCCACACTTTCCCCTCCTCCGCTACAATTGGGGCCTTTAAGGTGGCCCCAGAAAGCAATTTTCCTGCCCCCCCCCACTAGGTGTTCCCTTTTTTGGTTTCCCAAACATGGTCACCCTACATTTCCAGCCATGGAGGCTTCAAAACACTGCTGCGGTTTGTGTAGGGTGACCAGATAAAACCCAGGTCAAGGCTCATGTAACTTTAACAGTTGTAGAGGAAAGGGAATTTCAGCCAATGTCATTTGTATGCAATTAGTTCCTGGTGAAATCCCCTCTTCATCACAACAGTTAAAGGTGCAGGCACTATACTAGAGTGACCTTATACAAAGAAGGCAGGGCCCCTGCAACTTTAACTGTTGTGATGAAGAGGGAATATCACCAGGAACTAATTGCATACAAATGATACTGGCTGAAATTCCCTTTTCTCTACAACTGTTAAAGTTACATGAGCCCTGACCTGGATTTTATCTGGTCACCCTAGATTTGTGGGCTCCCATTCCATAATCCAACTCCACGTCATCCGAATCTGGTGAGGGTGGGTGTTGCTTAGAATGTGGAGTCAAGACAGAGTCAATGGTTTTATAGGAACAGGTAAAACTCTATTGCCCCCCTGGCTCATCTGATCCCTGCTGAGCTAATAACTGCAATACCACGTCTGTCCATCTGTAGTGATGGCGCTGTAGAACATCAGAGATAAGCCAGCAGCCTTCTCCTCTCCTAAACCGCTATGCGGATGCAGAGAGTATGGTGTCTAGGTACCACTGCTAGGTTTCCTTTTTTGGAGATTGCCCGTACCTCACCGATACATCATGCCCAGCCGAGTATCTTCCTGCCCATTTTCACAGTATAATACAGGAGGCCCAGCTCTCCATTCTTCATGTTTGTGAACCCTTTGTGTGTGTTTCTGCAAACTTAGTACTTCCTTTCTCCACAAAGACTTGTTCCTTCCCCCCTTTGAAATAAGGACAACAAGACTGAATACTGCCAGGCAAACCACCTTTTTGCAAGTTTTGCCAGACCTGATCAGCCAGACTCAAGCCAAGCTCTTTGAAAGAATTCACTGCTAAGTTAAGAACATGAGAAGAGCCCTGCGGGATCAGACCGAGGGTCCATCTAGTCCAGCACTCTGTTCACACAGTGGCCAACCAGCTGTCGACTTGAGACCCACAAGCAGGACATGGTGCAACAGCACCCTCCCACCCATGTTCCCCAACAACTAGTGTATACAGGCTTACTGCCTCTGATACTGGAGGTTGCACTTAGCCATCTGGAGTAGTAGCCATCGAAAGCCTTTCGTTGATTAATGCAACACAGAAACTTACATTTAAGCTGGAGTTCAAATACAATATCTGCCAGAGATCAGTCATGGAATCTGTGAAGTAACCACAGACTATTTCTAAGCCTATAAAGAGCATCCTTCTCTTACTGCAGCTGAGTAACCACATCTTATCTTTGCACACCTTGGATTGTGTGGCAAAATTTCTGGCCCAGTGACTGAAACCTCCAAGGATCCATCAACCTGGCATCTTTCCCTCCCCCCCCCCAAATTAAGAAGAGAGAATTAATAGCACATTGTTCATTCAACATTGCCCCATATTTTGGGGGGGGGGGGCTTGGGTAAGACACCGTTGGGGGCTACCTCTGTCCCTGTGCTGTTTCTATTCTCCTTTTACTGGCCCAATTTGAATGCCCAAGACAGTGGTTGAGGTAGGTAACTTTAGACCCTGGACTTCATGGTCTTATGGAAGTGGGGCCATGCACCTTGAGAAAACCATGTTTATTGCTTCAGTCGTGAAGCACGCAATTAACATTTCTCTTCTTCCCTTCCCCAACCTCGTCTGCCGTTCCATACTTTACAAGCACGTCTACGTTCCTGATTTGTTGAAGCAGAGCAACAACAACTTCAAGAAATTGTTTGCCAACCCTGATTAAAAAAGAAAGAACGTGAGGGAGAAATACTCTGAGCAATTTCCCAGCCCAGGGGCTGCCCTGTTTGCAGCCGCCCTGTTCTTTGGATGCTCATTTGTAGGGCTCCAGGATTGTGGGGCCCTGGAGCTCTGTTCCAAGGTCTATGGCCTCATTGTTCCACTCCAGAGAGCCAGAGAGCCAGGCACTTGGAGGTTGCTTCTCCTTGCCGTTGCCACGGCTCACTTGCTTGGAGAGGGCAGGAGAACATACAGAGGCTGTTCAGACAATACGCTAAGGCAAGGTGGTTAAGTGTTTTGAACTAAACATTATGGCTTAGCATGTCGTGCGAACCGTGACTTAGCGTGTCGTGTGAATCATTCCTAACCATGGTGGGTACATAACCATGATTTAAACATGCTCAATATGCTGCAAAATGGTTAGCAGCCTAACCTTGGCTTAGCGTGCTGTCTGAATAGGCCCAGTGTGACCATAGTAGGAGGACCAGGGGTTTCTGGAGATTGCTGGGGGACGGGGCTGCTGTGGCTCAGGCTGCAATCAATGCCCAACAATGCTGACTCTTGACACCAGCCCCTCAGTTCATTAACATAAGCAAGGGCAGCTTTGCAAGTGAATTAAAATTCACCACAACATCAGACATCGAGAAAAGGCTTTCATCTATTTTTCAGGTTTAAAATATGCCATAGAGCCTTTCACCGATGACACAAAAACCATCTTTAAAAGAGCGTTATATAGCACGTTCATCATTGGCCACTCAGCCACCTGCGGGTCTCCTGCTCCATTCCCCAGTTTTAGCGGTAAAAAAATAAAACTCAGAAAACCTGACTCTTCTGAGATATATCGGTATTTGTCGGTATTTCCTGCCATGTGCAGGTGAAGTTGCACTATAAAACGCCCACTAGAGGGTGCTGTCCCATTGAACTGCATTGAACTGTACAAACCATGTGGTTGCTGCTCTCTTCCTCAGGTAACTTCAGCTCATTGCAAATGCGGAGGAGAAGCAGAAAGCAGAGCTACGGTAAGGAAATGTGATTTCCCCCCATCTGAAGGAGCCCATTGATCAACCTTGGTTCACTGTTGGGCATGCCATCAATAGTCAAATTACAGCTCTTTAGCGAGTGTATGTATTTGCAGGCCCAAAGAACCCCTTTGGGGTACGTCTGAAAATGTACTGCATGATGTTGCTCTGTGCGGTTGCCCCTGCATTGTATTTAGAATTGCACTAAGGTGTTAATTTCAATAAATCCATCTGTAACAAAACTAGACCTTAATTTGGTTGCTTTTCTCCTCTTACTTCCAGTATGGCTTGTGGGGTGGAGGCATCTAGGTTACATGGGAAAGAACGAAATCTTGGCAGAACCATGTGCTGTCTATGGGAATTGGCTCAGTTTGCATGGCCCGCTGCCACAGTGCACGGGAACGAGGTTTCGAAACTGCTTTGCAGGATTCTGGGTGGAGACGGAAATCCATTATGTTTTCCAAATGGCCCACATGTGCTTTGAAGTCCTTGCCTGGAACACTTGGTTGCACACCCTCTCGAGTTATTCATCACTCCCTTTCAGCAGTGTGCCACCACCCGGCCCGCCACATCCCATATCAGCAGGAAATACGGAGCATCTGTTAATTCCTCCGGCAGCAGGACTACTTTTAAGGTTGCCATTTATTTCATTTTAAATGGATTTGTTGCCTTTCTTATGCGTTGGGGGTATATATGCGTGCGTTTGTCTGCATTTATTCTTGGACTTGCTTTCAAATGGACTTGCCTCCAAATGGAGTAATAATAGTATTAAAGTAATTTTTGTTTCTTTCGCGTGAGGTAACAAGGGAACCAATGTCTTGCTATAACTAAGCCAAAAGGATGTTCCTGAAATCATCACATATTCTTCCTGTTGGACTCCTGCATCTGCTTCTGTTGTTACCTAGTTCAAATGTGAGGCTGCAAGCTCTTCAGGACAAGGACCTGTCCTCTTGTACTCTGTAAAACTTCATGCATATTGATTGTGCTCTATAAATAAACACACACAAGCAAGCAAGCAATAACTCTCTAATAAATAGCTTTGGAGAGCAAGCTGAGGAACCAGGTTAGGGCTCACTGATCTCATACCACAGTGTTGTTGTTTTTTTTTTGTACAGGTATAGATGACTGAGGTTGTTTCACAACCAGTCCACACAATTCCACCAAGTTAGATAAATAAGCTGTGGTGGCTTATTTTCTCCCCCTCCCCCGATGCCGGTCACGTGCTGGCCAGATTTCCCTAATTACCCTTGTTGACATGGCTTGCCATGTTGTCCGAACCTAGGCAGCATGGCTTGTTTTGGGACAACGGGGGGGGGGGGGGGGGACGACAACCTTCAAATAACCCAACAACAATGCTGCTCCCTCAAACAAGCCATGCCACCTGGGTTCTGACTTGCTGGTGGCTTGCTGGTGCGGCGTAGTTAACCGTTGGTTGTTAACTACGCCACAATTGTGTAAACCGGGTCAGTGACTCTGGGGAGCTGTACCAGGAAGTGGGCCTGTAGTATGCACTCTACAGTCCAGGGTCCTGTAGCAAATGGCTGGCACAGACAGTTGTCTTTGCTCTGTTGATTAAGCTTTTAGATCGGATTTGGCCAATCCAGAGGTCTCGTACTGCCTGCCAATCGTAGGAGATGACGTTGAACTTTTACCATTCTTCGGCTGCAGAGAATGGTATAAGTTCAACGTCATATCCTACAATTGGCAGGCAGTATAACAATAAAATATACATACAATAAAGCCAAATCCACAATAAAAATGAATGCCTGGTTCCAACATTGCTTTCTTATACGTGCCTGGCATAAACCTTTTTTATGAAGTAACTTTAAACCTATGAGTTTCCCAGCTCAGGTCTGACAATGAATTGAAATACAGGCTAAAGGATCACTGTTCTGAACCCACAGCCTCTTATTTACACACGAATGGAACTCCCAGGGTGTGTAAGCTACTCTTGTCCTTGTGACTATAGAACAAAGGGAACAGTATGCAGGACTAGATGGACCTTTGGTCTGATCCAGCAGGGCTCTTCTTATGTTCCTATGATTAAACAGTTAGGGTGACCACATGAAAAGGAGGACAGGGCTCCTGTATCTTTAACAGTTGTATAGAAAAGGGAACTTCAGCAGGTGTCATTGTATGCATGCAGCACATGGCGAAATTCCCTCTTCATCACAACAAAGTTGCAGGAGCCCTGCCCTCTTGAGCAGATATAAAACAGGGCAGGGCTTCTGTTAAAAGTGCATTTTGTCAGTCTCAAAACAATTTCCTATCTTTTGTACCTGTTTGACTATCCCTTGTGTGTCTAGTCTCTGATGGCCAAACTAAACAGGATGAGGGCAAACATGTGTGTTCTTCATATGTCTGCCTCATTCACATGTCAAGGCAGGGCCAGGGTCATCATCCTGTGTCGTCAAGTAGCCTTTGGAGTGAACCCCCCCCCATGGCAAGGCATGCTGCCGACTCCTGCCCTGGGCCTTCCTATTAAAATGGCTTTCCAACTTGGTATTCTGAGCAGTGCCAGGTTCTGGTTCTAGCCGCCATTTAAATTTCCCACAATGCCCCTGCTGCGTCACCCTGTGGAATTCCTGCAAAGTAAAATGGTGTCTAGCCCCTGCCACTCAGTGCTGCTCGGAGTGTTGCAGACGCCTCTGTCAGCTGCTGCCATCAAATCAGTCCTCCAAAGCCCACTAATGGAGAAGGGACTCCCATCTGCGGGCACTCTGCCTAGCCACCCCCAACCAGGACCTGATCCTGTTTAACAGATTTGATTAAGGGGGATATGGGCAAAGGGAGCAGAATCTCCCCATGTATCTCCCCATAGTATATCTCCCCATGCTCCATTGCTTCAAGCACTTCCCTCTCAGCATGGTTGACCCGGTACCTTCTGTTTTGTGGAGCAGCTCTACAAATACAGACACATATCTGGTCCCACCATGATCAACTTGGCCCTTAGACTGTATCTGTGAAGGCGCACCTTGTGTTTCTGTTTTGATTGATGTACAGTGACTAGTAATGCAGGTGGCATAGGCATCATCATTATAAATTAAAACCCTCTGGTCTTTCTGGGCCTGGCGTTCATTTCAAAAGAGGATATTATTTTGTGCTGATAAAGCTTTCCTGGTTTTGCCTGTAGTGCAGGACAGAACGCACATCCCTCCCTCCCCAGCAAAGACCGAATAGCACTTGAGCAACCAGAACCGGTAAGGGTGGCAGGGACTATATGAACTACATGCGATTGTGATGCTTCCAGGAATGAACATTTCTAATACCCCCCTGACCAGCACGAGTTCAAGTTGCAGCATGAACTGGGAAGGGCACTGGAGGATTTACTCACCTGCCATTCTCAATATAAAACCGTTCAAATGAGGAAAAACATGCCCATCAGATGATATAGGCTTTTACGTTTCCGGCAAGTCCCATGTAACCCAACAGAGTTTTAGAAGATGTACAGAGTTGCAGTCTGTGTGAACACACCTTATATGGTAGCAGCGCCTTGGTTTATCTAACACAGTGCTCTGTAGCCGGTCTCAGGCAGGGGTTTCTCTCTGCCTTGTTGATGGGGACCCGTCTTTAGTCGAAGATGCCAAGAAATGAACCTTGGACCCTCTGTGTGCAAAGCATATGTTCTACCACTGAGCCATGGCTCCTCCCATGAACAATTGGGAAGAATATTGTGGGGATGAGAAAAGAAAGATGGATGGAAGCAGGTATTTCTAGTTCACCGGCTGATGCAACCCTGTTAGCCAGAACCTCCCTGAGCCCTTTTAATAGGTTTGGTGGATGGGAGAGAGCAGGGCTATCCGTCAGTAGTTAACCACATGATTGGCATGCAAAAGGTCCCAGGTTCAATCCCCAGTATCTCCAGGTAGGGCTGGAAAAAAACACCTGCTTGAAACCCTGGACAGCCTTTGCCAGTCCGCATTGACAACCCTGGGCTAAATGGACTAATGGTCTGATTCTGGAAGACGGACTCCTACGTCCTTTGGGCTGGTTTCACATTTAGCGGAGTCCAAAGAGCCCCTCCTATGTCAGTGAGCCATCGCAAGCTGAGAAGGCAGCAGATGACCTGCAATAAAAAACAGGGCGGTTTAGAGAAACGATTTCAATTTCTCACCTTGGCGCAGAGCAACTATACATTGCTGGGGTGTTATGGGAAATGTAAATATTGGGCTGCTCCTAGCGCAGGCATCAGTGCAGCACCAGCCCTGCCTGGTACCAGGCCTGGGAGTGGAGATCCTCTGAATGCTCCTCAAAGCTGCCCAGCAAGCATAGAGCTAGGAATTCCTGTAAGAGTGTCTCCCCAATGTGGTTATCAGAGGAAGTTGAGCCCCTTGTATTGTAAAGGAGCTGTTGGCTCCTCCCATAACTGATGGAAGGGACATGTCGCCCCTCCATCCCCATTTAAAAATGTTGGCTTTTGGAATGCCCTGGCCAAGTTAGGGTGGCCACGTACGTACGCATCTCCAAAAAAGAGGAAATGCATCACCAAAACAGAAGATGAAAGAGGACAGAGATTTGCATATCATGTGCATATTCTAATGAATGTGTAGAGATGCAGATTTATTGTAATTTAAATGGAAATGCAATGCCTCTCACTATAGTGGAGAAGACTATGACCTGCTGATCTGTGTGCCTGCTCAGTCGGCTCTCCAAGTGCTAACTGTGGGTGGGCAATTTCAAGCCCTCCTGCTCTCCCTTCCAATGGTTCTTTATCTGTAAACCAGTCTTGAGACTGGATAGTCCCTCAAACAGAGGGCTGTCTTCTGTCAAATAGGATGCACAGCCAACCAAGGTCAACTCCAGCTTAGGATGATGAGTAGCCATAGTAGAAGACAGGCCTGGAATTTATGGCCCTGTTCAGAAGACGCCTTAAACCACGTCTTTAACCATGGTGCTTAAGCCAAAAAGCCTGAAGCACCATGGTCAAAGCTGGTGTCTTCTGAACAGGGCCTATAGGTTCTTTTATCCAGGGTACCTACAGACAGCAGCTGGAGTCTATTTATACCTGTGCCTTCTCCAATCTAGGGACCTCATACTGCCTACCAATAAAAGGTTGTCATCTTACACATCCCTATCTTGTGGAGCGGCAGAACCAGATACCAGTTTTTAGGGAGAATTGGGCAAGATGCCCTCAGTGGATTCAATTCCTCCTCACTTCTGTCCATGGTGCCTATTCACTTACCTTCTTCCACTGAGCCCAGTCTGTACCACCCACCAGAGGGGGACCTGAAGGCAAATAAAGAAAACACTATCTCCTCACTCTTTCTGGGTGCTCAGAGAGGGCAGGCGAACAGGCAGTGCAGCTGTTTGTATAACATGCTACCCTCCACTCAGAAGTTGAGTGTGGGCTGTTGCTGAATGGCCAATTGTGGGCTGTTGCTGAATGGCCATTTGTTTGTTGGACTGTGGTTTTGTGTGTTGTCTGAACCCAGAACATTTTCCACAGGGTGGCTTGTTAACCACCCTCAACAACCCAACAACAAACCAGGGATTCTCAAGATGGCTTGTTCAAAAGAGAGAAAAGTGACAGCAAGAAAATCAAGGTCACAGGGATGGTACAAGAGTCAACTACCCTCCGTGCAAACCGAAGTTCTATTCATATATGTCTTGAAGTCCACAGAATGTATGTGCAGGGTGGGTGGGTGGATGTGGAGATGGTTGGGAGCAACTGCCAGCTATTATCTCATCATCCAGAACCATCATGACATCTGTGTGGCCTCAGACATTGGGAAGAAGTTTCCAGATGACACTTTGCCGTCTTTGTGTTTTTTTTTCAATTGAGGGCAGAGCTGCAAATAAATTATTGTCTCTCCCTTGTGTCACGCCCGCTTCCTCTTTCCCTTCCCCGTGAGTAATCATCCAGGTTCTCCTCCTCATCTTATAAGTAGCCTCCTCCCGCCACCTTCTGCCTGTGCATGCCAACAAGGGGAAGGAAGATTGGATACCCGCGGGCACACCTACCCCATCTTTCGGCCTGTCTCGCATCCACATGCAGAACATAACATTTCAATAGGAACCTTTATTTATTCATTAAATTTTATACTACCCTTCTTTCCAGAAGCTCAGAGCAGTGAACACTGTCCTGTCCCCCCCCCCCCCATTTGATCCTCACAACAACCCAGGGAGGGAGGTTAGCCTGAAAGAAAACTAGTGATTGGCTAAGGGAGTGAGCTGTGTACCTGAGTGGGAATTTAGAAACTCAGGTATACACTTTTGTCCAATATCCTGCCCAATGTGTCACTACGACCCTTTCTACCTCTACGGGTGTAGAAGGAAGGCCTGGCTGGGGACGATCCTGGACGTACCTGCTTCTGGGATCATCGTCCTCTTGTTCAGCAGGAAGTGCGACGCCCCGGCTTCCATCTGGGATGTCACACGCACCATTTTTTTTCTCAGAAGGATCCAGAGAGCGCACTTTCACTCCATCGGAAAGGTAAGTTATTTTCCAACAAAGATAAAACACAAACAATACAACATACAACATTAAGATGGACTTCCAAATTTCTACAACATACAAAAATATCTATGTTTTCTTAACGCTTTAAGAAAATTGATTTTTTTAAAAAAAAATTAATTGGGAAAGGTATGTTATTTTTTAAAAACAAACCTGAAATGCCCCCCCCCCCCCCGCCATCCTGGGGATGGCGGACTTGCTTCCCCCCTCCCCTGATGGGCACAGAGCCGCGCCACGTGGCTCCGTGCCCATTTCTGGTGCCCGCTTACTTGTGAGTTCGCAGGCACCAGCCGGGATGGGTGCCCACACCTGCCGCGGTCTCAGGACGTTCCTGGGACCATGGGAAGAATCGGGTTTTTCCAGGGATCCCTTATCCCGGGGAAAACCCGTGCCCATCCCCCCCACCCTCAGGAGCCCTTGCGCGTCATTTGCACGCACGGGGACGACCCAGGGACGGTCCCGGGTGAAAAGGCCGGCGTAGAAACGGCCTATGTGGGGAAAATCCAGCATCCGTAGGCTAATCTGTCATGTATAATCCCCACAATTGTAAATGAGTGTGCGTGCGTGTGCCATTTTGCTTCCCCAGTGCATTTTCCCAGAGAGACCGTTGTCTTCCCTGCTTGTGAGACTAACAGATCCCACCTTCTCTGAGCTCTGCCCGTCCCCACCATGCCTTCCCCACTCCCTTTCTCCTTCTCAACGCAAACGAAACTTCCCATTTAATGGAACTCGCCGCCAGAGTTTATGGCTCTGAATGATCCACTGATGGACTCTTGTGCCTCGAACAATCAACTCAAAGGGTTTCAAGGAGCAGACAGAAGGCTGCATCATCGGCATCCATTTGTGTGTAAATGCGCCTCTGGTCAGGTGCCAAGAGATTTGCTCCCTGCTTGAAATATTTATAGCTTCAGGACCATGGAACCGCATCACCCTTCCTGCCCTGAGATAAATCACTTCCTCCCTCTCTCTCTCTCTCTCTCTCTCTCTCTCTCTCTCTCTCCCCCTCCCTCCTTCCTTTCCTTCCACCCCCTCACGCCACATCTCAGTGCGTTGCTGTTTCACTCCGGAAAGAGAGAGGTCTCTTGAAGGGATGTTGTCCGATATCTAATAATGGCAACGAAAACAATAGCTTGGACCGTTCCTTTGTTTTTGTTGCAAATCTGAGAGGCTCCGGTTTTACATCAGCATTGCGGATACATCACATCGCCAGAGTCAGCCTGGCAGGTCCAGATTTAGGCCTTCTGCCACTTTCCCGGTTCCTTTATGTGGGACTTGCTCTAACATTCGCTGGTGCTCTCGGGCAACATGGCTGCCGCCCTTTGCCGGGAGCAGCATGCTGTTGCTGCCAAGCAACCAAGAGGCATGTTTATCAAGCACCTAGGCCCCATCTGAGGGCCAAAACAGGCATGATGTTCCGCTCACAATCTGCAAATTGTGTAGTTTGGGGGAGTTGTTTTTTGTTCAGTCAACAGCCACTACGAGAGCCACTGGACAGCATCAGGAACAGGGTGTAGAGGGAGAGAGGGGACCTAGGGTGGCCATATGGAAAGGAGGACAGTGGCATTAACTGGGAAATCCCGGAGGTTCAGATCTCCACCACACATTCGCGTCTCTGACGTTACCACTGGGATGCGTATTAAGGAAAGCGGTGATTAACCCAAACCAACACAAGTTGCACTAATAGACCATTTACGTCAGTTTATTGACACAAGTTGTATTCAGGTGTTAACTAAAAGCAGTAAACGCAACACACGGACCAGAATGGGGCTGCTCAAAGAAGCCTGACATCTGCCCTCAGGCCCAATGCAGAGATCCATGCTGTAGTCACAGATGCCTGAGGGTGGAGCATCATGGCACATGTGACATCAGGGAGCGGGGCTACTCGGCATGGCCCTGTCCCTGTTTGCATGATGCATTACTTTCAGTTAATAACTGAAATCTAGCTATAGCTTACTACACAGAGGCTCAATTCTGACGACACGATAGTCAATGGTGGGTTGACTAACCCTAACCCTAACCCTAGGGGGCACTCCCCACACAACATGGTAATTAATAATCAACTGTGGTGAGAATGAGGATCAGCGCTGAGTTGACTATGGCAGCATTTGGATGACACAATAGTCAAAACATCTGACGATTGTTTCCCCCACACCAGTTGTTTATTGTGTCGTCCGAATTGAGCCATATTCTGTCTCTAGTATAGCTGGAGCATCAGTTATAAGGCACTGCGTACCCGTTCCATTTTTCTTCCTTAACAGACTTTTTCTCGTAAGAAAATAGAAGGGAGAAAACGTGGGAGCAGGTGTTCCTGCTGCTGAGGTTCTGTTCTTGACTGGAGGAATTGCCATTTAGCCTCCTCTAGGATGCAAACACGGCTATAGGACAGAGAAAACACCAGCCCCTGGAAACAGCAAGCAAGGTCTGGCCAATCGGCTGAAGAGGTGACACAAAAAGGGGTTGTCTCTTTAGGGAGGACCAAGGGCCAAGGTTTTACAAGTTGGAGCCTCTGGTAAAATAGTAGGACAGAGAGGGCCTCTATTTAGGGCTTTCCCCCTTATCTATAGGTGGTGCGTGAAAGCAGCTGGTCAATATTTCTGTTAGTTCACTGGGGTGGGGTGAGTTTTCTGGAGTTAATTAGGTAATTGAGGAAGTTGGGGCTACTATAGATGTAGTACAGGGTAGAGGGTGTTATAGTGGTGGGAAGCAATGACATTGGTTGAGGGGGATGCATGCTGTATCCTTTTGTGGTCTCCCTCCCAACCTCAGTAATCTGGCTTTACCTGCAGGTACTTTTGAAGAACGTCAGGTCAGCTAATGGGAAAGGTTGAGTCACCACAGACCTAATAGTTGAATAGCATGTCAATCTGGCTTGAGTCACCAAAAACTGGCTGAAGGAAGGAAGAGTCAATCTTTCCCTGTTCCCCAGGGTGTCTTGTGCAGTACCAACCTCGATGGTTACCTAGCAGGTAACCATCTCTCTAGTCAGATACCCCATTCAACAGTCAGCCAATTTTGAGCACCTGTAGCTGGCACTGGACACCTGAGACTGGATTACAATTCTGTTGGTTATCGCTACCCAGCTGCCTAATAATCTCCATGCCTGAGCTGACTGAGGTGGACCTGAGTGTGGTTATGAGGATCCCAAGGGTTGTGGTCCTGGGAGACTTCAAAATACATGCCAAAGCTACATCGTCAGGAATGGCTCAGGACTTCATGGTGCCATGTTAACCAGGAGCCTATCTCAGATAATATCTGGCCCAGTGCATGTGGCAGGACACACTTGGACTGGATCCTCTGTACTAGTTTGGGAGAAAATGATTGGTGACTCCATGGCACAGAGAGTTCAGTAACCTATGTGGGGGTGGGGGGCACATTTGATGGCCCACCCCCAGATGCTGATGAATCTGGATGGATTTGCACAGTCTCTTGGGCCTTTCCTGCAGGCTTCACTGGTGGTTTTGGCAAGGCCGTTGTTTCTGTTTGGAATGAGGGTATAACCTGGGCTATCAATATGATCACTCCCAAATGTCCTTGACCCAGACCTAGAACCAAGTCACCTCCTTGACAGCAGTTGTCAACTGGGTCAATGATTAGAGCACAAATGATAAAAGACTTGTAATGAATATGACCGAACATAAATAAGAATCCATTTGCAATCTTATTCTGTAGCAGTGATGGTAGTGAAGAAACCTGTTGTTTGAACTTGTATTACTCATGTGAAAATGCAATAAAATATTTTATTTTTTAAAATGGGAGCTTTTTTGGGGTGGTTAAAGGCCTCTAGACTCAAGAATATAACAGCTGGAACTCTTAGTGGCTCGATGTGAACTATTTGTTGGACATTTTGCAGATAAAGTCACTCTTATCTGTGCCAACTTAGATGACATTTTTTGATACACCGAGATGGTCAGGGCGACAAATCAAGGACATTGTCATTTGGACTCCCTGTAAAACTCCACAATTGCAAAATAAAAGTTTTTTCTATAACCTCCCCCCCCAGAGTATAGATTATGATGCTACTCTAACTAATAACTCATTATAAGAAAGAAGTAAATAGCCCACGTGTGTTCTACCTCTGTTTACTGTAGAGGACATCCCTCTATAAGAGCAGAGTCCATGGTAGCGTGTCTCGTCTATTTGTTCTGCTAGGATAAATACTATGTCTTCATTTCCGTTTTTGGGTCAGACTGTTCTTTAATGGATCTGCATGTATACAGTTCAACAGCCTGTTGCTCAAAATGGGGCTTTCTGTGTTCAGAGGCAACAGAGAAAGAAGATATTGGGAAAGCAGATAGGCAACAATCAAGAAAGAAAATAATTAAAGGCTATTAGAAGAAGGCACATTCAGGGTCTCCTCTGGGGGCAGTTAACTTTGCCAGGGTTCTGTGTACTTGGAAGCGATCAGATGAAAGAGACCGCCCGTTATGTCATTGTGCAGCTTGCTGTTGAGGCTATGCTTCCTGATTGGAAAGTGGCATGATCAGATCAGGAACTCACGCAGAGGCAGGAGCTGGCCACCTTTGACAGAATGACTGGCCTCTATAGAGGGCTCATGGCTGACTTCCGGTTTGAAGAGCCCTGGGCTAAGGTCGTCTCCTCTACTAGTAGACCCTGACAGTTTGCCTGGCAGTAGGAAGCTGAACCCCAAATAGCTCTGGGAAGTTGGATCTCGCCACGCCTTGAATTTCTTACAGTGCCCCAGAGTGATGCTGCTTTGGAGGCATTGTGGGAAATTTATATGATAGGCAGATCCAGTTCCAGGAGACTACTTGGAGCACTGGGTTGTTTTTTTAAAAAATGTTTTATTAAACAAAGGCAGGCCTCGTTAGTGGGCCCTTCTAGGACATTGACAGCTGCCCAAGGATTCAGGTGCTGACAATGGCTCTAGGGTGCCCATATGTCCTGTTTTACAGAGGACAGTCCTCTAAGGCTGCCTGAGGCATGTCCTCTATTTTGAAAATGTTCTTTATTAGAAGGGTTGTCCAGTCCAAGTCCAGTTTAAAGATAAAGAACCCCAAGAAGGAAGAATGGCCTTGAAGTCACCCATCAGCATTTAGGACCTGGACAGCAGACAGAGAAGGTAGCACACAACTCACTGGTCTCAGTTTTGACTATTATAGATGTATTTCGATTTAAATTTGTAACAATTCTTTCTAAATTTACATCTCTCTATATAAATTATCCCATGCAAATTTTATGTCAATTGGTGTCCTCTTTTATCCTGTTCTTTGCCAATACATAAGTGGACACCCAGTTTGGCCCTAGGGGGAAGTTTGGAAGGAAAAACTCATGGAAGCCTTTGGTTATTTACCAGACGGATAGCTTTGTTAGTCAGCTGCAGCAAAAGCGACTAAGGTGCACAATCCTATGCATTTTTAGAGAGAGAAAAGTCCTACAACTCCTAGGATGCTGGCTGGGGCATGCTGGGTGTTGAAAGCCTCCCCCACCCCATCTAAACACCCATAGGATTGCATCCAAAGAGCCTTGTGTCACCTTAGAATAATACATCTATATGGCATAAGCTTCCATGGACTACAGTTCACTTTATCAGATACATATTAAAGATGCCATAAGAAATACGGTAGTCTTTAAGGTGCCACAAGACTCTTTGTTGTTTCAGTTATTTCGTTTCTCTCTCATGGTGCACTATCATGCCTTACAGAGTTTGAAAATTACTGGGTTAGGGGTATTTGAAGAATTCAAGTTTTCAAATTCCTATATAAAGCTTTCTGATTTGCATCTCTTGGGCTAAAGTGCAGATTGGAACTTGGTTATGCAGCAAATTTTGCACTTCCCTGAATTTTGGGATGGAGTTCTCCACAATTGACATGTATAAAAATATGCATTCCAATACCAATTTTGGGAGAAAATACACATTCAAGTATGCATTTTGAGAGAAAAACGCATGTAGATAATTATTGAAATACATATTAAAGTGTTATTTTGAGAGGATTAAAAATCACACGTTAATGCAAAGCAAGACAGGATAGAATTATGGGTAATTCTGTTTGCATTTTCATGAGAAAATGATACGGACTGGAAATAAACAGATTCACCCATCCCTAGACGCGTTGGACTAGAACCCCTGTCATCTCCAGGGCGGGGGATGATGGGGGTTGTAATCCAATACATCTGGAGACTGCCAGGTTGGGGAAGACTATTCTAGCCCTTTTACTTGTAGAGATATAAACAGGGAATTGGAATGTCCTATTTTGTCTAATCAATGGACTGCCATTTTGGCGTCAGTATCTGATACGTCTATGGACCTCCGGTTCAGTCTTATTAGGCAAAAACTTTTGTTTCGGGTCTATTGAACACCACAAGATCTCTTTAACAAAGGTTTCTCTAACTTGGCTAATTGTTGGAGGTGTCATACAGTTAACGCTTCTTTTGTTCATATGTTCTGGAAATGCCCAAGAGTTGCCTCCTTTTGGGAGGAAGTCAGCAGATGAATAAACTTTGTACTGGAAAGCTCTTTAATGTTTTCTGATGTATGTTATCTTAAACTATGTACCTGCTTCTTGGAATGTAACACACAGTCAGCGTAAATGGATTTGTTGCGCCCCCTTGACTGCTAAAAGACTGATATTACAACATTAGAAAGACAAAAGCTCACCACCTATAATGGAATGGATTGAAGATGTAACAAAACTAACAACATTGGTATATAGGCCCCATTAGTTTTCCTTTCTTTCTTTTTTGGAATGTTATAATATTTGGAACTGATGCCTTTAAAGTATTTTTATTGTTTTTATTTTGTTGGAGCTTACAATAAAAAATGCTTAAAAAGGAGATATAAAGGGAAGCATTTAAGCTGCATTCTGCCCAAATGTTTGCTAAGAAGCAATATAAGTGCAGGGCAAATCCTTTGCATATTTACCCAGAAGTAAAACCCACTGTCTTCAATGGAACTTCCTCCCTAATAAGTACGATTACAGCTTAAATAACTTTAAACTTACACCACCTGCATATTTCATTCTGCCTCATCTGCAAGATTTACCCTACCTTGTAAGCCCGATCACTGCAACATTTCTGGCTATCCAACTAGTTGAGCATCAAGAAATCCTGGGTTAATTTCCCACACTGGATTTGGGTGCCATTTTAATTTCCCATGATACCTCAGAGCAATACTACACCAAGGGCATTGTGGAAAATTCAAAATGGGGGCTTGTATCTATCCACCACTGATGCCTGCTTAGGTCATGGCCATGGCTGGTCACTCCGATGTCAGTGGGGCAGTGGATCCCCTCCGGGTTTCAATCCTCTCCGGGTAAAGCACCTTGGATAGCAACTTTAGAGTTCTGACTGCAAGCCGGAGCAGACTCACTGTCCCACTGACATTAGAGCCATCAGCCTTCACTGGCCATGTCCCCAGTAACATAGGAGGAGGCCAACCAGAAGGCACTCCATTGGCAAGCTTCCTGATTCCACCCTTCTCTCAGTCCCACCAACATCCCAGGCACACCTAATGGGTACGCGAGAGAGGGCCTTCTCCGTGGCTGCTCCAAGGCTCTGGAACGCCCTTCCTAAGGAAGCCTGACTGGCTCCCTCTGTGCTGCACTTCCGGTGGCACGCAAAAACTGTTTTATTCCAGCAGGCTTTTTGAAATATTCTGGACCTACGTTAATGTATGGTTTTGTTTTGTTTTAAAAAATTGTTACTGCTTTAAATTTTTAAAATGTTTTTTTCATTTTACTGTAGATTTAATTCTATTTTAACTTTTGTAAACTTATATTTGTATGTTTTAATTGTACACGTTTTAACTTTGTGAACCGCCTTGAGTCCCAGCCCTGGGAAAAAAGTGGGATATAATAATAATAATAATAATAATAATAATAATAATAAATTGGGAAGGGCTGCAGCTCCACAGCAGAGCACATCCTATGCATGCAAAAGGTCCAGGTTCCATCCTTGCTATTCCCAGGTAGATCCAGAAAATGCCTTAAAGAGGTGAAACCTTAAAGAGGTGGGCCAGTCAGTGTCTGAACTTGAGTGGCCAAGTGTTCCCTTTTTACATTTGATGGGATGCCAAAGGACTACCCTCTATTTGAAAGGCTGTCCTGTCCGCTTCTGGTTGAAAGATCCAGAACCGTAAGAACTGATGCCCATCAATGTTTAGCACCTGAACAGCAGATTGAACAGGTAGGCATCTGGGTCACATGGTCACAGTCTTTCCCAGTATGACGATTATACACACACACACACACACACACACACACATTTTATGCAAAACACTGTCCTCTTTTGCCCTCTGCTTTTGGTGATTGATATGTGGCCCACCTGTATACTGGGCTAGATGGACCGAAGGTCGGATTCCACATAAGACCACTCCCAATCTTCTTGTGCATCGCCCCCCCCCAGCTCCGCTGTTCTACCCTAACTCTTGGATCCCCACAGAGCTAGCCCCATTTAGATAAAGGACTCATTTATTAAACGTTCACTGAATTAGTCTGGGTGCCCCCTCCTCCCCGCCTCATGAAGTGGGGGCCTTACATCTTTATGGTCAGGGAAGGGTCCAGGCCTAATTCATTCCCTTTCTGTAATTTACAGGCTTTTTTTATTTTACAGCAGTTGTAAAGCAGCCCATAAATCATAGGGTGACTTCTCAGGACAGGACCAGTGCCTACATGCCATCACCTGCACAGGTTACTAGGACCTCTCCCCCCATAAAGCCAGTTTACCCCCATGCTCTGATAACTGAAGCACACTCGCCCCACTGACCACAACAAATTAAAATTGGAGGCAACATTTGTTTTTATGCCATCAAAGGTTTACTTTTAGACTATATACTCTGCCTGCGCGAATGAGCAGTTCCCCAATGTTCTCCAAATTCTATCTCACGGTTCATTCTGACTCCAGTCCATATCAGATTGCAAGCTTCTTTTTTCTTTTACATGGAATTCCATGCGTCTTTTTGTGCATGCTTTCCTAAATGCATGCATCAATTGTGCTCATCTTTGAAATGCATGCATTCCTCTCCCATTGATTAAAGCAAATTTCTACACATTTTTCAAAAGTACTTTTTTTAAAAATGCACACTTTTCAAATGTATGCATGCTCTCAAATGCAGTTTTTGGAGGGGGTGCGCGCGAAGCACATTGCAAGCTTGGAAACATATGGACTTCAATCGCGGATTGCCTCCAAGTCCATGTCAGTCTGGAAGGGGAGAACTGGACAAATCCTGGATCAAAAATGAACTGAAACAATTTTTTCACACCTCTCTCGCTACCTGATCCTTTTAACTGAAGATAGCAGTGATTGAACCTGTGGTCTTCTACATTCAAAGCAGATGTGCTCTTCCCACTGAGCTGCAGTCCGTCTCCTGGAGAAACATCTGGATCAAGGATTCATGCAGAAACCTAAGTATCATCACCAGCAAAATATATTAGTCAACCACCCATAGTACAAAAACAACGAAATAAAAACAGGAAGAGCCATGATCTATGAAAACCTAAGTAAAACAAACACATCTATGCAAGTAGAAAACTAGTAAAGCAGCTTTAGTGTGGACTAAAACCTTCCTGACACACTATTTTTTATTTAACTTGCAAAGTTTGTTTTTACATGAGGGAGCATTAAAAAAAACGGGCACAATATTCTCTAGTTCTGCAGCTAGGTAATTTTACACCCTGAACCTGAAGGACTTTAACCCCACCCTCAAAACATAGTATGTATTACTGGATCCTGTGCATATTTACTCAGAAGTATGTCTCCCACGGTATTCAGTTTAGCTTATTCTAAAGTCTGTTCATAAGATTCCAGCCAAGACACCACCAGGCCTTCACAAACAATGAAACAAGAGATGAGAGACTGTCTAAAGAAAGTAACAAAGCCAGGAATGTGGATGTGCCCTAATCCTTCCTCTTCCATGCTATACACCCCATCCTGGTATGTTAGCAAAACAAACAAACAAAAAAGTTAACAAATTCTGTTAAATAAAAATTCAAAAAGAAATACTGAGCATGTGCAGTTTTGCATTTGGGAAAAAAACCCCAAAAGGAGGAGAGAATCCGAGTCAGGGCAGAAAAATGGGGAGTAACAGGTTCGCAGGATGCTTAAAATACTTTATTTCAAAGCCCAATGCGTTTCGGCCTGTGTTTTTTCAAAGACCTTCCTCAGGGGGTTGATAAGAGATGTCTGCAGAAATACTCCAAACACCTGTTCATTACTCAAGTAACTATATGGTCCAAGTGAGTGGGGTTACCTAGGCTGACCATATGAAAAGGAGGACAGGGCTCATGTAACTTTAACAGTTGTAGAGAAAAGGGAATTTCAGCCAGTGTCATTTGTATGCAGTTAGTTCCTGGTGAAATTCCCTCTTCATCACAACAGTTAAACTTGCAGGTGTTATACTAGAGTGACCATATACAAAAGAAGGCAGGGCCCCTGCAACTTTAGCTGTTGTGATGAAGAGGGAATTTCACCAGGAACTAATTGCATACAAATGACACTGGCTGAAATTCCCTTTTCTCTACAACTGTTAAAGTTACATGAGCCCTGTCCTCCTTTTCATATGGTCAGCCTAGGCTGAAGGTACAGCAGAGGGGGAAACATAGTCAGAGTCCACAGAGCCAGAATAACAAAATAGCACAAGCCAGGAGTACAGATAAAGGGACAACACAAAGGGAGTAATCAAATCCAGGCCAAGGTCACTTACAGAGAAGGGTCTCACCAGAAGGCAACAGGCTGGAGCAAGAGTCAAACACAGACAATATTTCCAGGATCTTCTACGAGCTTCTACTTGGTTTTTTATCCTGAAGCCGTTACAACCCCAGCTGCGGTCATTCCTTTGACTGCAGAAAGTGCTCCTCGTGAGGAGGTCCCTTTAGTCGTGAGGCATGCCTTTCCTCCTGGATAGACCTCTGCTCCAGCCTGCCTCTTCATTGAGGTTCTCTGAGTTGGGCCTGCCTCCTCTGGCATCAGCGCTCCCTGGGACTTGGGGGACGCACAGCCCCCTCTTCTGAGGCTGGCTCCCCCTCTCCCTGAGGGGCTGGGACCTGTGGTAAGAGACCTCAGCAGGCTCCTCAATGGTAGGGTGACCAGATAAAATCCAGGTCAGGGTTCATGTAACTTTAACAGTTGTAGAGAAAAGGGAATTTCAGCCAGTGTCATTTGTATTAGGGATGTGCACTGGATCGGACCCGATCCACGATCCGAGTCCGGTCCAGTGGGAAATCGGATAAATTATCCGATTTCCGATCCCGCAGCTGGATCGGCCGATCCAATCCGAACCGGTCCGAAAAGGCTCCGAACCGGTTCGGCGGATCGGCAGATCGGCGGGCGCCCACTGGCGCCCACCGCCGCTTCCATTGGCGGGCGCCAGCGGGCGCCCGCTGATGAAAGTGGACAGCGGGGGGGGGAGGAGGGGGGCGCTTACCTTCTCGGCCCGTCCGCTCCCGTCCGGCACTAGCAGCTACTACCAGCGGGCTCCGCGGCCTGCTCCAGGGTGGCGCGCCGGGTGATGTCATCACCTGGCGCGCTACTCTAGAGCAGGCCGTGGAGCCCGCTGGTAGTAGCCGCCGGCGCCGGACGGAAGCGGACGGGCCGAGAAGGTAAGCAGGGGGTGCGTGGAGGGGAGGAGGGGGCGCGCGGAGGGGGGAGGGGGGCCCTTACCTTCCCGGCCCGGCCGTTCCCGTCCGGCGCCGGCAACTACTACTACCAGCAGGCTCCGCGGCCTGCTCTAGGGTGGCGTGCCGGGTGATGTCATCACCCGGCGCGCTACACTAGAGCAGGCCGCGGAGCCCGCTGGTAGTAGCCGCTGGCCCCGGACGGGAGCGGACGGGCCGAGAAGGTAAGCAGGGGGTGCGTGGAGGGGAGGAGGGCGCGCGCGGAGGGGGGGACGGGGCCCTTACCTTGCCGGCCCGGCCGCTCCCGTCCGGCGCCGGCGACTACTACTACCAGCAGGCTCTGCGGCCTGCTCTAGGGTGGCGCGCCGGGTGATGTCATCACCCGGCGTGCTACTCTAGAGCAGGCCGCGGAGCCCGCTGGTAGTAGCCGCCGGCCCCGGACGGGCCGAGAAGGTAAACAGGGGGTGCGTGGAGGGGAGGAGGGGGCGCGCGGAGGGGGGGAGGGGGGCCCTTACCTTCCCGGCCCGGCCGCTCCCGTCCGGCGCCGGCGACTACTACTACCAGCAGGCTCCGCGGCCTGCTCTAGGGTGGCGCGCTGGGTGATGTCATCACCCGGCGCGCTACTCTAGAGCAGGCCGCGGAGCCCGCTGGTAGTAGCCGCCGGCCCCGGACGGGAGCGGACGGGCCGAGAAGGTAAGCAGGGGGTGCGTGGAGGGGAGGAGGAGGCGCGCGGAGGGGGGGAGGGGGCCCTTACCTTCCCGGCCCGGCCGCTCCCGTCCGGCGCCGGCGACTACTACTACCAGCAGGCTCCGCGGCCTGCTCTAGGGTGGCGCGCCGGGTGATGTCATCACCCGGCGCGCTACTCTAGAGCAGGCCGCGGAGCCCGCTGGTAGTAGCCGCTGGCCCCGGACGGGAGCGGACGGGCCGAGAAGGTAAGCAGGGGGTGCGTGGAGGGGAGGAGGGGGCGCGCGGAGGGGGGGAGGGGGCCCTTAACTTGCCGGCCCGGCCGCTCCCGTCCGGCGCTGGCAACTACTACCAGCAGGCTCCGCGGCCTACTCCAGGGTGGCGCGCCGGGTGATGTCATCACCCGGCGCGCTACTCGAGAGTAGGCCGCGGAGCCCGCTGGTAGTAGCCGCCGGCGCCGGACGGGAGCGGACGGGCCGAGAAGGTAAGCAGTGGCGGGGAAGGGGGCTTACCCCCCCCCGGAGCCGTCCGCTTCTATCCGCTGGCGCCCGCGGGCGCCAGCGGATGGAAGCGGACGGCCCCAGGGGGGGTAGGGAGCGCGGGGGAGGGGGCTTACCTGCCGGGGCCGTCCACAGCGGACGGCCCCGGGGGGGGAGGGAGTTAGGCCCCCCCTCACCCACCCGCCGCCATTTTTTCCTCATAGACTTGCATTGCAATGCAAGTCTATGGGGAAAAAAATGGCGGCCGATCCAAAAATTTACGATTTTGGGGTCGGGATCGGACTCGATCCGGTCCGGGGGGCCTCCGATTTTGTCCGAACCGGTCCGTGACAAAATTGGAGGTCCCGATCCGGGTCCCGATCCGATCCGGGGGGTCCGTGCACACCCCTAATTTGTATGCAATTAGTTCCTGGAGAAATTCCCTCTTCATCACAACTGTTAAAGTTGCAGGGGCCCTGCCTTCTTTTGTATATGGTCACTCTAGTATAGTGCCTGCAACTTTAACTGTTGTGATGAAGAGGGAATTTCACCAGGGCTCAGCCCCACTGTTGCGGTACAGGCCCTAATGGGGCCTGGGCATTATGAGAGAGTAGGCAGAAGTGCCGCTCGTGGCTCTCTCTCTAGGCGGTACCACCGGCCCAATCCACCCTGCCACATGAGAGGGAGGAGGCTGGAGCAGCCACGGCCTTCCCCTGATTGCACACTTTCCTGCCTACCCCCAGAAGTATGTCCTGCAGAGAGGCAGGGGCTTGCAGGAGTAGTCGCTGCCTCTATACAGTCGCTCCTTCTCCTTCTCTCAGCAGGAGGAATTTGGGCAAATGATGGTAGCCGCTCTCTCCAATTGTTCCCCATCCTGCTTGCGCAGACATACTCTTTGGGCTATATAGGGGAGGAACTGGACTTAGGGCACCATCCTCCAAACTTGGAAGCTGATGGCATCCTATGCAGAGCAGAAGGAGCGGCCTCCACCCTCCTACCACTTTGCATTTTGGCTAGACGGGCTTTTTCGCCAGTCTAGCTGAGGTACTTCGAAGGAGGCTGGAGAGGCCTTAGGATACGTCGTATCCTGGCTTTCGTAGTCCCATCTCCATCCAGCGGCACACCCCTTTTACCCCCTCTCCAAGGTTGCCTTTCCACGATGCCCTTGATGTACCGTTGCTCTGAGGTATCATGGGGAATTAAAATGATCCACCGCCCCACCGACATCGGAGCCACCAGCCTCCACTGAAAGGGGCTTCGTTGGATGCAGGTCAACGCCATCTGGGCCCGCAGAGCGCGTGTTTCACATGAGGGCAGTGAGAGTTACATTCCGGCCATCTTGACGCTGCATAGTCTTGGAACGGGACGACGCTCTCTCTGGCTGCATGTTGGGATCCAGGCGATGTTGCTCCTTATGACTGAGTCCAATTTAGCCAGATGTTTCCCTGGCCTGCCTCCAACAGCCTGGGCTTAGCCAAGCATTGTGTCTCTGCTGTTAGACAAGATTAGCATGCACATATCGACCCCAGCTGGAGGCCCTGCAGGTTCTGGGACTTTCTGCCTGGCCCTGGGTAGGGATGCTGAGATGACCCACAAAATGGCGTCAGTATTTGGGGCCGAAGAACCCCACATTTTCTCCATAACTGTCCAGGTTTTGCTAAGTTCTGGCAGGTTACCGATCCTAGCAGTTTGCATCTCCACCAGAGACAGGTCTTTTGCAAAGCTGAAAGATCTTAATTAATTTCCCATTCGAGATTATGTCATCCCAAATTACCGTTACAACAGGGAAAAATATACTTGTTGCTGGGGGAATTCATTTCCCTCCCAGCTACTGTGAGGATCGCAACAAAGCTCAGAGGGTACAGGGAATTCAGCTGGTTTGAACGCATTTCGAACGGGGAAATGTACTCATTCTGTGTGTATTGACCAAAGCATGAAAATTGGTATATATATATATATATATATATACACACACACATTATTTTACAACAGAGAGTTTTTGAATTGCATTGCAAATTCAAGTATTTGTGAAGATTTTTTACCAAAAAAATAACAATTTTCATCACGTTTGCATTCGGGATTGTGAACAGGACATGTTCACATGATTTGCAAACAGAAATGCATCCATACGACAAGGCTGAATGGCCAGCAGCTGGCCACTTAACGCCACCTACAGGGCAAATGCACCGTTTACGCAATGGACAGACACTTTGCCTGACCATAAAGTCCTGTGCAGGGCTAGCCCAGCTATAAAATCAAGCAATGAGTTTATTTGGGTATCAACAAAGCTATGCACAGCTCGAGAATTCCATCCTAGCATCCGTTGCAAGATTGCAAAGAATAACATGGTGGACCTCTCAGATTGTGTAGCTCAGTCCATTGGGGCATCAAAACATCTTGTGGCGGCCCTGTTCCATTGGTGCCATGACATCATCTATCAGTTTGGTGGTCTGGATCCCCCCCCCCCCCCCAACAGCTCTGGTGGGCAATGGCATGCAGCCAACAGCATGCAACTGAGTGCAGAACTGGTGGATTATTGGTGCTCAGCACAATCGAGCCACTGATTTACAGCAATGAGAGTTGATGTTGCTCCAGCCTGTGGGCCTTTACCTTTTCCCTCAAAAATAAGATGGGAAAAACGGTCCTCCCCAACAGTAGTTCAAAGGATGTATGAGCCAGCTCTGGTCCTTCACCAGTCTGCACAACAGACGATGGAACTCACTACCACAGGATGTAGCAGTGGCCCTAACTTGGATGGCTTTGAAAGGGGATTAGACAAATTCTTGGAGGAGAAAATTATCAATGACTACTAGTCCTGATGGCTATACATCACCTCCATTATCAGAGGCAGTAGGACTATGTCCGGCAGTTGCTGGGGACTATGCCTGGGAGGTTGTTATTGCATTCATGTCCTACTTATGGGCATCGCATAGACAGCTGGTTGGCCGCTGTGAAAACCGAATCCTGGACTACACAGGCCTTTGGTCTGATTCCGGATTTGGCTCTTCTCAGGTAGTCGATGCAATTTTTAAAATCAAAAAATCTCACAATTAATTGATTAAATGCCGCAGCCCTAGAGAGAGAGATGCATAGTTGTAGAAAAAGATAAATTACCACAACAAATGCTCTTAACATTCACTTCTGGCACCATGCAGCTAAAGTTAAAAATGGGATGAAGGGAATTTTTTAGGGTGCTTACATCTGGCTTGACATGATGGGAGATTCCTCTTCAGAGAAAAAGCCTTTGCAGCCAGATGTCCCCAGGAATAGGTTGCCTCAGAGAATCCTGGCACTATCCAATAGGGCCCTCGCCCCTCAGGGAAGATGCCTTCAGATCTGCCTCCTCAAGCGTGAGAGAGCTCAGCTTTAGTATTTTGTGTTTGGTGTTGTTCCCCGCCTCGGTCCGTTGGGAGAGGCGGGTGATAAATATATTATTATTATTATTATTATTATTATTATTATTATTATTATTATTATTGAGCCCAGCCCTTGAGTATTCTGGCTTCTTGAGATTCAGGCTAGGATAATGGTCAGGCAGAGAAGTGCCTGCTTCCTGGAAAGAGCTCCTCATGAGTAGGACCCTCCTCATGAAGAAGAGTTCTTATTCAAGCCTCTGACATGATACAGCTGAGTCCTGGGTGGGGCTTTGGAAGCTCCAGCATAAAGAACTGTCAATGGATACCTACTGGGTATCCCTTGGAACAACACCTTACCTTAACTCTTGGTGCCTTGTATCCTGACCTTGCCCTGAAATTGGGGTCTTGCTTGGCTCTGCTTTTCGCACTAAATTTCTGTTTGACTGCTCTCTCGCGTTTGGACCTCAGGTCTTTCTTCTGAAAACCATCTACTTGGCTTGGTAATACTGTGCTTTGACTATTGCCTTTATCTTGCTCATTCTTGCCTTAGGCTGCCTCTACAAGAGAGGTTTAAAGCTCTTTCAAGGCTGATTAAAATTTTTACCTCTACAAGAGAGGAGCGCAAATTGGGGGCTGAGGCACTTTAAACATCCGATTATGCGCATTATCGAATGCGCGTTAAATAGCGAGTTTTATTTTGCTCCGGCCGTTAAAGCGCATTTTGACTATGTGAACAAGCGATTCTCCGCATTAACTACTTGTAAAGTGCATTTGAAACAACCGGTAAGGTCACCAGTTGAGTGCTCAATTACCTCCTGCATACAAGCATTTACGATAACCCCTTCAGCGAATATGCGCATAATCGGCTAACCAGGCGTCAAACGGAATCCATCTAGAGGGGGTCTAGGTCTGATTCCGTATTGGACTGACACCTTTGTGCTTGACCATTTGCCCGCTTAACTGACTTGCCTTTTGGATTCATCCATTTCCCTAGCAAAGAGACTTACCCAGCCATAGCAGGGCATGGTTGTCCATTGCTTTCCGCTGCGATTGACTTTGGGGCATCTTCAAGACAGGGCCTATGGGCCTTGCTTTGACTCTGCACCATGTGAACTAATGTGCAATCTGAAAAATGGTGTTCCTGTGCAACTGTGGATTAGTGTGGAGATGCCAAATCAGGATGATAGCTGCCCCCTCTGCAGGTGTCTCTCCACATATGCTTCCTAAAGCAGCTGCAGCTCGCTTGACCTCTGAGTGGCATCTTGCTCTGCTTCTACTTTGACCCATCCTTAGGGCACCCTCTGCTTCAAGCACAGACAAGAGGCGGAAACCTGCCCCATGGCCCCTTGGCTGCACCTTTCCACAGGCTATGTTTGTCTTTGCTAAAGACCAGCTGGCTGTTAGCGGGGCTTTAAATAGCTTTGTTCAAGGGCCATAAATACTCTCACACACCTAAATTACAACCTGCACCAGGCCACAGGAAAATGCAGGCAGCATTTTAACATGGATAAAGATACCAGTGAAGACCAAGGGTCCAAAAACAGCCTGGTAGCTACAATCCTAGAGTCCGCATTTAGGTACCCAACAGTGGAAGCTGGTGACCCTGATGTCAGTGGGGCAGTGAATCCACTCTGGGTTTTAATCAGAACCAGACAGAACTCTTAAGGAGCTATCCAACAGCTTAACCAGCTATCCAACAGCCTAACCATATGGCTGGGCTGGGGCCCGTCTTCATGCCACACTGATTGGCTGAACAGGGCTGTCCGTCATCACACTGGTGGAGGGGCTGCCCTGCCTGTTTGGCGTGGAGGAAATTAATTGCTATTTAAACTCAAGCTTTGAACTTTTTTTGGAAGTTTTGACATTTTCTGCACATCTACGCTGCTCAAGCTGCAGTTTAAAACAAAAATGAACAAAACTGGTCTGGTAGATCTCTAGCAGTAAGCTTTACACTACCATATTCTTTTATAAGAAGATAACCCTGGTTAAAAGAATAACTAAAAGGAAACCTTTTTTTTTGCAAGAGGTGGCACTTCTGGTCATCTGTGACATCACCATCACTAACCAGTAGCTGCCTGTGACACAGAGCCGTTTTCAGGATGTAAGATCAAATGGTAATAAAAGTGTTAGTGTGTGTTGTGGGGTGAGTGGAGCATGTGGGTCTAAATTGCTTCTCCCCAGCCACAGCAAGTTACAATTTTAAGTGCTGGGAAAATGCAATTTCTTCTCAATGGAAGCGTTTCATCAAGACAATGGGGAAGGAAGAGGCTTTTGAACTCCGGCAAAAAAAACCCCTGAGTAATGGTGATGGTACATTTCTTCATGCAATGGAACAGTAGACCAGATCATGGAAAGAAACCCATGCCTGGCTGCCTCATTTGGGATCTGGGCAGCACAACTTTGCTGAATTTAGAAAGCCGAAGATGACAGTATTTTAGCTAACGAGGTGCTGACGGGCGATAGAATTTCCCTGAGTAAGCATGGGATGACTATGGTGTCTTGGGGCCTGTGTTGAATCATGGCCATGGCTACAGAACAAGCAGTGCTTGGCTTCACTCATGATATTCATTCTTTTTTTCCCTTCCTTCTCTGAAGCTCTTTCCATTTGAATGGAGCACTGGAAATTGATTTTACAGGGGAAGGACCATTAGCGGAGTTTATAGAAGGTCACGTCCAAGCCACTGACACTCCTTTGGCAATATCTGTAGAACTCTGGCCCCAATTGGAAGTGGCTACTTGAGAAGACAAAGCCCAGCCCAGGGAAGTAAGCTGCATCGCAACAGAATCCCAGTTTGTGGCTTTCATTTTCAAAGATGCAGCTGCTCCAAAACGGGAATACCGCAGAGTGATCGTTGTCAAAGAGGGCCTCTGGCTTTTGTCATCCTAGCTGAAATGTTAAATAGTACCTTTCCCCCAGCTGTTCCATGTCACATCCTGGAGGTTCTGGCTCAGGCTGGGTCCTCCAGTGTATACATTTTCCTCCCCCGCTGCACCCTGTACAAACACACAGTAAATCAGGGTGGGCAGAAGGTCCTCCAGATGTTTGGAATTCAACCCCCAGAAGCCCCTGCAAGCATATGGCCAATGGTCAAGACTGTTGGAAGTTGAAGTCCAAAATATCTGGAGATCTACCTTCTGCCAATCTCTGCTGTAAGATGTCATTGCCTTATACGCTATACCAGTCTTGCAGCTAAGAATGGACAAAGCTGGCAGTAAATTTCTCTTTTGTTTCTGGTTTTCCAGTCTTCACTTCGTCCTGTTCCATTTCAAGTCTACAACTTGAAAAAAGGGGTCTGCATAAAATGCGCATGCATTTGCATATGAATACCAAAGGATAACTGCATCCCAGTTTGCAGATCAGTTCAGGATATATGAATTTTGTAAGTGATTATCCAAATGCAAACAAAACAGCATTTCTCCCTACCTACCCCCACCCTCCATGCAAGTGAAGGAAATGACTGCTGCTCCATAGCATCACCTCTGATAGTGGCAAGAAGCGGGACTGCAGCTGGTCAGCCCAGAAGAATCAGGGAGTGAGCTATCCTCTCCACTTGTGGTCCGAAATGATATGGCCCATTCTGTCACCTCAGAACTCTGTTCTATCATGCCCACCTCATTCTGATGCATGCATAGACCATACCGTACACACAGCCCTGCCCGTACCTTCCCACTTTCCTTGCAATCCCTTGCCTTGTCTATTGCCTAGTATCCCCTCCTTGCACCAAAGCCTTTAATCTTAAGCAGTCAACACACACAGAACAAGGCAATGCACACAGAACAAGCAATCCCCCCATTGCACAGATTGTGAAGGTGCTGAGAGTTATGTTTCCTGAACAGTTGGAATATTTGCAAACATTCCAGGCCATCACAGGCAATCAGAGAGGCTTCACTACTGCAAACACAATAGACTATAGATAATAAAAGCTATCAATGCTGCCCCTAAGCAGATGCCTCCTAACAAAGGTGGCCCCTTATTTTGTCACGGGGTCACCCCTGCAGGTAAAGTGGGATGTAATTTCTGGAATAGGATGACAAAGAAAATATGCATAGCTCAATTTTCCCAGAGGAGAAAAGTGTGTGTTTCCCCAGAGGATACAATTCCAGAGCAAGGCACCTAATTATACCAACCCTTTTGCACTGTAATTGAAGATGATCTCACCAGACATGTTTTAATTGGTGGTCTGGACTGATTTAACCTGACCTGAAAATACCATGAAAATACCATGAACCTGCGAGCCACGTCCCTTGTGTAGCATGCATACACACAGCGTCAAAGTGTTCTATCCAGAGGATTAAACTGCATACGCAATCCTAAAGCCACAATCTAGTGCACCCTTCTTTGCAGGGTTAGATCCACTAGAGAGGGAAAGTAGTGGGGCATCCTGGTTATGGGACAAGTGTGTATTGCAAAACTATGGAAAGAACCCAACATGTCGAAAGTGGCCACGTGGTTTAAAACAACACATGCACCAGTCTCATCTGACGAAAACTATGGAATGGAAAAATAAACATGTAGCTTGAAGAGGAGATGACAATCTTTTATCATCTGTGTTATTGTATTGTGCTTGTGCCCCAGTGATCCTGAATAGCTGAGCTGGTGTGAGGGCCGCAGAATTCCAACTGTTAGGTGAACAAGGCTGCTGGAATGTTTGCAGTCCATCTCCTGTGATGGAAGGAAAAGTCGTCCATTTGGCTGGGATTAAAAACTCCCACAGGCCCGAGTGAACATTTGAGAGCAGGTGGCAGAGCGGAGCAACCTGTTTCAGGCACCCCCGTGAAGGAGGAGGTTGAGAGAGCGGAAGGCAGGGACTGGTGCCTGAATGGGGTAGGAAAACTTTTCAAAGTGTAGCGGGGAGGGGGCACTGTTTGATCTCTGCTTCCGACAGCAAAATGTCTCGGCAGCTCAGGAATAGGAAGGACATAGGGAAGTTAAGGGACAGGGATCTAAGAAGCAGGGTGGCTGATGCAGGGATGCAGAAATGCAGAAATAGTTATGGCAACCCCATGTCCTGCTTTACAGAGGACAGTCCTCTCTTTGTAAGATAAAAGAACCCCAAAGAGGGAGAGTAGCAGGGGCCCTGAAGCTGCCCAACAACATTTAGCACCTGGACAGTAACCTGAGCAGGAACCAGCTCATCTGCTTATGGTGAGATGTATAATTATTTCTAAAATTGCACCTATGCATGTAAATCAACCCATCTTATGCAAATTGTGTCCTCTTCTTGGTAATGCATTACCCCCTGTTTTTGGCCAAGCATACGTGGCCACCTTATAACTAGCAGGCTGCCGTCAGAGATGACAGCAAGCCAGAATGGTTTGGGGAGATCCAGGTTCAAAACCTCCCTCAGCCACGAAGCTCCCTAGATGACCTTAGGCCATTCAACCAGTCTGACCGACCTCGCAGGGTGGTTGTGAGGATAACGTGGGATGGCGGGGAGAGAACGGCTTGAGCTGCTTGGAGGAAAGTCAGAATATGAATGTAATTTACGGCGCTGGCTTCCTTGTGCCACATCTGACCATCCATCTTCTTCTTGGTGCCGCTTCCTTGTTTCAAAAGCTAATAAGGATCCTCAAAAGACACAAACCTGAGGGGAACTACTAGCTCTTCTCCTCAAGTATTTCTTTGGGAGGAGGGGGGGGGGGGTTGGCATGATATTTTATGTTGAAATAAAGTAAAATAAATAAATAAAGGCAACAAAAGAGAACGTATGTTGTAATATAACAAGATCAGTAAAGAAACAAAGAAATTCACTAATTATAATGCTTAGTCTATGACCAATATGCTTGTAGAACATCTACCATACGACAGCCTAAGTAAGAGAGCATTATCTACTCAAAATGCAAGTTCTACATCGTATATAAGGGGTGTGTGTGTGTGTGTGTGTGAATGTGTGTTATTAGTCAGAAAAATATATATAGGCAACTGTACTCGGTTGGAATTTACCCAGGAACCTCTGCAAACAATCAATGAGATGTCTTACTACATTTCCACCACAAATGAGAAAAAAGAGCTATTGTAATAAAATAATCAGAAAATAATGAGATTAAGGGCCGGTATTCAAAGAGCAGAATCCATTGTATTACACAGTGATGCAGTCCAGTCCTCTGAAACTGGAAAAATAATATGACTTTGAATCGTTCAAAATGGAAAACGGGGTGGGGGTGGGGGTATGAAATGGTGGAAAATGTCATTTCACTCAACGTTCACGTTGTCCCTCTAGCTGCCCCGCCCAGTTGGAGTTGGGGCTGTTTGGCAAATGGCACAAACAAACTCTGTGTGTGTCACAAGGCTGTTTTCCACTGGTTTAAGAGGTAGGAAAGGAGTCAGACAGTGGGGGAAATGTGGTTATTTCCTGTGGTGGCTAATTATTTCTCAGACTCCTGTCAATTTTTAGCACCGCAAAGGCCTTGACATGAGGCAGGGAAGCTACCACAGTGGGTTGTTGTGAAAAGCACTCGCCAAAACTTAACTTCCTGAACATTCACCATGGCTTTCTGGCATGGTAGGTTGTTAAATTGCTGACAAGGCTGTCTGTGTGTTCCAAGGTATTCTCCCGCCTAAATCCTGGTCAGGGTGACAGAGTGGTAATTTCATCCCTGGACCCAATATTCTTTTTTTTTAATGTGTGTGTTTTTTTAAAATTCATACAGATATACAAAATGTATGAAAGAAAACAAAACTTAACATAAATATCCCTCCCCGCCCCCTTATAGGAAATCAGTGATGCTATTATAACTATTACAGAATATATATATATATATATATATGATCTTAAACGTGCCCTTCTTTTCTTTGTAGGTCAGAATATATATATATATATATATATAAACATAAATTGACCCAACACGTGAGAGATACCATTCATTATGCCAACCAAAAGGATTTAAATGCCTTGGGGATTTTATTCTCCCATTCCAATGAGGTTGTATATACTATGAAGCAATACCAATCTGTATTAAATGTGTCTTTTAATCTTATTCCTTTTACCAATCTCAGTTTATTTGTCAGTTTCTCCATTAAGGCTACGTGCCAGACCTTGCTATACCAATTTGTTAATGTAGCACTGGACAGATCCTTCCAATATCTGACTATGACCAATCTGGCAGCAACTAAAAGAGATCCTATGAGTGGCTTAAATGAAACCTTTTCATTATCCTTTTGAAATAATCCTAACAATGCTAGTACAGGGGATTTAATGACCTTTTACCCAATCATTTTTTCAATTTCTTTAAAAAAATAAGTTCCCAAAAACATTTATTTTAGCACAGTACCACCACATATGCTGGAAAGAGCCAACTTCTCCACAGCCCCTCTAGCAATATCACATACTCGATTTATTAAATCGTGCCACCCTTACCATTTTTCATAATCCTTAACATTGTTTCCTTTGTGGACATTGAGACAGATTTGAATGGGAATTTGCTCAACAAATTTGACCAATCTGCGTCTTCTACCTTAATCGACCAGTCCAACTCCCCCATATTTTCTTTAGACCCTGAGAGCTGGACCCAATTTGCATTTGCCACCCTACCCCACTTTTAGATAAATTCTCTTTCTCACCCCCTTCAATAGCCACTCCACCCTTTACAATCGCTTCTACATTCCTGATATGTTAGAACACCAGCAACAAAAACTGTATGCCAATCCAGATCTTAGAAAATACTCAATGCACGTGTGGCTTTCCATTTTAAATTCACTGAAATCAGCACACCATCATGACTACAGGAATAAATGGAGTTTGATTCTGCTGTCCCGATGCCCTTCTTACCAGGGTTCGCACAACACGCTAATCCTGTTGAACAGTTGTTGAACCATGGATTGTTTGTTGAACTGTGGGTTAGCCTGTTGTCTGAACCCAGGGCATTTTCTGCAGGGCGGCTTCTTAACCAGGCAGCATAGATTATTTTTCTCGAAAAAGCTACCTGAAGAAACCATGGTTTGTTGTTGAGTTGTTCAGGGTGGTTAACAAGCTACATTGCATGATTAACAAGCTACTGTACAGAAAATTTACTAGGTTCAGACAATGCACTAACCCATGGCTCAACAAACAATCCACAGTTGAACAGCAACCCACGTTCAACCACTGAATGTAGGTTAGTGTGTTGTGTGAACATCCCTCTGGGTGTCATTTGGGCCCTTGCGTGAGAGCTAGCCAGCAAATGTGGGCTTTGGGAAAGCCGTGTTTGCAGCATAATGCATAGTCCGTCCCTCCCAAAAAGAGCAAAGAAACTGAGCGGAAGGGGAGGGGTACTTGGGGGGCAGTAGCAATTTCCTGAGAATTAGGCAATGGCAGCATGGAGCAATGTGTGGGTTGAAAAAGCCGGTGCTGTTCTAAAATGCAACCAGGTACGCAACAGATCTATTTTTCTCTTTCTCTTGCAGTGGTGAACCTCAGCATAGTTCTGGTTGAACTCTTTCCCACACCCAATTAAAAATAAACATTAGCAGGATTGAGGTGGCGTCTACATAGCACCTACTGTCTCCTCTTGCTTCTGCTCAAGGCAGATGATATTGTGGATTGTTTCTAGGGATGCGCAACCCACCACCACCACCACCTCCTGAAATTTCACTAGTCTTGTTGAAACTCATCTTTGCTTCCCTTGGAATTCCTCAGATGTGTTGCCCAAGGAGGAAGCCGAAAAATTCACATCAAGTTTCACTTCAGGGAGCAGTATATAAATATTTGCAATATTTATATACCACTCCTCATCCAAATGATTTCTGGGCAGTGAACAACAAATAGAATAAAAGCATAAAAACACCATTTAAAAAATTACCCTTTTTAAAAGAACAAAGTTCTGATAAAACCTGAGTTCTGGTAAAAACTGCGGCCAGTGATTCATGGAAAGTTTCTTGAAATAACGATGTTTTCAGGAGGTGCCGGAAGCAATACAACGGCAGGGAACTCCAGAGTAAGGGGGCCACCACATTGAAGGCACTTCTCCTGGTGGACTCCAATCGGACCATAGGTCCGTGTGGAACCATCAGGAACATGCCCTCGGATGACCTTAGTGACCAGGCAAGTTGGTAAGGGAGCAGGCGCTCTCTCAGGTATCCTGAACTTATCAGTTTGAAGGAGCAAGTTAAACTGCTACTGTAGTAGCGTCACAGTGGCAGCCAGTTCACTTTCACTTGCAATTTAAGGTGCTAGTCAAGGGGAGAGATTGCGGTGACTGTCAGGATCCTAGTTCCAAGTAGGCATGTCTAGGGTTGCACTGGTAAATGCTCCATTTCTCTGTTTGGCACAAAACACCTGCTCAAGACTCCCTTTACATCTTGGACATTATGCCACGAAAGGAAACGCTCCCCCGTGGTTAGTAATGTATTAAAGTCTCACCAGGCGAATGGGTGAGGGGAGGAGGAAATGGATCACCTAACCACTTTGCAAAGGAGAGATTATTCCCGGGGAAGAGAGGCGTCGCGGTTGTGACTCTTGGGGATTGTCGCTAATCGAACAACAGCAAGTTCGGTGAACTTGTAAATAATACGAAGGGGCCTGCAGTGTTGTGAGGCTCCCATGAGCGCAAGCTGATGCATTATTCACAAGGAGCACATGGCCTCCTTCCCTCCGCCCTTGCTGCCAAGGAAACATGTTGAATCCAAGGATGGAAAGAGATCTTAGGCTGGGGTTGATGGGGAACAGGTTGCACTTGGGAGCAAAATGTGTCCCATGGGTGAAGGACATCAGGAGGAGCCGAGGGCAAACTGGGGAAGCCCTACCACGCAGTAGGGCGATGCAACCTGTGTGAGGTGACATCCCGAGTGGAGGGAGACGCTCCAGCCCCTTGATAGTTTTAGTCGCCCTTTTCTATACTTTTTCTAGTTACGCAATATCATTATTTTTTTTAGGTGTGGTGACCAGAACTGTACACAGTATTCTAAGTGTGGCTGCACCATAGTTTTGTACAAAGGCAACAGGATACTGAGAGCTTTGTTCTCAATTCCTTTTCTAATTACGCCTAACGTGGAGTTTGCCTTCTTTGCACTGCGTTGACCTTTTCAGCCAGCTGTCCACCACAACCCCAAGCTCTCTTTCTTGGTCAGTCACTGCTAGTTCAGATCCCAACTTGAAGTTGTTGGGGGTTCTCCCCCCCCCCCCCCCACAACATGCATCACTTTACACTTGCTTACATTGAACCGTGGCAGAAGAGGGCAGAACTACATCTTTTGCCTCTGTTGTTTACCCTCGAAGCCTGGCCACCCCCATCTCTCTTACCAAGTGGGCCACAGGAGCTTGATTTCCAACGTGTGGTGGCCAGCCCTTTCCACAGTTTTCTTCCTCTAATTCTCCCCCTCCCTCATCACCCCCCCCCCCCACAGCTACCTTTACCCCACTGGGGGCTCCAGGTTTGTGTTTGTGATGTGGTGATGAATTGGAGGAGGCGAATGGGAGGAGGCGAAATGGTAGGGAAGGGTTAAGTGATCTCTTTCCACCCACTCTTCTCCGTGGAAATGTTGCCTCTTGGACCTGGCTTGGCAAAGGAGAAGCAGTGGTCTGGCTTTGAAGGCACCCAGGGTTCCTTCCAATGACCTGGACCCCCTGAGCAACTCCTTAAGGTTCTCTGCCTCCTTAAGAGTCCTGCCTGCCTTTTACCTTCCCATTCCCAGTAATGTGGGGTTTAGGCTGTCGACATGGGGTGAGTGACACTCCAGACACTCGTGGCTTAACTCAGCAGTTTACTTGTGAATTAAAATGACCAAATTACAATAGGCATTTAGTCAACAGAGCTGAGTGATACAAAAGGCATTAAAAGAAAATAAAAGTTGCAAAAATGCAAGTTCAAGCAGTATCTTTTTGCTCCTTCCTTATGGTCAGGTCTTTCTCTGGCTGTGGTCTGGCTGGTTCTCTCACTCTTTTAACCTCTTCCCCCCCCCCCCAAAGAAAGTACTGTTCCCACTTTGAAGAAATGCAATTTAACTGGAGAGATGAAACTTAACCAGGGAATGAATCTTAACCGAAAAAAATGAAACTACTCCTTTCAGGGATACCCCCTCCCAACAGAAAAAAAAAACCAAGACCCCTAAAGCCTGAGTTTATTACCTTGCCTCTGTAGGCCTGAAACCTTCACAAAGGCAAATGGTTAGAGAGTAGATGTATTTTACAACTAAGCCTGCACTCCCATCATTCCCATGGATGAGTTTGTACATGTGTAAGTTCATGGGATCAGATGGGGTATAGTTGGTGCCACCTGTGTGCTTCTCTAAAGAGTGATTTATAGCTCTGTTCATTTTCTCTAATGATGCTCAGAGTCCGCCTGAGTCGCCCCTCCTGTACTTTACAAGGTCAGTAGCTGAAATCCCAAGACAAAAGCAAAGTGCAAGAGAAAACTCAAAGAGCAATATTTCAGTTTTATGGCTTGGGAGATATACAGTTCCATTTTCACTATGAGAACAGATACAATAAACACCCTGCTTTCACTTTGATCCGGTGGGTCATCAGAGAGCTTCGGCTATAGGGCGGTATAAAAATGCAATAAATAAATAAATAAATAAAGCGACATTTCTCGCAGGTAGGGTTGCAAGATGATAAACCGAGCCCTTTAAAAAGCAGCGCGGCCTCCTTAATAGATGAGCGCTGCGTAATGCCGTGGGAGAAAGGGCCATAATTTACGCCCGAACATGGTGTGTTTGTGCACTCCCTGAACAGCAAGAGACTCTCCCGATCCTTTGTGAAATGGCTTTGAAGGCTTGAGGGGGGTGGAGTCGGGGTGTGTTAAAGAGAGATTCTTCGAGTGGTAGGCTGGAAACGCATGGGGCCTGAGCATAGATAGAAACCAACACACCCACGCAAGTCCAAAGAGCATATCCTTGCTCATGAACAGAGCAGCAACTCAGCTTTCTTCCATCTCTGTATCTTTTTGGAAAATATCAAGGTTGGATGGTTGCCCACGCGGATGGTTTTATCAATTTAGGGCACAATCCTATGCATGTTCAGACAAGGAAAAAGTCTTACAACTCCCAGCAAGGCCAGCAAAAGCCAGAAGGTCCGGTCAGAACTGCAGGAACTAGAGATCTTCTCCCGTCCCGTTTTCCCAGATGAGCAGAGAAATCCAATCTGAGGACTGTTTAAACCTTGCAAGCTGCCCGAAAGGAAGATGAACTATAGACTTTTAAAGCCATGGGTTTTTCCTTTCAAAAAGTGTCGTGTTCTAAAAACAACAGCAGCAGCAGCACCACCGTGGGCTTGGAACAAAACATAGGAGGATCCCTGATGCCTGGTGGGCTGTACGCTGTTTATAAATCAAAGCGATGGAGGGGTGGGTGAGTCTATAATGCAGGAAAGGAATGGATCAAGGGTTATGAGGAGGCAGAGCTTGGGAAACCAGCCTACTGGCAAGGCGGGGGCAGGGGGGGTTGTGCTCTGGAAGAATTGTGGTATGTGCTTGCAGATGCGGTAGATTATTTCTGGCTGAAGGCAAGGAATTGTTCATAATAGAATGGAAGGTGATGTGATAGAGGCATCATTTCCCCCACGGTGTACATAAACACACATTTTCTTTTGCCCAGCTGTTGCCAAACAGGTTTTGCAAGTTGCAAGGTCTCCAAAGCACAGGACAGGCAATGTGTGTGCATCATTACAGCAGAGAGGAAACAGACGATGCACTCAAGGAGGGTCCCTTCCTTGCTATGAGAATAAAGGATACACATGCCCATAAAAGGGTCCCTTCTTCCCTGGTTTAGACTTCCCCACCACAGAAGGAGGGGCATTACCTGATAGGAAGGACCCATGTCAGGGTTAGAACATGTGGCCGCCATTTTTCACAATGCCCTGGAGCATCCAGAGGGACCCACACTGCCTCCGTATTGGAGGCACTGTGGGAAATGGTGGCTCGTTGTAGCTGCTTCATGCTTGCAACAGGCCCCAGGAAAGGCATCGGTGCTGGTGGGCCATGCCTGGTGCTGACACTGGACTTGATTTCCAGCATCTCTAGCTCAAAGGGTGTTGGGTAGCTGAGCTCAGAAAGAACCTCAGAGAGAGCCCAGGCGGCATTAGGCAACATCATATGTTCATGCCTTACGATTCCTCCCCTATTCTCCCCTTCAAACTTTAGCGTCACCAAAACATTTGTGTCATGGGGCCCATAGATAATCCATCCATGAGATAAAATGAGGCCATTGGTCCAGGAGGCAAACTTGGGGCATCATTAAAAGGATATGGGTAGGATGGCCATGTGTCTTACGTTGCAGTCCTCTATTTGAAGGCATCCTCTGTTTGAAGGGCTGTCCAGTCCGAAGGCTACTAGTCCTGATGACTCTATGCTACCTCTGATATCAAAGGCAGTATATGTGCATGTACACTAGTTGCTGGGGAACATGGGTGGGAGGGTACTGTTGCACTCAAGTCTGGCTCATGGGATTTCTGTGGGCAGCTGGTTGGCCACTGTGTGAACAGAACGTTGGACTCGATGGAACCTCGGTTTGACCCAACATGGCTCTTCTGTTTTTTCTGTTCTTAAGGCCAGTTTAAAGCTAAAATACCACAGGGAGAGAGAACAGGGGGTCTTGAACTTGCCTATCAACAGCTAGCACCCAGACAGCAGGCTGAGCCTACAGGTACACCAGTCTGCCCCACTATGGTGAGATGTGTTGTATTTCTATTTCAAACATAATAGGTGTATTTCTAAATTTGCATCTATCCATGTAAATGAACCTATGCTCTTTAAAGGCAAATTACTCTTGTCCTGTTTTTTGGCAACAGATGTAAACCGCCACTCTAGATTCGGGTGGGAATTTCTCTTGCCGAAACCCCTTTGAGATGAATGGAGGGTGTGCAAGGATGGAGTTCAGTGGATTGGGCCACGTGATGCACGGTGTGTTGGTGGCTGGTTTGAGGAGAAGCTGCATCATTTTCACCACCGATACTCCAATGCATGGGCCAGTCCTACATCAGAGTTAAACAAATGATTTACTTCATGGGTCCTGCATACTTTGGAGGTGATGGTCCTCTGTGCAGGTCCAAGTATGGTCAGATGGGGAGGGCTTGCGGAGAGTTCTAAGATGGCAGAGGAGTGGGATGCTAGCCTGGGCCAGCATTATCAGTGGAGGGTGGCGGCTCTGATATCAGTGGGGCGGCGAAGCACCTTGGATAGAGATCCAGTGTAGTGTAGTGGTTAGAACGTTGGACTGGGAGTCAGAAGATGCAGGTTCTAGTCCCCACGCAACCATGGGAGCTCACTGGGTGGCTTTGGACCAATCGCAAACTCTCAGCCCAGTCTTCTTCACAGGGTTGTTGTTGCGAGGATAAAAAATGGAGAGAAGGAGGATTATGTAATCCGCCTTGGGTTCTTTGGAGGAAAGAAGGCATGATATAACGTGCAATAAATAAATAAATGGCTCCTTTGGAGTGCTGACTGGTTCTGACTGAAACCTGGAGTGGATTCACTGCCCACTGACATCGGAGCCACCAGGCTCCACTGAGCACCATATGGGAAAAGAGCAGGATAGGAATGAAACCCAGAAGCCAGAGGGCCAAGAAGCCCTTGAGGTAGATGCTCTAAGATAATGGCTTCCACGTGATGTCCTGAGGAACTTGTTGTAAGCTTCTTGAGGATTGCTTAGTAATGGAGGACAAGCTTCTCTGAAAGGCAGCTGAACCACCCTGAGTCGCCTTCCCCTGCAATGTGCAGCCCCAAGAGAGTGGTGGGCATGATGGTCAATGGCATGGCCCATGCCCTGCATGAAGTAAGTGTGTGCTGCTAAAATCCTCTACAAGGGACGGCAGTTCTATAGCGGATGTTTGGGGGTTCCTCAGCAGAGACCCAATATAGACAGGTTTCCTGAAGTACAAACAGTGCCTGCTCTACCGTTTGGCAAAGTGAGATGGTGGTTGCCCTCAGCAGCAGATGGTAGGTGATATCGAGGGGCCAGCAGCAGCAGCCCTGGATGTTTCCCTCTCTTGGGGGACAGAGCCATGTGTTCAGAGCGCACCTTGCCTTCCCTCCTGAAGGTAGCCTGCTGCCCTCAGGTGAGATGGAAGATGCTCTCCCATTCCCAGTGAAGTAAGATTCACCCGCCGCTCCGGTCAGCTTCTGTTTATGGAACTGGGGGAGCTCCATCTTGTCCTTCACATCACGTAGCAAAACGCCTTGGACCGGCTCTGGCTACGAAGTTCGAAAAACACTATCCTATGGGAAGGCTTCCTCCATGAGCAGTGTGAGGTTTCTGAGAGACGTACATGCAAAGTGGCCTTGGCTATAGCCAGAACCGTTGCAACGTCGTTCGGAGTCTCCAAAGGCTGGCTTTGCTGGGATGTAAACTGCAGCTGTGTGAGCTTGCTCCCCCCCCCCCCCCCGACTGCACACCGCCTCTGCCTATCCCCCCTCCTGCCCCCCAACTGACAGAAAGCGCTCAAGACAAGCCAGTGGGCTTGATCACTCCTGTCCCTCTTCTTCGTCGTCTTCCCGGGAGCCATTCTGGAAGTGCAACATCGCTGAGAAACAAACCGCCCTGCTCTTTAGATACGTTTTGGCCCAGCGACGCACTGAACTCGTTCCGTGATACATTCCGGCCCCCAGGAACACACGTACATACGCGGAGCCAGCCGAATGTTATTATTCAGAGGATGTAGCTGTCGATACTCGAGCCAATTAGAGCGTCCAGCATCTGCAAGTCCGACAGCCTCGGTCCCTGCGGTAATTGGGAAGCTTGCTCTCCAGTATTTGGCTGTTCTCTTCGGCTGCAGGAGAGAGAAAGAGAGAGAGAGAGAGAGAGAGAGAGGACAGTGTCCGCTCAGTTGTAATCCACGCCGAACACTTTCCAAGCCATTCTCTCTCTCCCAACCGAGTTGGCTGACATGTTCCATCTCTTCCACATGACCACCTCAGCTTCTGCTGAGTCAGCCAAACAGAGGTCAAAAACGGGGCCCTGGTGGATCCTTGCTGGCACTGCCTCTCCAAGGTGAACTCTTTAACAACACCCAATGCCCTGGAGGATGGATGCCTGTAAAAGCAGATGAGTCTGCTCTGCAGCTAATGGTAGCCCTGGGACACAGACGTTTGCTTTCACTGGCTTGTTAATGTTCCGTCATATCCAAGCAGATGGAAGCGCATCCTTCTGGAAAAATGAAGTTCTCGGCCTCTCGCAACACCTGGCGCTTGGGAAACGGGAGAAGCGGCGGCCATTCCAGCACAGGATGGCTTGTGCGGGCCGCTTTGGGGGTTATGGACGAAGGCTGAGAGCTTAACTGCACCGGCATTTCACCGTGCATTGATAGGAATCAGGGGCCTGATGCTGCCATTGTACTCAGCAGAGCGCTAAAGCGTCGAAAAACAGGTCCGACGTCAGGGTGCGGCACCCTAGGACAACTGCCAGGGTCTCTGCCCCCTGTCTACAGGGGACCGCTCACACTGCCCTCAGGGCAGTCGACAAGCGTAGGCGTGGCTGGGTGCCTGCCAAGGGCCCACACCCCATCAGGAGCCCACTGTCAGGTTTCCTTCTTTGATGTAGACTCCATGAGCAACTTTTTAAGGATCTCTTGCCTCCTTAAGAGTCCCACCTTCCTTCCTTTTACCTTTCCGTTCCCAGCAATGTGGGAATTAGGCTGTAGACGTGGGGGTGAGTGACACTCCAGACACTTGTAGCTTAACACAACAGTTTACCAGTAAAGTAAAACAACCAAATTACAATAAAGATATTTAGTCCATCGAGCTGAGTGGTACAAGGACATTAAAAGAAAATAAAACACAAGTTCTTTTACCTTAAGCTGCTTCTTTCTGCCGCTTCTATAAGCTCTGGTCTTCCTCTAGCTTAGGTCTGGTCTTGGCTTTGATATGTTTTACTCTTTTTATTTATACCCTCTTCCCCCAAAACAGAAAGTCAAGTTCCCACTTCGAGGAAATGAAACTTAATTGGAGTAATGAAACTACTCCTCTCAGGGATACCCCTCCCAACAGAAAACTCCAAGCCTTTAAGGCCTACCTTTATTACCTGCTCAGTACGCCTCACACCTTCACATCCTTGGACAAGAGCCACCTGTTACATTCGCCAGCCATGCTGGGAGTTGTAGGGAATCTTTTTCTGTCTAAACATAGGCTGACCATATGAAAAGGAGGACAGGGCTCATGTAACTTTAACAGTTGTAGAGAAAAGGAAATTTCAGCCAGTGTCATTTGTATGCAATTAGTTCCTGGTGAAATTCCCTCTTCATCACAACAGTTAAAGTTGCAGGGGCCCTGCTTTCTTTTGTATATGGTCACTCTAGTATAGTGCCTGCACCTTTAACTGTTGTGATGAAATTGTTCAATTTAAAGCAGAACACCAATAAAAAATGGTGGCTGGTTAGTTGAGGCATGCTTCCTGGAAAAGAGCTGTTTTCAGGAGGAGCTGGAAGCAGCACGCTGTTGGCGGCTGCCTGACCTCCAGGGGCAGGGAGTTCCAAAGAGAAGAGACCACCACATTAAAGTCTCTTCTCCTGGTGGACTCCCCATTGGGCCATAGGTCCATATGGAACCAGCAGTGACCAGGCAACCTTTTCAACTGACCAAGTCTTCTCCAACTTGGTGACCTCCAGATGTGTTGGACTACTTGTCATACCATGTCTGACAAGAGCCCCGCTGGGTCATTTTCCAGCCAGTAGAGGCTGGTGGCTTCAATTTCACTAGGGCTATGACTCCATTCCGGGTTTTAGTCAGAACCAGCCAGGACTCTAAAACTGAGAAAGGAATCACAGCCCCAGCTAAATCAGAGCCACCAGCCTCCACTACTCCCAGGACCCCTGGCCACTATCCTGTTTTCCAAAGTAGCCAGCCAGATGCCTCTGAGAAGCCCACAAGCAGGACAGGAATATCCCCCCTTCGACTGTTTTACATAGCCATTAAAAAATGCTGATTTAGGTCAGCATGGACCTTTGCTTGGAACCTATTCTTATGTTGTTTCGGTACAAAGTGAAGAACCGTTTCTTTTTCCAGGCTTTTAAAGGCACAATCCTATGCGTGTTTAGACAGAAAAGGTACTACGGCTCCTAGTATTCCCCAGCCAGCCATGGCTGGCTGGGGAATGCTGGGATTCGTAGTACTTTTTCAGTCTAAATATGCATAGGATTGTGCCTTAAATCTGCGGTATCTCTTGGTGTCGTGCCCAACAATGCCGATTCTTGATACTACTAACCTCATCAATGCTCATACTTTTGTATTTTCCTTTTACATTTTCAGTGCTTTTAGGATGCCATTTATTTTAATTGCTTTAATTGCCTTCAGATTATTTTTGTTGTTGTTAGCTGCCTTCCACATTTGGGGGGACCACAACATCCAGCATTCCTGATCATCAGCCATTCCAGTTGGGGCTAATGGGATTTGAAGTCCAAAACACCTGGAGGTCCCTAGGTTTGGGGAAAGCTGGAGTAGCGTTAACACTGAGCGAGGAGCAGAGAGAGAGAGGGGAGGGTTCAGGGCACAACAAAAGTGGCCAGGCCGCTTAGGTAACGACGCAACCAGGCTGGTGTGCCTGCTCTTGCGTCGTGTGACTGCCAAAAAGTTCTCAAAGGAGCTATTGTCATTGGGGGCCAGTAGTTTCCCTGCTCTTTCCTAACTGCAGGGCTTAAGTGTACCGCACAGAAAACTTTTTACATGTCTGTGTGAACTGCCAAGGCCTTGAGCAACGGCTGGGAGTCCTCGCGGTAAGTTGCAGCCCCTCTTACTGAAGCCGTCCGGTTTCCGTTCCTGGGGCTTACTGGAGGGGAGGGGGAGGGGGAGATCCAAGCATAACAGCTCAATTTCCTCTCCCCTGGCCCAGCTGGGAACCGGCCTTTACTGTTGATTATTCAGAGCTGGCATCTTCTATGAGCAAAGAGCCTGCTCTCAGGTATTCTTGGATATCATCAGGGTGAATGCCTCAAAGTTAGCAACAGGAATGAAGTTTCCAATAGCAGCCATGAGGCACGATGCCTAAATGAAGCTTCTCTGTCCAGGGGCAGTATATCCCTGAAGGACTGCCTCGCTCCACTGTCTGTCTACTAAAACCGTCAGTCGGAGGCCCTTCTCTGGATGCCACTGCCAGCAGGGGTGTCATGTTTGGATTCCAGGGAAAGGGCCTTCTTGGTGGTGGTACCCTGATCGTTGGAACACTCTCCCCAGGGACGCTTACCTGGCGCCTACCTTGATGTCAGTTCGACACCAGGTGAAGTCCCTTTTCCAGGCTCTTACATTGTTTATCTGTTTTATCTCTATCAATGCCAGCTCCAGGGTTTTGAGGGCCCTTTGGCAAGACAACCACAACCGGGGGGGGGGGCTCCCACAGTGAGTCTACCTTCCCACCGCCATTGTCAATAGCTGCTCTTGTTTGTTTCTCTTCCTGGTAATTTCCACCACTTGCTTGCTTGGCAGGCAGACAGACTGGTGGGCCCCTCAGCAACTGCCCAACTATGCCTACCCTTGATGCCAGCCTGATCTCTGCTCACGGTTTTGCATTTTTCTTAGGGTTTTTGGTGCTTTTAGTATGTCATTTATTTTAATGGTTTTAATTCTGTTCAGGGTTTTGCTTTTTGCTTTGTTTTGTTAGCTGCCTTAGGGATTTGCTTGATGGATAGAATAGATTTTTTTTTAAAAAAACAACACATACATAAATGCATACCACTTGGGAGAGGGCTTATCACTTTCACGCCCTGCTCAGAGACGACTTCCTCAAGGCAATCTGATTGGCCACTGTGTTGAACGGGATGCTAGAACGGATGGACCTTTGTGTCTGATTTGTTGGGCTCTTCTGCCCTCTTGTAAAAACAGCAAAGCACTGCTGGAGCCTCCTTGAATGTCATTTAGGCATGGGAGAACCAGGGATGCTCCAGTCCATTGAGGTTCTCCAAGTTCCACCTCGAGGCTTGGTCCGCCTCTTTCCCTTTCCCAGTTGTGAGCTTTTGTTGTTGCTGCTGTTCGAATGGGAAAAGTGCAGATTTAGGTCCACTTTTAAAGAAAAAAAATAGCTCACCCCCAAATGCATGCTTCCGCACATTGGCCAAATTGTGAAAGTGTGTAATTTCCTCCCAAAATGCACATTTTAAAAGTGTGCATTTTCCTAAAACGCACACTTTGCAGACATGATCACAAGCTCAGGAATACCCAAGCTTGGCCTACAAAATGTGCCCACATTCAGGCTTAGGAAGGGGTCATGTTCCGCCCTCACATGAATGCAAATGACATTCCCCTACATCACCAGCGCAATCAGCATGGTGTGCTGCACGCTATCCCCCCGACCTTATTGCATCTCAAATTTCAAAATAGGTGATCGATGGAATGGACCTGAGACCCATTGACCTGAGACCCATTGATTTCCAGCGTGTGCTGGTTGTGGTCTGCAGAACCAGCACACCCTGGAGTACAACCTGAGTATGTACTCCAGACTTTACAAAGCTGCACCGTGCCTGCCAGGGGGCCTCTCATGCTGTGTAGGGCAGATGTGATCGGACCCTCAAGGTACTGGCGGATATTGCTAATTGTAGTTCCACAGTTCTCTTTGGAGCTTCATGTCGGCTGGAACTCTTTTGTTCCAAGATCTTCCAAATTTTACAGAGCAGAGACCCCAAGGGTGTCTTTGTCCCCTGTTATGCTCATGTTGAAGGCTGGGGAGAGAGGGGAGGGGGCTGCGGCTCAGAGGTAAAGCACCTGCTTTGCATGGAGAAGGTCTCAGGTTCGATTCCCAGCGTCTCCGGGTAGGGCTGGAAAATGCCGCTGCCTTGGAGAGCCACTGCCCGTCAGTGTCGACAATATTGAGTGGATGGACCAAGGATCTGACTCAGTAGAAGGCAACCCATGGACACTTTGGAGGCGGATGTGTGTCAGAGGATTCAGAGCATTGCTTCAACATGAAATCTGGCCAGAATTTAAAACATCATCATCATCTTCATCATCAACAACAACAGCATCAACTCTGGCTGACATTGCCAAGTGAAGATGGCTGCATCGACCAACCCAGCATTGCCAGCTGACAGAACTGCTTGCCATAACCTAAGTTAGGGTGACCAGATAAAATCCAGGTCAGGGCTCATGTAACTTTAACAGTTGTAGAGAAAAGGGAATTTCAGCCAGAGTCATTTGTATGCAATTAGTTCCTGGTGAAATTCCCTCTTCATCACAACAGTTAAAGTTGCAGGAGCCCTGCCTTCTTTTGTATATGGTCACTCTAGTATAGTGCCTGCACCTTTAACTGTTGTGATGAAGAGGGAATTTCACCAGGAACTAATTGCATACAAATAATAATAATAATAATAATAATAATAATAATAACAACAATTTATTTCTTACCCGCCTCTCCGTCTGGATCGAGGCGGGGAACAACAACATGATAAAATACATAAAACTGATTAAAACATAACACATATTATTAAAACTGCATAAAAAATCCTAAAACATCCTAAAAACACCCTTAAAACATTCTAAAATTCCACTGGATATGCCTGCCGGAAGAGAACAGTCTTTATAGCTTTCTTAAATTCTAAAAGACTGTTAAGTTGACGAGTCTCCTCCGGCAGGTCATTCCACAGTCTGGGAGCGGCAGAAGAGAAGGTCCTCTGGGTAACGGTTGTCAGCCTAGTCTTGGCCGACTGCAGTAAGTTCTTCCCAGAGGACCTGAGCGTGCGGGGCGGATTGTATGGGAGAAGGCGATCCCGCAGGTAACCTGGACCCAAACCATGTAGGGCTTTAAAGGTAATAACCAACACTTTATACTTCGCCCGGAAACTAATTGTCAGCCAGTGGAGCGATTTCAAAGCTGGCGTAATATGGTCACCCCTAGATGTACCGGTGACCAACCTGGCTGCCATATTTTGAACTAGTTGAAGTTTCTGGACTAGGCACAAAGGTAGCCCTATGTACAGCGCATTGCAGAAGTCGAGCCTCGAAGTTACCAGCGCGTGCACTACCATCTTTAGGTCTTCCAACTATAGGAAGGGGCGCAGCTGGGTGAAATTCCCTTTTCTCTACAACTGTTAAAGTTACATGAGCCCTGACCTGGATTTTATCTGGTCAGCCTAAGTTTGCAAAGCAAAGATGAAGCATGCTGAAAAAGACTATTGGGGGTGACCTTTAGCCCTATAATACAAGCATGGTCATATTATTAAGTGCCTTTCTATCCCTCACTTCCTTCAAGGAGCTCAAGGTCAAACTACACATTATGCTACTTGTATAAGTGTGTAGCTGAGCCCGATTATTATTTTTTTACTTGAGAGGGAGTACACGTGGCCCCAATTCGAATCAGCATGCAAACCCCCCTTCCATTTGCTTCCTGAAATTCCACTCTCTATGCCCCATTCACCGGAATGGGGTTTTTAAAAAGGGGGGGGCCTCCATTCACTCCAAGGGCTTGTGATGGGCTCCATCAGAGTCAATGGAAGCTGGTTTTGCTTTTTAAAAAGCCCTGCACAGGTGTGTGTGTGTGTAATTTTGGCAGGTAAACAGGAAGAGGGCAGGTTTAATCCTCCCTTCCTGGTGTGTGTGTATCCTGATCCAAATTGGGTCAGTGCTGACTTACTTTTGAGTTTGTTTGTTCGTTTGTTTTAAAAAAAGGTTCAGCTACATGCCACTCAATCAATCCTCAGAGCGGTGCTTAAGTCATTCAACAATCTTGGAAGGTAGGATTAAGGGTCATTATCTTGAGGTTGATTTGAAATTGGTTTTCCCATATCCAAGCCCAATGCTCCTGCATGTTTACTCAGAAGTAAGCCCTGCTGCTTTCAATTAGGTTTACTACTCCAAGTAAGTGTGCTCAGAACAACGGCTTTGGGAAGATGGGATGAGCATATTTGGGACAGATTAGGGATGTCGGAGAACTTCATTTCAGTTTGGTTTTGATGGGAATTTATGAAACTGGGAGGAACTGACAGGTTCATCCATCCGAGTGGAGGGCTTAAATTAGGGTGGCCACCTCTTCTTTCTCATCTGTAGGCTCCTCATCTGCAATAGCTCTTTGGTAGGCAGGAATGTTGTGGTCCTCTCCATGCTGGGAATAAACTATCTAGGGATGCTGGAGAAATCTGAGATGGACGAAAACGAGTTTCGATTTCTAAAAGTCCGACCTGCAGAATCCGCTGTAGACTGGCCTCCCTGCGGACTTTCGGGTTTTTTTCTTTTGACTTTCCTGAAAGTTACGTAAATTTATTTGCAGGAAAATTAGCAAGTTTCTCCTAAGACATATACCGTGCTGGAAAATATGCATGGGGGAAAGATGTACAGAATGGAATATGCTAAATGTTATGTACTAACATAAATTATATAAATTCTTGCGACCTTGTGTGTGAAATTATTTCAGTATTTTTCTGTATAACGAACAAAAATTGAATTCATCTATGAACGGACACCGGAACGAATGACACCACACAATCCACAAAACACCCACAAGACAGATTTCACAAAATCCGGGCATCCCTAGTTGTATCCATTGGATTTGGGCGGAGCAGATGGATTTGCAAAGATCTTCACATTGAAGTGAAACTGATGGATTTCACCCACTGCTAGGCCAGATTTCCCAAAGAACTCCCAATCTAGCTGTACGTTTTCTGGATGGAAAAACAAACCCCCAGGCGATGGAGGCAGTGGGCAAGGAGATCTTTTTTTGAAAAATGGCAGGATCTCCCTTCTCTCAGCTGCCCTCCAGCATCCTGTCCCTCCACTGCCTCCACCAGCAAAGAATCAGAGCACCAGGGAGGAGCATTCGTTATTGGCCACCAAAAATGCAAACAGGGCTGCTAAATATTCAACAGGATGGGAGCGTAACAAAAGGAGTCCGAATCCCATCTGCAAGGGCTGAAGATTTGACACCAGCAACAGAAGGCCTCCCCTTCCTGGTACTGCAGCTGTTATTTTTTGCCAACTGGGACTTTGGCCACCAGGCTGTCATCAACATTGGCAGTCAAAATGGGAGAGGGAGGAACACCCCTGAAGAGATGTGTGGTGGCGGCATGGGTTGAGGGGTGCAGGACATCTCTGCAATTTAATTTGGATGTATCATTTCAACAGAGGCCGCCAAAATTCCACAGGACTGCATAAAAACCATAGAATGTGGGAGTGGCCATTGAATTCAGCTGCCTGAAAATTGTTCATTTTTGTTTAAATGAGCAGGTTTCTAGGCCTCATGGTTGCAAAAATATGCTTTGAAGTGTATGAGCAATGCCTGGTGACATTTCAGAAGCCAGAGGAATTGATGATGAGATTTATAGCGGGCAGAGCTTCAGGGCCCTGCCTCTCCTTGTGAGTAACAGGAGCAGAACAAAATAGGCAAGTGTGTGTGTTTGTGTGTCTTAAGTGCATGCTAATTAAGCAAAAACAGAGAAACTGCGCATTTTTAAAACATTGTGCATTTCCGTGCTTTACTTTATCTATCGGGAAAGTGCACATTTGGGAATGCTCTTTTTAAAAAGGCACAATTTTCCCACTCGACATGTGTACTTTTGTTCTCGAATGCAATGAAAAGAGAGCGCAATCGGAACCAGGAAACAAGGTGAGCTGAGCTTCAAGACATTGGTCAAAAAATCTCGGTGATCACAAAGAATTGCTTGATCACCCATCCCTAGGTAGTTCTTTATGGAATAGATTCATAGAATATCAATGGCTACTGGATGTGGTGGATACATACCGCCTCCAGCATCGGAGGCAGTTGTTGGGGAACATGGGCAGGAGGGTGCTGTTGCACCCCTGCCCTGCTTGTGGGTTTCCCTGTGGGCACCTGCTCGGCCACTGTGCGAACAGAGTGCTGGACTACACGGACCCTTGGTCTGATCCAGCATGGTGACCCATTAGATCTTAACTAATGCAGGAAATCTACTGCCACAGCATCCCTGATAAGTGTCCATCTAGCTTCTGCCTAAAACCCTCTACTGAAGGAGTCCACCACCTTCTGAGGCACCGTGTTCCACTCCTGAACAGCTCATACTGTCAAGAAGTTCTTCCTAACATTTCCTTGAATTCCCTTCCTTGCAATTTGAACCCGTTGGCTTGGTTCCTACCCTCTAGAGCAACAGAAAACTAATTTTCTCCATCCTCTATGTGACGTCCTTGCAAATATTTGAAGAAGACTATCATATCACCTCTTAGTCATCTCTTCTCCAGACTAAACATGCCCCAGAAAGATCTGTGTGTCATTGAGACCAATGTAAACTGGTAAATACTTCCATAAACGTTGTATGTCCAATCCAGCTTTACTCCTCCACATCTTTTTTAAAAAGTTATTTTGGCATGGCTAGTTGTATCCTTTGAAATACACCTTGCTACACTCAGCTGCACTTTGGATTCATATCTGATGTAAGTCCATGGTTTCTAGTCCAGCAATGACATGCACACAGGAGCCAACTCTTGTGCATGGATCTCCTTCACTGCACTTGGGCCGTTGTACATTTCCCAAGTAATTCTGGGCCACCTCTAGATGGCTTCTCTTCTGCGTCACACCAGCGTCGGCAGGCGACTCGATGCGAAATTGCACTCCTTGCGTCCCTCTACACGCAAGGAGCGCAATGGTGGCCTCTCCAGCCGCCTCTGCCGCGCCACCCGCCACGCAGCATTTAAGGTAAGTTTATTTTTTTCTGGGGTGGGGAAGCTGGGCGGGTAGTCGGGGGCGGGAAGTTTTAAAAAAAAACATTTTGTGTTTTTATTTATTTTACTTTGAACATGGGGTGGGGAAGAAGGGGGGTTGTTTTATTTTGTATTTATTTTATGGGGAGAAGGGAGGGAGGTCTGTGGAGGGGCGGAGGTGGTGCTGCGAGCTTATGGCTCGCTGGACAACCCCCTTCCCTGCCCAGCCCATGGCGACCAATCAGTGGGTCGCCAAAGACTGGGCAGGCCACCTCAGAAGCGGCGGAGACAAAGTGACAGACAGCAGAAGCCGTTGTTGCTTCGCTGCAAACTAAAAAAGTCACACTAAATGCCCAACCTTTTTAGTTCGCGGCAAAGCCCCTTTGCTCCTAGATGGCTCCGGATTGGCACCTGCATCATGTAACGCAAGTGCCGCCATTCTGAAGCCACAGCGACGGATACTGTCTGTCTAGAGGTACCCCTGGAAGCAGCAGCATCCATTTCCTCAAAAGCAGCAGCATGTGCTTGAGACCCCCTCAAAGCTCCTTCTGACCAGAGAGTTGGGAAAATGCAGTCCCTCATGTCCTTCCGTGGCTCCTTCCAAACGGCCAAACCGTTTCCTCCCGAGCAGCTGATGTATGTTCTGTAGCTAACTAGCAGCCACAAGCAGGCATGGCCGTTAAGCAAGCGGTCCAGCTATGCAGGGCCTACGTCAAGGGTAGGACGTCATTGGACACCTCTCAAGGACTCATTCCCCAGCAGGGCCCCACTGACAAGAGCACCCTGGAGACGCTCCTCTTCTCCTCCATTATAGCCTGCATGTTCACCTCTGGCCCAGACAACAGCGCAGGTGAAAAAGTGGAGCAGCAGATGCCACGGCCTACTTGCCCGCTGGCTCTCTGTCTGTCAAGCGAGCAGTAGCAATGGTAAGAAAGAGGTGGAGGAGGCTGGTGGCTCTGATGTCGGTGGATTGACTGAAACCTGGAGTGGATTCACCACCCCACTGACAACGTCACAGTCTTCAACGGTGTAGTGAGATGCGCTGTATTTCCATTTAATGGTGCAATCCTATTGGGATGCCGATCAGCTTCCAAACTCAGAGGCTGACAGGTATCCTACACAGAGTGGGAGGGGGTGGAGGCAATCTTTGCCTCCATGCTCCTCCCACTCTGCATTTTTGCTAGACGGGCTTTTTTGCCCATCTAGCTGGGGTTCTGCAGAGTGGGAGGGAAGGAAGCCGAGGAGGCAGGAGGATTCTTCATAAGTCAACCTCCTTAGTGCCCTCCCCGCCCACAGGAATGCCCCCTTTCCCTCCTCTCCGAGGTCAAGATGCAGCTGGGGCAGTTCTCTCTGTGCTGGCTGGAAGGGGAGGGGGAGCTTGGACTCCTGAGTCTGAGGTCAGAGCACTGTCTCTGACCTCGGATTCAGGGATCTGAACTATCCTGTGGCCCCCAGATGCTGTCTAGGGGAAATAGAATTGCTCTCTAAATTACTTTAATCATTTCTAAATTGTCATTGATACTTACAAATCAGCCTATGGAAATGTTATGCAAATTGGCATCCTCTTTTTTAGTGAACCGTAAGTGACCACCCTACTTAAATTGGATTCAGCATCCTTCCTCCCCCGTCCAATGGCTTCATTCAAACCAAAACAAAAAATACTGGCAGATCCGATCTCCTGCCTGACGTCTCGTTTGGCCCTTATTTTTCTCTGCAGAGCAAGCCCTCATTCATCTTCATCTCCCTTCCTGTTCCTGGCAGGGAGGTGTAGTAGCAGCACAAAGCCAGGCTGAAACCTCTTTCCGAACGTGGAGCGGGGGCGGGCGGTGAGGGCCTCCCCTCCACCCCCTTCCAGTAATTTACGGCACCTTCTTTGTATTTCCTGACGCAGCGAACTATTCCTAGTGAGGAGGCCTCCTCCATTGTTATGCAGAGAGGAGCTCACGAAAGCCTTCTGGGTACAGCTACAAGGAGACGGCAAAGAAAGAGCTCCAATGGCTGGAAAAGGCAAATGAGGAACGTCGCCAACACACCCAAACACCCTCACCCGACCACTTGGAGAGAAGTTGAGAGCAATCCGCTCCCATCGTCCGCTTTCCCTTGCACCGCATAGCCATTTCCACACGTGATGCAGGGTTCGGGTTTCGCGTGCTCTGCATCTGTCATTCGGGTGTGACACCGACGTGGCCTGGGATGGGCATGCATGTTCCAAGCTGCTCTCTCGCCCACTTGCTTTCCTGCACCGACAGCGTTCACAGAGCGCTTAAGGCCGCTTTTGGGGTCACGGGGTCACTGCGACCTTGCATTTCTTCCCCTCCTGAGGGAGCGCTGGGGACTGGAGCCGTGGTAAAGCGCGTGTTTTGCATGCACAAGATCCCAAGTTCAGGCCCTGACATCACCAGCTTTAAAGTTCAGGCAGCTCATGAAAGGGGAAAGATCTCCTGAGGCTCTGGAGAGCTGCTGCTGCTCATCAGAGGGGTCAAGACTGGGCATAATGGACAAATAGTCTAATCTGATATAAAGCAGATTCCTATAGTCCTGTGATATATGTGCGTGTGTGGAGAGAGAGAGAGAGAGAGAGAGAGGACTGGCATCAAAAATCAGCATAGTTATCTCAGGTGGACCATTGATAGGAGACCCCTCCCTCCCCCGGAGTTGCTGCGCCTCATCACTATTGCAACTTCTTTGTTCACCTGCTTCTGACTTGGGCCCAAATAACAGTGCCGGTGAGAAGGCGGTGCAGGAGATATCACTACTTACTTGCTTGCTGGCTCTCTGCCAGTCAAACAAGCAAATGGCAGCCATGATGAGGAAGAGGAGGAGCAGAAGCTGATAACAATGCTGGTCAGCAAGTAGGGTGAGACTGCATTGCCCAGGACCCTCCAAAATCTAGAGCTGGCACTCTATGTATGTATGTATCTCTCTCTCTCTATCCATGCAAAGTATTCTCCCTGACGTGTCAGCTTTCTGTATGCAGGGAATGGGTTTGTATGGATGCACATTCCGCTATAAGAACCCTCACTAGGGCCAGATCTACACCTTGTGTCAAATCATTATGAATGTGGAATAAAAAGCAGGAAATAACACGATGAACGCGGTATATGGAATGTCTCCTGTGCCCCAAGAGTTATCAGTGCACTTCAGTACCGCTTTAAAGCAGTCGTGTGTAGTAGATCTAGCCCTGAAATCTCAAGCAGGGATAGACAAATTTGTATATTTTGGTTTCAGCATCAGTTTGCAATTTATTTATTTTTTTAAAAAGTCGTCTGCCCGAAATCCATATGCATTCTTGTGCACATTGATTTCTTATATTCTTTTATTTCTTATATTTCTCTACCACCCAATAGCCAAAGCTCTGTGGTTGATTCATGACTTTCCTCAAAATTTTACAACATTTCTCCTAATATGCACAATTTCCCCAAATATAATGCATTTTTAACATGGTTTTCACTAACATATGCATTTTGGTGCACACTTCCCCCTAATATTCACAAATTGCTATGCTTTTTTAAAATTGCAAAATTTGGAAAAGTGCAAATACCAAAAGATAACAACACCTTGGATAGCTCCTTTAGAGTTCTGACTGGTTCTGACTGAAACCTGGGGCGGATTCACCACCCACTGACATTGCAGTCACCAGTTTCTGCTGGTCATATTTAAACCTTCCATTACAAGAAGCAGAGCAGGGTTGGGGAATGAGTTTTGCACGGTTATAAGTCTACTGTTCCTTCCACCCAATCTGCCTTGCTATTGCATGCAGGTAGGTTGCATGTACGCATTTCCAGGGTTTGGCATTCCAAAGTGCTTTTGCACACTAGGGTGGGTTCCAAGATCTGCGTTCCTTGAGAAGAAGGGCTCTACTTGCAGAAGGTCCCTCTGCCCACTTTTGGGGCATCCCCCACCACCATGCAGCAGGGTCTCCTGACTGTCCAAGTAGCATTTTCAGGGGGCTGCTCTGGGAAGGAGGAGGCGAGGAAATCCACTTCCTCCAGCACAGTTGACCCAGCTTAAATCTGGATCTAAGCCATGCTAATCTCCAGAAGGACATGAGCTTGTGTGGACCTGCAATCCTTGAATCCAAGGAACACGCTTTGATTCAACTTTACGAATCCCTGCCTCCTCCACTACCCCCTACTTTTATTTGAAACAGTTCTGATTTATGTTTTTTGGATCCTTAGCAGCCCCTCAAAGGGTGTGGAATATTCTATAGAAAGGCACATGGTTCTAGTTTCAGGGCGTGCTAAGCCCCTGAAACTTTGAACATGGGATCTTTTCATGGAAAAAAGTGTTGGGTACACACACACACACGCACACGGAGTCAGCGTCCTTTCAAATCAAGCCAGGCATGTTTCCAAGCCCATATGGACTATCATTGGCCCATTTTCCAAACACAAGGAGAACATGCCCAAAGTTTGGGTTTTCTTTCTTTCGTAAAAAAATATATAGAGAAAATGCTATTTCATGGAAATAAGAGACACGAAACCAATGAAAATTCTTTCCAGCAGTCCATGAATCAGAAACCAAGTTGTGGCTTTCCTACCACTACCTATAATGAGAGACCTTCTAAAAACGGCACATTTCCTAGCACTGTTTACTCTAAGAGCTATCGGGCCTAGGCCCTTATCTCTAGATGTAATCGCATCTTTGGAGTACCTCCCTGAAATGAATAACGTTTAGGGATCTTGCCATGAAATCCTTAGCAGCCAGAGTAGCTCAGATTTTAAGGCATTCATGTTTGCTTGCTCTGTACACAGAATAATGGGCTCAAGTTACAGGAAGCCAGATTCTGGCTGGACATCAGGAAAAACTTCCTGACTGTTAAAGCAGTACGACAATGGAACCCATGACCTAGGGAGGTGGTGGGCTCTCCCACACTAGAGGCATTCACGAGGCAGCTGGACAACCATCTGTCAGGGATGCTTTAAGGTGGGTTCCTGCATTGAGCAGAGGGTTGGACTCGATGGCCTTATAGGCCCCTTCCAACTCTACTATTCTATGATTCTATGATACATAACCAACAGCTTCTATTCACAAAAGGGCGAGAATCTTCCCCCCCCCCCCATATCCTCTCAGTGGTGATCTGGCAGGAGTCACGTGCAGTGGATATCACTGATGTCACTGGGGCAGTGAATTCGCTATGGGTTTCAGGCAGAACAAGCTGGAACTCTAAAGGAGCTCTCCAAGGTGAACATTTCCTCTTCCGTCCAACATCCTTAAATAAACTATCCCTTTCTCCCCCAAACACATTTCTGTTCCTACTTCTTCCCGCAAGGCAGAATGGCTGCATTTCCCTTTGACTAGTAAAGTCCTGGCCCATGGTCTTCGCTTGCAGGCCTACAAGGTAATAGATATGATACCAAAAAGGGCGGGAGAAGGAACAGGAAAACAAGCAAATTCAGGCACTAATTCTTCATAAAGCCCCATTCGTGTTTCAAGACCAGCTGGAACGGCCATGGAGGGATATGGCCTATCAACAAGCCGGCCCTGGGTTTTAGTCAGAACCAGTCAGAACGCTAAAGGAGCTGCCCAAAGTGCTGAAGCCCACCCCCAAAAGGAGTCCAGCACCTTGGAGTTCTGGCTGAAATCCATAGAGGAGTCACTATATATTCCGGTGAGCTCCCCATCTTGTGATGCGAAGTAAGTGTGTGCACGTGTATAAATAAATATGGATCAAGGCCTGCATTTTTGGATTCTCCTTGGGGGCGAAGCTTTGATGACTGTCAAATTTTATTATCACACCACTGACTTTCTCCCCACCCCCCTCTCTGCCATCTCATGCCTTTCTCTCTGAGCCACCTCATTTCTGCAAGCAGCATCTTCTTGACTGCTATACCAGTGACATCTCCTATGCTGTGGCCCTTGCCTCTAGGAAATCACTGTCCCTATTTTATCCCTAATTTGCATATGGGAATACCATGAGAACGATTATTTAAGGATATGGTTGCTTTCCTTTCACTATGTTAGTAAGCTGCTGATAAAACTGCTCTGGTCAGTTTATTAACATGCCTGGTTTCAGAAACCAGGGCGTGATAGCCGGCCGTTGCAGAGTAAATGAATATCTTTGCTTGGGGATGCCAACTTGGCCTGGGTAGCTGTAGTTAGCAGTTTTTACTGCGATTTAGCAGGCAATATTTCTCTCCTTGCTGTGATGAAGACACAGTTAACGGCACAGCAGCAACATCTGGTTTAAAAGTTGGCAGGGCCTTCAACAGTTTATAACAATAGAAGGATGTGCGTGTTTGTGTGTGTGTGTGTGAGAGAGAGAGGGAACCAGTTTATTTTGGTGGGTGAAGAGGAGGTGTGAAAAGTGTATTTCTGTTTTAATCTGCTGGAGGGTATTAATATTGTGCTGTCAGTGTGCAGGGCTCCTTACAGAGAGAAAAAAAAATCCTCTTCCAAGGAGTTTACAATTTAAAATTCAACACAGGGGAAACCACAGAGGTAGGGGCAGGAATTGGAGCCAAAGGTAAACAGGGAAGTAATATGTACTTAGGCTTAGAGCTTTTCTACATGGGGCTGTTAATCCGCTGTATCTACCTTAAGTGTCAACACATAATTGAGATCCGAGGACTACATGAGGAGCATTTCCTTTCCTGCTTCATAACCCCTAGATGGCACTGTGCTATAGCAGAAGAACAGAAATACACAAAAAGAGATTGCGCTTTCTTTCACTTTCACAGTTAAATGACGCATTTTGCTGCTGTAAAAAAACTTGGTGAAAGTGCTGGTTAGACACAAAAGCGAAACTGAAGAGTCACAATGTTGTCTAAAGAACCCATGGGCAACTGTGAGTGGGGAACGATGAGAAGAGGGTACAAAAGCCCCTAGTTACCTAAGGCAAATGTGGAAGTCCATAACTGGCCAGCTCAGGGTTTTAGGAGGCTATTGAATTAAAGTTCTTTTCCTGAAGACAGCCAACACCTCAAGAGATTGTACTGTCAAAGTGCTGCCCCTGGTTTTTCCCTTCTGTTGGTTCTTTATCTTTAAACTGGCATTGGATTGAACTGAACTGCCCTTTAAATAGAGGACACATTACAAATAGAGGACTCCACTGTTCTCTGGCAGCCCTTCAAGTAGAGGACTGCCTTCTGTAAAAGTGGACACCTGGCCACTCTACTGAAATGTTAGTTAGGGTGACCATATGGAAAAGAGGACAGGACTCCAGTTGTGTAGAAAAGGGAATTTCAGCAGGTGTCATTTGAATGCATGCAGCACCTGGTGAAATTTCCTCTTCAGCACCCAGCTCCCCTCTTTTGTATCTGATCACACTAGGCAGGGCTCCTGCAGCTTTACCTGTTGAGATGAAGAGGGAATTTCACCAGGTGCTGCATGCAACCAAAAGACACCTGCTGAAATTCCCTTTTCTATGCAATTGTTAAAGATACAGGAGCCCTGTCCTCCTTTCCATATGGTCGCCCTATTCGCGCTGGAGTGAAAGAGAACTGGCCGTTACTTCTTTCAGATGATAAAACAGCACCAAGAGTTGTTATTTTAAAAGATCTCCTCACTTCGCACTACTGTAGGTGAGGTGATGTTCTGTGTTTTTTAAAAGCAATTGAGAAATATATCCCTCATTGAAATGTGCTTGACAGGAAGGAATATATTCAGGTTTGCCCTTTGACGTTTGACATCTAAATTTAGCTGCATCTGTCTTATATCTGTGAAGCTGATGAAGAGCAGCTTTCCAGTGCCGCCTGACCCATTTGCCTCTGCAAACCAGACAGCTGTGCATCCCTTTGCATGGTAATCTGGAAACTACATGCGTGGGTGAGGCTGGACAGCGGGTGGGGGAAACACTGGAGTTTATGCTGTAGCAGCATCACAGAAACCCTTGGCTTGCCTCAGCAACACCACAGGCCTTCCATGTTAACGATTTCATATCGCTCGGCTGAAATGAAACCCTGTTCGGAGCAACAGGAAAGAGGAGATCTCCTTGGCCCAACCAACACATTTCAAGCGGAGCCTGGCTTGCCCCTTCGGTCCCTTTCAAACCCTTCTAGCCCTGCCCTAAATGAAATAGCAGAGGCCACGAAAGCACGGCCCAGAGTATGCAGCCAGAGCCAAAACTGTTCTGCGAGCAAGCGGCTTGGACGACAGCAAAGGGGAAATTTATGTCCAACAACTTTCCTTCCTGCTAAAGCTGTTACAAGAGGATCGCATCTCGTCCCTGCTACAGTTGAGCCGAAATTCCTCAGAAGACATTTTTCCCCTTGAGATTTTTCTTCTTTTCTTAACCTCCTAGAAAAAGCACACCACGATGCAGAATTTTCTCTGAATGTTCCCCGCCGTTTTTTTTTGAGACGACCACCATATTCATGCTTACAGCGCCAGGTCCGGGACATCATGGAGCATGCAAAATGGTGGTTTGGCTGTCAGCAGGGTTGCTGCATCAAGAAAAACAAAAAGCATGATGGGCTTGCCAGTGGGCCCCCACTGGAGGGTGGGCCCTGGCAGTTTCCCAGCCATGTCTACCTTGCACTGTGTCCCAGGTCTGACCCCTGACTGCACCCAGCCTTTTTGAAATCAAAAGTTGGAATCCCCAGTCCTTGCAGCGTAGCAAACCAGCAGCCCAGGAAAACGGCCTTTTAATCTGCTGTGCTAGTTTAATACATGCAGGGAGGACGAGGTGTGTGTTTTCCCCCCCACATAGCACACGGGAGAATTTTTAAAATGCGATTCCTGCAGCCTGAAATGGAACAGACCAGAATCGATGGTGTGTCTGAGGTGTGTAGATGGACTTTAAGGACTTTAAGAGCAGTACGACAATGGAACCAATTGTTCCTAGGGAGGTCATGGGCTTTCCCACATTAGAGGCATTCAAGAGGCAGCTGGACAACCATCTGTCACGGATGCTTTAAGGTGGATTCCTGCATTGGGGTTGGACTCGATGGCCTTAGAGGCCCCTTCCAACTCTACTATTCTATGATTCTATTAAGCTTTCTGACCTCCATGTGCTGCTTTCCTCTCCGTCTGCCCTTTGTAGCCTTTCTAAATCTCATTTCCTGCTTTATTAGGAGGGCCGCCTCCCCAGCCATGGACGGATGGGGCCTTCTGAGGATCCACTTAGCTCTCCTCTATTTGCCATTTCCCTCCCCTATGACAAACAATTAGACAGCTGAGCGCTCTTTGGAGCGCGCAGGACTTCCTGACAGCCTCCCAGCTCGGCGGCACGCACGGAGCGCCCCATGGCAACGGCGTGTGATGTCACACCACAAGGGCCTCACGCGGGGAGCAAATCACGGCCCTTGAAAGAGAAAGTTCCTGTTTGGTGCAGGAAAGGAATTATTAAAGGCTAAACACACAGGCAAGAAACCTCGCCTGGTCTGGCCAGGTTGTCTGCGCAACGGCATTCTCATGAGGGAGGTTCACACATGCAGTTTCATCAACTGAATTCCACAGCATTGAGCGGCAAATTCCACATTACATATTGCGTACAGCCTTCACCAACCAGATGGCCTCCAGGTATACTTACTGCAACTCCCGGTATCCCCGGCCAGTTGCTAAGAAAGATGGGAATTGCAGTTCAACACATCCGGAGGACACCAGGTTGGCAGATGGCTGTATTATATCCTCTGTGACTTTACATCTTCACACAGCGCTTTGTTAACTGTGGAATTCGCTGTCACAAAACGTAATGATGGCCACGATTTGGATGGCTTTAAAAGGGGATATGACAAATCCATGGAGGAGAAAGCTGTCAATGGCTACTAGGCAGGATGGCCATATATTATCCCCCAGTATCAGAGGCAGTGTGCCTATGTACACCGCTTGCTGGGGAACACAACTGAGAGGCTACTATTTCACATAGGGATGAACAGACTCATCTCTATCCGCACCGCTCGCTGGACCCTTGCCAGCCATCAGACTCTGCTCGCTGTATGCACCAAGCCACCAGGCAGTGCCTGGGTGCCTGGTGAGCAGCGTGTGGCCTCCACTCCCTTGCTGAGACACCGTTTTTAATAAAAACTAGCAGCTCAGCTGTTTTAATGAAGGGCCCTTTTTCGCAAATGGTAGCCATGAAGGGGCCATTTATGCAAAATTATAGGCATGAATGGTCTTAGTTTGTAAGCCCCTTGGGGAGGGAACTGCCCTCTTGCACTCTGAAAAGCAGGTTTGGGTCATCTCCCCCCCCCCTTGTCAGCAGCCACATGTTCTGATAAGAGGAGTGCTGGGACAGAGTTCCAGGGGTCCAGAGAAGAAGTCCAAAAGCAAGCAAGGTCAGTATGCCATTGAAAGTCAAACACAAGGAGATCACTGAACTGCACTCCCCAGAAGAGCAGGGAAATAGAAAGCAGACAACACATTGCTCTAGCACTTATTCACCCTGTTCAGACAACACACTAACCATGGTGGTTAAGCATTTTGAGCGAAACATTATGGCTTAGAGTGTCGTGTGAACTATGACTTAGCATGTCATGTGAACCATTCCTAACTATGGTGGCTACATAACCATGGTTTAAACATGCTCACTAACCATTTGCTGCAAACAGTTTAGTGACCTAACCATGGCTTAGTGTGTTATCTGAACAGGCCCAATGTCTGGAAATGAAAGCTTTTAAGATGGAGCCTTCACAGCCCTACCCAGAGCACAGCTGCAGGTCATTTGCATAATCTGAGGAAAGGTCTACTCATGAGCAGGGGACTCTCTGGGACTAAGGGGTGGTTCAAAATGTGCCTCCAAGTCCAAATGGGGACTAACTACATCCTGAGGGGAAGGATTGACAGCTGTCTTCCCTGAGGACCCAGGATTCCGATGATTCATATCAAGGTCCCCAGACACAGACAGCTCCTCAGCAATACGTGGCTCAGGGAGCTCTAGGTCATCCTCCAAAGCAAATTCTTCCAGAGGGGACTTGATACTGCGTTCCCTTTCAGGGGGTGGGGAATCTGTCAGAGGCCATGTGCTGAGAGTGAGTGGGGCTAAAGTCATCATTGGGCAGGTCCAGAGCCAAAACTGGGCAGGGTCTTCCTTTTCTCTCTGTCACCTCCTTCTCTCTCTCTTTCTCTCTCTCTCTCTGCCATTTCCTTCTCTCTCTCTCTTTCTCTCTCTCTCTCTCTCTGCCACCCTTTCTCTCTCTCTTTTAGCCACTCTCTCTCTCTCTCTCTCTCTCTGCCATTCCCTTCTCTATCGCCCTACCCCCTTCCCCCTGATACTGCATACTACCTGGGAAAGTCCAGACCGTTCTTGCCAGAGGGCCTTTAAAATTCATGCAGAGCCAAGGTGGCTGCATCATTCTATATGTTAACAGGGAACTCATTCTCTCTGAGTGCAGATCTTTATGTTGCCAAAACACAGGAGGGGCATATCTAGAGAACCCTGAGGTTTGCAGCAGTATATCCCTAACTGTGGGGGGATGACCCCAAACGGCTGAATGAGAATGCTCAGTAGGCATGAAATGCTGGCTGGTTGCTGAGGTTGGGGTAGGGGGTACAGAAAAGCGAGGAATGGCAGGAGGAGGGGAAATGGAGTCTCTTGAAAGAGGGCATGGCTGGCTGGTTGGCTGGAACCCTGAACAAGAGCATTCCAGAAGTCTGCATTTGATTGCAGGTCTCCCTTGGACCCGGTATGTTCTACCACTATCAAAGCATGGCCACTACCATTGATCGCCAAAAGAAACAACAATTAATACAACGCAGCCGGAAAGTATATGGCACTCCAGTTGCCCCTTGACTTGTAGCTTCCATTAAGCAAGAGCAAGGCTTGCTTTGTTGCATTGTTCTTAAGCAAAAGAAAAGGGAGGTTTATTATAGCCAATACTTACTTACCTCTGGAATATTTCTGGGTGAGATTTATATCTGGAATTGGGGGGAGGGGAGGGGCAGAATCAAGGCAGGGAAAGCATTTGGCAGATCTAAAGAAAGCCGATGGGGAAAACTATTCAGGATGCATAGATTTTGTAAAATCCATCCCATCAGCGTTTTGTAGATCATCAAGTGCCTTTCGTCTGTCATTCTGTGGCCTGCTCATTGGTGGAATCGTTTCCCCCCCCTAATTTCCTGAATTTGCGCAAATTCACCTGTACACAAATTCGCACTTGTGAAAATGTGCAAATGCCCCCCATGCGTGGTACACAGTTCTCTCCTTGAAAACCTTGCTGCTGCCTCCCAGCATCTGCCGTCTAAGGCAAGTACGTCACCCTACCTAATGGGAGAGCCAGCCCTGGCTGCCGCTGAACACAGGCATTACAATTCTAGGTATTGTGGTCACTATCTGCTGACAGATCTACTCTTTGTGAATTTCTCTGCTCCTTTTCCAGATGATGCTTAAGCAAGTGACCATCAGAGATGAGCTCTTGACTGTGCTGTCACTTTGGTGGAATAATCTTCTGCCCGTCGGGTCTGGCTGCTGGCCTGTTCAGGCTCCTCCACTCCAAACTTGAAATCCTTCCTTAAGAGCCTTCCCCACCCTCGTACCTTCCAAATGCTGTTTGACTGCAGTTCCCATCGGCCCCAGCCAACAGGACTATGTCCAACACATCTGGGGGACCCCAGGTTGAGGGAAGGCTGGGTCATGGTTTTAATAAAAGGAAGACGGTTTGTTGACTTGTCTTCAGACCATTTGGGACTCTTCTGAGGAGAGGCAAAGCTGCAGCAGTTTCCTGAGGGCCCAGCTTTTCTCTGTGAAGTACAGAGTTAAAAGCAGAGCTCTCCTCACATCGGCTGGGCGTTTCCCCCCCCCACACACACACACACCCAGTGAAGCATTTAAAGGAAAAACAAATCTGTTCCAAAGCAAAGAAAGGTTTTGAACTAATGCGAAACATTAATAAAGCCCCTCTCAATCAGCACAAGGCCGCAGAGAGACAGTTTGGGAGACGGTCTAATTAAACGCAATGCCTCTCTCCAGTTCTTCCTCAAGTGCCACCAAAGCATTCCTGCCTCTTTCCGGGAGATTGTCTGACTCAAAGCAAGTTTACTTCTGAAGACCTTGAAAGTTAAGGGGTGTGTGGGAGAGAGAAAGAGAGAGAGAGAGAAAACAGGCAAGCTGTACTCCATCATGTGTCAGGAAAACACGGCGGATCACTTCTGGGGAAATGCATCTCCGAAAAAGAAGGCAACAGATTTGCATAAAATGCGCACATCTTGCCTCCTATGTATAGATACACATTTAGGAATGACGAGTATAATTAAAATAGAAATGCGTTATGTCTCACCATACCGGGGGATGACTGGGACCAGGTGAGCTGTGGGCTTTGCTCAGGCTGCCGCCTGGGTGGTAACGGTTGATGGATCCAGTCAACAGCCCCAGCTGCTCACTGTTCTTGCGGTTCTTTGTCTGGAGTTGGAGTAGAGTGGGCAGGCCTTCAAATAGAGGACTGTCCCCTGATGGACTTCCAAATAGAGGACTGTCCTCTTAAAAGTAGGACACATGGCTACCCAAAGAAAAGGCAGAGTACTATTGACGGGTTGGAGATGGCTCAAACATGGAGCATATGAAACTGTAAAATTTCCTAGCACTTTGGGGGCAGGTATGAGTTCAAACCTCGAGCTTCAAGAGTTGTATCAGCCATTCTTTTCTTTATTTACTTATTCATCAGAGAGAGAGAGAGAGAGATTATTATATCCCATCTTTCTTTCCTCTTGCAAGGAACCAAAGGCAGCTTACATGATCCTGCACCTCTCCATGTTATCTTCACAACAACCCTGTGAGATAGGTTGGGTTGAGAGTCAGTGACTGGCTGAAGATCACCCAGTGAGTTTCGTGGCCAAGTGGGGGAGTAGAACCCAGATGTTCCAACCTACCTGACAGGGTGGTTGTTGTGAGGATAGACATGGAGAGGAGGAGGATTATGTAGAGCGCCTTGAGTTCCTTGGAGGAAAAAAGGCGGGATATAAATGCAATAATAAATACATAAATAAAATAAAGTCCCAGTGCAACACTCTAACCACTACACCACATCTGCACATGTTACAACTGTACATGGTCCAAAGCAGCAATGCCACATGCCTGTGAGACAACTATCCTCTCACCCAAAGCAACAGCTGCTGGTGCTTTGGCAGGAAGTAGGATTTTAGACTTTGAGACTCCAGCCTGGAAGTTCAGACTGGGGCTTGCTAGGTTGGGTCAATAGCTGATGGCACTTAATCTGTAAAGGTCAGGCCTGGCACCAACACCTGTGGGTGCAAGGGCAGCTGTCAGGGCTCCTCCAGTGGCGCCTACCACCCTGCCCTTGCAGGGCCTGAAAGCCACTGTTTAAATTTCCCAGCATGCCCTGGAGTGACACCATATTTGGCGCTCGAGGACATTGTGATAAATCAAAATGTTAGTTTGCATGTTTGATTCTGCATGCCACCTCAAAAACTGTATGGTAAAAAGCCCCCACCCCACCCCACCCCACCCCCAAAAGAAAGAAACGAGGAATGCTTTTAATCCAGTAACTGTGGGCCCAATCCTTGCTGGAGAATGCTGGAAGTCGTAGGACTTTTTCCGTGTAAACATTCATAGGATTGCACCATATGAAATTAATCATTCGTTATAGTCATGAAAACTAGAAACATGCACCTTTAAAAGAAATTAAATGAAGGCTGAGGTTCTCAGGGAGATAAATTTTGTTCCTTATTCTACATTCTGGGCTCCTGTGGAACTGTTCCATGCTGCAGATCTATATAACAGCTACTCAGATACAAAAATAACTAATAATATTTTTGCTGACAGTACAATACTGATCATGTACGTTTAAAAATGAAATATATCTTGTATGACTTTCCTACTTTCTTACTATTTTGGTTCATGGCTCAGCTACGGGCATGAGCGAACACGTGGAAAAGAAGACAGGAGGAAAACTGGAAGATGTTACCCCATGGTGGCTTCCATCTGGCTGGTTTTTAATACAGACTTGACCAATCTTCCCTGCATCCTGCTGTGAGTGTGTTTGTCCATCCCTGTCTGCTTCTAGCTCAGTCTATGAATAGTTTAAAATTGCATGCATGTTAACAAATTAACATATGCAAACATGCAAGAGGGTTGTTTTGTGTGTTTTAATTTCCCCCTTTTCTTACATCCATTGTCTAACCTGGAAACAGATGATCTTTTTTTCTCCAGAGTGTTGATGGTAAGGTGGCCGTGTGCCCTACATGACACAGGACAGTCTTCCATATGAATGACTGTCAGAGGACAGTTCTCTACTTGAAGTCATCCTCTATTTCACCCTTCCCTGCCTTGATGCCCTCCAGATATTTTGGATTTCAAGTCCCAGCAGTCCAATGAGAACCAGTGTGGTGTAGTGGCTAGTGTATCAGACTGGGAGTCGGGAGATCCGGGTTCTAGTCCCCATTCAGCCATGGAAGCTCACTAGGTGTCTTTGGACCAGACGCAGACTCTCAGCCCAACCTACCTCGCAGGGTTGTTCTTGTGAGAATAGAAATGGAGACCAGAAGGATTATGTATGCTTCCTTAATAAATACAATCAATCAATCAGTATGCAGGAATCCTGGCTTCTGGAGGACACCAGGTTGGGAAAGGATAATCTATTTCAAGGGCTGTCCGGTCCATCTCCAGTTTAAAGACTAAGGCTGCCTCTACAAGAGGCATTTAAAGCTCTTTCAAGGCGCATTAAAATTTTTACCTCTACAAGAATGGAGCGCAAATCGGGCGTAGAGGCGCATTTTCTCTCCAATTATGCGCATTATTGAATGCGCGTTAAATAGTGAGTTTTATTTTGCTCCGGCCATTAAAGCGCATTTTGTCTATGTGAACAAGCGATTCTCCGCATAAACTACCTGTAAAGCGTATTTGAAACAACCGGTAAGGTCACCTGTTGAGTGCTCAATTACCTCCTGCATACAAGCATTTACGATAAAGCGCTTCCGAGAAGATGTGCATAATTGGCTAACCAGGCGTAAAGCCGAATTCTTGTACATAAGGCCAAAGATAAAGAATCCTAAGAAGAGTGAGCCGCAGAGGTGTTGGAGTCACGTCACGCAACATGACCTCCTGGATCACCACATTATGTGGGCCCTTTCTAACGTGTTGTTTTTACATCGCCTCCCTCGACGATGATGTCATGTGATGTTTACTCGCTGTCACCAATCGCCAGCATAAAGACGGACATTGTAGAGTCCTCCTTGCGGAGCGAGAGCTGCAGCTGCGGCAACCAGAGAAATAGCAAATGAGTCCGTGGAAGCTTGTATAGCTACTTTAGAGTTCTGACTGAAACCTGGAGTGGATTCTCCACTTCACTGGCGTCGGAGCCACCAGCCTCTACTGGCCTTCAGCCTGGCACAGTAAAACACCCAGTCATTGGATAGTGCCAGTGGGGCAGGACAAAACCAGAGATGCGTCCTGCCCCACTGAGCCTGTTGGGGCTGTTTGTGAGTTTGCTGCTAAGGTTTCTGAGCAGGCGCAGTCTATCTGAGCACTGGGAACTTAGGATTTTATCAGCGTATCCCAAAAGGCGCCTAACCATTCATTCTGGGATTTGCCCTAAGCATGGAAAATGTGCAAGTCCAAGTACTGGTATCTATTTTGCCTGCCCACAAAGAGAAAACACAAACATTTGACCTCAGAAATGAAATTACCAACCTGTACAGACTAGACATTGCATCTGATCTAATTACTATTTTCCTGAAGCTGGAACAGCCTAGTTTACACAGTTTATTATTTCATTTACATCCATTACACCTTCACCGCAGTAGCCCTGGTCTGGGGGTTGGGGGGTGAGGCAGGCTGCAGGAGAGTAGCATATAGCTGCTTGTTCTGCATTGAACTGTGGGGTGAATCTGTCTGGACATAAAGGGCTTTTAGGAGTCTCTCAGGCATCAGTGGCTACTGGTCCTGATGGCTATGCGCTACCTCCAGTATCAGAGGCAGTATACCTATGTACACCAGTTGCTGGGGATCATGGGCAGGAGGGTGCTGTTGCACTCCTGTCCTGCTTGCGGGTTTCCCTTGGGCAGCTGGTTGGCCATTACATGAACAGAATGCTGGACTGGACGGACCCTGGGTCTGATCCAGCATGGCTCTTCTCACGTTCTTCTTATGTTACTCCCCATCCCCCATAATAATAGAGCAGGGTTGAGGAACCTGTGGCCTTCCAGATGTTGTTGGACTCCAATTCCTGTCAGCCCCAGCCAGCATGACCAAAGGTCAGAGGTGATGGGAACTGTGGTCCAACATCTGGAGGGCTATAGCTTCCCTACCTAGCGACTAGGAAAGAAGATAGCGTTTTTGAGTTGTGGGCATGTTTGGTCATTTGAGAAACATACCTGGGCACCACCAGTGGAGGCTGGTGGCTCTCGTGTCAGTTGGGCTCTGAATCCATTCTGAGTTTCAGCCAGAACCAATCAGAACTCCAAAGGGACTATCCAAGGTGCTGACCACCCTAGAACAGCCTTTCAAATAGAGGACTGTACCCTGTAAAATAGGACACATGGCCACCCTACAATAGCCATGTGTCCTATTTTATACAATAGGGTTCTTTGGGGGGGGGCATGCTCAAACTCTGCCAGAACGTTGGGGGAGTGGGATGGACTGGTGTAGGAACTGGTTTCTGTCTATAACAAGGTTGTGACTATAAGGCACTCACCTCCATTGAGAGACGCTGCTCAGAACAAAGAGTAGAATGGGGGTATTTGGCCTTACAGCCACTGCTTTCAAGTCCCTAATTCCAGATGGCAGGAAGCAGCACAATATCGTCCAGAACAATCCTGTGCGTTTGTGTGGGTACGCGTGCTTTTTTCGATTCAGCAGCAACAACCGGATTTTTCAACCCGGTGACTCAGCGAGACGTTTCAGCCTTGCTGATCACGGAGGCAGTGCGTGCTGACAGCTGGCTTGTGATCCCTGCTTGTTCCTGTCACAGCCAGGACATGACGATATTGAGAATGAAGTCTGAGGTGCCCAAAGGCCACCGGAGCGGGAGAGCAGGCTGCACAAACAAAGCGGCGAGAAGCACGCAATAAAAGGCGGGAGAAGAGCGTATGAGATAAGGGTGGCATTTCCATGGAAGGGGTATCATGCTGGGATAGGGGCCAGTGGGCCCATAGGAGCCCACTTGATTAGCTTTCCACAATGCGCCCCCAAATGGGAAATTGCCGGGGTCCAGGCCTACCTTGTGCATTGAATCCTTGACCCAAGGGATGTTGGGCAAAGGTTAGCCCATGTGCCACTGCTCAGATCCGGTCAATAAAGGGAAGTGCAGGGGGAGTAGCCAAACAATCAGGGGACTTGCCTTGCACCTTAACTTCCAGGTGGAGCCTTTAAGATACTTTGCGTTTGCAGGTAGGGCTCAGCCAAAATGCCTCCCACCCATTTATTAGTAGGTGGCGAAATTGGACATTGGGCTGGGATTGGGGCAATTTTAGGCTGTGCAGATGGGGGCAGGCCTTTTCTGGTGTCACAGATTGTGACACTGTTCCTTTGGGTGGTTGGCGGCCGCCATTTCTAGTTCCCAGAAATCCCTCCGATTGATGATGCTATGTCACCGCACAGTCTCGTTTCCCCAGTGGACATCCGGGAAACAAAATGGCGGTCGGCCAGCAGCCAAAGGAGCAGCGCTACCAATGCTAGAGGATCACCGCTGTTACTGCAAAATTTGCTCAGGAGGGGGGGAAATTGAGTGGGGGGGGGGGCTGGCTTCAGGGCAACTCTTCTCTCCACCCCCCTCTACCCCAATTGCAAGGTGAGTGTTTTTAATAACAGTGCTTAAAGCAGGCTGTATTGTGGGAGATGAGAGGGCAAAGCAAGACCATTCCCTAACTCCCAGCTGAAAGACTTATTTTCCCCTCTCATGCATCCCTATTCCTTTTTCCTTCTTGTGCGCCGTGTCTTTTTAGATTGCAAGCCTGCAGTCAGGGACTGTCTTCTTTTACTGGTTATTTGTCAGCCACTCCAGGAGAACTTTTGGCTGAGGAGCAGCATAAAAATATTCTTAATAAGAAGAAGAGAGAACTTTCACCTCAGCGTCGCTTGCAGGCAGTGGAGGCTGGTGGCTCCAATATCGCCGGGACAGTGAATCCACTCCTGGTTTAAGTCAGAACTCTAAAGAAGCTACCTTGGATGGCTCCTTTATTGCTCTGAGTGGTTCTGACTGAAAGCCAGAGTGGATTCAGTGCCCCCCTGATATCGGTGCCACCAGCCTTCACTACTTGCAGGCCCCTGCTTTCGCCTTGCTCGGGATGGAGTTGAGTCATGAAATCTGCAACCTCATTTGAGAGCTGTGAAGTCAGACCCCACTCTTTTGCTGATGCTTCAAGACAGTCCTACCAAGCCGTGGGGCATTCTCCCATTGCTTTGGGGCAAGGGGCAGGGGGGGGGGAGGGAGGGAGCCTGCATTGCCAAGGCAACATGGGGACACTTCCCTCTTTTTCTGCGCTGTATTGCAGCCAGGTGCAGCCCTGCCAGAGAAGTGAAGGAAGCAACCCTGCAGAGCCGACCGTACACCTGAGCAATGATCATTACCTTCCCTCACAGCACAATGTTGGAACAGGACATGGAGGAGCATGTTATTGTGGCTGCAAACAGCAGCAGAGGAATAAGAGGAACACATATATCAAGCTTAGGGCAACGCACTTCATTTTGACATCTAGGGAGAAAAGTTTTAACCTCGCCTTCTGTCTGTGCTTGTTTTCTGCTTGCAGGGAGTTGTTTGTTGCTGATGTTTTTATAGAGAGCGAGAGAGGAGCATTCAGAAAATGTGAACCTGCATATGCAATCCACAACAGTATTATTCATACCCCCATCTCAGGACTCCCACCGCCTCATACCGCTCTCATTCTGCTGCCTTCATGTTATATATTTATTTTAGAATATTTATATTCATCAATGCTCTTGGAGCGGCTGACAAGATTTGCTTTGCTTAATCATTCCTCACATTTTCAGAAAGTTTTGCTAGCCACTGAATCTCCCCAGTGCTTTCTCTTTCCCCTTTGTATATGTTTTCTTCCGAGTACATAACTCTTTGGATCCCTACGAAAAAATGAGTAGGCAGCGTTGGCTGCCAAAAGCAATACACGTTGAAGTCCACAGCAACTCCATCAAAGCCCGGGAGAGATCGGAGGGGATCGTGCCGCAAATTTCCCACTTCTTCCCCCCACCACACACACACAGTTTTTTTAAAAAGTCGTTTGATATAAATCTTTCCAAACTAAGTTCCCCTTAAGGCAAGGCGGGTTTGATTAGGGTCTCTGTGATCCAGACGGCAGCTTGCAACTTGAGCCACTTTGAACTGTTGCAGAGGCTGGGATCAAAGATGGCGTGGGGGGCGGGTTCACAAGGCGTGGGCTGTGGGGCAGAGTTGGGTGATGGCCTGTTGAGCAGCTGAGGAAAAGAGAGTTTAAAAGAACACAGCTTGGCATCAGGTGTCTTTACTCCAACAGAACTAGGAAAAAGGAGATCTCGATCGTTTGCTTCAGACATGGCAGCCGGCTTCTGACACGGCCAGTGGAGAGGCCTAACCTGCTCTGCGTTATGTGTGGCCTTTATAGGCCATGACCAATGGGCCAGTCTTAGCAAGAGCCGGGCACAGGCAGCCGAGATCTTTCATCTTGGGCAGGAATTCCAATTAAAAGCCGACGTCCTTGGTGTAAGCTTACACGCAGCCCTTCGCTTCTCCTGCAGCAAGGAAAACTCTTTCAGGCCTGGTTAATGTCTGCACAGATGAACATGGGGAGAGAGAAACACACACACACACACACACACACACACACACACACACATCCAGGCCTTCTACCAGAGAGATGGGATTGGGGATAGGGGAGGACAGATGATCATCTAAGTGGAAGGGTTGCAGACTGCAGATGCCCAAACATCAACTGGAAATATGCAAGGAGAGATTCATATTTCAAAAGCCAGCGCCTGATCAGCACAGAAGCTGAACTAGTACGGATTCATTACCAGAACTGCAACAGTGGCTGCCCCCATGGGATACTAGAGGGGGGATACGAGGTTTCCAGACAACTCCCAGCATCACTTAATGGGAAGCGCTAAGCACTCACAAACAGTTGAGAGGGGGGAAACGAACGCACTTCCTTCACGGCTCGGCAGCATGACAAGCGGAATGAGCAAAGCCCTCCCACTGAGCCTTACCGAAGAATGTTCAAGGAAAAGAATTAGGGCCAGATCTACACCAAGCAGGATATAATGTTCTGAACGTGGTTTGAAAACGGTATATGGCATGTGTCATGGGTCAGTGCACTTCAATACCTTTGTGAAGCGCTAGTGTAGATCCAGCCTAGGTTTGATGGCACCTTCAGACCAACTTTTAAGAAGGTTTTTTAAAATATATATTTAACAAAGTGACGCAAGCTTTCGTACGCAACAACCTCCTTTGTCAGATGCTGAGGTGGAACTAGGAGCCGATCTACACGACTGCTTTATAACAGTTTATAACAGTTTTAAACCAGTTAATAACGATTATTAACCAGTTTAAAACTGTTATAAATCATTATAAAGCCGTAGTGTAGATTGGCTCTTAGAAAAAGAAGGCGGAGGAGTCAGTTAAAAGCTGACCAAAAGGAAATATTCTGAAGTTCTTCAAGGGAAAATAACAACAAACTTCATGCAGAATCTTTCTGCGAAGAATATTCATTATCTATATAATTTTCTACCACCCAGAAAACATATTTATACATTTCAATGTCAGAAACTCGTATATTTTGGACATATAATTCCAGGATCAACCAATATACAGGCAATGCGATGCGCGTGATACAGCAGTCCAAAAATGAAACCAACAACCACAAATACTGCATCCCATTTATAAATATAAAAGTTAAAGATAAAGATAAAAGTTAAATCTATAAAAATTTATAAACTGCATGTGCTACTTCTAGTTGTTGGTTTCATTTTATATAGTTCGCTCTAATGGCAAACCTGGTGGCCACATGCTGATCACTCTGGAAACAAAGCAGGGCTGCTGAGAAAGAAGACAGAGGGAGATTTCTGCATACCGAGGGGAACCACAAGGTAGTCACCTGTTTCGCATGACATGACAGCCCATTGTGGCTTAATTTACCCGCAGGGGCTCTTGCGTCGTAATGGATGCCTGCAGGCATCCAGCTTGCTGTGGCTTGGCAAGCAAATTCAGGTTGCAGGGATTGTTTGGGGGTTATTTGAGGGTTATCTAACCTTCAGCCCCTGCTGCCTAGGCTCGCACAACACAACAAATTACAGCAAGCTGGGCTCCTGCTGGCAGCATGCAAAAATGTGCCCCAGGTGCCCATCATGATGCAACAACCCCTGCAAATAAATTAACCCATGCTGGGCTGTCAGACCGTGCAAACCAGGTCAGTATGTAACTTTTAAAAATTACTTCCCAAATGGGGCACCCTCTCCCCAAAGTAGTTAAATGACATCTGTGCTTATGGAGCTTTTCTACATGAGAAAGTTAATCACACTTTATGTATTTTGAGTTCTGAGCTCTACACAAAGAGTTTTTCCTTTCCTGCTTTTCTGCTACATAACCTTTAGGCGGCACTGTGCCATAGCAGAATGTCACAATTACACGAGTAAGAAAACACCCTTTCTTTACTTTCAGAAATAATACCCCATATTCCCCGCTCTAAAAAAAACAAAAAAAAAAACCCCACCACCTAGGAAAGTGCTCTGAAAAAACAGGGATGAAACTGGAGGGTCTTGATGGCATCTAAAGAACCTGCAAACAACCATGAGTAAGGAATCATGAATGCACAATAAATGCCTTGTGTAGAAAAGCTCATGTACACAAAGGTGGGAGAGACCAAACATATGCAGTTTTGTCAAACCACGCCCTCTCCATCTATGTCAGTGGTCCTTTCCTGGCATAAGTAGGAAAGGGGATGCTGTTTGTAAGGACTTTGAGACTTATTTACTGCATCTATGCCATCTTTCTACCAACTCACTCAGGTCGCAGTTCTCAACAATGGCTTACAATCCAACAGCCACAATGCAAAAGGGAACGGAATGCAAAAAGAGAAGGTATTCTCAAAGGTGCCAAAGGGAAACCTCTTTATTTGAACCTAACATGTTTCAGAGGCAAAAATTCCGCCACCTGGAGCAATCTTATCAAATGCAAATACTGAAAACAAGCTAGGCCCTCTTGCAAAGCTGGCGTTTTTTCTTCATACACCATCAAGTCACAACACAAAGGGAAAAGAGACAAGGAGGAAAGAGCAAAATAATTGGAACCAACTCTTACAACCTGAATGCATCGCATGAGCCCAGTGTTTCTTATGAATAGGCAGCATCTTGGGAGGTTCTGCCATTTACATTATACTTAGACGCAAAGAGGGAGATAATACCAAGGCGGCTGATTCTATTTGACTGACAGTCTAACCGTTAGTATGGGATATTCTCAGAATTTTAATTAGGGAGAAAGCATACCACAGGATCTCTATGATTTGGGGGGTATACAGAGAATACCTAAAAAACAAGAATCTGCATGTTACACCCCCCACTCCTGTGAAATAAGCCCACTTCCCCCAATACCTTCCCCTTCACAGAGCAAACAAGAATAGACATACCTGCCTCTGAATGAAACACTGATTTACAGCAGGAGTTTATTCATGTCAATATACAGGCCTGTTTAGCCTGGGGAAGAGAAGAGTCAGGGGAGACATGAAAACAATCTTGAAATTGACTTGCCCATCAACAGTTAGCAAACAAATAATCTTTTCAGGGTCTTCCCCACTATGGTGAGTTGCATTGTATTTCTATTTAAATTTTTAGTAATGATTCCTAAGCTTGCATCTATACATATAAATCAGCGTGTGCATTTTTACTGCAAATCTGTACCCTCTTCCTTTGGTCTTCTTTTGTAGTGATGCAGTTTCTCTTTTCTACTTATGCTCAATTGGCCATCCTAGTCTAAGACAGTCACATCTCTGCAACTCCATAAATTAATTTGGCATCGTGTGTAGAAGGGCTTATTCACATCTTTCCTAAACCCAATTTCATTGGTGAGTGACCCCAAGTTCTAACATAATGAGAGAACCTAAAAAAAAACATCTGCCTAATAGCCTTGTTGCTGAAGCTTGAAATAGCTCCTGTATTTATTTATTTATTTATTTTTGCTCTGCAGCAATGAAGAGGTGATCCTATCTAGCCCAGTCTTCCCTAATCTAGTGCACTTTAGATGTGTTGGACTACAACTCCCATAATCCCCTGGCTGAGGATTATGGGAGTTGTTGTCTCACACATCCGAAGGTTGGGGAAGGCTTGGCAAGCCATGAAAAGCTCCACGCTAACTGAATACCCACAGGTTCCATATGCAGAAGACATAAAGGGAAAAGAACAGCGGACAAGAACAGACTAGGCCAAGGTGGTGTTTTGTAGCACTGTGCACAGCCTCCTCCCCCCTCCCCCCTGACTTGCCTTGGAGGCTGTTTTGGAGCTTACAAAATGGCCCCAATTCGACTTGGGTGCTTTGGGGCTAGGTCACCTTGCTTCAAAACCAAAGTGAGGTTTGGGGCCCTTCAAAGCTGATCAGATCTTGCGGGTTACTGGGTGCCTGATGCACAGCCACGTAGCCAGTGGCCAGGAAAGCCCGGCACAAAGCCGACTGGGAGTCTACTTGACTCCCTGATCGCTTTTCTCTCTCTCCCCCTCTCCGTTCACCCCTACAACCCACAACTGCTGCTGCCCATGGGACTTAGCTTTGCTGTCTGTCCTCATCCATTAGAGTCACAATTTATATGTAAGATGGGGGCTCTCTCCGTTTCATAGATCTAGGGTCGCAAACTAGGAAAATGGCCATTTACAGCTACCATAGTTTGTGGCCCTAGATATATGAATATTAGAGAGCCCCCATCTTTCCTTTAAAAAAGTAGCTCTAATGGAGGAAGATGGACAGGAAAAGTAAGTCCCGTGGGCAGCTGTAGGGGCAGCAGCAGCAGCTCTGGATTTGGGGGGGGGGGTAAGCAGGGAAAGAGGGGAGGGGAGTCACCCCGAGGCACCCTGAGGCACTTCAAAACCAATCCGCTTTGCCTCAGCGTGCCTCGGGGCAAGGCAGGCCAAATCAGGGATGCTCAGATTCAGGGGTTTGGCCCAAGGCTGTGCACAGCCCTAGTTTTTTTTCTTCTTCTGTCCAATTGGCAAACCTGCCCCACTCTCTCTGCACCTAACATTCAACATGTGGGGGGCTGGATACTTCAAAGGGATCTATTGAGCAACAAACAAAAAACAGGCTCTGTTTCTTCGGGTTCTTCTTCCCAGATGGAAACCATCCACTTGAGCCAAACGAGGAAATGCTGGTGCATATGGGGTGCAGGAATAGATTTTAAAAAAAAATCTGGCCTCATTAAAAAAAAAAACAGGCAAAAAACCCTCAGTATTTACTGAAAGCTTTGAGCTTTTCTTGGCAACACAGGCTGAGCATAATGGCAGGGAGGAGAAGCCACGCACAGTCATAGATGGCAGCAGAATGCTTATAAAAGCATAACTCTTTCCATGTGGGGCTCTGTGAAAAACCTCTGGGGTGACCCAGCAAGGGTTTGGGCGGTGGCAGCACCCGCTCTTACAAATCTGCCAAGGCGATCCCTTTGCGGCTTCCACCGGTAGGGTGCTGGGCTTTCCGCCATTTTGCCCTTCGTGTTGGAGAGCTTTTGTAAATCTCAATGCCTTGGACAGAAGGGCTTTGACAGGCTTCAAACCACTTGTTTCTGGTTTCGAGCAGCGAGGCTGAAGGCGGTAATCCCAAGCACGCTTTGCAAAACTCAGTGGGACCTGGGCAGGATCTACACCACATGTTTTAAACGGTTGGGGCCCAGGACGCACTCCATAGACAGTTTTCAAACCATTTTCAAAGTGTCATACCCTGCTTGGTGTAGATGTGGCCCTGCTTATGAGTAAACACACTTAGGCTGAGGGGTTAATACCTTTCCCCCCACCCCTTTCTCCTCCTTGGCAAAGCTCTGCCTTTCCAAAGCAGCATGACTGGCAGAAATTCAGCCGACGGAGCTTTTCTCAGCCTGGCAGCTTCTCAGCCCTTTAGGTCGGCCTGCCCTAAACTGCTGTTGTCCTCCCCATGTGTTGGCTGAAGAATTCTGGGAGCTGTAGTCCAACACACCTGGAGGCTGCTCTAGGTCGCTGTTCTAGTCTGAAGAGAGTCAGCTGACTCTCCGAGCCAATTGGGATATACTAAGCTCTATAAAGCCCTTGCAGTCAAGCCTGCTTATTAGTTTAAACCACATGTGGAGTGTAAGGGTGTTGTCTTCTGCGCCTTTCACCCTTCTAGTTTTGCCTTGGAAGTTTTGCTTCCTCTGCCTCCAAATTTACCTCCTCCTTTGGTGCCTGACCTCTCGTTCCCTTTTGCTCCTTATTTGTTTGAGTCTGTGGCTGACCTCTGACTCATCTATGGCCTTGAGCTTTTCTACGCCAGGGAAAATCCCGCATCTTAATTGCAGCTTTCTGTCTTCTGTTTTCATCCCACAACTACAACGTGTTCCCTTTACATGCACTTCCCTTCCCCCTCCAGTTTTTCCCTTTTAGCCAGGAGTTCTATAGGTTTCCCTTATACAGCCATAAAATGGTGCTGACTACAGTCTCTTTTCATAGTGCATTTTCTCTTTTCATGGTGAAACAGAAAGTGGGTCTTTTTGTTACTACTTTTTTCTGTTTTCAATTAAACCACAGAAAGAACAAGAGAGACACTGGAGGTTTGCAGCTTCATGTAATCAACCAGGGAACTTCCAGGAGTGGCCACTTATGAGCGTGCTATAAATAGCTCATTTAAAGGAGCCCCACATGTTTTGCCCCCATGACAGAATGGCCACTTATACATCACCCAAAACAAGGACAAAAGGGGATGCAGATTTCCATTATTTGCATATGCTAATTTATAAGTACAGGTGGAAATCTAGAAAAAAAAGTAGTACAATTTGAAATAGAAATGCAATACATCTCACCCTACTTGGGTAGACTGTGACCAGGTGACCTGTGTTTCTACTCAGTGTGCTGTTCACTAACTGTTGATGGGCAAATACAAATCCCCTGCTCTCCCTTTTTGTGGTTCTTTATTTTTAAACTGGATGTAGATGGGACAATCCTTCAAATACAGGACTGTCTCCTGTAAAATAAGACACATGAGCACCTTATCCCCCAATACTTTGCCCGCCTGCACCTGAATTGGACCACAGGCACTGTGTTGGAACACGAGCAAAGCCTGACACATCAATTCACACTAGCACATGGTGTATGAAATGGACCTCAAGACATAAATTAAATAGTCAATCTACACACAATCGTTATGAATTTGCAAGTTCATACAGTGATTTTACAGAGCCATTACGATAATGGTTTGATAGCTGGTAAAGAACTGTTCTGATGGAGTTTTCATCATAAGCCATCCATGTATTATGAAAGCAATAAAAATCTGAAACTCATATGAGAGCAAGTATCACTGAGCCGCTGTGCTCATCCATGTGTATGTTAATTAGCAGTCACAAATGATTTAATTGAATCATTTGTGAATATAATTAATGCAACATTTTGAAATATTTGCAAAACACTTCCTTTGATCAAGGTTTGACTACTCCAATAGACCAGTTTGGAACATCTAGCTTAGGGCAAAATCCAACACAAATCCTACTTAGAGTAAACCTATTGAATTAAATGGAATTTAAATTAGGCATGAGTAACTTAAGTCCAATTCCTTTCAATGGGTTTACTCTAATTAGGACTTTTTGTTGGATTTTGCCCTTAGTACTGATTGGCAGTTCTCCAAAATTCCAGGAGGGGAATCTTTTGCAGGCCGACCTTGAAATATCAGCAACCGAACTTATGAATCCTTTCTGATGGGTTTAACAAGGATAGCTACAAATTTAAGATCTTCTCATTTTGATCCAACGAGCTCTCGTGAAACAACGTTTGAGGCTAGGACAGAACAAAGTCTTGGGAATATAAACAAGGTAGTAGATATGGTCAGGATTTCACATACTAGTCTTCCCCATTCTTTGCTTTTATTTTATTATGGGATGGATAATAATAATAATAATAATAATAACGATTTATTTCTTACCCGCCTCTCCGTCTAGATCGAGGCGGGGAACAACAACATGATAAAATACATAAAACTAATTAAAACATGACAAATATTATTAAAACTGCATTAAAACATCCTAAAACATCCTAAAAACATTCTAAAAATTACACTGGATATGCCTGCTGGAAGAGAACAGTCTTTATAGCTTTCTTAAATTCTAAAAGACTGTTAAGTTGACGAGTCAGATGATCAGATGATACATTCCACCCAGTCTGACCCAATTTGTAGGTGGGCATGCCTCCCTTTCCTATGTCATCTCTGTCCATCCATGCAAGCAAAATGTAGTCAGTTCCTCCAACTGCAGTGGAGGCTGGTGACGCCAGTGTCAGTGGGGTAGTGAATCTGCTCCGGTTTTCAGTCCGAACCAGCCAGAATTCTAAAGGAGCTATCCAAGGCTAAAGGAGCTATCCTTCTGAGTTCTGACTGGTTTGGACTGAAACCCGGATTCACTGCCCCACTGACATCAAAAGCTCTGCCACTGAGCAATGGTGTTGGCCCTGTGTTATTGTTCGTGACTCATTCTGGAAATTAAAATTCATTCTTTCGATAGAAATGGGCTGTAAATGGAGACAGTGTTTGCACACACATGGCAAATGAGATTGATTCTGCTTTTGCCTCAAGGTTTTCCAGCCATTCTGTCTTGCTTGGAATGTTTTCCATGGTCCCTGGATGACACAGTACAAGAAAGGCATGCAAAGAGAGAGAGAGAAATCAAAGACGAAGCCTGACAGAGGATTTCTAACAGAAAAGGGTGCTACATTTTCAAAAAGGTCACACCTTTGCTATTCAAGCCAGGTAGATTTGTACATCTGTTTTCCAAAGACATGAACAAAAATGTACAGGTGGCATGTTGCACTAGCTACAGGAAAACCTCCATTCCTGGAATAGATGTTCTATTTTCATCCGTTTGTTATTTCTGTGGGCCTCTGGTTATTTTTATGAGCATCTGCCTATTAATTATTTCTTTCTTTCGTTCCAAGCATTCCTTCAGCCAAAAAGACAGTTCTTGCCATCCTCCCGGCTGTTATATATAGAAATCGGGAAACTGTAAAGAGGGCGGTGGGGGGATGGACGAGGGCGGTGCGGCTCTGCCCATTTCTGCTGCCATGCTTACTCGTGAGTAAGCACGGCAGCAGCCGGGACAGGCGGCCACATCTCCCACGGTCCCAGGAACTTCTCGGGACCGTGGAAAAATCAGGTTTCCCCTGGGATCTGTTATCCTGGGGAATACCCGTGCCTGTCCCCCCCTGCCCCCGGGAGTTCCTGTGCGTCATTTGGACTCACAGGGACCACCCAGGGGCTATCCCACCAAAAAAATAAAAAAAGGCCAATGTAGAAACGGCCTATGAGGAACGGTTTTAAAGCTGCAGTCCTTGCCACATTTACAAGTAAATAAGTGCTGTTGAACAGATTGAGACATACTGCTAACATGCATAGGATTTGGTTTTGTAGCAACTTAAAGGCTAACAAATATGGCATAAGCTTTCATGGACTTGAATCCTCTTGACCTCAACAGATAGATGAAGTGTTATCTTCAGTTGGCAGCTAGTCACACACACTCACACACACACACACAGAGGGAGGGAGGGAGGGTTTGGTGGTGAAGAAATTGTTAACAGTTAAGTTAAAGGGCAAAAAAAGAGTACAGCATGTGAGAATTCAATTAAAACTTAAACATATACATAAGCAAAATGACCATTCATGACAGCGGTAACTGGTGATAGCACATCTAGAATCAACATGTTATGTTGATTAGCCCCTGAAGTAACCTCTGGCATAGGACAAGAAGCCAATGGCTGGATTCGGACGACACATTAAGCAACTGGGGGGGGGGGGAGTCGTCAGTTGTATTGACTATCATGTCGTCCGAATGCTGCCATAGTCAACTCAGCGCTGATCCTAATCCACACCACGGTTGATTATTTATTACCATGTTGTGTGGGGAGTACCCCCTAGATGGACAACTGTAAAGTTGATTATTACCCCACCATTGACTATCATGTTGTCCGAATTCAGCCACTGTCTCTATTTATACCTATTTAGTTAGAATGAAACTTTCCCATAAGTTTTAACTCAGCACTTTTACAGTGGGCATATCCCTTTGATGATCCTTTTCTGAAGAATGGCATTTTTTTGTGTCAGCTATAGAATGTCTGAGAAATTGAAATGTTTTCCCATTGGTTTTTGAACGTTGTCATTTCTGATGTCAAATTTATGGCCCATGTATTCTTCTGGCTGTGGTGATGGAGAGGCTTCGTTAACACGAGCAACGGAGGAATGAGGTGGAAAAACTGTTCCTGCACTGTATTAGTTCTGAAGGCAGGAGGGAGAATCTCAGAACTCAACGCTCCTCCGTATTAACACACGTCTCACAGACGGCCCTATGGAGTCCTAAGGGGTGTGAGTGTATGTATGTATGTATGTATGTATGTGATTCGTCCCTTTCTTGCATATGGTGGTAATCTGGAAGCAGCAGCCTCACTGGAGGATCGAGTGTTCTTCTCTGTATTGTGGTGTCTCCTTGAAGCGTGACAGCTGCAATTGTTTGCAGATGTGTTTCCAGCAGGCCAGGGTGGATGTGGTAAACTCCAAGATGGAAACCCAAACCCAGACCAGATGTGCCATGTCCATTGCTGCACAGCACACATCTGGCTCCAGGAATCACCCAGAACAAATGACTTTGTGGCCTTTGCTGCAGGCATCAAACGCTCAAAGGGTGCTAAGCAGGCCCTTCAGCAAACCTCTCTATCTGGTGAGGTTCCCTGCCTCAAAATGTTGCGCTGTCAGGCAGATCACAACAACTCCTAGGAAGGCCATGCTGTTCCTATAGCAGATGTTCTTTGGAACAGTGTGAGTGGTGTTCTCAATGGCCATAAAATGTTTTTTTTCCTACCAGACACTCTCTACCTTTAATGGGCAGGAATTCAAGAGGCAATAGCTCTCTGTTATGACACCTTCATGCTAGGAAATACTGCATTGGTTGATTCCAACACACACACACACACACACACGTCATGCATCTGTTAAAAGGCACAGAGCTTCTTGATTACCAAATGTAGGGGTGCCAACTGATCAGACAGTCTCTAGAAGTACTTCCCAGCCACCCAGCCATGACCTCCTTTGACAAGTAATACCACCACCCCTTCCAGTTTGCTGTATTTCATTTCCAACGAACCAAAGTGACACAAAATCACAAATGTGCCTGTTTATTGTTGAGCAAGTTCAAAACCATTTGATGTCCATAGTGTGGTTTTATCATACAGCTCTCAAGCTTGATTGGGGTCTGAGGACCGCCCTGCTCTCCCCTGTTGCCCTATCACCCCCCGCCCCATTAAACCCCACCCACAATCTCATTGAATAGCAATGCTGGGTCCTGGCTTGGTACATCTCAAGGCATCATCTTCTCTCCAGTACCTGCTTAGTACAGGGTGGGTGGGGTGAGAGAGAGAGAGAGAGAGAGAGAGAGAGAAAGACAGAGAGAGACAGAGAGCTCCAGAGGAGTGATTAATCTTTGCCAAGCACTTTGAAGTCATGAAGTGCTAAGTGCTGCGTATTATTATCCTAGTGATGGGGGCCGCCGAAGTGGAATGTAAACGGAGACATTTGGAGTAAGTTAATGCAAAGTCAAAATGACATCCAAAGCTGAAGCGCTTGTTTTAAGTTTACAGCCTCGTAGATGAGATGGGGATACAAATGTAAAAAGTATGTTTTCTCCATCAAGCCTATTCTGTAGACTTCAACACAAATGGGTCTTTGTAGCTCCCAGCCAAAAGAGATCAAAGCCCCCTGCGCCCCACCCAACCAATCCTGTCAGCATAACTACATTTGTGTCTTCTAAAACCAAACCAGTCTGGGATTTCAACCTGACAAGCAGTCTCTGTCTTGCAGCCATCAGGGTAGGACTTTGGGGCACAGGCCCATGGACCTGCTCAGCAGAATGAGTGCAAGCCCCTTACCCAAATACAGTCGAGCTGGTTTGTCACATTTTGAAGGAAGTGACGTAATACATGTTGCCATCTAAAGGACAGTGTGTAAAGCAATTCAACAGTGGAGGCTAATGGCTCTGATATCAGTGGGGCGATGAATCCATTCCAGGTTTCAGTCAGAACCAGTGAGAACTCTAAAAGAGCTATCCAAGATGCTCCGCCTACAATGAGGTTTCCTGTGATTCCTTCCTTTTGCTCCTCCCCTAAATTCCCTCCTCTCTCTCTCTCTCTCTGACTTCCACCATTGCTGGGAGCACGCGTTTATTCTATTGTTCCTGCCAGTGTAATAAAACACAAAATGGAATTCTTTTGAAAATCTATGCCGTACCTGCACTGACTATGTAAGAATACTTGTGAATAAAACAGTTTTCTTCCTTTCGCTGAAGAAGGTTGTGATCCCCTTTTATTGTCCTAAGATAACCTGTGTGCATGTGGGATTGGTAAAAGCTCATTCTGTTTTGCCTTTTTGTTTTCCTCTGCTTATTGCTTTTCTAACAGGAGGCATCATTACTAAATAATTCCATCAAGAGAGTAACAATGATGCAGTTCACTGCAGCATCCTTTTTTTAAAAAAAAAACAAACACATTTTATTGGGACAGCCAGCCAGGCATGTACAGTGTTACAGAACTTCATTTTATTATTTTTATTTTATAATATATTATCCCTTCCTACAATAACATGGGGTTTATTCCCAAGTAAATGTGTTTAACATTGTAGAAGCAGTGGTAAATCATGGAATGGCAATGAGATGGGGGGAAGGTAAGTGTTGGTTTTGTGCTTCATGACTGATACACACGATTGTCTAAAAGGAGGTGGTGGCATGAGTCCAGGGTCTAAAATTACTTAGCTGTACCAGTGTTCACTATCCATCATACTGAACTGAGTTAACACTGCATAAGAACATAAGAAAAACCATGCTAGATCAGATCAAGGGTCCATTTAGTCCAGCACTCTGTTCACACTGTGGCCAACCAGCTGTCAACTAGGAACCCACAAACAGGACACGGGTGCAATAACACTCTCCTGGCTATGTTCCCCAGCAGCTGGTGTATATATAGGCTTACTGCCTCTGATGCTGGATGTAGCATGTAGCCATCAGGTCTGGTAGCCATGGATAGCCTTCTCCTTCGGCAATGTATCCAACCCCCTTTTAAAGCCATCCAAATGGGATGGCCATCACTACATCTTGTGGTAGCGGATTCCATAGTTTAACTATATGCTGTTTGAAGAAGTCCTTCCTTTTATCTGTCCTGAATCTCCTACCACTGAGCTCCATGGGATGTCTTTGGGTTCTCAATTTATGGGAGAGGGAGAAAAATGTCTCCCTCTCCACATTCTCCACACCATGCATCATTTTGTACACCTCCATCATGTCTCTCCTTGGCCTCCTTTTTCCCCAAGCTAAACAATCCCAGCTGTTGTAACCGTCCCTCATAGGGGAGTTGCTCTAGCCCCTTAATCATTTCAGTTGCCCTTTTCTGCACTTTTTCCAGCTCTATAGTATCTTTTGTTAGGTGTGGTGACCCAAACCGTACACAGTATAGTGTGGCTGTATAAAGGCAGTATGATACTGGCAGTTTTATTCTCAATTCCTTTTCGAATAATGCCTAACATGGATTTGGCCTTCTTAACAGTGGCTGTACCCTGGGTTGATATTTTCATTGAGCTGTTGACCACAAGCCCGAGATCTCAGATTTATTGGTTGAGTGAATGAAAGCGCCACTTTGCATGTTACATTTTTAGACATCCCCCTAAAGATATTTTAAGTGTGTAAAAGCAACAAACACTTTTCAGGGAGTTAAAGGACCAACTAGAGATGACTGAACCACCATGTTTGTTGATCATAAGTCGGCTCGGTTCATGTAGCCGCCTTGAGTGCCATTTTTTTGTAGAAAGGCAGGATAAAAATAAAATAAATAAATAAATAGATAGATAGATAGATAGATAGATAGATAAATGTATGAAGTGGGAGGGGAAATCTGCTTCTTGCATCACAAGGGGTGTGAGGATTAGTGGAGTTGAATCCACTCCTTCCCCTGGCTTGCCTGGTCATGATATGGCCTCACTTTAGGCAGGCCTGACCCAAGAGATTTTGCTGCCTGAGGCAGAATGGCAAATGCCCTCCTTCTATGACCAGTTAAGGCCCATAATACACCCAAGGCTAGCCAAGTTCTTTTGGCATATGAGGCACAACATCCCATAAGTGTCTCTATTTGGGAGTGAAAATACAACAATAGTAAACTAAAGTAACAAAATTTGCCTGACACTAAAAGGCAGCTGCTTGAGTCACTCCTCATTCGACCTAATGGTAGAGCCAGCCCTGGCAGGCACGTTTTCTCCTCAGAGCTGGTCTGGGGGAAAGAAGCACTTAAACCGAATGAATACAACGGCATCAGGGGAGGGTTTAGTTCCCCTCGACCATCTTTTTTGGTGCCAGGCTAACACTTTCCTGTTCTCTCAGGTTTTTAAAATCTTTTAGGGTACAATTCTATGCATGTTTAGACAGAAAGAAGTCCTACAACCCCCAGCATTCCTCAGTCAGAAAAAGTCCTTACCACATTCGCCAGCCATGCTGGGAGTTGTAGGGAATTTTTTTCTGTCTAAACATGCATAGAATTACACCCTTAAAGTCTCTTGAAGGTTTTTTTTTCTTAATTTTTTTATGGAATGTGGTTTTAACTCTTATAACTGATCATTGTATTTCATGCTGTGTTGGCACGTTTATTAGTTTTTATATTGTTGATTTCATTTGTCATTTTATTTGCATTGTTGTTTGTTGTAAAATGCAGAGAGAAAATTATTTTGTGAGGCGTCTGAGAAATAAATAAATAAACCTGCGCTCACCTTTTGCTTTCCAATTAGACCGCCAGTTCCACTTTATGCAACAATGGAGAAGATATGTGGATGATAGACTAGGGTTGCAGTGACCTCATCACAGCCAGTTTGGGTCATAACCAGCTGCTGGATGCTTCCTACTGAGTGTACCTCCATGCCAAAACCCAACTATGTTCCTTTCACGCTATGTGAAAAGGCCTGACAATTCTGCATTATGGACGGAAGTCTTGGATACCTTCCGTGCCATCTGCAGTTCGCTTCAGTACAGCAGCCCAATTCTGCTGCTAATGGTGTGTTTGTTCAAAAGTAGCATTTGTCTCCCAGTTCACATCAATCTCCAGCCTGATTATGATTTATGGCTTCCTTAAGTGATGACAAATCTATCTTCCTTTCCCCATTTGGAGCTGTGATTTATGTCTCCTCCGTTCCCTAAGTGAGAGTTCATTAAAATTCAGCGGGGGTTGTTGTATTGTTTTGTGGTAAACATCTAAATGAAGGTAACATGTTCAAAAGAGAATGCACTTGCTTATCTGCTTACTTTTGGAAAAATGTGAGTTGTGGGAGAGGAAAGTCTGGTTTTGGCCCAGCTCCCGGGGCTCCTTTCTATGTTGGAGGAAAGAGATTTATTTATTTATTTATTGCATTTTTATACCACCCAATTGCCAAAGCTCTCTGGGCGGTTTAAAAAAAATTTAAACCATAAAAACTATTCAAAATATAAAACAACGACAGTATAAAAATACACTATAAGAACACAAGCAGGAGAAAACCAAGCAGCAATGCAAAAATTAATGCCAATTTAAAATACAGATTTAAAACAGCAAAGTTCAAAATTAAACTGATAAACTATTAAAATACTGAGAAAATTTTAAAAAAAGTCTTCACCTGGCATATAAAAGAGTATAACGTAGGTGCCAGGCAAATCTCTCTAAGGAGCCCATTCCACAGGCAGGGTGCCACAGCAGAGAAGGCCCTCCTGGTAGCCACCTGCCTCACTTCCTTTGGCAGTGGCTCACAGAGAAGGATCCCCAAGGATGATCTTAGGGTCCGGGCAGGTACATATGGGAGGAGGCATTCCTTCAGATAACCTGGCCCCAAGCCATTTAGGGCTTTGAATGTTAATACCAGCACTTTGAATCTCAAGAGTTTCCACACTTGGCCAACAGCATCTTTTATGGAACGCCCCATATAGAAAAAGATACGGTTAGCAACTTTTTGCTACTAAATGGCTAAGAGCCTATCTACATAGTCCCTTGGAATGTTTTAAATAGTATTTTAAAACGTTCCAAATAGGTGCATTCTAAAACATCTTAGGCCACATTAAGGAGTACTCACGTTACAGGAGAAAACTTCTTCAGTCTTTAAAGTGGTGTGTGCAATCACACACTCTTCTGCCCCGTCTTTCTGTTTCATGTTTACAATGAGTTTAGGGCAAAGAATTGTGGGTGTTGTAGTTCAGTCGCCCACTTCCTCCTTAGTTCCTCTTTCAATCCCTAGCTTTCAATGAGTATAGGGCTAAGGATTGTGGGTGTTGTAGTTCACATGCCCACTTCCTCCTTAGCCCCTCTTTCTTCCCCACCAATCAACTGCTAAGTATTTGGGCACCGGTAAACAAAGCACTGCCCCCATGAATCACAAACGGTAAGGAAGGACACATTATTTTACTTAAAACGATTTATTAAAAGTAAAATTGTTGTATATAGCTGAAGTGAGTTTTAAAAACCCTCGGGTATACATTGTTCAAGGGAGTGCGTCATGTGGCCTAAAGAGTTTTCGTAACCCTTATAAAATGTTAAAAACCTAGCGTGTAGATCAGCTCTGAGTATCTGTCTGTTACTTTTGCTGAGGTTTTCTGTTGTTGCTGTTGCTGGCTTTCCCTTTTTGTTTCGCTTGTACGCACTGGTGTAGTGGTAAGTTTGTAAGTGCAGGCAGTCATCATGACATCCTCCCTAGCCACACCCTTTAAGGGGAGTCCCAAAATACAGGCAGCTGTCTTGATCCATATTAACAAATCAATTCTAGCATCTCTACCAGGAGCAGGTCTTTTGCAAAGCTCATGGGATTTAATTGCCCATTCAAGACCCAGCCACCCTAACATAGCTTGCATTACAACAGGGAACAATATTTTGTTGATGGGAAAAATCATTCCCCCCCCCCCCCAACTCTGCTACTTTGGGAATTGGAGCTAAGCTCAGAACAAGGAAATTGAGAGAGAGGTTTTGCAGATATCAGTGACTGGGCTAATAAAAAATATATCAGTTCTGTGTCCCTGGGAGCCCTTTCTCCATTGCTGGTGTGTCCTCTGAGCTAGGGGTGACCAGAGGTAGATTGGCCATTGATAGGCTGACCATCTGAAAAGGAGGTCAGGGCTCCTGTAACTTTAACAGTTGTAGAGAAAAGGGAATTTCAGCCAGTGTCATTTGTATGCAATTAGTTCCTGGTGAAATTCCCTCTTCATCACAACAGTGAAAGTTGCAGGCACTATACTAGAGTGACCATTTACAAAAGAAGGCAGGGCCCCTGCAACTTTAACTGTTGTGATGACGAGGGAATTTCACCAGGAACTAATTGCATACAAATGACACTGGCTGAAATTCCCTTTTCTCTACAACTGTTAAAGTTACAGGAGCCCTGTCCTCCTTTTCAGATGGTCAGCCTAGCCATTGATGTGGTAAGATGAAGTGTGCATTTTTTTATGATGTAGAATTTGTATTTTTACTTCCATTAGGAACTGAGCTCCTACTTAGGCTATTGAAATATAAATGTTTGGTAAAAAATATTAATGATAGACTAATATTTATAATTAGTGAATTTCTTTCTTTGGTGGTTGTGACTCGTTATTATACGTTCCTCCTCCTCCTCTTCTCATTATTTTTGTTGCCTTAATATTGTTAAGCTTATTTCAAAATAAAATAAAATTTCATGGGGAAAATTTGCATTTTCCCCATAGGCTAAAGCATTAAAACGTGCATGGGGGAATTTGCGCACTTTCGGAGGGAGGATTTGCACATTTGCGCAAGTACAAATTCGCGCAAATTTGGGGAAGTGGAAAAAACCAATTTTGCCAATGAGCGATGAGGGAATGAACGGCACCTAGCAATCCAGGAAATGCAGTTGGAGCAGATTTTACCAAGTCTGCGCATCCCTACTTTCTGACGGCATCTGTACCATAGGAGTTAGCAATCCAAGGATTCCGTTTCCTGCTAGTGACTTTCAAACTACCCTTAGCCACCAGATGCATTTATATACTTTATTTCAAATGTACATCCAAGATGAAATATTTCAAAGTGTACAATATCCATTATGAATGCGACAAACCAATGCATTGTATAGCTAATCCCCTTGGTTTTAACACTCAGGGTAGGCTGAATTGGGTTGTGGCTGGCATTCCCACATGTCCTGTATCATGGGCCAGATAATATTGAGCTGCTTTAGGTGATGATGATGTGCTCTGTGTTGCTAGGAGACCCTGCTGAAACAGCTGGCTGGCTTCATGCTTGTCCCTGGCACATCTGGTTCCATCCATCTCTTTCATGCATGGCTGTTTTGCCACTTTCTGGAGTGCGGTAGCAATTTGCCTAGCAACCCTAGGAGTGCATCTCAAGAGTTGCTAAGCAATCATTGTAAGTTTTCGCCACTTACCAGGCTGTTGAACATCTGAAGCTGCTTTATAGAGTCAGACCATTGATCCAGCTAGCCCAGCAGCATGAGGCCTTTCCCAGCCTTGCTGGCTAAGATGCTTTTAACTCAGGGGTGGGCAAGTTTTGGGGGTGGGGGCTGGATTTGCACCCCAGCGGGGTCTGTACTGCCCCCCCCCCCCACTGCTGTTGAATTTGCTGCAGCCATGGCAAAAATAAGTGATTTTGTAGTGAAACAAGGCATGCAGGGAGCACGTATAACGTATAACTAAAAGGCTGGCTATCATGGTACCCACCATGGGTTATCATGTTTTCTGAACGCAGTGCATTTTCCACAGGGTGGGTTAATGTGTTGTCTGAATGCAGTGTGTTTTCTGCAGGCTGGGTTAACATGTTGTCTGAACGCAGTCATTTTCTGCAGGGTGGATTAATGTGTTATCTGAATGAAGCATGTTTTCCATAGGGTGGATTATCATATTGTCTAAATGTAATGCATTTTCCACAGGGTGGCTTGTTCACCATGCAGCATGGTTTATTTTTCTTTAACAAACCACCTGAAAGATCCATGGCTTCTCAACAACCCATGATTATTGGGTTGTTCAAGGCGGTTAACAAGCCACACTGCATGGTTAACGAGCCACCCTGCAGAAAATGTACTGCATTCAGAAAATACGTTAACCCACCCTGCAAAACAAGTGCTATATTGTGCCCTAATAACCCATAGTTCAACAACAACAACTTACACTGAGTGGGTTAGCGTGATGTGTGAACCCATTGAAAGTATCATCTTGTTCTGCTGGGAAGCTGAATCCTAGAGAACTGGTTATGATTATGGATTCTTATCATCTTGTATAAGTTAAACTGAACTAATATTTATATTATAGCAGAATTGCAAAGGGATGGGAATCATTTTTGTATCTTTTATATTTGTTTTATTAATATTATTATTGCAGTGCTAATACCATGAACTACAATGTAAAGGCTACCAACTGTGGATTGTCCTGTGGTCTAAAGGTAAAGTATTTACATACAAACAGATGACTGAAATATCCAGCATCTTGTGAAACCAAAGACAGTTTAGAACTTGCTTACTGCAAAATCACAAACAAGAACTCCATAATTATGTTGGGACTCTGAAAGACAAATTGTTACATTTATTTGTACTAGGAAATTGTTGCATGTTTTTGCATTGTTTTAATTCTTCCTAAAGACATGTTTGTTCAGTGACATTTTTGCAAGTTTTATTCTAATTAAGCCCTATAGGAGCCACACAAGTAAAGGCCACTTATGGATCACCCCCACAAAAGAGGACAGGCACCACCAAAACAGAGGACAAAAGAGGACCATGAACTGCATGATGTTTTCATATGCTAATTTATATGTAGGTAAGCAAATATGGAAGCATTTATTTATTTATTGCATTTATATCCCATCTTTTTTCCTCCAAGGAACCCAAGGCGGCATACATAATTCTTCTCCTCTCCATTTTATTCTCACAACAACATCCCTGTGAGGTAGGCTAGGCTGCAAGTCTGTGACTGGCCCAAAGTCACCCAGTAAGATTCCATGCAAGTGGGGACTAGAACCCGGATCTCCCGACTCCCATTCCAACACTTTAGCCACTACACCACACTAGCTATAAGAGGGTGACCATATGGAAAGGAGGACAGGGCTCCTGTATCTTTAACAGTTGCATGAAAAAAGGAATTCCAGCAGGTGTCATTTGTATGCATGCAGCACCTGGTGAAATTCCCTCTTTATCACAACAGTTAAAGCTGCAAGAACTAATCTAGAGTGACCACATACAAAAGAGGGCAGGGGTCCTGCAGATTTAACTGTTGTGATTTAATTGTTGTGATGAAGAGGGAATTTCACTAGGGGCTGCATGCATACAAATGACACCTGGGCCAGATCTACACCAAGCAGGATATGACACTTTGAAAACGGTTTGAAGACTGTATATATGGAGTGTGTCCTGGGCCCCAACAGTTGTCACTACTGTTATAAACCGTTTTAAAGCATTAGTGTAGATCCTGCCCAGCTGAAATTCCCTTTCCTGTGCAACTGTTAAAGATGCAAGAGCCCTGTCCTCCTTTCCATATGGTCACCCTAGCTATAATTTAAACAGAAATAATGGGATGGGATGTGGCTCAGTGGCAGAGCACATGCCTTGCATGCAGAATGCACTGGGTTCGATTGCCGGCATCTCTAGGTAGGGCTGGAAAAGCTCCTGCCTGAAATCCTGGAGACCTGTTGCTGCCAGCCAGTGTTGACAATACTGGGCTAGATGGACCAAGAGCCTGATTCGGTATAAGGCAGCTTCTATGTCACCATACTGTGGAAAACTGTGGCAAGGTGACCTATGCACCTGCCTGTTCAGTCTGCCATTCAGCTGGTACCTGTAAGTGGGTAAGAAGTCTCGTGATTCATTATGGTGAAACTGGAAACGGGCAGGACATCCCTTCGAATAGATGACGCTTTCAAACAGAAGTCGGTCACCCAGCAGCCCTTCAGACAGAGGACTGCCTTCTGTAAAAGAAGACACCTGGAAACCCTACATTGTTTCCAAGCAATATCACACTTCTGGAAGTGCGATTCCGCCAGCCAACCAGGGACCTTCGCCTTGCATGCCTTGTTTCGCTGCAAAATTGCTGTGGTTTTGGTTACTGGGGCGTCACATTTGGTGGCAGCAGAGAAAGGGGAACATGGTGTGTGTGTTCAAAGAAAGGTCCATGGGGACTGGACGTGGCTCACAGGCTGCGTGTTGCCCCCCACCCCCTTTTCTTTTAAGCAGAGATGCCAAAGATTGAGAAACAGGTTCTGTTCTCTTGCTCAATGACACCTCCACGTCTTCTTACAGTCCAGGAGTAGGATGGCCATGGACATATTGGATGAATTCAGACAACACGATAGTCAATGATGGGTTGACTAACCCTAACCCTAACCCTAGGGGGCACTCCCCACACAACATGGTAATAAATAATCAACTGCGGTGTGGATTAGGATCAGTGCTGAGTTGACTATGGCAGCATTCAGACGACACAATAGTCAATACAACTGACGATTGTGTCCCCCCCCCCCCCGTTGCTTATTGTGTTGTCCGAATTCAGCCATTACCTAAAAAGAGAACCAAAGAGGATGCAGATTTATAGATGCACAAACATGTGCATGTTATGGAAAGATGGGTACAAAAGTCAGCAAAAGCTGCATGCACAAATAAATGCATATTTGTGTTGTTGTTCTTCTTGTTGTTGTTAAAGTGTAAAATGACGCAGAAATTGGCCGGAACGAATGTTACGATTGAATACATGTGACATGGACAAGATCTAGACAGACTCAAACATCCCTACAGGAAAGCTGGTGGGCCTAACCGTCTTAGGGTGCAATCCTATGCATGTTTAGACAGAAAAAAGCCCTACAATTCCCAGCATGTAGGGGGTACACTGGGAATTGTAGGCCTTTTTTCCTATTTAAATATGCATAGGATTACACCCTTAGTGTGGAAAGCCAAGCCAAGTCATTGACCAGAAATTACTGTTCACATCCCTCTCTGCAAGCCCTGCTCTTAGGACAGAGCTCTCACCTCGGAAATCAGAGGCCACACTTGGCAGCTTTTCCAATTCTTGTGTTCATTGGCATGGTGACATGGCCATTAAATGGAGCTGGTGAGCGGCCCACGGTGGCACATCTGCACAGGGCGCCTCACTTTTTCCAGGGACGCTTGCCCAAATACTTTTGGTAGAATCAATTAGGGCCTTTCCCAAGAGCAACCAAGTTTTATGTAGCCAGAGGAACATTAGTGCAAAGAAGAAAAAACAACCAGCAGCGCTTCAGCTGTGTCTCATAAAGGCTCCATAGATGTTGCCTTAAAAACCCTGAGAAATATCTTGGCATTGCGATAATTCAAAATCCTACCTTTTCCTCAAACGATAATCCAACTAAATTCTCTCCACCTCCATCCGAGGAGAGGGTTGAGGTGCAAGCTGCTTTGAGCACCACATACTCAGGATTGTCACGCAGGAAGCTGCGTCGTACTGCGCCAGCCCGTCTAGTTGAGGATCGTCCACGGACATGAAGTGACTCTCTAGCTTTTAGATGGGAGTCACTCCCAGTGGAGAAGACAAGGGTCAAACCTGGGACCTTCTGCATGCCTCAGCCACGTGATCTACACAGTCCTGCTGCTAGCATTGGGTCCATTAAAGCAGCCCTTGCCCAAGTAGACTGATGTGGCATGAGGCAGCCAAGTTAAACGGTCGCCATGCTAGTAGCAGAACTAGCCATGCCAGCTGGATAGACCACGTGGCTACCGCTTGCACATATTATGGTTGTGAGGTGCCACACCCAAACTGAAGTAGTCTTCGATGGGCTACTGTGCCACCCCAGCAATACATGTACAAGGCTTAGCTTCAGGGCTGGCTCTATATTAGGCAGAGTGAAGCAGTCGCCTCAAGCAGCAGTTGCTGGGAGGTTGCAGCTGTTGGGAAAATTGCAACCTCATCAGCAAATTGCTGGAAAGGGCCAGTGTTGCAGTTAGTTCATGGGAATTTAGGCCATAGCTAGCCTTAGGATCTCAATAGCTTACAGTGTGGTTCATTTTGCGACCTTCATTTTGCTCCTCCCTTTCCTTTCTTACCTCTCTCTCTCTCTCTCTCTCTCTCTGACAGAGCATAAGACCTCCATCACACCTAATTCCACCCCCGGTTTACCTCCGCTTTTTTTCCCTTTTTTTTTTACCTCTGAGGCAAAAGCGCGTCAAGCTTATGATCCCTTTCACCTGAATAGCTGCTCTTTCACTCCTTCGCTCATTAGCTCTTCCGCTCCCCCTCTCCCCCTCTCTTTCTCCCTCCAGTCAGGTCCTGGCAGATGAGCACTTCAACCAGACCGCCTTTCTGCTGGGCAAAAAAGGAAGGACCCTTTAGTCTGGCTCTTTGGGGGCATCAAGGGAGTACAATCCTGTCTCTGTAGAGATTTAGGCATTGTATGATTTTAAAAAACGCTTCCCAGCTTGGGATGCAAGGTTTGGATTTTATATTGAGGCTTGGAGCTGGCTGCTGGGAGAGATCGCTTTTCCCTGCCAGGACCTGATGTAATCCATTCAAGCCCACAGTTCCTTTAAAACTACATAGAGGTTTAGGGCATGTTAAATGTGCTTAGGGAAAATAATCCAGACTTTTAGCGTTCCAGGAAAGGCTGGGGAAGAGGCGAGGTTTCAGGAGGACAGACACAGCGTCATGTGAATAGCATGCTGCAAATCTACACACCAGGCATGGCGAGGGCGCACTAAATCACTGGTGCGATCGAGCTCTAAGTGTTTGCTCGCTTGCTCCTGCCAATGTTATAGAACACAAAAATGGACTGAAAAACTCTCTTTAAAACTATACACTGTACCTGCATACTATATGCAAGATTATATTTTGGGTAAAGTTTTGTCTTTCCTTCACTAAAGAAGGGTGTGGTCTCCTTGTGAGAGCTCCATCACACCTACTCCCCCCCCCCCCGGGTTTGCTTCTGTGGGTCCCCCCTCCGTTTCCTATGTGAGTCTAGCATTTTGAACCACACGTGGTCGGTATTTCTGCGATGCCTCAGCTTGGCCCATTCAAATTTGCATTTCCGGACTTTGCCCATTCAGGGGTAAATCAGAGAAACGAGAAACAGTGTGCTCAGGATGAGAGAACAGCACAACGGGGACAACGTCATGCGAGTCCAGCGCTGAAAAAGTGGATCAAAGTCATGGCGGATGTGCATCAAACCGCGCATGTGATGAACTCCTGATCCTTGTGTGCATGTGGGACTGGTAAACGCTCATTCTGTCCTGCCTTTTGTTTGTTTGTTTGTTTTCTCTGCTAACTGCCTTTGTAACAAGAGGCATCCATACTGATAATCCCCATCAGCAGCAAGGTGTTGGAGGAGAGACTTGTGTGCCATGCAGCCTGCCCTGCGTGCCCTAACTTACCTTGCTGCTTTCAGATTCAGTGGAAGATGCTTTCCCATCATCAGCTCTGAAGACAGATTCATCTGTCAGGCCAGCCCGCTTTTGTACAGGGGATGGAAGGGGGCGCCATCTTGTTCTTTGCCTCAGGCAGCAAAATATCTTGGCCCGTCCCTGTCTATTTTCCAAGCAAGCATCATTAAGATCAGAGTGCAAGAGACCACAGTGGGCTTATTTTGACCCCCCCCCCCTTGAGTTCTTCCGATTCTTGGTAGGTTTGAAAAATCAAGCCACATGCAATGCCAGTTGAGCGAATGTCCTTCCCTTCTTTATTTCATGAGGCAACATGGAAAGGAAGATTGCGTAGGAGTAGGAGGTGAAGGATGCTTTACTCTGGCTCCTGCGAACATCTTTCCCTATCAAAATTACATACGCCCTTGCGGTGTTCTCAGCTGCTGAGCTGCAGCCCGTTCCCTTCTACTGAGTGTGATTGGGAACGTTTTGATTTTTGTATCTGAATTGTGACATCCATGAGTATCCTAATGTGAAATGGCATTGTATCTGGACTCAGAGACCTCTAGCCTGAGAAGTCAGAGAAAGTGGCTGAATTTGGATGACACAATAAGCAAAGGGGTGGGGTGGGGGGAACAATCGTCAGTTGTATTGACTATCGTGTCTTCCGAATGCTGCCATAGTCAACTCAGCGCTGATCCTAATACACACCACGGTTGATTATTTATTACTATGTTGTGTGGGGAGTACCCCCTAGATGAACAACTGTAAAGTTGGTTATTACCCCACCATTGACTATCGTGTTGTCCAAATTCAGCCAGTGTTTCTTTCTCTGGTTGTTTATCCACTCCTGCTTGCAGAGGGAGCAATTGGGCAGTGTGCACAAGCACAACCCAACAATTGTGGCTTGTCGTGACGCGCAAACCAGTCCAGTTGCTGTTCTGCCTCAGGCAGCAAAACGGGCATTTGAATCCTGTGTTTCATTTTGGAGCAGCCTTAACTGCTCTGCTGTTCAGAGCCAGACTTATAAGCTATTTTAAATGAGCAGATGGGAGCCTGCGTTTTGGGAAGGTGTTTGCTTTATACAGACTACGCAGTGTTCTTATCCCACCTCCGTGCAAAGGAAGGGGGGAGGGGGAGACGCCAGCGATCTCTGCTAGGCTCATTGCTCAGTGCGATGGAGGGGGGGAGAAACCCACTTCCAGGAATCATAACGTCTCCCCCTCAGAGCGGAAAGCATCCTCCTCGTATTTACACACTGCGTCGGTGAAGGGGATGTGCAAAACCGCTGGAAAGAATTCCTACTTTGTCACTTCAGGCAGTGCAGAACCTTCACTTCCTAGCCAGGCCCTGGGGTAGTGTGTACATTTATGTATGTCTGTGTGTGCTTCTTCCAGGCCTAAAATTACTCCCACTCAAACAAATTCTCAAACTACCTTCTGAATAGGGCTGCCATGGCAAATTAAAAAAGAACGACAAAAAACAGGTAGGCCTTACCACCTGGAAATGGATGTGTGGCCTGCCTGGTTTATTATTATTATCATATATCTATCTCGCTCATGGCGGTCTTTCTAGACAGACATGATGGACTTTGCCAAGTCATGCTTTCTTTTACAGATTCAGGAATTTCCTGACAATTGAGCATGTTTTCGGTATGACTGCTTTCTGGATGTTGGTGTTGATTAGGCTGACCATCTGAAAAGGAGGACAGGGCTCATGTAACTTTAACAGTTGTAGAGAAGAGGGAATTTCAGCCGGAGTAATTTGTATGCAATTCGTGCCTGGTGAAATTCCCTCTTCATTACATCAGTTAAAGCTGCAGGGGCCCTGCCCTCTTTTGTATCTGGTCACTCTAGTATAGTGCATGCAAATTAATTGCTTTGATGAAGAGGTGATTTCACCAGGTACTAATTGCATACAAACGACGCAGTCTGAAATTCCCTTTTCTCTGCAACTGTTAAAGTTACATGAGTCCTGTCCTACTTTTCATATGGTCAGCCTAGTGTTGATGTCTTTTGGTAGGCCCAGTTTCTGAAGGTTTTGTGTATAGTTTTTTGATGTGATGCTGGTGACTGACTTGACTAGCGGGATAATTGTGACCTTTTCCTGTTGCCATAGTTCTTTGACTTCCATGGCCAGTGGTGTATATTTTTCTCTCTTTTCCTCTTCCTTTTCTACAACATTTTTGTCATTTGGTATTGCTATGTCAATGAGGTATGTGTGTTTTTCTTTTTTGTCTATGACCGTTATGTCTGGTTGGTTGCAAGGAATTGTCTTGTCCGTATGAATTGTTCTGTCCCAGTATATTTTATGATGTACCTTTTCCAAGATTGTTTCGGGTAAGTATGTATAGTATGGTATAGGTTGTTTGATGAGGTTGAATTTGATGGCCAGTTGTTGGTGAATTAGTTTTGCAGCTGTATTGTGTCTGTCCGTATAATCCATTCCTGCCAGAATTTTACATCCTCATGTTACATGGTCTATTGTTTCTTGGAATTGATGGCATTTCCTACATAAGTCTGTTGTTGTTGTTGTTGTCGTTATTATTAAATTTCTATACTGCCCAACAGCCGAGGCTCTCTGGGCAGTTCACAACAATTAAAACCATTAAATACAACATGATAAGACATAATATAAAACTTTAAAAGTTTAAAAGTACCATGTTAAACCAAAGTAAAACCCAACAGTAGTGACAGCCCAGGGAAAGCCTGGGTGAAAAAAGGTGCATTTTTAGGTGGTGTTTGAAAGATGCCACATTCTCTGCCTCCTGAACTGAACAAAGGAAGGTTTTCAAGATGGTGGGTGCCTCTACAGAGAAGGCCCACCTGGTTTCCCCTGCTTTTATTTGATCTCTTAAGGTTCTCTGCACATACTCAGAGGTTTATTACATAATAAGCTCCAATTGTGGAGCTTGATTTGGGGATAGACTTGATATGGGGGGGGGGGTTTCTGGCGGGGTACTGAATTCAATTTTGGAGAAGCTCTCAATGGTCATGTTCTAGCAGTTGGCCGGGCTGAAGGGAAAGGGACAGGGTCAAAATGCAAAAAATTAATAATCAGCACATTGAAGCTTAAAGCTCTTATTTCCAGTAACTGAGCCTTAGGAGAGGCATTTCAATGCCTTAGAATGGGGGGGATGCACAAAAGCCAGAAACCACTCAATGATTGGCATGTGGGAGAAAGGGGTGGGGCCAGATGGGCTTAACCCTAAAAGCCCCGCCCCCACCTTGAAGAGCAGAGCTCACAGCCCAGGGACTGGACACATCATTTGACAATATTAACGAGCAGCAAGAAAGAAGGCAGCCATGGTTTCCTCTGCATCTCCCCTATGAGGAAAGGTAACAACAGCTGGGACTCTTTAGCTTAGAAAAACAGGAGGCTAAAGGGAGACTTGATAGAGGTGTACAGAAGAATGCATGGTGTGGAGAATGTGTATAGGGAGACATTTTTCTCCCTCTCCCATAATACTAGAACTCAGGATCATCCCATGAAGCTGGTTGGTGGGAGATTCAGGCCAGATAAAAGGAAGGACTTCTTCACACAGCACACAGGTAAACCGTGGAATTCAATACCACGAGATGTAGTGATGGCCACCAACTTGTATGGCTTTAAAAGGGGATTAGACATAGGCTGAATTTGGACAACACGATGGTCAATGGTGGGGTAATAATCAACTTTACAGTTGTTCATCTAGGGGGTACTCCCCACACAACATGGTAATAAATAATCAACTGTGGTGTGGATTAGGATCAGCGCTGAGTTGACTGTGGCAGCATTCGGATGACACGATAGTCAATACAACTGACGATTGTTTCCCCACCGCCCACCCCCAGTTGCTTATTGTGTCGTCCGAATTCAGCCATATTCTTGGAGGAGAAGGCTATCAGCGGCTACCTGTCCTGATGGCTGTGTGCTACCTCCAGTATCAGAGCTAGTATGTCTATGTACACCAGTTGCTGGGGAACATGAATGGGAGGGTACCTGTTGCACTCATGTCCTGCTTGTGGGTTTCCTGTGGAGAGCTAGATGACCACTGTGTGAACAGAGGGCTGGACTAGATGGACCTTCGGTCTGATCCAGCAGGGCACTTCTTCTTATGTTCTTATGTCCATTTCCTGGGCCTATACAACTGCCTCCCTCACCTGCTGCTTGGCACACCCAAAATAATATTCACCACAGCAAGCGAAAAAGGGGAAGATGATTGGACTGTGGAGGAAAGGGGCGGGCAGAGCTTCAACAGTTTCATATCCCACTGCCAGGGGAGAGATAAAAGTCCATGTCCTGTGTCCAGGTTGTGCAAGGTAAAACAATGGGTGTTTCTCCTTAACAAAAGATACTGTCCAAACAACCAGTTAAGGAATAGTATTTAAACAACAAATATTCAATAATCTATAAATGAATTGTAACACATTGAAAAATGATAAAAGCAAGTAATATAAATGTACATATAATTTAATACAATGATAAAATAAACAAGAATAGATTGATGGTCAAACGCGTTTCAACGCTTCTTGTGCCTTCTTCAGTGACCTTTACAGGAACTGCAAAGCCAAATACTGCGTATCCAAATCTTATGGCCTGGGCTTTCTAATATGAATAGCCTCAACTGTATGGCCAATATTTCTCCTTTTGAGATGTTCAACGCTTTATTCTCTCTCAAGTTGCCCGCGTTTCCATTTTACTGCAGCTCAAAAGGAGAAATATTGGCCATATATTGACCATCAATCTATTCTTGTTTATTTTATCATTGTATTAAATTATATGTACATTTATATTACTTGCTTTTATCATTTTTCAATGTGTTACAATTCATTTATAGATTATTGAATATTTGTTGTTTAAATACTATTCCTTAACTGGTTGTTTGGACTGTGTCCAGGTTGTGACCTGGCAATCCCAAGCCAAGGATGCTGGGGAAGAACTTTCTCTCACTTGCTTTTTCTCTGCTGCTTACTTACAACAAGCTACGTGGCTGTAAAACATGTGGGCCTGGGCCTTTGCCAAAGAGGCTGTGATGAGAGTGTGAAATTACGGGGTTTCACAGCTGACCAAATTCCTCAATCAGCCCAGCTGTCGCTCCTTCCAGCCCAGAGCCAGAGAGTTACTGTCTCCTGGTCCCAGAGCCGTAGCGAATGCGGAGCTATTCCAAGAATCCGCTTGCCTGCTTAATGCGGCACAACGTCCCAAGCGGTTTTCAAAGGCCGAGAGCTGCAGAGGCCATGAGATCTTGACCGGGGGAAAGCTGATGGTTAAGGAAGAAGGGGTTGTATGGATGCCGATGAGGGCAGAAATTTTCAAGGACTGCTTATTTGGAGAATAAGAGAGACAAGAATGTAAGGCGAGCACAGCTGTGGCAGAATAAGGGTCCAGCTTAGGCTGACCATATGAAAAGGAGGACAGGGCTCATGTAACTTTAACAGTTGTAGAGAAAAGGGAATTTCAGCCAGTGTCATTTGTATGCAATTTGTTCCTGGTGAAATTCCCTCTTCATCACAGCAGTTATAGTTGCAGGGGCCCTGCCTTCAGTTGTATATGTAGGGTGTCCAGATTGCCCTGGGTTTCCCAGTCCTAACCGGGAAACCTAGGCCAATCCGGGCCAACCGGGGGGCGGCGGGGGAAAACCGGGGTGGCGGGGGGTCACGCGGCGGTGGAGCAAGCGGTGACGAGCGGCGGTAGACCCGGCGGCAGTGGCGGTGGAGGAGCCCGGGAAGCGGCCGCCCCAGCAGGTAAGTGCCCCCCCTCGCACCTCGCGCTCCTTACCTGCAGGGGCATCCAGTTCCCTCTGGAGCGCGAGGCGCGAGGGGGGGCACTTACCTGCTGGGGCAGCCACTTCCTGGGCTGCTCCTCTGCCACCGCCGCCGGGTCCACCACCGCCAGGTCCTTTGCCGCCACCAGGTCCTTCGCCTTCGCGACGAGCCCCAAGGAGGCCAGAGGCCGCGCGGAAGAGGCGGGAGAGGGCCAGATCCAGAAGTGATGTAATCGGCCCTCTCCTGCCTCTTCCGCGCGGCCTCTGGCCTTACGAGCCCGGCAGCGGCGGCGAAGGACCTGGCGGTGGTGGAGGAAGACCCGGTGGCGGTGGGGGACCTGGGGGCGGTGGCTGACCCGGCGGGCGCGGCAGCGGAGGACCCAGCGCGGGCAGTGGAGGAAGAGAACCCGGTAGGTCCAGGCTGGTGTTTTTTTGGGGGGGTGGCTTGGTGGGGGGGTTGTTTGGGGGGGTGGCGGGGGGGGGGGACCGGGATTTTGGTTTCTAAAATCTGGTCACCCTATGTATATGGTCACTCTAGTATAGTGCCTGCAACTTTAACTGTTGTGATGAAGAAGGGATTTCACCAGGAACTAACTGCATACAAATGACACTGGCTGAAATTCCCTTTTCCCTACAACTGTTTAAGTTACATGAGCCCTGTCAGCCTAGAATGTAGCATCTGATTTCAAATAGTGGCCATCATCCAGATGAGACCAGGGCCTCATCTACACCAAGCAGGATATTGCACTATTATAGCGGTATTGAAGTGCACTGACAATTTTGGGGCCCATTGACACATACCATATACTGCTTTCATACCTCTATATCCTGCTTGGTGTGGCTCCTGCCTTTTAGATACAAATTTCATACCGCTTTCACAGTGCAATATCCTGCTTGGTGTAGATGAGGCGCAGGAAGGAAGCCAAAAAGGAGGGCTTGAAGGATAAAGCTCTCCCCAGGGTCCAAGGCCTAATCCACACCAAGCAGGATATTGTACTATGAAAGCGGTATATAAGAGGCAGGAGCCACACTACTGCTTTATAGTGGTATTGAAGTGCACTGACAACTGTTGGGGCCCATTGACATATACCATATACCGTTTTCATACCTCTATGAGCCTATCTACACAAGCAGGATATAACACTTTGAAAACGTTTTGAAAACTGTATATGGAGTGTGTCCTGGACCCCAACAGTTGTCAAAACTGTTATAAACCATTTTAAACCTTTTTAAAGCAGTAGTGTAGATAGGCTCTATGTCACAATCCCATCCATACATGGAAGACTCACGAGCCATGAAAGAAAATGTTCAATTTCATTTTCTATGTTTCTGAAACTATGGCCCACACTGAAGGCTTTTTTTCCTACCATGCCCCCAAAGACAATCATCACTTTTGCTATTTTTGTTTAACATAACATCTAGCCTGAAGACAAGTCTAACAAAACTTGTTGACTATTTTGTAACTTTTTGGTTGATCCTAATAAAAGTTTTATCTTACTGAGTTTTTTTTTATATTTATTTAATTCCGGTGGACCATCATGGCTGCACACATTGTATAAATATACTAATTTTTATTTTCTGGCCTTTTTCATTACAAAATCATGAATTATTTCCCTAGAATCAATTTCTCTTGAAAGTTCACACTCAATAGACAAAATAGTTAGGTGGCTTAAGTATTCATGCCCCAAATTTTAAATAACTCGTGCAGTTTTTGATGAAACTTTTTTCAGCTTTTTGCCACAGCTACTGACAGTGTGCAAAAAAAAAAAAGGCGGGGTGTACATTTCATTGAGAATTACTTAGAAGGGCTACTATTTGTAAGGTAAATGGGAATAGTTCATACTCTTTCCCAAAAGACTTTGAAGAGGGGTGTTTCAGATGCATTTCAAAAGGAAAATTCTCAGCGAGATCTATAGGATACTTATGAAGTAGAACTTTACTTACATAAATTTGGGACCTGTAAATAAATACTACCAACAGGAACCCATGTTGCCTTTGTGGAATGGAGATCCCTTTTTTGTGTGCGACGTATTTTTATTACTCTGTTAGGATTTCTCATCTTTCCTGTTTGGTTTTAAGCTGGTGTGTTTATTGGGCATGATGGACCCATGGTCTGACTCAGTACATAGCAGTTTCCTTTGTTATTTGTATAGTTTTACAGAAAGCTGCATGGGTCGATTTAGATTTTGTAAGCGCATTTACGTATTACTGTTGTGGCTGTTTGCAATCATTCCATTTTTATGGTGTATTTACTGCTGCTCATTGGTTGTGAGCTACTTTTGGACGCAATATTGCTGCAAAGTGACATACAAATAAATGGATGATGCTGCCCCACTCTGAAAGACAGCTATAGGTTGGCTGTATGCCCGACTGAATGGAGGATGTTTCTGTCTTGGAAAGGCTGACCCATCCAAGGCAGGTGTAAAGGTAAAGTATCATAAGAAGGAAGGCAAATATGGGCTTTGAAATTGCCCATCAAGAATTAGCACCTGGACAGCTGACTGGACAAAGCACACTGCTCACCTTCTCCTAATCTTCCTCACTAGTTCTCTTTCAATTATATTTCTAAATTTGCATGTATACAGATGCACTAGCATGTGCAAATTCTATGCAGAACTGTGCCATCTTTTGACATCTTTTTTTGGTGGCCGTTCTAGGCATTGACCTCGTTCGCATGACATGACAGCCTACCACGGGTTAATTTCTTGCAGGGGCTGTCACATCATGCTGTGGGCCCACGGGTGCCATTTTGGGATGGCGCTCATGGATACTTGGCAAACTGTAGCTTGTTGTGTCATAGGACATGACAGAGAACCAATTATCTAGGGCAGTGGTCTTCAATTGGTGGGTCGTGACCAAAAAGTGAGTCATGAGATCAGTCCAGAAGAGTAGCAGCAAAGCTGTTACCGCCATGTTGGACAATTGTGAAAATGGGTCCCATATTGCAGGTTGGGAGTCTGAGGTGGGTCTTGGGTCTGGACCAATGACCTAGGGAGGTTGTGGGCTCTCCCACACTAGACGCCTTCAAGAGGCAGCTGGACAACCATCTGTCAGGGATGCTTTAATGTGGATTCCTGCATTGAGCAGGGAGTTGGACTTGATGGCCTTATAGGCCCCCTCCAACTTGACTATTCTATGATTTTATGATTCTATGAACTCAGTTGGCAGGGGTTGTTTGAAGATTAGACAACCCTCAAATAATCCATGGCTTGTTTTAGGGTAATTTGAGGGCTGTCTAATCCTCAAACAATCTCCACCACCTGGGTTTGCATGACACAACAAGCCACAGTAAGCTGAGTGCCCATGAACATCATGCAAAAATGGCGCCCATGGGCAACTGGCATGATACACCAGCCCCCATGGGTAAATTAAGCCATGCGAACCAGGTCATCAGATGTTGCATGCATACTTTTTTCAAGGCGTACCTCTACTTGCAGTGTGCTCTGGAACATGATTTGGGCATTATAGTAGAAAAGCTTTAACCCTCTGTCCATGGCCTTTATCACACAGGCGGTTTTAAGCATGCCCGCCGTGACTTTGATCCAGTTCTCCAGCGTGGGACTCGCATGACGTCGCCCCCCTCGCTTTGTTCTCGCGCCCCGAGTGCTCCGTTTTTCAGTTCTGTTTCAATTTAACCCTGAACGGGAAAAGTACGTTTCAGGCAAGTTCCAACAGGTCAAACTGAGGTATCTCTGCAATCCCAGCCAAATGTGATTCAAAATGCTAGATTCGCAGAGGAAACTGAGGGGGAACCCGCAGAAGCATTCCAGGGGGGGAAATGGTAGGTGTGATAAAGGCCCATATGTAGGGTAAGAAGGTTGCTTCGGTCTGATAATAATACAGGAATTAACAATGTATACTCCTTGTATAGGACAGTGCTATTTCTGATTTTATTCGCATGATGTTCCTTGCCACAGAGATGGGTCAGCAGAAGATGTAGACATATCCTTTGCCATAAGCTCTAGAATCCTTTCCTTTTAGTCTGGTGAGTGGGCACTTTGAGGGCATACCGATAGGCATAAGCCTTTGCCTTCGGCTGAAACAGAGTACAGTTCCTTCTAGCTCTGTCTCTCCAGGATCTTCCCCAGACCTTCTAGCTGGATTTGCGTTTCCAGCGATGGAACCTGGGATCTGAAGTGTGCAAAGCATGATGTATAACCATAGAGAATATAAGCACCGTGTAATCTCCAGCTTTGGCTGGGTCAGAGAACGGCCGAGAACAGAACGGATGTGAAACAGAGTTCTTCTGGCAGCACTCGGAGTGAAGCAGCAGAGTGGGAATTTGCAAGTTGCCGGCAGTTGGACCATTCCTCCAAACTGCCATCAGGACAGAAGAACAGGAGGCAGCCCCAACCAAGGAGATCGGTGTACGGGAAGTCCTTGTGACGAACAGGGACGTCACTTCCATGGACGTCTTTCTGCCCAAGGCCAAGTCCTTGGCCTGAGCTGAGGGGCCCGCTCGGAGTCGCAAGTGAGCTTTGGTTCTGTCCAGCTGATCTGGGCTTCCTGTTTACGGACAGCGAGTTCCTGAACGTTGCCAGAAGCAAGCACACACACTCCCACCCCCAGTGCTTTGAGCGACGGTGTGTCCCCTCTCGATGTTTGTGCTGAAAGAGGAACATGATTCAACGTGCATGCACCTCTCATTCAAGTCAAAGTCGTGGAGGGCAGTTCATAAGACAGTGGCTCAATTCAGATGACACGATAGTCAATGGTGGGGTAATAATCAACTTTACAGTTGTTCAACTAGGGGGTACTCCCCACACAATATGGCAATAAATAATCAACTGTGGTGTGGATTAGAATCAGCACTGAGTTGACTATGGCAGCATTTGGATGACATGATAGTCAATACAACTGACGATTGTTTCCCCCAAACCAGTTGTTTATTGTGTCGTCCAAATTGAGCCAGTGTCTTCAGAACAGTCTGCCTGCCTTGCCTACATAAACCTTCCCAGGCTGAGGTCTTCTTCCATGTGCAAAACCAGACTTTGGAAAAGGAGAAAGAGGCTCGAAGCCGCTTGGCTTCGTATCCCTAGTGTGCTACTTACCTGACTTTAACCAGATGCTGTTTATCAGCCCAAGTCTCTACTACATGTACAGTGTGTCAAAGATAGAAGAAATACAAGCAATACTGGTTGTGCTCCAGGCTTTTTCTCTCCCCCCCCCCTTCCCTTCCCTCTCTCTACAACCTCAGACCGGATACACAAGTTCCAGGACAGGAATATGTGTCCCCCGAGTCCTGAATCAAATCTGGAATTCATATACTCTGTAAATGCACTTTATTAAACGCAGGAATCAAGAAAGGGTTTGGAATGATTATATCAGAGGGCTTGAGAGTCGAGACTTTTGGCATTAAAGGATCACTTTAGATGTATAAGGCTGAGCGTGAAAAATCGGGGAATTGCATGTTTTGGCTTCGGGTTTTTACCCCCATTTCACTCCTAACCGTCCAGCCTGCGCTTGCAACTGGAGACGGAGTTCACACATACTCACCTTCTCTTCCCCAGCAGGCTTGCCGAAATGGTGCCTGTAGTATTGGGGCCCATGAAATCCAAATTACAAGTACATAAAGATATAAAGAGACAGGGAAGATTTTATTATGTGCACTTGGGCTACTGATGAAGTCTTCCAAAGGCATCCAGATTTTGCCATGCCCTGCGCCCTGCTACAATCCACTTTCAGCTGTTTTTGCTCCCCCAATCCAACCCCCAGGATATATTGGGAAGGGACTTAGGAAGTTAGCTATTGGTCCATTTAATTCAATAGGTCAGAAAGTGCACTGAGAGCCAGTGTGGTTAGTGGTTAGTGTTGGACTAGGCCTGAGGAGACATGGGTTCCAGTCTGTACTTGGTTAAATTTATATAAGAAAACAGTCTCGCCAGTATTGGCACCCACCAGGATTCATTGCATTTATTTATTTATTTTATTTATTTTATTCCATTTATATACCGCCCCATAGCTGAAGCTCTCTGGGCAGTTTATAAAAATTAAAAACATTGAACAATTAAAACACCGATGTACAAAATTTAAAAGCATAAAGCATAAAAACAAATTAAAATTACAATATCCTTCTGGGTCAAAGCACAACAACAACATAACAAGACATAGCTTGGGTGGGAGTATATCTTCTCCTGGTGCTTTCCTCAGGGACAGGTTCTTTAATAGACCTCTACTCTCCTGTGAAGCTCATCGGGTGACTTTGGGCCCGTCACTGACTTTCAAGCTAACCTACCTCACAGGGTTGTTGCGAGGATAAATGAGAAAGTCAGTAGAACCGAAATGGACAGATCTGTGCATCCCTGCCATGGAGGCAGCCATCTTTTTTCCGTACAGTAGCTCTGGGAAAGGCGGCAGGTCCCCATGTCTCATTATTTCTAGAGACATTTCTGGCTGCATTTTCAATGCATGAGTCCAACTAACGTGCTTTTTAGTTGCTAATAATGGCTGTTATGTGTTTGTTTCTTAAATTGCCTTGCATAACAGTATGTGCAGTGCTACTTTTCGAGGTGGGTTGGAATATTGTGCAGCTTTCTTTAGAAAAACCAGCTCATTCATGTAGAAAGAGGTCGGAATGGATTTTAAAATGAAAACACGTGAAAGCGAGACGGATTTAGAGTGATCAGCCCATCCCTCGATGCAGGCCTATTTAGGCCAGATCTACACCAAGCAGGATATAGCGGTACGAAAGTGGTATATAAAAGGCAGGAGCCACACCAAGCAGGATATAGCGGTATATGGCATGGTGTGGTTCCTGCCTTTACGTACCGCTATATCCTGCTTGGTGTCGATCTGGCCTCAGACTACAAAGCACAGATATGAATGGATAAATGAGTTTGTTTGTTGTGTTTATAGCCCACAACTTTGAGACGGAGGCTGTAGTTCAGTGGTAGAACCCCTGCTTTGCATGCAGAAGGCCCCAGATTCAGTCCCTCGCATCTCTAGGAATCCTGGAGAGATACTGCTAGGCAGTGTTGAACAAAATTGAGCTATACTGACCACTGGTCTGACTTGGAGCTCCATCACACCAGCGTTTTATCGCACCCCCTGCAATCCTCACATTATTATTATTATTATTATTTACATTTATATACCGCCCCATAGCCGAAGCCCTGTCCTGCAGTCATCTGGCCTTTCCTCCATTTTCCTTGTTTTTCTAGGGCAGGGGAAGTGCGATATTTCCCCCCCCCCCCCCCCAATGTGGAATAAAGCCGCCCTTCTGTTCCCCCATGTATTGCCGTCCTCGCACTATGTCGCAGAACATCCCTTCTTGGGTGTGTGTGCGTTTTAAGGGCGGTCTTGCTGATGACAGAGGAGGCTGGGGCGGTTCTCCTCCAGTCTGTAGAACCGCTCAACTGGGAATAGGGAGGGAGAGAGGATGTGCAAAGACCCCACACAGAATGGAGCATCATCTCACATTTAAAGGAAGAAACGGCGCCCAGCCGATGAAAGCTAAATTGCTGAAATGCTAGTCAACAAAACCAGAAAGGGGGGGGGGGGAGGCGCCCATGCCCATCACAATGTCCATCAACTACAAGAACTAATGAACTGGAGGGGGAAGGAGAAGGGGGCAGAGGGGGGCAAGTGCAATAGTGGAAGAGCAAACAAGGGAAAATGGATGTAGCCAATATAATGGTGATACCAGGAAGGCACGTGAATGGGACCAGAGCTTGACGTGCTAATGAAACGGAGGTGGAATCCGCAGATTGTACCATGGGGGGAAAAGTAGGCGTAATGGACCGCTTGGTATCAGGCAGCTTCCTATGTTTCTGTAACTTAAAATAAATAAATAAAAATAATACTAATGCTACAGCCAGTATAAAACAGCAAATAATTTTAACACAACATAATGGAAGCAGGGGAGAATCACACATGTTTTCGAAGTGCCGTCTTCCATCGCATTAGAACATGCTCAGAGATCTAGAGCTGAACCTCCTGGAACATAGAATTCCACAGTGTGGCTGCTGCTACTAAAAGAAATCCTATCACACACATATGTGCCTTACAGATATCACATTGCAGAGGGAAGTGCAGAAGGGCCTCTCTTTAAAATCTCAGGGGGTTCGTGTGGGTGGAGGTTGTTCCCTCAGATATCCAGGACCCAAATGTATTAAGGCTTCGTAGGTCAAAACCAGTCCTTTGAGTTGGGTATTGAAACAAACACACACACCCTCCCAGCAATCTCAGGTAGTCGTTGAATCCTATGGCAGACACGATGGAAGCTTGTGGCACCCCCAAGATCATGGGGTGCGGCAGAAAGTCCCAAATACCACCAGCTGAGACCTGCCCTCCAGGAATCATCAGAACCACTGTAATTTCCAAGCATGGCTGAACATGGAAGTGGGGTGGGAGGCAAAATCTATGGCTGAACCAGCATGGAATAAACATGCACGGGGCAAGCTGCAAAGCCAGGATCTCTGTGGAGGTTGTGAAGAACCCAGCTGTAGCCCTTAACTCAATGTTCTGTTGCTCCTCATCCTTGTCAGTTTATGCTGATGGAGGAACAATGTGGGGGTACTGCAGACCTGTTCATCCAGCAACTGTGGGAACCTAACTCTGTAAATACGAGTCTTGAACTTTACATGGGTCTTCTCCCACACATGATTCCATAAGCACCTGATGTTCCATGTCGAGCTGTGTGAATGTATCCATTCCAGCACCTGCCCATGCTCGCATTGCAGTTCTTAGGTGCAGTTGATCGCCTCTTGATCATGGCCTCATCCTTGATTCTTGCTTGCCCTAACCCTTAGGTTCCACAGGGCAGAGGTACAGGAACTCTTTCAGCTCGAAACCCGAATTCGGAAGCTTTCGGAGGCCGTGTTCAGGACCGGCCCCAGACATTAGCCTGCCTGAGGTGCCTACGACACAACTCTCCTTCAGGTCCGCCTGCCTCCGCTTTGGGCCAGCTGTCCTCTCTGACCCACAGCTTCAGCCCCTATATTCACCAGGTATCAGAGACACCAAAGATGCCCAATTGGTTCCCTTTTCCCAAACGGGAAGTACCCAGGACATATGAACACTATTGGCAGCACAGAAAGATGAACAATGCATGGGACAAAACAAATTAAAGTTTATTTAATAAAAGAGATGTTATATCATAGAATCAATCATTCGCTTCTTGGTCTTACCCTACCTAATCTACCCCTTCTAGGGGGACCATATGGAAAGGAGGACTGGGCTCCTGTATCTTTAACAGTTGTTTAGAAAAGGGAATTTCTGCAGGCGTCATTTGTTTGCATGCTGCACCTTGTGAAATTCCCTCTTCAGCACAACAGTGAAACCTGCAGGAGCCCTGCAGGTTTCTTTTGTATCTGGTCACTCTACAAAAGAGGGCAGGGCTCCTGCAGCTTTAACTGTGATGATGAAGAGGGAATTACACCAGGTGCTGCATGCATACAAATGACACCTGCTGAAATTCCCTTTTCTATACAAGTGTTAAAGATTCAGGAGCCCTGTCCTCCTTTCCATATGGTCACCCTAACCCCTTCTAACTCCTACTGTAGCTTCATCAATTCCTAAGGCCCTGTTTCCCATCTCATAGCTCTACCATAACTGTCTGCTCTCCCCTTATATAAATTCAGTCTTCTCTCTCTTTCACACACACGTCTGCCCCAACTTTCACTCACTCTCTAGCAAACAATTAACACTAACTTACCTGGGTTATATTCAACACAACAAACACATGTATACATTAATACAGACACAACATGGCAACCATTGTGATTTTGTCACAGCGCCCTCTCCTGTTCAGTGTACAAAAGCCAGCTGGACACTTTCTTCAACACTAACAATGGAACGGCATCCTCTATGGCACCTGAAGTCAGCTGCTTAGCTTAGGGCGTACAGAGTAGGTCTCTTGGCACTCAGCTCTCTCCTCCAATACCTTGCTGCAGCCTCCTAGCATCTGCTGCCTGAGGCAACCGCCTCACTCTGCATAATGGTAGGGCCAGCCTGGCCGCATTTCACTGGAGGGCGAGGCCAAAGATTAAGAGAGTGTCACTGTCTTTTTCTTGGTAGAAAGGGAAGGTACAAATCAAATCAAATAAGGGTGCAATTATAAGTACATTTAGACAGGAAAAAGTCCTACAACTCCCAGCATCCCCCAGCCAGTCGGCAGGACCAAGAAGTGGCAGGTCCTTTGGAGGGAGAGAGGGTTGCAATTGGCTGGTCTCCCCATATTCTTCCATCTGCTTCCCCTGCTTCAGGTTGCTTCATGGTAGGGACGGCCCCGCCCTTCATAATAACCAAATCAGTTTCTTGAGATGTTTGTCTCACTCTGCCTAATAGTAGGGCTGATCCTGGATTCAAATCCAGGTGTCTTGAAGTCCAAATCCAGAAGGTTAGCTGACGGGTTAATCTACAGAGAATCCTACCTTATGGGACAGCGTCTAAATGACCTCTGAATGTCTTCCAGAGCCATGATTCTATAACAGGTATGAGTTCCAAGTGCAGTCAGGTTTTTGGACTGGCATTGCTAATTTAAGACTCACATCCAGTGCGGTCAGCGCCAAAGGGCATTTTCCAAGCCGTTTCTAAAAGTGCTTTGCTCAGCATTGCGGAATCTGGGTGGCGGGGCGGAGGAGAGCCTGTGGTTATTATATCCATCTCATAGCGCCAGGCAGTTCAAGGTGGTTCGGGGACAGAGCTCCCAAAGTGAGTGGCGAGGAAGCCTGCCAACATTTCTGCCGTTTGCATTTATGATCCCGAACCAGGTGCCTCTGAAAGATAATTAGTTTCGAGGCGCAGGAGAGCGCAGTGACGTCTGGGCAATGAATAATGTACACTCCTGGCACGCTCGCTCATCTAGGAAATACTGTCAGCAGGACCCTCTGGGACCAGTGAAAAACCTTCCTTTGTTAGGCAATTTGCATAGAGAAACTGCCAAACATCTGAAAGCCAGAGGGGGCTGTTGGCTCCGACGTCAGTGAGGTGAAGAATTTGCTTGGGCTTTCAGTCAGAACCCTGCAGAACTCTAAAGGAGCTATCCAAGGTGCTTTAGAGCTCTGGCTGGTTCTGACTGAAACCCGGGCGGATTCGCTGCCCCACTGACATCGGAGCCCCCAGCTTCCACTGCCAAAACGCTTAGAATTGCATTTCAAAGGGAAGAAGGAATTCCGATTCATCTCACCTCTGCGCAGTTTAATGATCTCTCTCACACATATGCATGCGCTACACAGAGGGCAAACTTTCCTTTGAAGAGCTGCCAGAAGAGTGTCCTCTGTTTGAAGAGCTGACCAGTCTAAATCTAGCTGAAAAATAAAGGTATCTTTAAAAATAAAGACTCCAAAAGGAGAGTGAGGGTAACAGGGGCCTTGAAGTTGCCCATCAACAGCACCCAGACCGAAGAGTGAGCAGGCAGGCAGGCAGCTCAAATGGCCACAGTATGCCCCACTAGGGTAAGAGGCATTGTACCCATCCCCATTTGGGGTGGGAGGTGGGGAGTCAGTGGGAACATTTGGAATTTTGAGCGAGTGTCGTGGCCGTTCTCACAAAATGGCTGCCATGGGGGCATAGTGCCCTTTCATAAAATGCTTCCAGTGGTGGGCCTGGGTGGTCACGGAATACTCATTTCCCAGAAGGCAAAATGGCAAGGCTCAATGATATGTAGTTTGTTTGCAGGCTTTTATGGTTTAAAATTTTGCATATTGTTTTTAAAATGTTCAATGCTTTTAATTTTTGTAAACCACCCAGCAGAAAGCTTTGGCTATGGGGTGGTATATAAATGTAAATACTAATACTAATAATACTAATAATAGAAAAAATAACTTGCCTCAGAACCTAAGTACAAGGCAGAAGTGGGGGCTCAGCTTCAAAACACAGAACCACTCTTTTGAACCCTGGAGGGGCAGAGAGCCTAGTGGTCCAAGTGAGGTCCGCCAGCCCATTGGTGCCTTTGGGCGCCACGTTGGAGACCCCACATGTATTGTATTTCTATTTAAATGATAGTAACAATTTCTAAACTTATTGGAAATGTAAGTTAAGATATGTACTCCCGTCCTTCCACCCCGAAACTACTGCTGCTTCATTCACTTTGCCTCTTGGTAGGTCAGCGTTGTCTGGCGCTCTTCAACACACGATCGTCCTCAGCCAGCCTGCTGACTGAGAGTGATTGGAGTTGTAGCCCAACACATGGGCGTCGGGTTGGGGAGGCTGTACCATCCGCCTTCCGGTTCCACACTTCTTCCTGTGGCGATGTCACTTTTGCGCGAGGAGAAGAAGAGCCTCTCTTTTTCTGCCACTGCCCCCCGTTGGCAGCTCCTGCCCTGCGGCTCTGTTCAGCCGCACGCGTACGACTCTCAGCTGCGCTGCCACCCACTCGCCGACCCTCTTGATGTGAGCTTCCTCTGTGTGTTCTCCCAAGCAAAAATGGACATCGCAATCCCGAGCGGGCCAGAAGGAGGGTTGCGAAGAGGAATAGGCCTCGGCTGTGTCTATGCGACGGACTCCAGCATGCTTTTTTTTTGCCAAATGAAGCTTAGCAGGCTCGGTTGTAATTGGCGGAGTGGGGGGGGGGGTTGGCAGAGGGGAATCTCATCTTGCTTTATTTACAAAGCCGAGGCAGCTAGCAAATACAAACAATGAGCCGAAGACGTAAAGACGCCATTAATAGTTCTCGTTAGAAAGGAATCAGTAGAAAGTATACAAAGCCGAGAACCAAAGTACAACTCCCGTACTCCTAAGCCGGGTTGGCCCCTAGGAAGGGATTGGAGGGTGGGGGGAGGAATTCAGGCCTCCCTCTGGTCTGCAGGGTTTTATTATAATTATATTACATCTATATCCCACCCTTTTTTCCTTCAAGAAATGCATGGTGGCATACATGCTCCTCCTCCGTTCCATTTCCCTCCCCTTTCCCCTCACCACCAACCATTCGGTGATTTCCTGGCTTTTATGTAGTCCCCCCCAATTTTGCCCAAGGTTTAGTCGGTGGCAGTAAAAGCTTTAAGCTACAACAGGCTGGTATCTTTTCTATTTTGGGCCTTGCTTCTGGCACCACCCACCATTGAAATGCAGCCCCCAAGGGCTGCTCCGAAATGGGATTTGGGCCCTGGGCTGAAAGGGTTTTCCCACCCCTGGATTATGTAGTTGTACAGTTATATAATCCTAGTCTAAAACCTCTGGGGGATGCCAGGCTGCTTACCTCCGCATGACAAAGATCAGCTTTTGCCCATGTTTTGAAAATCCTGCTCTGTTGAACCAGATGTAAAGCAGATTATGTGGTGGGCTGGATCCAGTGTCAAAAGAGGGCTTGGGCCGCAGAACAGGCTCTTGGGGGGTGGGCTCCTCAAGAGCTCCCAGTTCCAACAATTGGTCAAGCGCATGCCAACTAGAGACGGGTGAGAAATACGTTTGGATCGCATTTCAATGCGTGCTTCCCAAATCCGCACTTCCCAAACTGAAAACACGAATCGGAATGCTGATTGCCATCAAAATTTGTGCATTTCTGATATTTGTGGTGCAGTTTGCCAAAAAACCCAAAACAACAAAAAAAACCATATGTTTTTAAAATGCACACAAAAATGCATACATTTCAGAGTTTTGCACAAGAATACATATATTTGGGGTGGGGGATGTGTCACCTGAGCCACCATTTTTTATCTGTCTTCAGCTGGTGGATCTCAGGAGAAAGCTCTTTGGAAACACCCACAGCACTGGCTCTTGCCGGCTCCAACTCACCTTTGGGCACCCGAGAAAATGGCCCTCTTCTGCACTGGGGCTTGTCTTGATGAGGGATCTGCAGTGGTGGCAGCTCATTTATATGACGCAGCCGTCATCGCGAAGCCATCCAGGGGCAAACCCCCGAAGCTCCAGTTTAAAAAAGTCGGGGACTTACCATGACTTTTTCCTCTTGGAGCAAGGCGATGACAGCATCTTCTGTCTGTCGCCTTGCTTCGGAGCTGCGGCAGAGGCATCCCCAGCCGATGGCGCCCCCTGATTGGATGCCATCCGCCGGGGAGGGGGCGGTCTAGTGAACGGAATGGCCTCTGGACCACCTCTGTGCCTCCAGGGACCTTGGAGGGCTTCCTTTCAATAAATAAATAAATAATACAAAAAAAAAATGAAATACAAATGGTCCATGGGTGCATCGGGAAAGTGGGGAGGTGGCGGTTTGTCTCCGCGCTTAACCAAAACGTTGGTAAAAAAAGATGGGGCGTGGAGCCAACTTCCCCCTCCATGACTCCTTTGTTTTTGGACGCTGGGAGGAGGAAGAGGAGGAGGGAAACCACACGTGTGTGTGTGTGTGTGTGTGTGCAGGAACGGGGACGCTAAGGACGGCAGCAGCCCCGGCAGCCTCCAGAACCTACATTTGCACTGCTTTCCATGGGTATTACCCCGGAGGAGCACAATTGCGGGATTTCGAATAATGAGGCGCCAAAGCGACCTCGTATAGACATGGTCCTGGTTGCTGCTCCCCCCTCCTTCTTTGACACCCCAAGGAGTTTTTTCTCCAGTACCCCGTTGCTCAGGACTGAATTCGAACTGATATCAGTTGGAAACAGTGGAGAGGAGAAGGGGGAAGGGGGCGGGAGGCGGAGGCGCCGCAAGTTTGAGTTTGCCTGCTGGAAGAAGAAGACGAACGTAACAAGGGTGTAACTGCAGGCATAGAGAGGGAACGGCAATCAATCCACCAACGCTCCGGCTCCCAGAGCAAATTAAGTGCCAATTTTCTGCACTGCTGAAGAGTAAAGAATAAAGATGATAAATAACAGGAAGTTTCAGATGAAAAGAAAGAGCCAGGCAAGAGGCTGATGGGACACAAGGTTCCTGACCTGTGGAGACGGGCCAGCGATTCAGCAGTGAAACACACATGGTCACTGTGGGCTTATCCTGGACCACTTGCTGTTGCTGCCCCTGTCTCGCCTTTACTATTCAGGCTCACAGCACCGCAGCCCAGCAACCTGGCCTCCAGGTAACTTTTTTGTTCTGCTGCCTCCAGTACCTTCTCAGGTACACCCACAGACCACACCAGGAGATGAAATCAACAAGAATTTATTAATAAGAAATTGCGTGTCAACAAGCTTAATGGTTGCTTCAGTTCAATTGCATATCGGTTACAAGGTTTTAATGCTTATTGGTTTCAGTCAGAACTCTTATATGTTTATAAACTGTTCTTCATTTGATCTATGCTCTAAAATCTTATCTCAATCTCTCAATTCTCTCAAATCTCTTTCAACGTCTCTCTCAAAAATCTCCATCAAATCTTCCCCCGATCAAACTGTCAGCGCTATCTGTCAGACACATATATACACTCCATTCGCTCTCTAGCTCCTCCCACTCTTACACAGCCAGCTAATCTAGGCACCCCAACCACCCAGCCAATCAACACAAACCTTCTATTCCGGCACACAGCCAGCTAATCCAGGCACGCCCCCACAACCAGCCAATCACTCTATACTTACCAAGACCTATAACCACAAAATGTAAGTACATTTCAGCCTAGTTATTTACTTTACCTGTTATTGTTCTTAACTCTTTTTAAAGATATAAACAAATGCATATCACAAACAATAAACTTTGCAATATTTTTACAACCACAAACAGTAGAACATCACATTCACCGTCACCCTCTACTGACCAGCCTGCAACCAAGGGAAAAGTAGTGCAAAGCCATTTTTGCCCTTGGGATAAAGCAAGCAGGGCCCTGTCAAATTTCTCTTCTCCAGACACTTGGGAGAAGTCAATATATATGGCAGTGATGCTGAACCTTAGTCCTTCTGGGATTCTCTAGATGGCCATAAGCCTTTCTTCTGACCCCACCCTGTTTCCTCTGACCACACCTCTTTCCCTCTGACCACACCCCTTTCCTCTGATGAGACCCTCTTCCCTCTGACCACACCTCTTTCCTCTGATCACACCCCCTTCCCTCTGATGAGACCCCCTTCCCTCTGACCCCACCCCTTCCCTCTGACCCCACCCCTTTTCCCATGCCTCCCACTCCCTTTTCTGTGATGAAACTCGCTTTCCTCTGACCACACCCTTTCCCCTGTTAATTTGGTGTTTTCTCAGCATTTGCACAGGTTCCCTCCTTCCCCTCCATTCTAAGTTTTTGAAATGCCTTTCCTGTGGCTTTACTTACTGGCAGTTAGAGCTGTAAACTAAAATATGCTGATATTTTTTGAGGAGGGGGGGAGTGTTGGCCCTTCCCCTTTTGCCCACCACTGGAATCCGGCCCCCAAGAGCTTCCCCAAATTGGAATCTGGCCCTCGGGCTGAAAGAGGTTCAGCAAGGATGATCCCCATTTCCTGGTCACAGTCAGTATTTTGGCCTTCTGTGGACACCATAGGCCCACTGGGATGATGCTCACCTCTACCAACCAACACAGCGTGTTGAGAGAAGCAAATACATGTAACACACAAACCCGCCTAGGGAATCCTGGAAAGGGGGGGGGGAATTATGAAATTTGAAGAAAAATCCAGATTTTCCCCATCCTCCCTGACCCCCAGAGAGCAGTTCTACTTTATAGTCAATGAGAAATAACATAAATGCTCACAGCTCTGTCATATTTAAAGATAAGGAGATGAATTTTGGCATCATACTAGCCCTTAGGTAGGGCTTTAGCGATGCAAAATTTTAAGCACCTCCGTTCATCCGTTGATTTTTAGGATTTTTTTTAAGTTTGAGGTTTTAAAATTATTTTTTTTTAAAAGTCATTTTTAAAGATAAAGAGATGAAACTTGGCATCATGATAGCTTTTAAGTAGGGCTTTAGCTGTGCCAAGTTTGGAACAGATCTGTTCATCTCGTGACTTTTAGGATTTGTTTTTTAAAAAATGAGGTTTTAAAACTTTTTTTTTTAAAAAAAACACAATTTTGAAAGACAAAGAGATGAAACTTAGCATCATGATAGCTCTTAAGTAGGGCTTTAGCTATGCCAAGTTTCAAGCAAATCTGTTCATCTGTTGATTTTTAGCAATTTTCAAAACAAAATTGAACTTTAAAATAATAATAATAATAATAATAATAATAATAATAATAATAATAATAATGCCAGGGAAGGGGACAATGTGTCATCCAGAGTATAGCAACAAAGTACAGCAAAAGCTACAAAAGTAGGAATGAGTGAAGTTAATTTCAGATACATTGGATGTTCACTTGTTATTCCAGTGATTTAACATTAAGTTGTTATGTAGAACAGATTTGTCTCAATTGTGTGCTGTAAAATCAGACATGTGACCAAGGCTATATTCCGGTGGGCCCCCCCCTTGGTGCTGGACATGCCCTTTGGGGGCAGACATGTTGGTGGGGATGCCCCCTTGGGGACCGACCATGTTGTCCTCCTTTTTGTTTTCCAAAATATGGTCACCCTACACATAGCAGCAATGGTACCTCAGGGTTTGGTCAATCGCTGTTATGGAAAAAGTTGACCCAAGTGAACAGAGCAACCAGCAATGCTAAGTATCAACAAGACTTCTATGCAACTTGGCATCAATTTGTAATGTATATGACTAGGCACAAGGAAGCATTAAAACCAGCACATGGGGGCTGTTTATATGACGGCAAAGTGGCAGTGAGAGGGGTTATATGGCAAGAGTGACCGTGAGCTATTCAGCCAGGAAAAATTCCACAGCAGTTGTCAAATGACAGTAATGGGCAGCAAATATCGAGGGACAGAAAACCACAAAAACTTCTGTTTATTGCTGTTGTTTTCTGGCAGCTCTGCACAACTTTGAAAAGCTTTTGAATTTATGCGCTATACATAACTGCCCTTAACTTTGTTCTCCAGACTTTACACACATAAAGTCCTCAAGGGACAGATGATATCTTATTCATTCCTTGGCTTTGGGCAACCTCTGCTGGACATGTGTTGCTTTTGCAGGGCTCAAGCATCATCTAACATATTGCTGTTGCTTTACGAGCTGGACGAAGAATTTTTGAAAGGATCTCATGTGAACATCTGAATCCACAAGGACGCTTTTCAGTCTGTGCTTTTCCATCTCTGAACCGAGAACTACCCAACTCACCGGCCCACCTTATGAAGCCTTTTGTTTATTTGCAGAAAACAGTTGTTCCTAGAAAATACTTCTGTGATCCAAAACATGTCTCTAGTACTTGCTTGGGCACCTTTCGGCCCAATATGGTATTGGCTTTGCCCTGTCATCCTATTAACACTGCAGAATTTTAAGCTCCATGCAGAGACAATTATTTTTCAGAGAGTTACAGAACCATTGATTGATTGATTGAATTTACATACCACTCAACTGCCAAATGCTATCAGGGTGGTTTATAATCATAGAGCTTCTCTACACATAGGAAAAATCCCAAAGCTTTACTGGGGTATTCATCCTCCGCAGTCTTCCCGCCATCATGACACGCTCCTTTACAGGTGACTACATGATTTTGAATTGGAAAATGCCCCTTCTTGGAAAGGCTCCATTGAGACACCGCCATCTAGTGGTGAAGGTATAGGCAATGCTGACTTTACACATTGGGTGATCCTGTGATAGCTCAGATAAAACCACATGATCTTCTTTTTCTTTTAAAGCGAGATTCCTGGGAGATAGCACGGGAGACATCCTGGACATTGACATTGTGTAATGGAGCTGCAAACTTCCATGAGTGGCCAATCATGAGTGTGCAATAAATCGCTTGCTTAGAGACGCTTATAAAAACTAAAAACAAACAAACAATCCAAAACAAGAAAGTAACAAACAAAACAATAAATACAATGAAAATATCAGAATATTAAATTATGAAAACCTTAAAAATATCAAAAAGCCACCAGTAAAAGTAATAGTCCGAGCGGGAGATTATATATTAAGTGCCTTTTAATGAGGATTGTTGTTGTTGTTGTTATTATTATTATTATTATTATTATTATTTGTATCCTGCCTTTTGTGCAATGCTGGGCCTCAACCTGGTGCCTAAACAAGTACTGGGAAGACAGCAGGTGGATCTACCAGGGAAAGAGGGGCCACTGCAGAGAAGGCTCTTTCCCAGGTAGTCACACTGTTGTGGATGGCGGCACTAAGGGAAGACCTCCAAAGACGATCTTATCAGGCAGGAGCATATGAGAAAACCACCCTATCCACAAGTTATGCCTGTTGCACTGGTTATTTATTAATTTATTTGAAGAATTTTTGCCCTGTTCTTATGCCAAAAATGACTCATACAGCAGCTTGCAAAGGTCAGTCGTAAGATGCCTCCTGCCTTCAGGTGTACAATCGTAAATGACACCTGCTGAAATTCCCTTTTCAATACAGCTGTTAAAGACACAGGAGCCCTGTCCCCCTTTCCGTATGGTTACCCTAGTGAAGATGACAAAGTTGGTGTTAAACTGGTTTTATAACTCAGATCCCACCCCTCCCCCATCACCCTCTTATTTAGCGTGTCTATATATAGGGGGAAATATTTCTTATTTTCTTTTATGACCCCATTTTAAAAAAAAAGAAAAAAAAAGAGGAGTGACTGCGTGGAGAAGGGAGGGTGAACAAGCAATGGCTGCCTTTTTTGCCTCTCATTTTGGAAGGGTTCCTGTCAGAGCTGTGAAAAGTCCCACCACCAAGGGAAGGAGAAATGTCTTGAAAAGAGAGAGCAGCCATTACACTCAAATGGTGTAACTCGTCTCTGAGGTAGGTTAGGCCTGTTCCCCACATAGGCCTGAGTAGTAGCCTGAGAGTGGGCCTTGCACTCCATTTTGTTTCTTCTCACCTCAAAACTGCTAGGCCTCAGAAGTGGCGGCTGAGGCCTTTGCAAGGGGCAGAGTGCCCAGGACTCTTATACCATGCATGTGACAGACAGAAATCCAATAGGTGCAGCTTTAGCTATAGCATAGGAGGGTAGAAGCGCACTTGTGGATATTCTGACTGTACTTCAGCGACATGACAGCCAGAACTTCAACGGGTGCAGGTCTAGGGGGACCATATGGAAAGGAGGACCGGGCTCCTGTATTTTTAACAGTTGTTTAGAAAAGGGGATTTCAGCAGGTGTTATTTGTATGCATGCAGCACCTGGTGAAAGTCCCCCTTCATCACAACAGTGAAACCTGCAGGAGCCCTGCCCTCTTTTGTATCTGGTTACTTTACAAAAGAGGGCAGGGCTCCTGCAGCTTTCACTGTTGTAATGAAGGGGGACTTTCACCAGGTGCTGCATGCCTACAAATGACACCTGCTGAAATTCCCTTTTCTATACAAGTGTTAAAGATACAGGAGCCCTGTCCTCCTTTTCATATGGTCACCCTATCCCACCTCCAAATGCTGAGGGGGAACTCCATCTACTGAATTTCTGCCTGTCACTGAGTTCCAAGGATGGTGGAAGGATGTCAGGTTTCAAGTATTAAAATGACCATTCACAAGACAGGACTGGCACAATAAATAAGGCACTTAAAGGGAAAAAAAATGTTGAAGTAGATCATTAACAGCACGTGGGTCAAAACAGTGTCACAATTGGTGGGGCAGCTGCTTTGAACCGGCATTTGCCACCTCTCGTGGTTCGATCTGGTTTTAACCGTACACACCTAGCCATTGCCACGCCCGGTTTTGAATTCCTCTGTTAGATCACCTGTAGCGTTACTTACCTTTACGCGTCAGCATTCAGCGCTGCTGAGTGAATTTTGATGTAAATACTGGCATAGCAGACTATCACTTATAACTACACGTCTTGCTTTCTTCCAGTGCAGTTTGGCATCTTGCAGGAATGGAAGCAAACTGCTCTGATTTGCTCTGCTGATTTCATTCTGTCAATCTTGTCTTAGTACCACTTTTTCTTTGTTTTAATTCTTATCCTGAATTTTGCCATTGTTTTTTTTAATTATTATTATTGAAAGATGGGCTAACAAAGAAGATTAAATCCACCCCACCTCCACTAACACGATCATTATTGATGCCACCTAAGATTACGCACAGAGCCCTCTCCAACATGTTCACAGCTTTCCACGAGTTCCCTGGCAGCATGGAGACTAGCAGGCACGGGTGTGTGCAAGGGGTATGCTGGGTGTGCCCAGGCACACCTTAATGTCTCAAGCAATAAGCACCAAATTGAGGGGGCATTGAGTACGGATCCAGAGGGGGATTCAGATGAAGAGGGAACGGACCTCCGGCTGCCCTCCTGCTGCCGTACCAAAGAACTGTTGCCTCCAAGAAAGCACCATTGCTCCCGGCAGCAGGAACAAAAAGGAATTGCTCTGCTGGGAGCCTCTCTGCCAGGAGCCATGCCCTCTCAGCCACTAGGCCCCTGCTTGAGCAGCTGCAATGGCCCTCAACAAGCCAAATGCAGAGTAGGGCATCAGTAGCTACAGTGTTTAATAAATAAATGAATAAAATAATGTCCTTTATGACTGAGTATTCAATAAATGTTTGCCTTAAAAAAAAATCCCTGGGTGCACACCCTAATGCAATGCCCTGCACACGCTTATGCTAGCAGGGTTCCTGTTGGTCTTGTTGTTGTGTTTTGAACAAATAAGGGAGGGATCCATCTACCCATCTAAAAATTGTCGGGGGGATTTAGTCAAGCTTGTTCCCTCCCATTTCTGCCCAAGCTTGCCATTTTTAAAAAGAAATCTGTCCAAAAGTTCATATGATTTCTTGTAATGTACACATTCATGTATGGACTTTTTTGTGTGCATTTCAGCGATTCCTTCTTGGGCAGGATCTACACTACTGCTTTATAACGGTTTGTAATGGTATTGACAACTGTTGGGCCCAGGACACATTCCATATACAGTTTTCAAACTCCTTTCAAAGTGCTATATCCCGCTTGGTGTAGATCTGGGTTTCATGGAACCCACAGCAAGAGGCCGACACATCTTTAGGGAAGCCCTACCTCAAAATTAAAATTATTTATTGAAGAGCATCGGAAGAGGAGGTGAAGGAAAAGCCGTAATATTTATCCCATAAGTTATTTCCCTCAGGTTTCACCCAGCAGAGGCACTAAAACCCTCTACTTCGCTTCAAGAGTTCAAAATTATGGGAACCGTCCTTCTTTTCCTCTCTGATGTATTGTTTATACTATCAACACTCACAGCATTACATTTATAATGTTAGAGGTGAGAGGAACTCAAGAATTCCTGAAACTGAATCCCTTTAACCTGGAAACAGCCAAAGTGACTTCCTGGACGGGGATATTATTCTGTATATGCACAGAGGCACTCCCCTCACTGATACACTCTATGGAAGGTTCAAAACGCGAGGAGAGCAGCTGTGGTTCTTATTCTCGTGTGTACCTCATTTATCTCTAAAGTTGAAGCAGGCGTTGGTTCGGGGCTTCTAATTTTGGCAACTAAAAATGCGCACAACTGAGGGAGACCAAATCTCCACCCACTTTAGTCCCTTCCATCACTTTAGACGATTGTCTCCTGAGTCTTGACTCGCTTTCGGTAATGGAGATGGGTTGGGCTCAGGGTATTGCCAATCCACCTCTTAGATCAGCCTTCCCCAACCAGCTACCTTCCAGATGTGTTGGACTAGAACTTCCATAACCCCACCCACCTTGCTGGTTGGGTGATTCTGGGATTTGCAGTCCAATACATCTAGAGGGTGCCAGGTTGGAGAAGGTGGAGCTAGGAAAGGCTCCTGTCAAAACTCCGGGAAAGCTGTTGCTAATCTGTGAAGTTATACTCCCCTTTTTTACCTGCTTAAAAAGCCTTGCTCATTCATTGGGCGACACATTTTAAAAAGATGAATTGTTTTTAAAATATGGACTTATGAAAGCAGCAGGTGGCACCTAGGAGGACGAGATTTCTCTTCCAAGATAGCTCCGATTACGACATCTATGTGGACCATCCAAAACAAAGTACACATTTCCTTTTCAAGACTATTGTTTTAGTCATGAGTAACCTTATGCAGATCATATACTTGATTGCGGGCACAACGTTTGGACAGAAAAAAAAAATATCCTACAACTCCCAGCATTTCCCAACCAGCCACATTTGCTGAAGAATGCTGGGAATTGTATGGCTTTTTTTCTGTCTGACCATGCACAAGATTCCACCCTAATATAATCAGTTTTAATAAAAAAACTGATGACATTAATCAACTTACATTTCTTTAATCAGTGACACTGCTAACATGTTTACTTGTTGCTTAATATAAGCCAGAAGGAAGCCTATTTTTATGCCTGCATAAAAGGCAGGTAGTATCATTCCCCCACTGAAATTTTCAGACCATGCTTTACTGTACCTATAGAATGACTACAAAGACAGAAAACAATAAATACAGCCCATTTTATTATGTCAGTATAGAAAGAACTCTTATGTGATAAGCCTAATAGAAACTTCTCTATATTGCAATTCACAAATAATTATTCAATACCTAATAATTAATTAACCAATGACTCTTTAAATGCCAGTCACATGAAATAATCTAAATGAAGTGAAGTAATATATTTTTTGCTATTAGTTTTAAAAGATATAAGCCAGATGTACACAGCTTTTAATAAAAAAAACATTCAAAATATAATCAACATACACACACACACCTCACACACACACATGCATATTTAATAGGCCCCTTAGTAATGTCAAGGGCAGCCATATGTCCATTTGAATATGTCCATTTCTTTTCCCACTCCACAAAATACTTTACTCGCCCCACCAATGTCCAGTGTGCTGCCTCCTCCCTCTCTGAGCTCGCTGCTTCATCATCTCTCTGATGGATCGTTGCTCTTCCATTTTAGGGTCCGAGACTTGCAAGTCACAAGGGAGTGTTCTCCACGGATGAGTGTGTCCCCTTTGTCTGGTGGAGATACAGAAGGGTCGTCACCCGGAAGCTGACTTTTCACATGTGTTGATGTGCGCGTTTTCTACTGGAAGAGCTGGCCTGGTAGGGAGACGAGTTGTTTTCCCAGCAACGTTGATCTGCACTCTCCACCCGCTCGCTTGGGAAAACTGAGGTGACAATGGGCTTTGATTCCTACGGATGCGGGATTGATCAGTTAAGCATTGGCATCAGCTCTGGCTTCTGCACTGAATGTGGCAGTAGTATAGAGTTTACTTGCATTCTATGGGATTACTTTCATCCTGTGAGATTTCAAAGTTAATTTTAAAAGCTGGCAAGCCACATAATATTTGTGAATCTTTGATTTTGCCTGCAGTGTCAGGTTTGATTTCAACTGCCATGAATCAGAGCGTACATGAAATTACTGAGGTCATCCCTTTGAGCAACTCATCAGTATCAAGGTGCATTGAAGAAATGGCAGATGATGTGGAAAAACAACGAGCTGCCCAATTGCAACTGAAGACATTTTGCCCTGCAAATCGATGAATCCACTCTACGCGATAATGAAGCCCTTCTGATGACAGATGTTAGTTTTTGGATGATAATCAGCTCAGTGAGGAAATGCTTTTTGCCCGAAAGCTTACGACAGACACCAAAGGTGAAACAATTTTTGAAGAAGTTAAGGCTTATTTCAAGGAAAACAATATTCCACTTGAAAATATAATGGCTTATGCAACTGATGGTGCTGTTTCTATGGTAGGCAGATACAGAGGATTAATTACTCATTTAAAAATGCTGTGCCTGACTTTTTTTGCATACACTGTGTGGTCCACTGTCAACATTTGGGTCCCCTCTTCAAGATTTCAGTTTGACGCCCGGTTGCCCGATTATGCACATATACGGAGAAGCGCATTTACTCCTAATACCAATTCACAAGAGGCGGTGAAGCGCATTACGGGCTATATGAAATGCGCTTTAGAGTTGCTTACATGTGGAGAATCTCATGTTTACATGACCATAAGGCGCTTTAACTCCCTTGGCAAATTAAAACTCGCTATTTAACGTGCATTCAAAAATGTGAATAATTGGAGATAAAAAGCGCCTCGACCCCCAATTTGTGCTCCGCTCTTGTAGAGGTAAAATTTGTAATGCGCCTTGAAAGAGCTTTAAATCGCTCTTGTAGAGGCACCCTTGGTTGCAAAAAAATTGGGAGGACGTCTATATCACACCCTTGCCATTGTAATAAAGGCAGTCAACCTTATCAAATCAAATGTACTTCAAGATTGACTTGTCTGACAACTTTTTAAGATGAGTTTGAGGACCAACTGATACACGCAGAGGTCCGATGGCTATCAAAAGGTAATTGTCTTCTTCACTTTGTTGCTCTTGTGTCATTTCTGAGTGGTAAGCAGCTTGGAGAACAGATTGTTGCTGCCAAGACTGATATATTTTACCTGTAAGATGCATTTGAAAAGCTGAATTTGTTGAACGAGCAGTTACAAGGGGAAAAAACCTGTAATCTTACATCTTGCAAAGAGGTCATTACTGCATTCCTTGGAAAACTCACTCTTCTGGATTAATACTGGATGTTGCGAGTTGATGGAGTTTCTGTCACTGACCACTGGCGGACATCGAATTGCAAGATGTTGAGCATCCGAACAGTGATATGCAAGTTCGATTCAGTGACCTCTACAGATGAACATTCCAGGTTGGGTGGTGGATACATTTGGGGTAAATGCAGTTGGTGTCGACATTACATTACAAGAAAGCCTCACTGAGCTACAGAATGATGTAACAGCTCAAGCTAGATTCAAACATGGCAAACACAATTTGGGGATAAGCAGTGAAATGGCTAGGAAGTGTCCACTGCTGTGGGAGAAAACAAAGTTGTTTTTTTAACGCTTTTCCCACTTCTTATCATGTTGAATCTGGCTTTAGTCGGGTGGTTCACCGACTATCAAAAGCTCATTATTGCCTTGATATTAGGAAGAGAGGTGATCTTCATTTGTCAAAGCTTGACACTGGCTTTGGCCAGGGGACCCGCACTGGCTTTTGCCAAGTGAGCGGAACTGGTTTTATTCAAAGGAGCGGCGCTAGCTTTGACCAAGAAGCCAGCACTGGATCTGGCCCATAGCTCGGCACTGGATTTGGTATAGAGATGGGCACTGGCTGGGGCACAAACACCTGCACTAACTTTGGCTGAAAGGTGGACACTGGCCTTGATGCAGAGGTTGGCACTGGCTTTAGTGAAGATGTCTGCACTGGCTTTCGCCAAGAGGATGTCACTGGGCTTTGCACAGACGTTGGCCCTGGCCTTCACAAAGAGGTCTCCACTGGCTTTGACAAACTGGTTGGCACTTGCTTTGGCTGATCGGTTGGTCAGTGGTGGCTTTGGCAATGAGTTGACACATAGTTTTGGCAGTGAGCGTGGCTTTGGAAGTGGCTTAGGGAGAGGTCTTGCCGTTGTAGTCAATGACTTTTCTGGAACATCTCTGGGAGAGTTAACTAGAGGGCCCTTCTTAATATGCAGTGATGAAACAGAGTCCTTCATATCCAAAGCCAGATTGCTCCTGGGGATTGGCTCCTTGTGGGCACTTTTCCCAGGCGTCTCTTCTGGGGAACTTTTTTTGCACCCTTAGCCCCAGAAGGCACATTAAGGAATGGTGCCTTTGAAGGTGGATAGACGGGTTGGCAGTTCATTGCATCCACCGTGCAGGGTCCTCGCTCCAGAGAGATCCGGGGCAATTTCCAAACATTTGTGGATTCTGCTGGGAGGAAGACACATCTGTTTATGCAAGTGTCCCATGTGTAATTTATCCTACACTCTTATACAAATGTAGATACAATATATTCTACATATTGGTTTTAGAAGTTTATGTTTCTATGATCTGTGTCCACCAAATCAGTAGATGTAAAAACATTCATAAATACTAAGAAATCAAGAAATATTATTGAGATCGTTGTCTCTGCTGCATCTTCTGTTCATTAGTATCCCTCACCCTGCAAGGAAGGTGATAAGCCCAAGCAGTGTTGGAAATCACCTAATACTGGGCCAAACTATTGGGCCTTCCTGTAGGCTGACCAGATAAAATCCAGGTCAGGGCTCATGTAACTTTAACAGTTGTAGAGCAAAGGGAATTTCAGCCAGTGTCATTTGTATGCAATTAGTTCCTGGTGAAATTCCCTCTTCATCACAACAGTTAAAGTTGCAGGGGCCCTGCCTTCTTTTGTATATGGTCACTCCAGTATAGTGCATGCACCTTTAACTATTGTGATGAAGAGGGAATTTCACCAGGAACTAATTGCATACAAATGACACTACCTGAAATTCCCTTTTCTCTACAACTGTTAAAGTTACGTGAGCCCTGACCTGGATTTTATCTGGTCACCCTACCTTCCTGCCTTTGCTGATTGGCAGCCATTCTCTAAGGTTCTCAGGCATAGTTCTTTCTCCGTGCTGCAGGGAGCAGGGAGCCTGGCCAGCACCAAGAGGTGTCTATCTCAAGTCAACTTTGAGTAAAGAGGAACCCATGGAATTGCTGTTCCACTGTGATCCCGAGTTTCTACCCAGCCAGAGAATCTCAGGATACAAAAGGGAGTCCAAACGGACGAGCGTTTGGCGTGAATGGTGCTGGGAGGGAAGGAGCCTGTTAGGGGAGCCAAAGCGTAAATCAAAGCACAAGTTTGAGAAATAAGCATTTGCATTGACTGAAGATGTTTCCCAAATGTAAATGCATTAATCTGAACACTTGGGTGCAGTCCTGGACACCAGCCAAATTTCCTTCCCCTTTTAATTTCTCCTATAATGATTCTTGTTAGAGAGAACTATGTATTTAAACATTGTATAACTTCTACTTGTGTGGGTTCTATGGGGCTTAATTAGAATAAACTTGCAAAAAATATATAACTTGAACAAAATATGTCTTAGGTAAATATCAGTTTACAGAAACATGCGACAATTTGTCCATCTATGGCTGCCTCTACACGAGACGTTTAAAGCTCTTTGAAGTCTCATTAAAAATTTTACCTCTACAAGAGCGGAGTTGAGGCGCTTTATCTCTCCGATTATGCGCATTATCGAATGCGCGTTAAATAGCGAGTTTTATTTTGCTCCGGCCGTTAAAGCGCATTTTGCCTATGTGAACAAGTGATTCTCCGCATTAACTACTTGTAAAGCGCATTTCAAACAACTGGTAAGGCCACCAGTTGTGCGCTCAATTACCTCTTGCATACAAGCATTTACGATAAAGCGCTTCTGTGATTATGCGCAGAATCGGCTAACCAGGCGTCAAACAGAATCCATCTAGAAAGGGTCTAGGTCCAAACACAAAAATATAGATCACCTGCTTATAGCCCAAGTGTCTTTTGTATCTCCAGATGCTGAGTATTTCCGGAAGTCCCTTTTGTAGGTTTTCTTAATTTTAATTCACAGGGCAATCCCCAATCTGTAACTCAACATTTTTGTTCAGTGTATTAGCCCTGCAATAATAAAATAATTATACCAAATAACAAGGATGCAAAAATGATTCCCCATCCCCTTGATATTCCACCGTACACAAATAACACTTCAATTTACCTGAGACGAGGTGATCAGAGCCCATAATTATACAGCAATATTCTAACATTCAGCTTTCAGAAGATTGAACTGACTCTCTTTTTTAGTTGTTTTTTCTCTTAGCCCTCCCTTGGAGGGAGGACTCTGCCCAAGGGACTAAACTATCTGCTCCAGAGGGGTTACAATCACACTCTTCTCCCAACCTTCTTTGTCTTTCCAGAACATTTTGCTCTGGATTAATTGATACGGAACAGCTCCCAGCACCCTTGGACCTTCACTCAAAAGCCCCAATGAGATCTGAGCTGTAGTCACAGGAAACCGCAGCCAGAGGGTTCATCTTTTAAAACCATCAAAGGTGCACATTCTGTCATGCGTTAAATCTAGGGATGTGCACTGGATCGGACCCGATCCACGATCCGAGTCCGGTCCAGTGGGAAATCGGATAAATTATCCGATTTCCGATCCAACAGCTGGCTCCGCCGATCCAGTCCGAACCGATCCGAAAAGGCTCCGAACCGGTTCGGCGGATCGGCAGATTGGCGGGCGCCCACTGGCGCCCACCGCCGCTTCCATTGGCGGGCGCCAGCAGGCGCCCGCCGATTTAAGTGGACAGCGGGGGGGAGGAGGGGGGCGCTTACCTTTCCGGCCCGTCCGCTCCCGTCCGGCGCCGGCGGCTACTACCAGCGGGCTCCGCGGCCTGCTCCAGGGTGGCACGCCGGGTGATGTCATCACCTGGCGCGCTACTCGAGAGCAGGCCGCGGAGCCCGCTGGTAGTAGCCGCCAGCGCCAGACGGGAGCAAACGGGCCGGGAAGGTAAGCAGGGGGCGCGCGGAGGGGAGGAGGGGGGCCCTTACCTTTCCGGCCCATCCGCTCCCGTGCGGCGCCGGCGGCTACTACCAGCGGGCTCCGCGGCCTGCTCCAGGGTGGCGCGCCGGGTGATCACCTGGCGCCCTACTCTAGAGCAAGCCGCAAAGCCGGCTGGCGGTAGCCGCCGGCGCCAGACGGGAGCGAACGGCCCTAAAAGGTAAGCAGTGGAGGGGAAGGGGGCTTACCCCCCTCCCCGGAGCCGTCCGCTTCTGCCCACGGGCGCCAGCGGATGGAAGCGGACGGCCCCAGGGGGGGTAGGGAGCACGGGGGAGGGGGCTTACCTGCCAGGGCCGTCCACAGCGGACGGCCCCGGGGGGGGGAGGGAGTTAGGCCACCCCTCACCCACCCGCCGCCATTTTTTCCTCATAGACTTGCATTGCAATGCAAGTCTATGGGGGGAAAATGGCGGCCGATCCAAAAATTTACGATTTTTGGATCGGGATCGGACTCGATCCGGTCCGGGGGGCCTCCGATTTTGTCCGAACCGATCCATGACAAAATTGGAGGTCCCGATCCGATCCGGGGGGTCCGTGCACACCCCTAGTTAAATCACATGAGGCACAAACCTGTCTAACAACTCTACAAGATTTCGGTTTGATGCCCGATTGCCCGATTATGCACATATACGGAGAAGCGCATTTACTCCTAATACCAATTCACGAGAGGCGGTGAAGTGCATTACTGGCTATATGAAAAGTGCTTTAAAGTTGTTTACATGCGGAGAATCACATGAGGCACAAACCTGTCTAACAACTCTACAAGATTTCGGTTTGATGCCCGATTATGCACATATACGGAGAAGCGCATTTACTCCTACTACCAATTCACGAGAGGCGGTGAAGCACATTACTGGCTATATGAAAAGTGCTTTAAAGTTGTTTACATGCGGAGAATCACATGTTTACATGGCCATAAGGCGCTTTAACTCCCGCGGCAAATTAAAACTCGCTATTTAACGTGCATTCAAAAATGCGAATAATCGGAGATAAAAAGCTATTTGCGCGCCGCTCTTGTAGAGGTAAAATTTGTAATGCGCCTTGAAAGAGCTTTAAATCGCTCTTGTAGAGGCACCCAAAGAGACACAACTACACACAAGATCCATCATGGAGAGTAGTGGATCCGTTGACCATCAGCAGTATCAGCCAATATACCAAAATGACAGAGGATGGAGGTGTCCCCAGGGGCCAAAGGCAGCTCTACTATCATGAGGCAAAATGAAGGGGCATTAAAGGAGGCAGAGGAGGAGACTGCCTTGTCCCATGGAGCCCCATCCACCAGGAAGATTTCATGCTCCTGCCCCAGTGAAATGAAGGGAAGTTTTGCACAAGCCTAATAGAGTTTTGGGTCCATGAATACTGGAAAGCTGCTCCATTACCTACTAATGTTGAATGCTTGCTTGATAAGAGATAGTAATATTTTTAAAACACAACACATTTAAAACAAAGTTGTACCATGTTAAGCAACAAATATAACCTTTATTTGTTGCTTAAAACAAGACAGCAGCAACGGAGAAGCAGAAATGCAACAAATCTTCACCTACTTTCTAATTATTTTCTCTCAGGTTCTTGGAACTCCCTGGAAAGGGAATGAGGCTTTCACCTTCATATGTGCATAGGAAAAAAAGAATGAAATGTCTGTTTTGGTTATAGAAGCATTGATTCCTCTTCATTAATTTCTTTCCACAAGGAGACAAGGGGAAAGCAACATATTTTTATGATTTTTTTATGATGTTTTAATGCAGCTTTAATAATGTGTGCCATGTTTTAATCAGTTTTATGTATTTTATCATATTTTATATTTATTGCTGTGCCCCACCTCGATTCAAACGGAGAGGCGGGTAAGAAATAATAAAATTATTATTATTATTATTATTATTATTATTATTATTAAGAGATAACTGACAGGTGTCCCAACATCTCAGGAGCTTCAAGGCCCAGAAGCATTATATCAAGTCCAGGTTGAGAAGGCTGTACTGAATGGTGAGTGCCAAAAATTCAGATGGTGGGTGTCTATACACCTACCAGGTGTGGCTTGCTTGTTGAATGCCTCTTAGTGCACAGTCTCATCTAGATTTTGCAATAACATTTTCTAATTGCACTAACAACTTGTGACGGATTTCTTGGGCTTTGAGGAATGCAACTCACTGAGGACCTCTGTTTTGGGATAGTGGAAAAATCCGTAAATAATTAACTCTGATCTAGATCCATAGCCCCCAAATCCCCCCTAAGATCAATCAGTCGGACCCTGTGGGTTTCCAGGTCTTGTGTTGCTTTACTCTTTTGCCCGTTCTTGAGTGTGTTTCCCTTATTTCATGTTGAGATATTAAAATCGCCCCCCCCTCTCCAGAAATGAAGACACCCGAGGCATAAACAGAATAAACGGGCAACAGCTTTATTAACCTAACATATAACTGGCAGCGAAAAGAAACAGCTGAGCCTCAAGCTAATAGCTTTCCAGTCCATCCCCCTGCAGTTCACATGGGAGCTGGGAGAACAACTCTCCTGCTTTCAACCTGGCCTGGGCAATTCCCCCCTCTTGAAGCTCAGGTCTGCTTCTTCTCTACCCACGCTGCACCTGCCAGCAATACCAGTAGGAAGATACCAATCAGCCACATTCAATATAGCAAGGCTCTCCCACTTCCATGCAGCATGATGATGAAACAAAAGCTCATTAGATGCCAATTCCAAGGCCATCCAAAAAGCCCTGCTTAGCCCTGGCACCAGTGACTGCTCCCGTGCCACACCACCTGCGGAGGGTTGGGTGAGTTGCCACTTGTAGGAATGCTCTGAAGTGGTTGGAGGCAGATTGTCCCATATTTCTTCCCCTGGGTCACATGGCAGGGGAAACTCATCCCGCATTGGACCAGTGGGCAAGTGGAGCATCACTCTAACTTATGGGAATTACACATATGCTCACATTTTCTCCCAGCAAAGTAGAAAAGATCCTTTGTATCGTAATCACGGGCTCCCCTTTTTCTCTCTCTTTCAGTGGGGGACATTCAGCCCGGCCCACGGAGGAGCCAGCAGCCACCTCCTCCCTGGCCAGAAGCGTACCAGAGTGTCAGAGGCCAAACCCAGAGGGCTAGGATAGTCCTGGTCGACATATTTAATCGGGAGAAAATCATGAGTATGCCCATTCCAGATTTCGTTTATATAGCTGATGATGACACCTCTCCAGCTCCGAGGAGAAATGAGGCGAAAAAGATCAAGAGGACAAATGCTGAGGCCAGTGAGTATAAAAGAAAAGGTGAGAGCAAATTCAGCCACAAAGTGAAGGCATATGAGGATGTCTGCAGAAAAAGAAAATGTATTGACTCTTCTATCAGTGTAAAGGGGACTGAAATTCACCCCGTAGTGCCCATAATCAGTAAGGACATAGTGGCTCACCAGAAGGCCAGAGTAGTCCTGGTTGATATATTTCAGCAGGAGGAAAAAATGGGTATGCCCATCCCAGTTACTGGAATCCAGTTTGCTGGGAAACGAAAACATACCGATCTGGAAATTTTTAAAATCAAAATCCCCAGGAACCCTCTGGAGCCCGGATCCAGCTGAGTGGATTCGATGAACAGCCAGTTCATCCATCCACCTTCAAAGACACCACTGGATCCACAGATGAAGAGGGAAAGAAAAATAAATTCAACTGGAAAAATGGCCAGGAAAAATCTGGTATCAGATGTATCCACCCCCACCCTCACCCTCACCAAGTAATGTCAAGGGTAGCACTTTGGGGTCTGAAAAACATCTGGCTCAGGCCAAGATGCCTAATCAAGCATCACAAAAAAGAGGAAACTGAAAACCTTCGTGCCAAGACCTGATCCTTTAACACAAGGGCAGAACAAACCGGATGTAGATCTGAGATGTTCTAAATCCAGAAATCTTCAGACTGGCCACAACAGTCTAAAAATGAATGCAACGACAAGGCAAAGGTGAATGCCAATCTCCCTGGGGTTAAAAGGAAAAAGAGAGACATCAAAACAGAAGCAGAAGAAGCTTTGGATCCAATCCCCAGAAGCAATCTGGCTTTGGACATGAAGGAGCCTATGCAAGTCTTTTTACCCACTGGGAAAGAACAAAGTTCCATCCATGCCTGTTAAGAAGGCTTCTAGTTACTTCTTCCAGTGCTGTTCCAGAAAAGTCATTGTATGTCCAAGCTCATTGCCAAAGCCAGTGCAGCCCTCTTGACCAAAGTCACCGCTGAATTCTTGGCCACAGCCAGCACTGACCTCTTTGACAAAGCCAATGCTGAACACTTGGTCAAAGCCAGTGCTGAACACTTGGCCAAAGCCAATGACGACCTCTAAGCCAAAGCCAGCGCAGATCTTTTGGTCAAAGCTAGTGCTGCTCTCTTGGCCAAAGCCAGTGGCAACCTCTCGGCCAAAGCCAGTGGTGACCTCTCTAGGGTGAGTGGAGGTTTTTTTTGTGGAGCGGGAGAAAGAAAGGGACATATCCAATTGGTATGGCTACCCTAGACACTACTTGGGGGCCTATATATGTAATATATTGATAGATTAGAAGGCTGAAGCAATTTCCTCCTTGTCATGAATATTATACACTATTTTATTATATCATATAATAATATACATTTAATATTTTATACTAGTTACATTATTTTATTTGGTTGCATCTTTACTATACCATAGGCATAAAATAATGTTCTATTTATTTACTTTATTTTAATACTTTTCATATAAACTCTGTAGTTCACATCTATTTATCTATTTGTGTATTAGATTTATAAACAATTCATATGAATTAATATTTATATATGCATTTCTGTAATTCAATATTTTTTCTTAAAACTATGTATATCTGCCTTATATATGTAATACTGATAATAATTATATTACTTTACTTGAATTTATATAACTGTTTTATATTACAGGCATTAAAGAGTTATTGGTTAGTTAGGTGTTATTTATTCATTAATTATCTGTTACTTTCAATGTAGAGATGTTTATATTAGGCTTATCACAGAGTTGTTTCGATACTGACATAATAAAGTATGTTTACTATTTTCTGTCTTTGTAGTCATTGTATGGGTACAATAGGGCATGGTCTGAGGGCCTTGAAATATAATACTATGGATTCCAACAGGTTGATGCAGAAGGATGCAGACAAACTGGAGGGGGTTCAGAGGAGGGCAACGAGGGTGATCAGGGTCTGAAAACAAAGCCCTATGAGGAGAGACTGAAAGAACTGGGCATGTTTAGCCTTGAGATGAGAAGACTGAAGGGAGACATGATAACACTCTTCAAGTACTTGAAAGGTTGTCACACAGAGGAGGGCTGAGATCTCTTCTCGATCATCCCAGAGTGCAGGAATAATGGGCTCAAGTTACAGGAAACCAGATTCCGGCTGAACATCAGGAAAAAAACCTTCCTGACTGTTAGAGCAGTACGACAATGGATCCAATGACCTAGGGAGGTGGTGGGTTCTCCCACACTAGAGGCCTTCAAGAGGCAGCTGGACAGCCACCTGTCAGGGATGCTTTAAGGTGGATTCCTGTATTGAGCAGGGGGCTGGACTTGATGGCCTTAAAGGCCCCTTCCAACTCTACTATTCTATTCTAGGATAAAGCGTCACAGTGACCATATGAAAAGGAGGACAGGGCTCCTGTATCTTTAACAGTTACATAGAAAAGGGAAATTCAGCCGGTGTCATTTGTATGCATGCAGCACCTGGTGAAATTCCTTCTTCATCCCAACAGTTAAAGCTGCTGCAGGAGCCCTGCCCTCTTGACCAGATACACAAGAGGGTAGGGCTCCTGCAGCTTTCACTGTTGTGCTGAAGAGGGAATTTCACCAGGTGCTGCATGCATACAAATGACACTGGCTTTAATTCCCTTTTCTATGCTATTAAAGAAACAGAAGCCCAGTCCTCCTTTCCATACGGACACCCTAGCATTGTGTGCATTGGTGCTGTGACCCACGATCTTTTGCAATGCTTAAATCTTTGACGTGTGTGTGTGTGTCTCAATCACCTGTACTGGCTGTACTGGCCCACTTCAATAACTAGTATATTCATCTGACAAAACTGTGATCTCATCCATGAAATCATATACCACTATAAATTTGTAACTCTTTAAGAAGTCACAAGATGGTGTTGTCTTTAATTATGAGAAACAGTTAATAATTCACAATAGCAACAGAATGCCTGTGTATGTGTTAAAGAAGGAGGGGTGATTATTTTGCAATGTTATCCATATATTCTCCATAGATGTGAACTTCAGAAATGAATGAAACAATGGTTCTTTGCTTCCTGGGAGGGAAATTTTGACATTTCACTAGAAATACTAAATTTTGGGTTTGAATGTCAGTTTTTTTTCATCAGAGGTATCACCTTGAAAAGAAAACCATCTGTGTCCTCTAAAGCAGGAGCAAACAGACTTCAGACTTGAAGGATACTTTTAAAAAGATAGTGTAGAGCTGGGAAAAGTGCAAAAAATAGCAACTAAAATGATCAAGGGGCTGGAGCATCTCCCCTATGAGGGAAGGATACAACAGCTGGGATTGTTCAGTTTAGAAAAAGGAGGCTAAGAGGAGACATGATAGAGGTGTACAAAATGATGTATGGTGTGGAGAATGTGGAGAGGGAGACATTTTTCTTCTTTTCCCATAATACTAGGATCCGGGGTCATCCCATGAAGCTGATGGATGGGAGATGCAGGACAGAAGGACTTTTTCACACAGTGCAGAGTTAACGTATGGAATTCACTACCACAAGATGTAGTGATGGCCACCAATTTGGATGGCTTTAAAAGAGGGTTAAATAAATTCCTAGAGGAGATGGCTATCCGTGGCTACTAGTCCTGATGGCTCTGTGCTACCTCCAGTATTAGAGACAGTAAGCCTATGTACACCAGCTGCTGGGGAACATGGGTGGGAAGGTGCTGTTGCATTCGTGTCCTGCTTGTGAGTTCCTGGTCAACAGCTGGTTGGCCACTGTGTGGGCAGAATGCTGGAATAGATGGACCCTTGTTCTGATCCAGGAGGGCTCTTCTTATGTTGTTATGATATACTTTGTTTTCTATTACAACACTAAAAGCCACCAACCAGGGCCAGGTGCAAAAGACATTGGCTTTGATTGAAATAATTCTGAGCCCAGGAATTTGTTTCAAGTAGAAATTTCAAGTTTCGAGCTTTCTTCATTTGAGCAGTATAAGTTAAGGTGGGGAAAAGAAGTTTTGGCTGCTGTTGTTATACTGTCGAGAGTCAGACACCCACCCACCCTTGCTGATCTACTGCAAATCACCAATCCATCGAGATCCACCTTTGTCCACCTCTGCCCTAAAGGGCTACAAGCGATGTTGCTAGCAGCAAGCTCATTTCATCAAAAGGAGAAAGAAGAATGAATCTGTACAAGCTCTCAGAGCGGACATTTCTCTTGCAGAGAGGCCTCTTGCTCTCATTCCAGCCAAGGATGCATTTTTACAGCATGACAAGAGTGGGGCTGTTATTAGAGAGGGTTAGAAAAGGGAGGGGGGTGAGTGGGGAGAAACACACACCCTGAATCCAACCTGGGCTTTAATTTGCCGGGCTAAAACCGCAAGGATTTTTGGTCTAGTGAGACTCAATCCGAGCCGTCTGGCTGGGGATCCCCAGGGCACCATCAGTTTCCTTTTGCCAAAGATTACAAAACTTCCTTTTCCTCTGACCAGAAGCATTGCTCCGTCTGACAGACCCCCTGGGCTCGTCCCCTCCCTGCCTGGGTTCGCCCGTCCTCTTCCTTCCGCAGAGTTCCTTCCCGGCCTCCTTCTCCCTCTTCTCGGCTGTTTTGTAAGGAGCAAGGAGCGAAGAAAACGCTTGGCAGCTTGGAGCAAGGTAGGATGCAATCAATCTCACAGAGTTTTGCTTTAACTTCAGACTGAAGAGGGAGAGTAAACATCTTTTTAAAGGGCGAATCTCTTCTCCATCTCTGGCTGCTTATCCTGATGGCCTCAAGCAGAACAGAGAGGCTGTCTTGTCCTTAAAACTGCCAGGCAGAGCGCACCAAAAAGGGAAGCCCATTAGCAAGACAAATGGAAGAGCAGGGCTGCCATGTGGATCTACCTATGATGCTGATCACCTTGGTTGGGGGCATTGCTGGATTTAGGAACTAAGTAATCCGCGCCTTAGGGCCTCATATTATGAGGGGCATCTAAATATGTTGAAGATAATTAAGATGTAAGGTAACAAAGATGAAATTGCTTTGCTTAAATATGTTGGGACGTCTGGTATGACTTACAGCAGAATTGCCTTATACATAGCAAGCATGGCAACTCAGCATGTAGTATTGGAGGCAAAAAGCGCAAACTGGAGCCAGTTTAGAAAAAGTTCAAATCAACTTGCTGTATTAGTCCTGCTATACCCAGCTTCAGAGAAGGCTATCTAGCACTGTTTGACTACAATCACCCCCTAATGCTCGGTGGTACCCTTTCATTACCCTTCCTATTATAACATATTACCCTTTTTTCTCTTTATTATTATGGTCTAAGGCCTCTGAATCTTGATATGGCATAGGGCCTCAGCATGTCTTAATCTGGCTCTGGTTGGGGCATCTAATGGTCAGTAGTTACTTTTTCTGAGACACCGTTGCTAGGAAACCACAAATCTGTTGCCACCAACGTCACCGTCTCCATCGGCCTGTGGCACTTCAGAGATAAGGATGGACAATTCTGTCGGTTCCTCTTGCTCCCACATTCACATTTTTTAAACCAGAAGTTCTTTTTTTCCTGAAGATGAAGAACTTTTAAATTTTGGTAAATGATAATCAAACCCGAACTGAAATTAAATTCTCACCCATCTGCACCTTGGGTATAGCTATTCCCAGCACGGAGAGAATGGTGTTGTATCAGCCTGCCACGTAGCTGCTAAAGATGAGCAGCCAGCCGGAATAAAGCGGTGGCAACCCTAATTAAGCACGAACATGATCGTATACACAGGTACTCAGTGCAGACTTTTAAGAGTAAATCAGTGGACCCGGATGGACGTAGCTGACAGTTTCTCTTTCTCACACCTTTGGTTTGTTCAGTCTCAAGTTATTTTTGTCCTGAACGTGGAGAGCTTTGTGAATTTGGGCACATTTTTATGAAAACTGAACTGAAACCAAATTCTTATTCATCCCTAGTCAGAGATCATGTCCATAAGCAATGGCACTCGTCGAGAACAGAGAACTCCCAACAGTGGAGGAAGATCAAAAACAGGACCTGGATTCGAACACAGGCCTCTGGACTTCTTAGCCATTTGCAGAGAAAACATGTTAGGGTTCCCTTCCTCAACTCTTACTTGTCAGTTTCCCATTTCTATAAAAAGCTTCTTTGTAAGTAGAAAGACGCATTGTGAGGGAGGGAAGGAGGAGGAGGCATGACGTGGCCAGAGTGCCTTAAAGGACAGATTAAAAACAAACCTACTGGTAGGTTAGGACTGCCAAGTTTGAGAGTGGCCTTCAAAATGTGCCCTGTGGTGTTCTTCTATCTCAATGGGAACCCCAATAGAAGCAGCAGCATTAGCTGTGCTCTGAATCAATGCTGGGCAGCTAGGAGACACTATTTAAATTTCCCTGCAGTGAGGCTATGTCGGGGGCATTGTGGGAAATTTAAATGGCGGATTCCAAACTCGGGTGGTTTTTTAACGGAGGGCAAAAGGCAACAGTGGTGGGTCCTGCCAGGCCGCTAGACCTCAGCAATGCTGTATACCTTCCAACATGTCTCAGGGAAAACATTCCTATTCTTGTACCAAGGTGCTCTTGAACTTACTTGCCTCAGTTTGTCTTTTCTGTGCAATGGGCTGCTGCTGGAGCAGCACAAGATAGATTCAATGGACATCTTTCCTGTGTTGTTGTGTAAACCAGACCCACATCCCCTTCTGCTTTGTACTTGTGGTGCTGAGGTTATCTACCTCTTAAAGTGACTCTGCCTTTTGTGACCCCTGGCTCCAGCTATGTATGGCTCCAGTTAAAGTTAGCTGTCCTCTGCCCAGCCACTACTGAAGAATGCCTACCCAAGCCTAGGGTGACCAACTGTCAGGATTTCCCCGGATTTGTCCTGGTTTTTGTTCTATTCTGGATGTCAGGGGGGATTTTCTGTGATTTTCTATATTGTCCTGGAAAGACACACTTTCCCCTTTAAGGCCGCCATTAGCATTTTGGGAGGGAATGATATGCTTTCTGGAGGCGCATCATTTCCCTTCCACTGCTCCAATCAGGACCTTAAATGGGAAAATGTGTCATTCCCGGAGATTATAGAAAAGGCCCTGATTGGAGTAGGGGGGGGGGGGCAGAAATGACACACTTTCCCCTCCTCCACTCCAATTGGGGCCTTTAAGGTGGCAGGGTGGGGGATGATGCTTTTTCCAGAGGCCCTGAAAAGTCACTTTCCTGCCCTGCCCACAGGTTGTCCTCTTTTTTGGTTTCCCAAATATGGTCACCCTACCCAAGCCCTATCCCCCTCACAGAGAGCCATTGCTGAAAACTCTTCTTCCTCTGCTGTATTCATTTACTCTCTGCAATAGGTGGTCCAACGGCCGATGTAAAAGCCAAGGAGACAGCTTGTTCTTTAAGTTAAGGACATTCTAGAACACATAATTTTCCTACAATTTGTGCTCAACAGTTCAAGATAAAACATGCCAGCATGTAAAACGGCTGGCTAAAGTGTCATGTACTACGTAACGTCTATGTGCGTTCAGGTCCAGTTTATGTGTTTTCGAGACAAGATGTATCCAACATACACACTCCTCCAAGTTTTGACTTCTAGAGACCCCAGGGGGAGAGCTAAAACCTAAAGCAGCCATCCCCCACACTGGGCCTTCCAGGTGTGTCTGACAGCAACTCCCATGCTGTCTGTGGGTAATGGGAGTTGTAACACAACACATCTAGAGGGCACTAGGTCAGGGAAGGCTAACTTGAAGAATAGTAATGACAGCAACTCATGCAAATCAATTCTTTGGAAGGCATTCCCCAATGGCCCCCAATAGGGGCAAGGAAGGACCGGGTTTTTTTTCCTGGGACAGGTTCCACAAAATAAATCAATACGAACACCTGGAGTGTACGCATCAGCAATAGGGATGACTACAGTTCTGTGCAAAAATCCTGTAACCGAGATGGTGAGACAAGGAAGTATATATTTTTTAATCTTTGTAAACCGCCCAGAGAGCTTCGGCTATGGGGTGGTATATAGATGCTAATAATAATAATAATATTAATAATAATAATAATAATAATAATAATACAAAATGAAGACCAAACACGACCACTCACACTTGCAGAGAAAAAAGAAAAATGGGAACAAAAACCACTCCATTGGAAGCACTACAACATAATACAGAACCCACAAATAAACAAAGAACAATCAAACGAATGGCTCAGGAAGGGTGAGCTATTTCCAGGAACAGAAGGATTCCTAATAGCTCTACAGGATCAAGTTGTAGCCACCAAGAACTACCAAAAATACATAATAAATGATAACGGTGGAACAACAGACCTATGCAGGAAATGCCATCAATTCCAAGAAAGAATAGACCACATAACAGGAGGATGTAAAATTCTGGCAGGAATGGACTATACAGACAGACTTAATAAAGCTGCAAAAATAATTCACCAACAACTGCCCATCAAATTCAACCTTATCAAACAACCTACACCATACAATACATACTCACCTGAAACAATCTTGGAAAATGCAGATCATATAATATACTGGGTCAGAACAATTCATACTGACAATACCTTGCAACCGACCGGACATAATGGTCATAGACAAAAAAGAAAAGCACACATACCTCCTTGACATAGTATTGCCAAATGACAAAAATGTTGTTGAAAAGGAAGAAGAAAAGAGAGACAAATATACACCACTGGCCATGGAACTCAAAGAACTATGGCAACAGGAAAAGGTCACAATTATTCCGTTAGTCACCTCAGTCATATCAAACAATTATACAGAAAACTTTCAGAAACTGGGCCTACCAGAATACATCCACACCAACATCCAGAAAGCAGTCATACTGAAAACATACTCAATTGTCAGGAAATTCCTGAATCTGTAAAAGACAGCACGACTTGGCAAAGCTCGTCATGTCCGTCTAGAAAAAACACCACGAGCGAGAAAGAGATGAAATAATAATAATAATAATTGTTATTTAGGGTCCAATCCATAAGGCAGAGTGAGGCAGTTGCCTTAGGTGGCAGATGCTGGGAGCTTGCAGCAAGGTGTTGAAGGAGAGAGCTGAGACCCAAGTGGCCTGCTCTGAGCTCCAGAAGCTAACTTGCTGCCTTCAGGTGCAGTGGAAGATCCTGTTCAGTTGTCAGTGTTGAAGAAACAGTTCAGTCAGCTTTTGTTCATGGAATAGGAGAGGGCGCCATCTTGTTCTTCATCTCAGGCAGCAAAATGTCTTGGGTGAGTCCTGGTGCGATCCTATGCATTGCTGGCTGGGAAATGCTAGGATTTGTAGGACTTATTTTTTTCTGTCTAAACACTCATAGGATTGTGAAGTATAGCTGGGTAGTTTACCCAAGTATATTTTTAAAGTGGAGAAATGGTGTGTGTGAGAGAGAGTTTATACAAACTCTTTAATGGACTCTAAAGTGGACTCAAGTGTGTGGGGTTTGAAGATTTAATTAGGGGCTTAATTTAATTCAGGGCCTTTCCCCATAATTTGACCATTGTTCCGGGGGCACTGAGCTAGGATTAAAACTCTCTTTTGACACCTAAGGGTACAATCCTATGCATGTTTACACAGGGGGAAAAGTCCCATAGTTCCTACAGCTGGCTGGGGCATGCTGGGAGCTGTAGGACTTTTTTCTGTCTAAACATGCATAGGTTGGGCCCAGAGATATACAAGTAAAATAACAATAACTCAAGGGGAGAAATTCATTTCGCTAGACTTGTTTTATCCCACAAATCATTTAATTGTCAAAATAATGAGCCCCTTGGAGATAGAAGTGGATTAGCATTTGAAAACCTATGGTAAACGGTTCCAAGCCCACCGGATTGAGTGGAATAGGTCAAGAAGAAAGAAGTGGTGTCAATGCAGATAAAGTGAAGCTGTGGTGTTTCCTAGGCTGGACACTGCTTGCATCAACCCAAGGAAATTCATCTAGCCTTAATGAGTTCTCCGATTGCATTTGTAGGCACTCACATGGTACGATGGGAGTCCCCAAGAGACACTGGTTAGGCCCCATCTTGAGTATTGCGCCCAATTCTGGGCACCACACTTCAAGAAGGATGCAGACAAGCTGGAGGGGGTTCAGAGGAGGGCAACAAGGATGATCAGGGGTTAGGAAACAAAGCCCTATGAGGAGAGATTGAAAGAACTGGGCATGTTTAGCCTGGAAAAGAGAAGATTGAGGGGAGACATGATAGCACTCTTCAAATACTTGAAAGGTTGTCGCACAGAGGAGGCCAGGATCTCTTCTCGATGAACCCAGAGTGCAGGACACGGAATAATGGGCTCAAGTTACAGGAAGCCAGATTCTGGCTGGACATCAGGAAAAACTTCCGGACTGCTAGAGCAAAACGACAATGGAACCAATGACCTAGGGAGGTGGTGGGTTCTCCCACACTAGAGGCCTTCAAGAGGCAGCTGGACAACCATCTGTCAGGAATGCTTTAAGGTGGATTCCTGCACTGAGCAGGGGGCTGGACTCGATGGCCTTATAGGCCCCTTCCAACTCTACTATTCTATGATTCTGTGATTTTATAGGAACAATGTAAGTCATGGAGAGACACCCTGCTTACTCACACCCCACAGAAGGACATTTAAAAAAAGGGCTGCCCTCAGGCCCCAGGGTGAGGGAATGGTTTGGGTTTGCTCATTTCCCAGCGCATGGAACTTTCCACGGTGCTGGTTGGTTTGTGGCTAATCATTACCATGTGTTTCTTTGCTGGCAGCCCCCACAATGGCACGGCCGGCCGGCCTAGCACGCAGAGTTTCGAAGCTGTGCTGCCGAGCAAGAAGGAGCTGGGATGGGTTCTGGCTACAGGAGATGCTTTGAACTGCACAGGTTGCACCAGGAAGGGTGAGTTGACATGATTCATGGGTTTGTCTGTATAAAATGTTTGTGAAACCTGGAGGATGTACACAGGGGGGTGCAGTTTGTGATCCTCTAGATTTTGGGGCCTACAGCTTCTATCAGACATAGCCAAGCACAGGCAGTGGGGAAGGATGATAGAATTTATAGGCCAAAACAGCTGGAAGGCTATGAGTTGTCTGTCCTTGATGTAAAAGCTGCCTCCTGACTCTAGCTTGTTTCCTGGCTGAGTCACACCTGAACTGTTTCTGCCACTTGGTAGGTAATAGGCTGTTGTTGCTGTTTTCCTTTGTAAAATTTAATTTAAAGAAGTCCGTGCACGGGCAATCCCTGCTGTAATCTCAGAAGCCAGAAAGGCGCAGAATAAGAATCATGTTGAATAAGTTTTGAATACTTCTTGAGGAATTATTCTGCGCACAACGATCTGCAATGCGGCGGATGGGGGATTTCCAGTCCTGTCTGGGGATGCTGGGGATTGAACCTGCGTCCTTTTGCATGCAAAGCAGGGGCTCTACCACTTAGTCACAGCCTGACATCCCAAAGAACAGCTGCCTTATTCAGGTCATACTACTCGCCCATCACTTGCTACCTAAAGTGGCCACTTATGCATCGCCCAAAAAAGAGGAAATGCGTCACCCCAAAAGAGGACAGTAGAGGGCACAGATGGGCATAAAATTTGCATGTGATAATTTAAATAGAAAGATGCAAACTGAGGAAGAATTGCTCTGGTTTGAATAGAAGTACAATACATTGCACCATAATAGGCACAACTTTGGCCAGGTGACTTTATTGTGTGCTCGCAATTGTTCACTCATGGAAGTTCGCAGGTCCATTTCACGATGTCAACCTCCGATGCCTCTCCCGTCCTTTTCAAGCGGGAATCTGCCATTTTATTAGTCACCAAAAACGCATTAATAAATCTAAATCAGGCAATATAGCAGCGCCATCTGCTGGCAGTAAATGAAACATATAGGAAGGAACCGGTAAAAAAAAGGGGCGCGGGTGAGCGAAGCACGTGTATTGTGTGGATTGTGAACTCGCAAAGACTCTGGAAGACAAAGCCCTGGTAAGGCTGTGGGATTTTTCCTTAATGTAGAGAAGATCTCTGCTGTTTAGGGGCTAAATATTTATCGGTAACTTCAAGGCCCCTGCTGCTCTCCCCTCTTGGGGTTCTTTATCTTTAAGTTGGATGTGGACTAGATAGCCCTTCAAATAGAGAAAAGGTTTAGGAAAAACCCCTGTCCTCAGAAGTAGGACACTTGGCCACCCTACTGCTACCTGATCATTTTCTCTGCAGATGCCAGGAATTGAACCCAAAGCAGGTGCTCTGCCACTGAGCCACAGCCCCTCTCAGGGCTGGTTTAGTACAACGGCATGTTCTACTTCGTGTCACACATAACCACTTACACTCGCGGAGTTCCTCCTGCACAATAGATCCTCATTAGCTAATTGCATCTCCTTGGATGTTTGGCACCATTTCTACTGTGACGTCAACCCTACTGTGTTCAACCTGTTCTGGAAGGGGTTGCGTTCCCCCTGAAGGAGCAGGTTCGTAGCTTGGGGGTTCTCCTAGAACCATCTCTGTCACTTGAGGCTCAGGCGGCTTCGGTGGCACGGAGTGCCTTCTGCCAACTTCGGCTGGTGGCCCAGCTACAGCCCTATCTGGACAGGGATAACCTGGCTGCAGTTGTCTATGCTCTGGTAACCTCCAAGGTAGATTACTGCAATGCGCTCTATGTGGGGCTGCCTTTGAAGACGGTTCGGAAGCTGCAGCTTGTGCAAAATGCTGCAGCCAGACTAATAACCCGGACCAAGAGGTTCAAACATATAAGACCGATTCTGGCCCGCTTGCATTGGCTGACTGTACATTTCCGAGCCCGATTCAAGGTGCTGTTTTTAACCTATAAAGCCTTACATGGCTTGGGACCACAATACCTGACAGAACGCCTCTCCCGACATGAACCTACCCGAACACTACGTTCAACATCTAAGGCCCGGCCTTCTCTGTGGTGGCCCCCCAATTATGGAATAATCTCCCCGATGAGGCCCGCCTGGCACCAACACTGTTAATCTTTTCAGCACCAGGTCAAAACTTTTCTTTTCTCCCAGGCATTTTAACAGCTTAAATTGAGGTTTTTACTGAAGTTTTGGCCAGTCGTAAAAGTTTAAAATGTTTTAAATATCAGCTGTTTTATGTTTTTTAATTTTGTATATTGGCTTTTTAATGTTCAATATTTTAACTTTTGTAAACTGCCCAGAGAACTTCAGCTATGGGGAGGTATATAAATGTAATTATTATTATTATTAATACTAACCACCCATCTAGGGAGCCGGCAGCATGCACTGTGCGTATCTCTTTAAGGTCAGGGGTCCTGGTTTTGTTGGACAAACTGCCAAGAAAATATTGAGTTCTTGTCACTTGGCAGAACTCCCTGTTTCTGGAAACACTGTGGAAAAGACATCCCGGAGAGGAATGATGGCATTCTTGGGACACCAGCAAAGCGCTGCAGCAGCTTCAGGAGCCAAACGGCTCTTGCTGCTCCTCTGGGGGACGTTAGAGATGAGATTGATTTGAAAGATGTCCCGTTATTTGAAAAAAATCTGTCGGTATTGATTTTGTTTCTTTTTTAGCATTTTAGGCATGGTGAGCTTTTGCAGAAGCAGAAAACAACAGCAATCTTTAGAGCTGTTACTGATCAAAATAGCTGTGGGCTTATTGTAAAACCAGGAGTCCTCCTCCTCCTCTCCCAGTTAAAGATCTTTCTTTGTCTGACCCAGACTTGGGAACTGTGCCAGTCCGGGGCCACCGCCTATGTTACTTTCCTCTTTCGTGTGTTAGGACAGGGCAGGACTTTTCAAACGCTGCTGTTTTGCTTCTTCCCAAGTCAAGGAATAAGGGGTGTGAACTTAATCTCATGTAAATATTTGCTTGGTGCTCTTCCCTGCCACCCCACCCTACTGCCACCAAGTGGTAGGAGGTTCCATTGGCAGCCTTTTATAGATGTGGTTTGCTTGCAAGGAAAAAGTTCAAGAGACTTACGGGGACTTCTGTGCCCTGCTCTCCATGTGGGCGTCTCCCTTCTAGCAACGGGCAAATCTATCAGTTCCTGTTTCTCATGCATTCAAATTTCTTAAAGTCTCAAGTTCTTTCTCTCCCCAATATGAAGAACTTTGTGTATGTTGGTAATTTTTTTAAAACGCCGAAACTGAACGGAATATAAATACCTACCCCTCTGCACCAGCCAAATTCAAAAAGCACTACAATTCCTAGCATGAAGGGGACCATGTTTTACCTGCCTGCCCTGCAGCTCTTAAAGCTGAGGCGCCTGTCAGAAAAAAAGTAGTGGTTGGATCTCTGACTCCCCCTTCTGAGGTTGGAGCGCTGTCTCCTTGGACCTCAGAAGGGGGGATTCAAGGAGTTCTGTGGTCCCTGGGACGCTCGCCCAAGGGCCAAATGATTGCCACTATAAATGGCATAATTTAATATGACACATTATATATATTACATCTGTTACGTCTTTAGAGTGCCGCAAGAGTGACCCTATGGAAAGGAGGACCGGGCTCATGTAACTTTGGCTACCTCCACAAGAGAGGTTTAATGCTCTTTGAAGGCTCATTATAAATTTTACCTCCACACCAGCGGAGCGCAAAACGGGCGTAGAGGCGCGTTATCTCCCGGATTATGCGCATTATCGAATGCGCGTTAAATAGCGACTTTTATTTTGCTCCGGCCGTTAAAGCACATTTTCGCCGTGTGAACAAGCGATTATGCGCATTAACTTCTTGTAAAGCGCTTTTTGGACATCAATTAATGCGCTTCGCCGCCTCTCGCCGCCTCCCGTGCAGAGGGATTAGGAGTAAATGCGCCTCCGCGATAATGCGCATAATCCCTGAACCCGGCGCAAAAGCGCATCCTTGTGGAGGGGGCCTAAAACAGTTGTATAGAAAAGGGAATTTCAGCAGGTGTCATTTGCATGCATGCAGCACCTGGTGAAATCCCCTCCACTACAACGCTTAAAGCTGCAGGAGCCCTGCCCTCTTGACCAGATACAAAAGAGGGCAGGGCTCCTGCAGCTTTCACTGTTGTGATGAAGAGCAAATTCCTCCTTCACTTTGTCTCCATGCCCCCCCCCCAAAACGGAGGGAAGAGGGGCTCACCACTTAAATTGCGGGCCTTCATAGAAAGCAGAGGAGCAGGGCCAGTTCAAAAAGTTGGCAACTCCGGCCGCGAAGTCCCTCTCGCCTTTGAAGGGCTGGCGGCGGCGGAGGGGGCCGGACTTCGCCCTTCCGCACCTGCCGTCCGGGCTCGCGTCGGGCCGCCCTCCCGGAGCTGGGCGCGTCCTCCCATCCTGCTGCAGCCCTGCGCCCCAGCCGGGCTCGTTGTCGCCTTTCCCCGCCCGAGCCTGGGCTGCAGCCGAGGCCTCGGGGGCTAGCAGAAGAGGCGTCCGTGGCCATGGGGGCATTTCAGAGCCGGGGCCAGCAGAAGGCCCAGTCCCCCGGGGCGCGGGAAGAGCAGCGTCCCGGTAGCGGGCTGCAGGAGGCCGGGTAAGTGCCGGGGCGCCAGGGCGCGCGTCCCTGCGGGGGAGACGTGCCAGAGGAGGGTGGACCTCTCGGGGCAAGGGGGGCGGAGCCTACCGACGCCAGCCCCCCAGCCCCCAGCCCCCCATCCTTCCAGAAGAGAGAGAGGCTGAGGCACATGGCAGGTAGACGGAAGCCAGTGGAAGTCATTTAGTCTCAACATCATCATCATCATCATCACAATGACATTGATGATGATGATACAAAATGATAAGTGATTAGTCCTCATGATAATTGTTATTACAATGGTGAATTTTATTTTGAGTGCTGTATAAAAATTGACATTGCACTACGTAAGTCATCATTGCAATGATATCATTGTTTCTATTATTAAAAAATAATATCACTGTTGTGATATTATTGTTGTTATTATTATTATTATTATTATTATTATTATTATTGAAGTGGCCAAATTTTATTTTGGGTGCTGTACAAAAAAGGAAAGGTTTCACTTTGTAAGCCACCATCATTGCAATGATATTATGATATTATTACTATCGAGAATAAAGTGGCTGGATTTAATTTTAAAAGTTAAGGTTGCACTATGCAAGTCATTGTCATCATCGTCACGAAGATATTACTACTACTACTACTACTAATAATAGAATTGCCATAATGATCTTTATTATTGTTGTCATTAACAATGAAGTGACTACATGTTATTTTGGGTGCTGTACAGAAATGAAGGTCATGCTATGTAAGTCATCATCAAAATGATATTATTATTATTATTATTAATAATAATAATATAATTGTAATACTAATTATTGTTGTTATTATAGTGGCTAAATTTAATTTTGGGTGCTATACGAAAATGAAGTTTGTGCTATAATAAGTGCATTTTATTTTTTTAAAATTACATTGATTAAAAAAAATCCAAGTTCTTCTAAGAAGGGAATATTTCAGTAGGGTAATGTTGGCTACAATCCTGCGCTTGCTTACCTGGGTGTAAGAAGCCCTACTGAGCTTGGTGGGGACTTACTTCTGAGTAGACATGTATAGGATCACACTGTTAAGGTGTACCTATACATGCTCGGACAGAAAAAAAATGTCCCACAACTCCCAGCATTCCCCAGCCAGCTGACTGGGGAATGCTGGGAGTTGTAGGACCTTTTATGGTAAACATGCATGGGATTGCACCCTTGGTATCTTGTGTCAGAGGTAAAGATTGGGGGAGGAGCCTTTCTCAGTCCAAAAAGCAATAATCTCCCTCTGTGGCACCCTTTGCTCCCTGTTGTCCTTAGCTGCATCCTTGTTTACTTGCTGCCCTGTGCTGTACTTTTTATAGCACACTGTGCTATGTGTGTTTGCTCAGAAGTAAGTCCCTTTGTCTTTAACAGGGCTTACTTTCCAGTAAGTGCATTTAGGATTTCAGCCTTTGAAACTTGTGGCATCCTTAAAGGCTAACAGATTTTTCTCAACACAACCTTATGCCGAATAAATCTGCTCGTCCTTAAGGTGCCACGAAATCCTCTCTTCTTTTAGTTACAACTTGTTATGACCCCTCTGGAATTTGTTACTGTAAACCGGCTTGTCTTCAAGAAAGTGTGGTGATCTGTGGCATCGATGCTTTGGCCAAGAAAAGGATTAGATGGATTTATAGAAGACGAATCTGTCTGTGATCGCCAAATGGGAAGGGCAGAAACTTGGCTTCATGATCTGGGTGCAAAAAGCCCTCGCTTCAATCTCTGGCATTTCCTGGTAGGGGTGGATAAGACACCTGCCTGAAACTCCAGAGAGCTGCTGACAGCCAGTGTACGTCAGCCTTCCCCATCTTGGTGCCTCCCAGGGAGTTGTAATCAAAGGCTGGCCCAAGATGCTTTGCTGCCTGAGGCATAGGACAAGATGGCGCCCCCTTCCTTCCATGTACAAAAGCTGACTGGCCTGGCAGATGAATCTGCCTTCAACACTAATGATGGCACAGTGTTCTTCACTGAACTTGAAATCAGCAGGCTAACTTAGGGGGTGCAGAGTAGGCTGTATGGCACACAGTGCTCTCTTTGAACACTTTGCTGCTGCTTCCTAGCATCTACCCCCCTGAGGCCACTGCCTCACCCTGCCTTATGGTAGGGCCGGCCCCCTTGTAGTCCAACACATCTGAAGGGCAGTAGGGTGGGAAACTGTGGTGAAGGCTATAGACCAGGGATGGGATACCCAATCTGGCCCTTTGGGTTTCCCCCAGATAGCCACGCCCATCCCCCTGGGCCCACCACCCTTTTCCCCAACTGCTCACCGTTTTGTGTTTTGGCTTTTTTACAGCATTCCCCTATTCCCTAAAAGTCTGAAATGCCGTCTCTTAAAACATAGGAGCTGGCAATAAGAACTTTAAGCTAAAATAGGTTGATAGTTTTAGGGGATTTTGGCCTTGCTCCTTTTTGCCTTTCACTCCACCCACCACTGGCATGTGGCCCCTGAGAGGTTCCCCACCCCTGCTGTAGACAATATTGAACTAGGTGGACCATTGTTTTATCAATTTAAGACAGCTTCCTGTGTTCAAGACCTCCATGGCACCCCAGATATGGAACCTCCATGAGTTCATATGTAACACTGACAATCTCCTAGATTGGTTTCGAGATCAGGACTGAGTCACTAGACCTTATTTTCCTTCCCCCAGCCCTTTCCCTGTCATGAACAAATTGACTGTCCCTTGACTATGATTAAGGCTTATGTCAGCACTAGACTTAACCATGATTAAACCTCTTTAACCAGGTTTTGCTAACCAGCTTTAAACTCTAGTTTCATATCCTGGTTAAGAAGGGATCCAAATTTGCATGATCAGGGTTGACGTTGGTATGGCATGTAACAATAGCTAGGGCTGCCATGCTAGAGATGAGTGAGAAATTCGCTGGGTTTGCATTTTAATGCGAGATTACCCAATTCACACCTCCCAGAACTGCATCCCAGACCTGAATGCAATTTTGTGGTTGGAAATCCACGAGACAAAAAGAAATGCATTTGACAACTCAGGGTGCCTCTACAAGAGCGATTAAAAGCTCTGTCAGGTCGCATAAAAAAAATTACCTCTACAAGAGTGGAGTGCAAATCGGGGGTTGAGACGATTTATCTGTCCGATTATGTGCATTATCGAATGCGCGTTAAATAGTGAGTTTTAATTTTCCACGGCCGTTAAAGCGCATTTGGACCATGTAAACAAACGATTCTCCACATTTCAGCCACTTTAAAGCATGTTTCATACTGCTGGTTATGCACTTCACCGCATGTCGTTTACAGGATTTAGGCGTAAACGCGACTGTGAGAAGATGTGCATAATCAGACCACCAGGCGTCAAACCGAATTCTTGTAGAGGGGACCATACATGCATTTGAAAACTAGGCCAACAAAAATGTGTTCGTTTCTAAAAAATGCACGAACGCACGTTAGTTAAGGGGTACATGCATATAGAAATGATGTACATTTGAAATTGCATTCAAAGCATGCACCTTTTTTGAAAAATGTGCACAAAAGTGTACCTACAGATCTCTCTGTTGGGGGAAGCTTGCACAGAACTGGGATGGAACAAAGTTGGCAGTGGAAAAATGAGAGCCTCGCTCAGATCAAGTGTGACAGACTCACCCATCCCCAAAATTATTTTGTGTAAGAGGAGGGAACATGTGATCTTGCAATGCACTCCAGATGTCTTAGTGCGCAACCCTATGTGTGTTTAGACAGAGAAAAGCCCTAAAACGTCCAGCAGGCCCCAGCTGCGTAGGACATTTTCTCTGTCTAAACACGCATAGGATTGCGCCCTTAGTCATGCGTTGAAGACAATAAGGACTCTAGGGCTTTATCACTTGTTTGATTTCCTTATCAATTGTTTGCTTGTGCAGACCCTGCATTTCGGTGTCTAGGTGGAATAATAACCATGAATCTTGTGAAGATGGCAGAGTCCAGCTGCCACAGTTTGACGTGCCAGATAATATCCACCTCCTCCTTGTGCAAACTGGGGCATATGACCTCTCTGACATGTGACCAAAGCTGCCTTTTCCTGAGTCAGCTATTTTTCTCCTCCTAAGGACTGAGCTGAAACGGGGCTACATTTCTAATTTAGGGCCAGGGCCATTGCTTGGTTGTAAAGCGCATGGGTTGCATTCTGCATACACATCAGAGCATCTCTGGTTAAAAGGCTCTTGGGAGCAGGTGCCGGGAAATTTATTTATTTATTTATTTATTTATTGCATTTTTATACCGCCCCATAGCCGAAGCTCTCTGGGCGGTTCACAAAAATTAAAACCATGAAATAATTTTAAAAATATAAAACAAGCCACAATCTAAAAACACAAAATAACATACAATATAAAAACACAACCAGAATAAAACCAAGCAGCAGGAATTAATACAGATTAAAATACAAATTTAAAACAGCAAGGATTAAAATTGAACTGGGAGAATAAAAAGGTCTTCACCTGGCGACGAAAAGAGTACAAAGTAGGTGCCAGGCGAACCTCTCTGGGGAGCTCATTCCACAGCCAGGGTGCCACAGCGGAGAAAGCCCTGCTCCTAGTGGCCACCTGCCTCACTTCCTTTGGCAGGGGCTCACGGAGAAGGACCCCTGTAGATGATCTTAGGGTCCGGGCAGGTACATATGGGAGGAGGTGTTCCTTTAGATAACCTGGCCCCAAGCTGTTTAGGGCTTTACATGTTAGTACCAGCACTTTGAATTGGGCCCGGACCTGGATCGGCAGCCAGCCAGTGAAATGCTGCAGAGACGCACTGCTAGCTGGAGTACCATGGATGTCTCCATGCTGGCCTTGGGAAAAGGCCATAGTTGAGCAGTAGAGCACATGCTTTGCATGTGCCAGGTCTCAGGGCCCCTGTCAGAGACCCCAGAGAGCCATTGGCAATCAGTATAATAGGTAGGGCTGGCCCTACTGTGAGGCAGGGTGAAGCAGTCACCTCAGGCAGCAGATTGTGCAGCAAATCGTTAGTTATTTCCTTAGCTATTGTTACATTTTTACTGTCAGGCATGACGAGACCTGTTTATGGGGTTTTCAGCCTCATTTACCAAAATAACTTGGCTGGTTTTGGATGTGATGCACCTTGATTTGGGTGGTGGGGGCACCATTTGCTGCTATGCTTCAGGCAGCAAAGGTCTTGGGGCGGCCCTGGTATTGCTGAGCTGGACGGAACAATGATTTGACTTAGCAGAAGGCAGCGTCCTAACGTTAGAGATGTCTGGGTGTGAAATGTAAACCCTTGGACATCTTCCTTCACTCCAATCACAGAACTTACAGCTGTGGCTCCCAATTGTGTTAATCTCTATGCGGCGCTTAATTCGAGCTAAGGATGTGTTTCCAATATCGGGCGTAGTGTTTGCCAAATTGCTAGCTGCATCAGAAAAGGCGGCACTCTTGACAGTGAATTTAGCGTGGCAAGCAAGGCTGACAAACTGGTTTCTGCCATGACCTTAAGCATCCGTGTTTACTTGGGCGTCGGGACCAAACTAGATGCAATGGCATCAGACTTGCCTTTTTTCTTAATAGGCTTTTTATTAAACATATGTCCTGCTTTTTCATGGAACACAGGAACTTGGGAAGCTGCTTTATACTGAGTCAGGCCCTTGGTCCATCTATCCCAGTATTGCCTGCAGCAGCGGCTCTCTGGGATTTCAGGTGAGATTATTTCCTTGCCCTACCTGGAGAATCTGGGCACCTTCAGGTGATCGCTCACATGGCTTCTCCCACTTTGCAGTGGTCTCCTGCCTAGGGGACTGGAGAGGTTTGCTGCAGCTTACCTCCAGCAATGCTACACTATCAAGTGCTCCCAGACAACCCACTACACCAGCCCCCTGGGATACCTCAGAAAGACCACCCCCTCCCCCTGGCTCCCCTCCCCTTCCCACAACCACCAGACATTTGGTGATATCCCAGATTTTGTGTCTTTCCTCCATCCTAAATGGTTGAAATGCGTCTCCCAAGCTTAGCTACTGGCAGTGAGAGCTTGAACTAGAGTATGCTGGCAGTTTGGGTATTTTGGCCCCACCCATTTTGCTTTGGCCCCACCCCCTTTGCCTTCATCCCACCCACCACTGGAATGTGGCCCTTGAGAATTCGGATCTCTAGATCCGAATTCAGCTCTCGGGCAGGAAGCGGTTCCCCACCCCTGCACTACACTGTGGTAGAGCACCCGCTTTGCATGCAGAAGGTCCCGGGTTCGATCCCCAGCGCCTCCAGATCTGGCTGGAAAAGCCTCTGCTTGAAACCCTGGAGAACTGCTGCCAGTCAGTGCCAGCGATACTGCGCTAGATAGGTCAGTGGTCTGACGTGTTATGAAGCTGCTTCCTGTAATCCCTGTATTTTTGTATGCGTACGTACACGTTTGGGGAATGCTGACCTTTGTTACTGCTTGACACGTCCCCCTTTCAGCTGGGGAGGGGGAAATTGTGATGGGAACCAGACTTCTTGTTTGTGGGGTGGGGGGTAGGATTGAAGGAACAGTTGAACCCCCCCCCCCGACTTTTTTTTTTTTTTTGCACTTTTTAAATTGTACACCTCATCTCCCCCCCCACCTTTTTTTTTTAAAAAAATATCTGATTGGGGAAAAGCTGCATTTAAAGGTATTTCCTCCTGTCCCATTTAAGTTAGGTCTTTTCTAATGCAACTCATGATCCCAATGTTGTATATACGTCTTGCAGATTTCCCTGGGACTTCTTGGAAGCTCCGTCCAGGATTGTTAGCTCTGTGAACTCACGTGTAGTCTGAGCTTGTGTGGGCAAGAGGCATGATGTCAGTAGCTCGTTGCTGTTGCTTTTCAGGGAAAGCTCTCCAGCTCTCTGAGGTGGTGTCATTTTTCTCCTCCCCTCGCCATCCTCGGTCCCCAAAGATCTATCGTCTTTTTGCTCTGCAAGAGCCCTCAAAGTTCCGCAAAGAAAGTTCACATTGGAACGTCACCCATGCATGTGGGTAAATGAACAGTGGAATTAAAAACCCGTTCTGCAAGCTGAGACGACAAGACAAGGTGACACATCCTCTTGTTGCTTGCGTGACCCTGGTGGTTACCTGGCGGATGGATTTTGAGCAGGTGAAATGTTTCCTATTACTTCATCTCTGTGCAGCGCGTGCATCCACAAGGTCCCAGGTTCACCCCTAACCTCTCCAGGTAGACTTGGGAATGACCAGTGTCCAACATCTTGGAAAACAATTGCCCGTTGGTATGGAGTCTACACAATAGTCCAGGCGTGGACAGCTTGAGTCCCACCAGATGTTTTAACCTGCAGTTCCCGTCAGGTCTAGCCAGGATAGTCAAATGTGAGGGATCATGGGAGCTGTAGGCCAAAACATCTGGAAGGACATAAGTTGCCCATCTCTTCTAGGCACCAGTGACCTGACTTGATACAAGGCAGGGGCGGATGGACTATCTTTTTTTCTGTCTAGGGCTATTTTCCCTTTCAGGCAATCCATTGTGGGCTGTATGGGTAGGGTCAAAGCCAGCAATGTGCAGGTAAAAGCCAAAAGTGGACTGGTCACCCCTTCTCTCTCTCTCTCTCTCTCTCTCTCTCTCTCTGCTCCTTCCCATGCAGCAGGCTACCAGGGGGAAATATAGCTCTGTCTTGGCAGAGGTCTGAATTGATCGTATGTAGGGGGGCTTTTGAAATGAGTCCGAGAGCTGAATGAATTCGGGCTGAGGACTGAGTTTGCCCACCTGTGGTATATGGCAATTTTCTATGTTCCCTTCTTATCTGGTAACCTTCTGCATGGGAGCTCTGCCAAAAAGAAAGAAAGAAAACAGAAAAGCCATCTGAGAACTAGTGCTGCCTATTATACCTGCCCAGCCGTGTACATAAAGAAAGCAGGACACCATCGACTGCCAGATCTTTTGGCCCGAGGGATGAATGCAATTTTGGAGAAACTGCCCCACGCGTGCATCTCTGCTTTAAACGCTAAACTTCCCATCTCTTGGGGGGGAATGGGAGAGCACAACATCCTCACGCTACGGATGTTTCTCTGAGCTCTTCTATTTCCCACCCTGCCCGAGCTGCTGCTACTGCCGAGGCCGGCAATGTTTGAAGAAGCAACGTAGGGGTGGATTTCACGCAGGTATTGTTGCAGAGTGTACTCCCTACCACATCTGGCTCCCTGCCATTTGAAGCATTATCACACCTACTTAATTTTGTCCGCGTTCACTCCGCAGTTTCCCCCTCCGTTTCCTTTGCGAGTCTAGCGTGTTGAATTACAGGGGGTCGGTATTGCTGCGATGCCTCAGCTGGTTCACATTCCCACCTGTTCTTAGGGGGAAAACCGGACTTTGCCCGTTCAGGAATAGATCGAAAGAGAAACGAACAACGGCGTGCTCAGGGCGAGAGAACAGCACGACGGGGACAACGTCATGCGAGTCCAGCGCTGAAAAAGTGGATTAAAGTCGCGGCGGGTGTGCATCAAACCGCGCGTGTGATGAACCTCTTCGTCTCAGCTATGGCTTCCATCATCCCTGACCATTGGCTATGCTGGCCAGGTATGATGGGAGTTGTATTCCAACGCATATGGAGGTGTGTTGAGTTTGGGTTCTGGTTCTTTTGGTTATCAAGATGAAACAAGCCACCCGTGCAAAAAGATGGGAGTTTATTGATAGAACATGGATGCAGAATATATACATGCAAAGAAAGTTTATACCTCCTTCCAGCTAATCAAGCTCTCATAGCTGGTTGTCTATTGCCCCCCCCCCACACACACACACGATAGACGGAAGCTGTCCCTTTCAGCTACAGCAGGTTCTCCAGGCTGGCAGAGCACACAGTTCCTCCTGAAGCGAGACCAAAGCATGAAGCCTGTGTGTTGGATCTTGTAGGCTCCTCTGCTAGATGCCTACCTCTACCTCCCTCTCAGGCGCTGACAGGCTGCATTCCACCCTCTCAGAAGAAGCGGGGGGGGGGGCTTCCTCTCGCAGGTTCCCAAAGCATCTCAGCTTGGGAAATTAATTGCCGTTCTAGTGCCTGGTTAGGAATGGAAACCTCCCAGCTCATCTTGAGATAAGACTCTATGAGAAAAGAGTGACATAACTATGAGAGGCCCATCTAGGATATGAAGCCTGCTCTTGTCAGCTAAAGCCTGCTAAAATCTATTCAGGCTACAAAGGTCTCTTAGATGCATTTTGGAACTCTGTGAAGTCCATGTTTCTGCTCACTAACAAACTCACTATAGGAGGGCACCAGGTTGGGGAAAATTTCACTACCACAGGAGATATGTTCCTAGTGCCATTTCTCTCTCTCTCTCTCTCTCTCTCTCTCTCTCTCTCTCTCTCTCTGTGTTTAAAAACACCATGCTAAATACAATTTAGATATTATCATGGAAAACCTTGCAGTGATTGCAAAACATTCCATGAGAACCCACATTTAATTTTGGGTGCAAACAGTTGTGCGCCAGGGAGAAACGGTCTCTATCCGGGGGCACCCTTGCCTCAGAAAACAGGTTCCTCATCTACACATCTATATCGTCTGTATCTTACCCAACAGTCTCTTCCGTGAGAAGCAAGAGGAGAATTTCAACACCAGAGAAGCATAGCTGGTATAATACGTGCCCACAGTTTAGTTGAAAATCTACACCACTAGCTGACCTCACAAAGGCTCAAATGATGTGTTTGGGGCATATTCTGATCCTTTGGGTGGCAGTGGCAGCTATTTGACTTCTGGACTGTGTGTGTTTAGAAAGAACAACCGAGAGTCTACTTTTGGGGCAGCTTTGTTTTATTTATGATTACATTTATATCCTGCCTTCCACCCCTGCCCCTTTCTTGCAAGGAAATCAAGGTGGCTTCCATGATCCTTTGTTTTATCTTTACAACAGCCCTGTGAGGTAGGTTAATCTGAGAGTCAGTGACTGGCCCAAAGCCCCCCAGTGAGCTTCATGGTTGAGCGGGACTAGAACCTGGGTCTCCCCAGTCCAACACTCTAACCACTACACCATGCTGCCTCTCTAAATCAGCTATCTGTACATGCTGCCCCTTCCACTTCTGACTTGATTTGCTAAGTGGCCCTCAAAGGTCCCCTCTACAAGGATTCGCTTTTGCGCCTGGTCAGCCGATTATGCGCATAATCGCAAAAGCGCATTTACACCTAATCCCTCTGCACGAGAGGCGGCGAGAGGCGGCGAAGCGCATTAACGGATGTCCAAAATGCGGTTTACAAGTAGTTAATGCGCATAAGTGCATATTCACACAGTCAAAATGCGCTTTAACGGACAGAGAAAAATAAAACTCGCGATTTAACGCGCATTCGATAATGCGCATAATCGGAGAGATAACGCGCCTCTACACCCCATTTGCACTCCGCTGGTGTGGAGGTAAAATTTTTAATGAGACTTCAAAGAGCATTAAACCTCTCATGAAGGCACCCAAAGTCTATTCCTTGGTTATTACATTTCTTGTAAGGAACTCAAGGCAGCTCACAAGATCATCTTCCTCCCCATTTTATCCTCACAACAACAACCCTGTGAGGTAGGTTAGGCTGAGAGCCCAAAGGCACCCAGTGAGCTTCATGGCCAAGGGGGGACTTGAACCTGGATCTCCCCAGTCCAACACTCCAACCACACTGTCTCTTTAAAGGCTAACAAATGCAGTAATTCATAAGCCTGGCTTCCCAATCTGGTGCCTTTCAGATGCATTGGACTACAACCCCTCTCCGCTCATAGCCATGTATTGGACTACAACAATGGGTGTTGTAGTCCAATACATTTGTTGGGAATCTGTTTGTGGAAGACTAGCATGAGCTTTTGTGGGCTATTTATTTCTTTGATTTGTAGCCTGCCTTTCTACCAAGAAAACGGCAGCAAGGCAGCTTAGAATCGTAGATAAATTGAAACTTGACTAAAAGATAATACAATAAATATATTAAAAGCACAATTAAAAACGCAACAATAGCAGAATAAACACAGCGCCCAACCTACTTGCAAGCGAAAGGCCTGCTTGAGTAATACTATCCGATGAAGTGGACTTCAGTCCATGAAAACTTAAGCTATAATACATTTTTAATTATGTATTTTACATCAGGTATACAGTATGTACAGTCCCGTGATATTTTTAAGGCACAATCCTATGCATGTTGAGACGGAAAAAAGTCCTACAACTCCCAGCATTCCCCAGCCAGCATAGGAGTTGTAGGAGTTTTTCTTTTCTGTCTAAACATGCATAGGATTGTTTCTTTTGCCACAACAGACCAACGTGGCTGTACCTTTGGAAACTCTTTAGAAAGAAACATCAAGTACACAATAATGGATTAATGTGTGGGAAAGCTGAATCCTCACTGCTAACTCACTACAAGCCCTTATTAATTTGTCACAGTTAATGTGGTGGAATCGGCCTCTCTGTGATATCTGGGACAGTGAAGAGTGTTGCCTGTGAAGGAGATGGGTAACGAGAAACATTCCATCCCGCTCCTCTTAGGGCTCCCTGGTTGAATAGCATTCCTGCCTCCCCTGTGCAGACGACTGCATTTGGTCCTGTCGCTTAAGGCTTTCCCATTGGATGTCTCCTAGCAACCAGATGCTGGTGACAAAGGGTTTACAGAGGAAAGGAAATTCCATTTTCTATTTAGGCGATGCACGTAAAAGTTTGGCGGCTCCATATGGTTGGAGCAGCACTGCTGGAACCCGTTGCTCTTCTTGCTGCAACGTAACGGCTTTCTGTGGCTTTGTGCAAAACGTCTCAAGTTTGCCCTGCTCCTCTCTGACGTTAATGGCTATTACTCCACAGCTATTACTCAGCTGCGCCTAAACACAGCTTAATTTAAAATGTAAACTATCTGGCTAGCTGAGTCACCCTAGCGGTTGTGGTTCATACGCAGGGCAGTGTGCACACTGCACAAAACATGTATCTATCCGGTACTTCAGTCAGAATAAATTATGCAAATTTGAATCCCAATTATTTGCGATCCTGGTTTCCAAAGGACTGTTATGGAAACATTCTGGAATCAGATCTGTGAGGGTGTTTCCTTCGAGTCGGGATCTCTGTCAGCTGCTTTCGGAAGCTAGATACTAAAAAGCAGCAGGCAGAAAGCTGTAGTGTTGGCTGAACTCCTAGTAGTTTTATGAGGCTGTGCCAATCCAGAGTTCCCTTGCTGCCTCCCAATCGCGCATGATAATGTTGCAACCTCAGTTCCTTTCTTTACCTGATGAGGACTCCAAGGTCTGGGCACCGCCTGTCCCACGTATCTCACTTGGCGTATGTTCCAGTTCTCTCTTTGTGACATTCCTGGCTTAAGCTCTGCAGTCCTTGACAGGGTATTTATGGTCAAGAACAGCCTTTCTAATTTTGGTGCCCTCCAGATGTTTTGGACCATACCTCCCAGCATTACTACTGTGAAGGTTTGAGGTCTATGGAGGGAAGGTAATGAAGTGAGGCCTTAGAAACCAGAGGGTTTCTATTGGGAGGAGGTATCCCTGAGAGTAGTTTCATTTCTCTGGTTAAGTTTCATTTCTTCAGGTTTGAAATGGTACTTTCATTTGGCCGGGGGGGGGGGGGGAGAGAAGAGGGGATAAAAGGAGAGAGCCAGAGAGAAGAGCCAAGAAAGACCAGAGCATGAGGAATGAGCAGAAAGAAGCAGATTGAAAAGTCTAGGTGCAGCTTAGGGTAAAGGACTTGCATTTTGCAACTTCTATTTTCTTTTAATGTCTTTGTATCACTTAGCTCTATCGACTAAACACCTTTACTTGTAATTTGCTTGTTTTAATATATTAGTAAACTGTTGTGTGAAACCTTAAGTTTCTGGTGTGTCAATCACCCCACTTCTACAGCCTAAACCCCGTGTCACTGCGAAGGGGAAAAGAAGGAAGGTGGGACTCTTAAGGAGGCAAGAGATCCTTAAGGAGTTGCTCAAGGGGCCCAGGACATAGAAGGAACTTTGACACCTGTCCATTGACCATTGCTGGCTGGGACTGATGGCATTTGAAGTCCAAAACATCTGGAGAGCACCTGGTTCGGGAAGGCTGCTGTAATGGCAGAGGAATGGAAGACATGGGGGCAGAGTGACAAGACACAGGGGGATATAGTGAACCCCAATATACTCCATGTCTTAAAATCTCAATATCCTTATGACAGGGGTGCAGAATGTCAGCCTGGGGGACCAAACTGGCCCACCTGGGATCACACTCCGGCTGTCCAGGGATTCCCACACACCCTTCCCCCAATTGTCTGGTGGCTTTCCAGGTTTTGTGTGGTTCCCCCCCCCCCCACTATTCTAAAATGTTGCAATGCCTCTCCTGAGGCCCAGTTATTGGCAGTAAGAGCTTTAAGCTACAATATGCTGGTATTTTTAGCTCCGCCACCAATGGAATGTGGCCCCCGAGAGCCTCCCTGAAATGGAATTCGGCCCTCGGGCTGAAAGAGCTTCCCCACCCTGCCTGATGAGATTGGGGAAGAATTGCCTTACCCTTTTCAAGTGTTCTGGTCCAGCTTTAGAAAGTGAGAAATGTGCTCCCGAAGCTGGGAGTCTCAAGCTCTGGCTTAACTCTGCGCTGGATGAGAGTCAGGTGGGAGGCAAACTATTTCTTCGTGGCAAAGCATGTGCTTTACAGGCAGACGGTCCCGCGTTCAATTCCTGGCATCTCCATTAAAAAAAAAAAAAAAAAAGATGAGGGGGGAGGGGATGGGAACAGTCTCTTTGCCTGAGATCCTGTACAGCCACTCTCAATCAGTAGTGAATATTGGGCTCAATGGAGCGTTTGCCTGATCCAGCAGCTTCTTATATCTTCCTGTCCCCAGCTGCCAGCACCAGCATTTTAGGCACCCAGCTGACGCAGCAACTGGGACTTTTTCCTGCCGTTCTGAATCTATTTTCAATGTCATCACTATATAGTATCAGCATATTGACATAAGAATGTAAGAAAAGCCGTGCTGGATCAGATCAAGAGTCCACCAGCATTCTGTTCACACAGTGGCCAACTAGCTGTCGACCAGGGACCCACAAGCAGGACATGGGTGCAACAGTGCCCTGCCCCCCATGTTCCCCAGCAACTGGATTATATAGGCTTACTATCTCTGACGCTGGAGGTAGCACATAGCCATCAGGACTAGTAGCCATTGATAGCCTTCTCCTCCAAGAATATGTCTAATCCCTTTTTAAAGCCATCCAAGTTGGTGACCATCACTACATCTTGTGGCATTGAATTCCACGGTTTACCTGTGTGCTGTGTGAAGAAGTCCTTCCTTTTATCTGGCCTGAATCTCTCACCAATCAGTTTCATGTGATGACCCCGGGTTTTAGTATTTTGAGAGAGGGAGAAAAATGTCTCCCTGTCCACATTCTCCACACCATGCCTAATTTTGTACACCTCTGTCAGGTCTCCGTTTAGCCTCCTTTTTTCCAGGCTAAACAATCCCAGCTGTTTATTTATTTTGTTTTATTAAAACATTTGCATCCCGCCCTATATCACAAGGATCTCAGGATAAAATCATACGAACAATATAAAACCATAAATATACACAGCTAAAAACAAATCAAACCATTAATAAGCTAAAACCAATATAGAATTTAAAAACAGTAAAACCAATTAAAACGATGTGCGGGCATGGTGAATTTAGCCATCAAAGGCTTCGATAAAAAGCCATGTCTGAACTCGGCGCTGAAATGAAGCCAGTTCTGGCACCAGTCGGGTCTCCAGGGGGAGGGCAATCCACAGCCGGGGTGCCACAACAGAGAAGGCCCTCTCCCATGTCCCGCCATAGCGTATGTCTCGTGTTGGTGGGATGCGGAGGAGGGCTGCTCCGACAGATCTCAGATCTCGGGCAGACAGATATACGGAGAGGCGCTCCCTCGAATATCGAGGTCCCAGGCCGTTTAGGGCTTTAAACGTCATTGCCAACACCTTGAATTCCAACCGGAAACGTTTTGGCAGCCAGTGCAATTCTTTTAAGACAGGCCTTTATGGGATGTTCCAGTCAGCAGTCTAGCTGCTGCATTTTGCACTAGCTGTCGGAGCCTTCCCTCGTGAGTTGCAAGGGGCTTTAGCCCCTTGATCGTTTTAGCTGCCCTCTTTTGCATTATGGAGACACACAGCCCAGTCCTGTGTGTCATCCTGGCTGGGAATGATGGGGGTTGCAGTCAAACACATCTGGAGGGCAGCAATTTGGGGAGCACTGCTGTGCACATTTACTCAGAAGCAAGCCCCATCCAGTTCATCGGTAACTGCCTTCAAGCACATGTTTCATCTCCAGGAATCTTCCGTCAGTCACTGTCAGCACTGTAGGACCAGCTGATCGCCTCAGTTTGTTCACGGGCTTCCTCATGGCTACATCAGGGCCTCTTCCCACTCTATGTTTCTTAGCAACAGCAAAAAATGTTATGTAACTAAGGTTACGGCAAAACTCTGTACCGGAGGATATTCGTGTGCAACCCTCATGCCAGTGGAGATAATTGAGGGATGCTGAACCACGAGATTTGCTTTCTTCGACTTGATTCCTCGCCCACCCAAAACCTCACATTTGTTGCTCTGGACACCAGAGAAGAGAGTGTCCAATCCCACCCTCTCTCCAGCCCCAGCTTGTTCTGTTGGAAAACTCATCCCAAAGCTTCCCCTAGTCCCCCTAGAGAAATGGTGGCATTCCATAGTTGTGGTATGTAGGTATGTTATCATCATCACATCATGAAAACTGAGATTCTTTAGGAAATCATTACAACTCCCAGGATTCCTGGCCAACGGCCATGCTGACTAAGGCTGCCTCTACAAGAGGCATTTAAAGCTCTTTCAAGGCGCATTAAAAAATTTACCTCCACACCAGCGGAGCGCAAATGGGGCGTAGAGGCGCATTATCTCTCCGATTATGCGCATTATCGAATGCGCGTTAAATCGCGAGTTTTATTTTGCTCCGTCCGTTAAAGCGCATTTTGACTGTGTGCATATGCGCTTATGCGCATTAACTACTTGTAAACCGCATTTTGGACATCCTTTAATGCGCTTCACCGCCTCTCACCGCCTCTCATGCAGAGGGATTAGGCGTAAATGCGCTTTAGCGATTATGCGCATAATCGGCTAACCAGGCGCAAAAGCGAATCCTTGTAGAGGGGACCTAAGGCTGATGGAATACAAAGTCCAAAATATCTGGAGGGCACCAGGTTGAGGAAGGCTGGTTTTAGGAAATGAAGATCCAATCTATGATGGAAAAATCTAGCCAGCGCCAAAGTTGGATTCTATGAGCTGTAAGAGCTTATGGGATGGGGCAGTCGAGTCCCATACAACTTTTACAGAGGTGGGGTGTCCACACATGGTCACCTTCCGCTTGTAACCTTCCAAAAAGGTTGGGGACTCACAGAATACACAATACTGGGACAGAGGGACAAACAGTGTGACCAGGTATAAGGCAGCTATTTCCTATCTAACCATGTAGGCTGCCTTGAGCATCTTGGAGAAACGGAGGGACCTACATGTAATAAATAAGTCAGTGTGGTGTAGCAGTTAGAGTGTTGGACTGGGACTCAGGAGATCCAGGGCCATGAAGTTCACTAGCTGATTTTGGGCCAGTCACTGACTCTCAGCCTAACTTACCTCACAGGGTTGTTGGAGGAGGAAGACCATGTAAGCCACTTTGGGTTCCTCACAAGAGGAAAAATGCAGGATACAAATGAAATCATCATCATCAAAATTATTTATTATTTATTTTGATGATTTATATAATCAAAATAAGAATAATAATGATTATATCCAAACCGTTGTTTTTGTTTTTCAGCTCTTTTGAGCAGCCTTCCCTAACTTGGCACCCTCCAGATTTCTTGGACTAAAACAACCATCATCCCGTGCCAGAATGTCCAATGCCTACGTTGGCTAGGAATTATGGGTATTGTAGTCCAAGACATCTGGATAGCAACAGATTGGAGAAGGCTGCTTTGGTGTGGTCACTCCTATGCGGTGACTACACCAGCATCCCTCCAGGAAGCCATACTGGCCTGGGGCATGCTGGGAATTGTAGGACTTTTTCTGTGTAAACGAGCATAGGATTCCGTCCTTGGAGTATATGTATTCTAGGTGCATGGAAATAAGTTCAGCTCAGCATCTTCTTTCTCAATTATAAAGACATGGGAATAGAAGTAAGGTTCAAAGCAGATTTTATTTATTGAGTTGACACCTTGTTTCCTTAGATAAAAAGATACACTCTCCTGCCGGCCACCCTGGCGTTTTTTGTTTTTGTACAATAAACGATTCAAAAATAAATCAAGAAGCAAAGATCGGGTCTTCGTTTTCGCTTGGGTGAAACTTTTTCTACCACTAGAACTAAGTTCTGGAGTGAAGAGATGCCACGAAGGGCCCTGTGCATTTCCTTTTTGCTGCTGAGAAAGCCAAGCTGTATCTGGGATTAGGAGGAAGAGCTTCCTGGAAGCATTTTGCGCTTCCACCCCGGCCTGCCCTCTCCTTTCGCTTTGCCTGGCAGGAGGCTCCCTTCTTGGCAGGACTCAACGTACTTGCCTTCACAATCAAAGGATGTGGCTAATATCCCCCTCCTGCTTGGCTCCGGCTTCCCTGGATCTTCATCCAGCAAGTGTCGGTTTTAAAGGAATTCGCCGGTCTGCAGCCCGAGTGTTGGCAGCCGGGAGAGGCTCAGACTGTGCGGCGTCTGCTAACCGCCTTGCCTTTGCCGCATTATCTGTAGGTCCACGTGGGACTCTTAAGTGCAGTAATGTTGTCATCCAAAGTGCCGGGCGTTTGAATCCATTGCTGCGCATGAGTAAGCTGTTCCCCAGTAAAAGGGCTTTAAAAAAACCCCAGTACAAATATCTACCTTATTAGCCATGGAGCTGTGATGCCCGGACCGGCTCTGTCATTCTGGCAGAGTTGGGGCGTCCTGAGAGGGCAGCAAATTGTTTCATGTATTTATTTATTTTTTGGCAACTGCAAAGGATGGGGGAAAGGTGCTTGCGGAATTTTGCGCCTCTGTTGCTAAAATAACTTGACTGGCCTTAGATACGACGCACCTTGACTTGGGAAAGGAGAGAGGGATCCCCATTTGCTGCTTTGCCTAAAGCAGTGAAATGTCTTGGAGTGCTGTCCTGGGATGGCCAGTTTTTCTGGCACGATTGCCAGAAGTGAAAGCCCCAAAACGAAGTGATACTACACTACAGTACAGATACAAGAATCCTCCTATGCAGAGAGGAAGGGTAGGATTACTCAGCAATAAGGGAAAGGCCATCTGCATATAATCATAAACGCATGCTTCGTATACGGTAATTATTGGAGTCACTCTCATTTCCCAGAAAACTTCCTACAGATTCAGCTCTTCTCTTCCGCATTCAAAACTGCGAAGGCATTGTCTCAATTTACACATACCAGCCACATTCCGGAATGCTTCAACTCTCCCTGCTCACCAGGGGCAGTTCCAATGTGTCGTTGTTTGTTCCTGGTAACTCATTCTCCCAATGTTCCCTCTTTTTCACCTGTTGGGAATGTGTTAAATTTTGATCATGTGATTTGCTAGAGCTGGAACATGGTTTTATTACAGTCATCAGAGGAGTATTTTATTGCACGCTCGTTACTGCCTGCTCACGGTTTTTCGCGGGTCCTTTTGACACCGTTATTCATCTCCCATGTGTCTCCTGCTCCTTCTGGTCTTCTCTCTGCCACAAATAAGACACTGGTAAATCCATATTCCCCCCTTTTTGGGGGGGGAAGCAAAATGTGCTGCCATTTCCTGCTATGTGCAGGAAAAGCGGTGCGATACGAACGACCACTAAATGGGCCACGTGGTGATTGCTTACTTCCTCTTTCTTCCCCTGTGTCAAGAAAGAAGTATCGTGGGACAGAAGCGGGGGGAAAGCGCCGGTAAGGAAATACGATTCCCCCCGTCTGATGACGCTCTACGTCAATACATATCAGGTATTGCTATACACATTAAAATCCAGATTAGAATACCTGTCTTTAAAAGCTGCAAGGTATTTTAAAGAAAGAAATCCCAGTGGTAACATCCACTCTTTGCCTGTGATGGAACTCTAGACAACATGCATAGGGATTCCAGCCACTGGCTACAATTCCCAAAGAATCTTGGGAATGGTAGTTCAGTTAGCCTGATGAGAATGATGCCTGACCCACCTCTCTCAAAGAACTAGGGTCCCTCTCGAGAAGAAGAAAACGTTTCTTGTGTGTGCCCTGGAGATTTCCCTGTCGGTAGAGGCATATTTTAATTTGGACAGGCTATGCTACGTTTATTTCCCTCTCCATGCAAATTATTTCCCTCTCCATGCAAATGCAAGAGAAAAAGAGGAAGCTGCCAATGCCTCATATATATACCAGGGAGAAAGACGCTACGTTCTAGTAACCGCTTTCTTCCAAATGCTGTCATTTCTCTCTCCTGTGAGGCCAGGGCTATGCAGAGCTAGTAATATGCCCAGGCCAGACGGGAAGTGTGTGCCTCCCCATTTCAAACTGCTCATTAAGTATTTTTTAATGTGTTTTTTAAATGCCCACCATGTCCGTTCTACATAACACCTTCATATTAAACCTGTTCTACAACACCTCAATGTTGAATCAGAAATCAACATTTATTTTTAGTTGCTGTACAAATAGAAGCAACAACAATAGAACAGTCCTTCATCATTATCAAACAGTATCATCATCATCATCACCCTCACGGTATCATCATCATTATTATCATTAATAACTATCATCATCATTACCCCACCCTCCACTCCAGAGATTATATGCCATGGAGAAGATGGAGGAAAGAGACGCAGTAAGGACAACCATCACAATTTAAGACACATAGACTCCCGCCCCGCATGCGGCATATGGCCCTCTGGAGCTTGTAGCCTGAACGTGGTATTCACGACGGAAGGCGGGCTCCTTGCTTCTCAATGGGCCACTTACGCTACGGAAGCTGTAGCGTAAGCTGGGGGGGACCTCCTCGTCGGAGTGCCCCCTCAAAATCATGGGCCCCGGGCCAACTGGCCCCCCTGCCCCCCCCCCCCCTGCATGGCCCTGTGTGAGGCAATGCAGGACTCGGAATAATGGGCTCAAGTTATAGGACGCCCGATTCCGGCTGATCAGCAGGAAAAACTTCCTGACTGTTAGAGCAGTACAACAATGGAACCGATGACCTAGGGAGGTGGTGGGCTCTCCCACAGTAGAGGCCTTTAAGAGGTAGCTGGACAGCCATCTGTCAGGTATGCTTTAAAGTGGATTCCTGCATTGAGCAGGGGGTTGGACTTGATGGCCTTAAAGGCCCCTTCCAACTCTACTATTCTACGATTCTATGAAGTGGGGTATATGAAGTTAGTTGAAAGCTTGAAATGTGCTACAGTTGCCAAGGTATGGTCTAAAGCAGAGATGGGCAACTTGTAATCCTCCAGAAGTTTGGCCTACATCTCCCATCATCCTTCAGCATTGGCTGGGCTGGCTAAGGCAGATGGGAGTTGCTCCAGACAGGTACGAGAGGGCTTGAGGCAAGAAAAACACACACAGCAAAGCAAAAGATGGATCTGCTTTACCAAAATGTGTGGGAGAGGCAGAAAGTTAAGAATGTAAATAACTCAAGGACGCGATGGAGGAAAAGCAAGCAAAGGCAGACTCAGCCAGATCGGGCAGGCGCGGTTGTAGGATTATCCCAAAACGTTGGCCGGATGAACATGGTGCGAGGGGAGAGAAGGAAACAGTGTCTTTCCCCACTATAGGCTCTTTCTTTTTTTGTGAGAGGTTATTCCAGCTGGGGTGTGTGGCTGGAGGTCAGCTAAACAATCCAAGGCACGCTTTTGTCCTTGCCGAAGAGCTTGCAAGGACATCAAAATGTGCCCGGGGGTTGTGTTAATGAGTCTATAGGACTTCATGTGACATTTTGGTACCTCTCTCCTAAATTCCATTTCTGCCCTCTCGGCTTTCTTGTAACCTTTTTCAAAAGCCAGGCTTCTGGCCAGAGCGATGGTGATATTTCAGCTGACGTCTTCATTTGCTGATGCCCTGCAGAAAAACAATTATGGCTTCACTTCTGTCGTTGCCTCGCAGGACAGTGGATGCCAGGATTGGTGTCAAATCAGTGGCCAGAACTTTGCGTCATTAGAATGGTACATTAGAGACAGTGGAGGCTGGTGGCTCCGATGTCAACTGGGCAGTGAATCCGCTCCAGGTTTCCGTTAGAACCAGTCAGAATTCTAAAGGAGCTCTCTGAGGTGCAGAGCACCTCGGTTAGCTCCTTTCGTGTTCTGACGGAAACCCGGGCATCGGAGCCTCCACTGTTTGCAGGCTGCAGTTAGACAAATCTCCTGAGTCAAGGAGATGGACTGTTGTCCTCAGCTGGCAGATATTATACAACTTTGCAGCAGGTGGGATTGTAAGCAGTGAGGTCAGAGGCAAATACAATGCAACGAGACAGTGACAATTACATTGAAGCTAAAATCTATGCAAAATAAGCAGGGTGGCCAATCAGAAAACAGTGAGAATAACAGATACCTTGACCATTATTAACACCTCTAGTGTTATCGAAGATAAATGTCTTTTTTTTTAAAAAAGATAGCTTGATGTAAACACATCAAAACAGCAAAAGTGGTTTCGATAGGGAAAAAAGGCTCACAGGGAAAAGAGTTAAGTGTCTCCTCCTCCTCCTCCACACACCCATATTGCAGCTTCTCCATATTGCAGCTTAAAATAAAAAAGGGGACGGGCATTCACACAGTTCAGCATGGACTTCTGAAACGACCAAGAATCGGAACAATTCAACAGTGGGTCAAAGTGAGTGAGAATTTGGCCTCTTGCACTCTGATCCTAATGACTTTTGCTTGGAAGCTAGGCCCAATTCTGAGGGGACATGGTAGCCATCAAGGGCTGCTTCAGTTTGGGTTTGACACACCAGCTCTAGGACCGGCCTGAAGGAAAGGACAAGACGGAATCCTCTCCCATTACATTCATAAAACCCCATTGGGCTGACAGTTGAATCTTACTTCAATACTAGCAATTGCTCAGCGTCCTCCACTGCACCTGAATGCAGCAGGCAAGTGATTATTATTATTATTATTATTAATAATAATAATAATAATATTTATTAGGGGGTGCAGAGCACAACAACTCTCTCCTCCAACTTCTTGCTGCTACCACCCAGCATCTGCCACCTGAAACAATCGACTCACTTTACCGAATGTTAGGGCTGGCCCTGACCACCTCACAGCCAAACTAGGGGCGTTCAGACGATTAGCGGGGGAAACAGCACGGCCTTGGTTGTTTCTCTCTGATTGGGATTACCCTAATTGCCCACACCGCGTCGCAGGTTGCTGTGTCGTCTGAACCTGGTGCATCCGTGCTGACTTTTTACTCACCCTACAGTGCCTACTGCAAGCCATGGTTTGTAGGGAGAGTGAAAAGTAACCACAATCACAAGGCGCACTGGGTTCAGATGACATGACAACCCACAATGCGGCACAGGTAACCCCGGTCACGCAACCAGTACATGCGGGGGCGGGGGAAACAATGCTGCCTTGTTTCCCCTGCTGATAGTCTGAACTCGGTCAATAAAAACGAAACTTATTGCTGACTATTATATATTGTTTTTATACTGCATGGTTTTATTGCTTATCTTTTAAAAATGTTTTTAACTTACATAATTTTATTGTTTTTACCATGTTTTAGGTGTTTAAACTTTGTATGCTGCCTAGGTTATTCTGTATATAGGTGAGGTATAAATTGAATAAATAAATAACGTGTGCAAGCAGTAACCACATGGCTTCTATAGCTGGTATAGTTAGTTCTGCTGCTAGCACAGGGACCGTTAAACTTGTCTGCCTTATACCAGGTCAGACTTATTTATTTTATTTTATTACATTTCTATACCACCCCGTAGCCGAAGCCTCTGTTTTGCATGCGGAAGGTCCCAGGTTCAATCTCCAGGATCTCCAGATAGGGCTGAGAAAGGACCTGTATGTAACCTTACGGAGCCTCTGCCAGCCAGTGTTGACAATACTGAGCCAGATGGGCCAGTGGTCTAACTCAGCATAAAGGCAGGTTCTTAAGTTTCCTTTAGCCCCATATTGTCTACTCTGGGGGTGCCGGACCTCTTTCAGCCTGAGGACAGAATTCAATTTCGGAGAAGCTCTCAGGGTGGACGGGGCCAAAAATAAAAGGGGCAGGGCCCCAAAACTCCCCCAAAATACCAATATCTTTTAGTTTACAGCTTTTACAGTCAGTGATTAGCCTCAGGAGAGGCATGTCAACCTTTTTAGAATGGTGAAAAAGTCATGCAAATGTTTGAAAAGCATTACATAACCTGCAGTTGGGGAAATCCAGGGAACCAGATTGGGACCCCAGGAGGGCTGGGTTTGGCCCATGGATCTAGGGCTCCCCATCTTTGGTCCACTCTGTCAGTGGCTCTCAGGTAGATCTCTTTCCCCTTCACCTGTAACATCCAAGATGGAGATGCTTGAACCTGGGACCTTCTGCAGGCGTTGCACACCACTGGAGAACAGTCCCTTCTTTCCCATAGCAGTGCTGGTGTGGGAACTACTGCCAACCGGATCACACCCATCCTGCAGAAATGATTTGTTGGGGGCTGACACACCAACCTTGTCATGTGTGAACAGGCCCTGTGTCTCCTTGATTTCCCTGGGACTAAATTCCTTGCCAGAACTGTGCATTTAGGATTGCAGCCTTTCTGCCAACACCGGCCCACGGGTTCAAGCGCAACCTTTTGCAGGCGATTCCCTTTCCAAATCACGCAGAGCTACAGCCAATCCTGTAAGCCCTGTGCCTTCCATCACAAACATGTGAATGGCATTCTCATGCCACACCTATATTCAGGGCCGGATTAAGGCCAGCTGATGCCCTACGCACAGCCCAGTCATGGTGCCCCCTTGGTCCCCCTTCCATTGCTCAGCCGGCAAGACGTTAAGACTCCATAAGTGCTGAAGGTGAAATAAGACATTAAAAACTCAGTTTTCTTCAAGGCCATCATCCCCCACACCAGAACACAAAACTATATTAAATATAAACCTTTTTTTAAAATTATATTTATATATTCCTTAAAATTAGACGGCTACAGCTGTGGGACCGGTAATCCCCTTGGTGCTCTAAGCACATGCCTATATTGCTTAATGGTTAATCCAGGGCTGCCTATATTTATTTATTTAGTTGCACACTTGAGTGTATTGAGTGTATGCCTTAGTATAATGTGTAAAGCGGGGGGGTGGGATGACGACGGTGCTGTCCATCACCAACACCTGTGTGGCCTTCTCCTGCGCCCTCCATCACCAACCCGCGTGTGGCCTTCTCCTGTGCCCCTCCATCATCAACACGTGTGTGGCCTTCTCGGGCGCCCTCCATCACCAGCACCTGTGTTGCCTTCTCCCCCGCCCTCCATCACAAACACGCGTGGCCTTCTCAGGCCACGCCTACATTTATTTATTTATTCCCACACTTCTTGAATGTACGCCTTAACGCAACGTGTGAAGCGGCCCCGCTCATGCAGCGGGGGGGGGGCGCGCGGAGGAGGGGACGCAATACACCAATCCCTCCCTCTTCCTCCTCCTGCCCCTTTGCCTGCCGCGTCTCCCTCCCTCTCACCAGCCGGCAATTAGGACAGTCCGAGCGGGAGGGGGCGGACTTCAGGCTCCCCACCCGCCCGCAGCCAGCGCGCACCCCTCCGCGCCCAGCTCGGGGGCAGCGGCGCCAGCAGCGGGCAGGGGGAATGGGGTGACGGCGGAGGGAAGGGCACCGCAGCGGCGTCGCTGCTCCGGCCCGGCCGAGCCGTCATCGCGCGGAGAGAGCCCCGAACCCCGCGCGTCTTGGCAAAGGACGGAAAGAGGCGCGGAGGCGGCGGCGGCGGCGGCAGGGAGGTGGCGTTTCATCCGCGAGAGGCAGGGCGCGCTGCGCCCCCAAGCCGGAGCGCCTCCGCAGCCAGCCCCGTAGGAGGAAGCCGCCGCCGCCGCCGCCGCCGCCGCGAGGCGTAGCGGAGGAGGAGACGACGACGACGACGGAGGAGGAGGAGGGGAAGCGATGGCTCGCAGCTAACCACATCCGCGCCGGATCGGCTCCGAAATACTGGCGCTTTTTCCCGGCCGCCTTCCTGCCCTTCCCCTCCATTTTGAAGACGCGGCGCGGCCGCCCCGATGGCGTTCAGCTCGCCCTCTTGGCAGATCCTGTCGCCCGTGCAGTGGGCCAAATGGACGTGGTCCGCGGTGCGAGGCGGCGGCGGCGGCGGCCCGGGCTCCGAGCAGGACGGCAACCTCGCCGGCGGAGACGGGGAGGTCCAAGCGATGATGCCCGGGCAGCTGGAGGACGGCGGCGAAGACGAGGACGCGCAGGCGGAGACGAAGTCGCTGAGCCTCAGGCAAGTCTCCGCGGCCTCGGCGGGGCCCCGCGTTTGGAAACGGGGGCCCTTTCACACGTGACGCGGGGGGCCGACCCGAGTTCGCGCGGCGCTCGCTCGCTGGCTGGGGCGCTCGCAGGGGCGTGGACGTGACTTGAGCTTTTGGGTCGACTGGATGTGCGCGCGAGGGCATGTTCCCACGTGTGTGCGTGTGTCGTGTGTCGCCTGCACAGGTGTAACGCCGCAGAGGGAACTTCCGCGTCGCTTCGTCTCAGAGCTGTTTTTCAGCGGAACTGGTTTCCTTCTTCGGCTGCCATTAATCAAAGGTTGGGATGGTGCCTGCTGGTATGAACTGGGCCTTGGGGATTGGCAGCTGAACGTATGAACTGGTTCCACTGCAGGTCCTCCTATTAGGTTGCAGTCATCAGGTAGGGAATGTGTGTATGCGTGCAGAGGCCTAGAGCCGCATTTAATCAAGGCTTCCAGACAAGCAGAACTATATTTTATGATTGGTTGCTACATCCTCACTTTGGGTTTACACTTTTAAAAACTGTAACGTGTGAAGTGGCTCTTTATGGCTAGAACGAAGTGTCCAAGTGCAATCTCTTTGAGTGATTGTGCTTGGGAGGGGAGACCTACTAATGAAGGACATGCCTCTGAGTATGTGCAGAATGCACTTATTTGTTACCTGTGCTTCCTGCCTTTCATCCAAATACCTCAAGGTATGCGCCTTCTCTGCTCAGGTAACTAACTATAACCCTCAGCTCAGGAGAAATATGCTTTGAACATGATGCTACTCTGGCCTGGGTTGAGCTCCAGGACCTGTATTTCAGGAAGTAACTGCAAGGCTTAATTTTGCTTGAAATTCATGTTGGGCCTGTTCAGACAACACACTAATCCATGGTTAGGCTGCTAACCCTTTTGCAGTAAAGTGAGTGAGTTTAAACCGTGCTTTTGTAGCCACCATGGTTAGGAAGGTTCACACGGCACGCTAAACCATAATGTTTAGCTCAAAATGCTTAACCAGCGTGGCTTAGCATGTCGGCTGAACAGGGTCGTTGTCTTCTGGAGAGGTTCTCCCTTCTGCTGCCCGATCGGGGGAACATGGTTTGGTTGTGGTAGTTCAAGGGTGGGGAACCTTAGGCCCAGGGGCCAAATCCAGCCCTCCTGGAGCCCCAGTATGACTCTGGGATTTGCCATTGGGCCACGCCCCTTCCCCCACCCCTTTCTCCTAACCACGGATCACTGAGTGGTTTCTCACCTGTTTTGCAGGTTTTTTTCCCGTTCTAAAAGACTAAAATGCCTCTCTTAAGGCTCAATTACTGGCAATAAGAGCTTTAAGCTACAATATGCTGTTACGGTTTGTATTTTAGCCCCCCCCCACCACCACCACTGGAATGCCCCCCTGAGAGCTTTTCTGAAATTGAATTCAGCCCCTGGTTCTAATCAGTGGTCATGGCAGGGCACTCTGCATGTGCTCAAAGGCTCTTGTCTCTATTCTACTTGCCCCAAGGCTGGATTCTGATGTGAAAAACAGGTTATTGAGGAGAAAGCCTCGCTTAAACGTGGCTCAATCGAAATCCCGCTTTTACGCTGACAAAACAACTCCCTTGACTTATCCAATTCTTGGTTGGTCAAATGAGATGGGGGATGGGAGGTGTCACAGCGTTAACCTTGCCTAGGGGACACCGCCTACCCTGGTGGAGCTGGTTGAAGGTGCTTTGTGATGCTGGAAAGAGAGAGAGGCGCTTGGCACATGCTTTCAAGTCCTGTTTCTGTATTATGGCTTTTCATTTTCTGCACCTGAGACTCTGGCACAGAGAGCAGGCCACTGGGACATGCAATGGGTTGACCCATTGCATGTGAATGTGGCAACTGCCATTCCGCGGTGGTTTGTCACAGTTAGATATATAAAATGTGTCCACGTAACCCCAGATTTGCAGGGGTCACGTACAGTGTTGTTCCCCAGCATTTGGGGATACGCATTTTACTTTAGGTTGGGGGTCAGCTACTGGCAGCCTTAGGGCCATATCTGGCTTTCTGAGGGACACCATTTGGCTCCTCAGTTGCCAACCCAGAAGGGAGAGGGGAGGGACAGAGACAGCAATAGGCCTTGCTAGAACCCTACTTTGGAAATGACAGATGCCTTCTCTCTGCCCTGCATCACTTGCTCAGAATGGCTGCCAAGTCAAATAAGATAACTGGTTAGGGCTTTATGTCTTTATTGCAGAGAAGCACCAGTGTATCCAGGCCGCCACGTAACACCTGGAGCAGCTCTAATTAAGTCCAGGAGGCATTCTAGCACCGAGGCTCCTCCCTGTCTGCTCAAAAGCTGCTGCATCTTTCTCACTCACGGCACCAGCATCCCCAGCAAGGCTGTTTCCCCTCCTTGCGAGCTCACAGCTGTGAGCCGTTGCCTTTACGCTTTTGGGATGGGCTTGGCCTGCGTGTGGGGCAATTTGTCCCTCTACCTGATTTACGTTCTGTAACCCTTCTGTAGTTTCTCGGCTCTGCCTATGGAACCAGGGTAGCAGAAGCCCTTGCCAGGTGTACGGTTAAATTAGAAGGCAGATCTTTATGAACAAAACACAGCGGTGGGGGGGACTCTAAAAATGTGTATGTGGACGAGGCAACCATTTTGCTATTAATGATTCAAGGGTGGTGTTGATGAGGACAGCATGAACCATTGTAACATTTCCTTGTACGAACCCTATCTAGGGCTACCTGGGACACAGAAACCAGGCAAAGGGGCTGGACTGTAGCTCCTGTTCAGACATGCATGGACTGTGGGTGGGTAGGGGAACTGTGGAAAGGCGAGGTGGAAAAGAACCATGACAAGCAGGCCGACCACATGAACTGGAATTATTATTATTATTATCTTCTTCATTATCTTTTGCCCAATGATGGGCCTCAAGGCGGCATTACAAAATGAAAACATACAGTTCAAAGCTATAAATAAGAGATATACAAAAGTTTAAAAATAAATTAAATAGGTTTCAATATTAAAACATTTCAACATTTGAAATACATATTAAAATTAAAAATTAAAAGTCTTAAAACATAACTGGGGTCCACGTTATTCTCCAAAGGCCTGCCGGAATAAGAAAGTTTTGTGTGCCTCCGGAAACACATCAAGGAGGGAGCCAGTCTAGCTTCCCTGGGAAGGGAGTTCCAGAGCACTGGAGCAGCCACCGAGAAGGCCCTCCGCATGGTTCCGCTACTAACCCACCCTCCATTGCTGGTTTACTTACTTCCGCACAGTTTGACCATGCACCCTGCCATCCTCTGTGTGCTGAATGGGCGGCTGGCAGCCGCTCTGTTGAGAAAAATGAAAAATAAATGACGGTGGATTATAGAAAATATCTGTGGCAACAGTGGATTCTATGGTCGCTGTCGTTCCCCCCCCCCCCCCCCCCCCGCCACATTGAAAACCCATGGAGCACTTGCTGAAGATGGTTAGCAGGCGTGGGTACTTGACCCACTGTGGGGAGGGAAATCTCCTGCCACATGACACGCTAAGCCAGCGTGGATCGCGTTTTTGAACTAGCGTATTGCCTGAATAGGCCCTAAGGCTCTTCCTGTTTGCAACTTTGTACCGAGAATGGCAGGATGTAGGCCATTGCCCTAACTAGCTGTCTGTGCTGGTGGAGCTTCCAACTTGCAGTGATTTAAAATATAGGACAGTTTTAGACCTAAGGGGGCTTATATGGGGAGACTGAAGACAAAATGGAACATGTTCACAAGGCACTGATAACATAAATAAATTAGGTACGTAGCCTTTGTGCAACCAGATCAGCATCAGGGGAGAAATGAAGGAAGTCTGCTTTTTGCTAAAGTTTGGCAGAGTCCGTGTATAACAGATGGTGGCAATTACTGCTACTTCACATTTTCCACCCTGGAATCAGGTACTCCTCTTTCAGCTTTCATGGGCCGTAATTGTGGCTGCTTCTCATCACTGAGGGGAAAGCATTTTGCACATGCTCAGAAGTGCTGTTGGCTTGACATCATGTTACCTGGGCTAAGTGAGTCCTGGAGGGAAGATCTGCATCGCACATGGGCAATCTGTAACCCGTTGGCCACCCGCGGGCCACCTGCAACCCTCAGCTGACTTATGGGTGGCCTGCGGGGGCCCTCCCTGATTCGCCTTCCCATCCCAGCTGATTCGCATGGGGAACTTATATACAACCAGTTAAACAAGACAGTTCCTGCCTGTACACTTAAAATCTAAAAAGATGCAAAGCACAAGGAAAGAGGGATGAGGAGGGAAGAGGGGAAAAATTAAATCATCCTTCAGCAGGGCTGGTGGAATTGCCCTGCATCCCTCCTTTCATCTCTCTCTGTTAAAGCTTGCTGGAAAGTCTACTCGTCGCGATTTTAAATGTGTTTTTCATCTAATGTGCAGGGTTAAAAAATGCAAATACCTACGGGGGAGATGCTATTTTGATATTTTTTTTTTTAATTAAAAAAATAAATGTGCAGCTTAATACAAAGATGGACTGAAGTTGTGTCTAGTTTGGCAGGTCTTAAATGAGAAATCCTGCCGGCCCCCTGGCTGGCAGAATCCTGGAAAGTTGGGTTACACCTGCTCAGGAAGGTGTTCCAAGGTGGCATGGAAGTGGTTAATTCATCCTTCTCTTCCCTCCTCCTTGGCAGTTCGGATTCGGAAGGCAATTTTGAAACTCCCGAGGCAGAGACCCCCATCCACTATCTGGGGAAGGAGCTGGCGGACCCGTCCCTGCAGCTGTTGGAACCTGAGGCTGAGCCCCAAGGTAAAGAGGCGCTGAGCTGATACCTTTCATCCCTTTCTATTGAAGTCAGATTGGCGTTGCGTGTTCTTGTTGGTGCTCTCTGCGCAAGCGTGATTCATGGCCTCTTGGATCTTTCTAGGCGGTTACCTTATACGACTGTTCACATGGATAAAATGACAAGTTAAGCATAATGTGGAGAACTGTCTTCTGCTAATTCAGGCCATTGATCTAGCCAGCCACTACCATATAGCACAGAGGTGTGTTTTCCTAGCATGGTGTGCTGTGGCTGCTATGCATCAGGGCAGAAAAGTTGTTATAAGTGTTGATAGGCTTCTGTGATTGCACCGCAGAAACGCAGAAGAATAGTACTGGTGCAATCTTCAGTGTTGTGGTAATCTCTGCTTCTTCTTTTTATTTAAATCGAAAGCATGTTTCTAGCCCTGAAGGCTGCAGGGATAAGCTTGAAAGTATGTAAGCAATGCCCATTCAAATCCTGGACTTTCAGTTTCAGACCTTCGGGTCCAACCCCCAAAACGCCCAATAGCAAAAAGAGAATCAATAAAATCAAATAATTAAATGTGTCTTCATTTGCCTAATTTATGTAGATAGCAAAGCCCTCCTTTTCCTGGTGTAGAGTTTTGATTTTATTGCAAGGTTAGTTGCAACCAGGAATGTTGGCTTTATAGTCGAGGCTGCTAGAACATACTTTTCCCACCTTGCATCCATTCCTGCATTGTGTGTGTTTGCTAAAACACTGGGAATGTCCGGTGTGTGTCTTTTAAATTGAAAGAAAGACACCTGTAGCCCTCATGGCTTGGAAGATGCATTTTGAAAATGTATAGGCAGTCTCTGTTGGAAGATTCTTACTGTTCTTTGCATAGATACTTGTTTCACTCTCATAGCCTCATTAATCCTTGTTAATAATTAATATTATTATTAGTAATAATAATTTATTCTGTCGTTCCTCCAAAGAGCTCAGAGCTGTGTACATGGTCATCTCCTCTTTCTTTTAACCTCATGGCAATGCGGTAAGGTAGGCAGGCAGAGATCATGACTGGCCCAAGATAAGCTTCATGGCTTAGCAGGCATTTCAGCCTACGTCCCTGGTTTCAAATCCATCCCTCTGTCTGCTGTACCACGCTGCCTCTTGCTCGCCAATGTTTGGCATCTCCTGTCTAAGGTGTGAAGCTAGGACTTTTTCATTAGCAGGGACAAAGACAGTGGAGGCTGTCATTGAGAAGCACCTTGATTAGCTCCTTTGGAGTTCTGGCTGGTTCTAACTGAAACCCAGAGTGGATTCACTGCTCCACTGACATCTGATAGCTCCTTTAGAGTTCTGACTGAAACCCCGAGCGGATTCACCGTTCCACTGACATCAGAGCCACCAGCCCCCACTGTCACTGACCCTGCTAAATGAAAAAGTCCTTGCTCTTTGGCCCTGTGAGCCCTGCCTCCGCTACACCACTGGTCTTGTCTCCCACTCTGCTATTCTTAGGCGCTTGAGGCAGCTGCCTTATCTTGCCTTACGGTGGGCCTGCCTCTGGGTGATGGCGTGTTTGTTTGTGTGTGTATGTTAACCATTCTAAGGGGTGCATGGTGAGGCCTCTTGTTGAGAAGCTTTTGGCCTTTTCCTTCTGAGAAGCTTCCTTTGCGAGGTCCCTTGGAGTGTTTCTGCAAGAAGCGGAAGGCGATGGTCCTAGAATTGGAGCTTCTCTGCTTCACCCTCTGTCTGAAGGCCTCCCTGTGCGGCAGGAGCTGTAGCGAGTTCTGTGGGATGGATCCTGCGGCAGCGGGGAGAGGAGCTGCAGCAGTGGGTAGCAGAGAGGCCTGGGAGCCGAGCTATATAAGGCAAAAGATAATAGCATGTGCTCTGCGCAAGCCCATACAGGGAAACGGGAGAAACCTTTTCTCTGCCGCTGTAAGTTAGAATTTGTAGGTTAGCTCTTTGTTGTTTTCGTTCAACTCTGCGCAGCTTTCTCAGTGTTGTGTTTTTCAAATTGTCTTCTGGGGAACTTTGGGGTTGCTTAGAATCTTTTTGGCTGTCAGTGCATTTCCATGCGGGTGCGCATATTGCTGTCCAAGACGATCCGCGATACGGTAGGCCACCTTCCTTAAAGGACGGCTTGCTTACCGCTGCTAAAGTTCCTCGGCAATATACAGCGACTGGGTTCTTATTTTCTTGTTTGCTCAGGGCAAAGGAGAGGCTTCGTAGGCTTTAGCCTAGTGGTGTTGAGCCTCAGACCCGTGGGCCAAATGTGGCCTGCTTGGGGTTCCAGGCTTGCCCTCTGGGCTTCCGCACTCAGCTATGCCCCCTTTCCCTGGTCGTTTGATGGTTCCCAGTTTTTGCATGTTTTCCCCCTTTCTGAAAGGCTGAAATGCCTTTTTCCTAAGGCTTAATTCCTGCAGTAAGACCGTTAGGATGCAATCTTATGCATGTTTAGGCAGGCAAAAGTCCTACAACTCCCAGCATTCCCTAGCCAGCTTAGTTGATGTGGAAAGGGTTCTGTCAAGGTAGATAGTTTGAAAACCCCTGGGGGTTGTGTGCACTACAAAGCCCCTGATTATTCAAATCTTGCCTTGGCCATGACTGACCATAGGCAAACCTCTGGCTTGCAGGCTTTTTTGCAGGGTGGATTTTAAAATAATACTGGCCATTGCGATGAATACAGAGATAACATACATGAAGAAACGCACTAAAGTGCTAAGTATTTTGTTCCCTTTTTATTGTACCAGGTGTTTTACATTTGATCTCATTCATGGGCCGTGTTCATGTGAAACGGTAAGACATAATTTAGTGCCCCATCCATGAGCAGGAATGAGCCCATGCAAAGCATTGCAGAACTTACACGCTGCTCCCTTACATCTCCTCCTCCCATGCAACCAGTAGGAGGAATAAACCACGCTTCCACTTTTGCAGATTCCTGGTTTGGTGTTAAGTGCAAACCAGGAATTGTAATTTAAAATAAACTCTAGTTTGCTAAACAACCCACAGACAACAATCCAGGGTTTGAAGTTAATTTGTTTAGCAGACTTGAGTTTATTTTAAACCACAATTCTTGGTTTGCAGGCAATAACAACCCAGGAATGTGCTAGAGCAGGAGCGCACAATGTGTGACCCCCTCCCCCCAAGGCCTTTCCTCTGGCCCCCCCACGGGAGACCCAAATCTCTCCATACTACTACTGAATCCATTGTTGCCTTATTCCCCATTCCTTCCCCTCTCCATTCCTTACTCTCGGTTCCTGAATTCACTGCTGCCTCACTCTTCATTCCTTCCCACACATCGTTGATGTTCATGAGCACGCACGAGTGTGTGTGTGTGTGTGTGCATGAATGCGGCCCCTGACCACCGCACCAGCATTGAAAAGGTTGTGCTCCCCTATGCTAAGGTGGAACTGAAGCCTGTTCTATTCTTCCTTCCAGCAACACTGGAGAACAAAACGGATCGGGGGAGTGCTTGAGCCTGGTGCTTTCTACGGGCACATTTCTGCTTGTTTACATACCCCTGAATCATGGTTTACCATTATATGGAAACTCACCCATTGTCTTGGCCACATTCGATAAACACAAAACATTTTCAGGACAAAAAACACCCATCTGAAGCCATCATTTTCTCGCCTGTAGAAAAGGTTAGAGGTAATGAGTCAGTACTCGGCAAAAGAGAAAAAAAATTTTTTTTGGATTCTGTCCTTAAAATCTCTAGCCCAAAAAGGGTTAGATGACTCTTTAGAGTTCAGTACTTACAACCAATTCAAATAAAATAATGGTCACATCCAACAGTGCGCTCCGATCTAAGTTTGAGCAGGATAACACTTGACTCTGCCTCGTGGTTATCTGTTAAGATTTGCTTGTCAAATGCAGTTCTGTTACTGAATACTCAAAAGAAAGAAAACCTTATAGATTTCTAACCAGCAAGAACAGGCTACAAGGCAACAGCCTTTTTCGCCGTCAGGTCAGCCTTTGACGATATGTTGTGCTTTTCACTATATGGATATGCTGTGTTATTTTCTTTGCACAACTTCCCTGTAAAATATCAAGCATGAGCCATCAGAGAATGATTTGTAAAATGTTTAAAAGATCTGCAAGGCTTGCTATTCCTTTAGTAGGATTTGACAAATACTTTGTCTAGAGGAAGTTCAATGCCGTCATGAACACAACTTTATGTTGTTTACAAAAACAAACCTTGGTCACTACAATAACAAAATATAAAGTAATCTTCTGTTATATACAGGTGTTGTTCCGATGCCCCGTTTTTCTAACTGTATAAATTCTATTTGTTGTAGCTCCTGAGGAAGGATTTTGTTAATCCGAAACATCGAGCCATTTTAGATAAAGAATCATTAAAGATTTTAACAGTTTCCAGTAGCACCAGAGCTTGTCTCTTTTTTCCAGCCCTCCAGTGGCGCTTTTTTCCTTTCCCATTTTCTGATCTGGGTTGGAGCCAGAATTCTCCTGTGAGCTCCCTGCCTCTGTTCCCTTTTTGTGAAATAATGGTAACAGTGTCCCATTTCACAGGGTGATTTTGAGGACAAATGCGGTGCAATGCACTATGTAGGTTTAGTCTGCCCATATCACAGACAGGAGGAAGTTGAGACTAAGAAAGAGCTGCTTATTGACGGGCGGGAATTTTAGCCAAAGCAACTTGGGACATATCTGGAGCGCTCTGTGCCCCTTGGTTGTGACAGCTGCACTCCCGGTTATGGTAAGCCCCCTAACCTCTCCCTGCTATTCTTTGTCTCCTAGAATTTCCCATTCTCCCACCCAGATCCTTTTCTCCACTTCCCTTTTGGAGCATCAAAGTCATTTTGAAAAAACGAGGAAGTGACACACTTCCTGCCTGCAGGGATCTGACACACTGCTGAATCCCAACCCTTTGCAGCGGTCTCTTGTTGCATTTGGGATGCTTTGATGGTAGGACATCTTTCTCACAAATGTATTGGGAGAAAAAGTCTGCTAGAGGAATGGCCTTGGCTTGGAAGTTTATACATCTCCGCCCAAAGGTTGATCAAAGAAGCTGCTAGCTGCAGCTGATCAGAGAAGTGACATCCTGAGGCATCTCTCCTTCCATTTCGCAACTTTCAGTTCCTGCCCAGGGCTAATTTGGTCTACTCTCTCTGTCCTGCTTTAGCCGGCAGGGATAGCTTGCCAGAAGCTCCCTATCACTTAGCCAAAGGACATTTGATTAATTGTTTGAAACTGACATCCTTCAAGCTGTAGCTTGCAAATCCCTTGCATTACTAAGGGCTGTTCCAGCTACTTGGGAGAGCTTGCTTGCCTTCTGTGACTCCCTGCCTGTGGAATTCTACGCCGACTCTCCTATCTGCTGCAAAGTTTTCATTTCTGAGAACCACAAGAATAAAGTTTTTTGCCCTTATGGCTGCAGGATAACAGCAACATTTCGCTTTTATAAGCGCTTCTCCCTGAGGTCCTTTCTGTGTGTTATCTTTCTACAGCCTTGTAAGGTGGGCCAGTATTATCATCCATGTAATTAGGGATGGGCCACTGGGACTGAGAGAAAGTGGCTGGACTAAGGCTACCAAGTGAGTTCATTGTGTCAGCTCTTGTTTGAAAATGGGCGCAGATAACATTGCAGGTCATTGGGTTGGTGCAGTGGCTTATAACGGAAGGCCGACCCAGAGAATCATGTTTTGCTGACAGCTGGCTATTTGGGACCACGGTGGAGTGAGTGGATTCTAGCAGTGCTGCCGTTGCCAGATTGGATTGGTCTGGTCTATAAGCTTGGGAATTTGTTCTGGATGCCTTTTGCTTGGCAGGCTATTCAAGTGAGGCCTGAAGGGTTTCAGAAACATCGTCTTGCAAGACAACAGGCCTGTTCAGACAACACACCAATCCATGGTTAGGCTGCTAACCCTTTTGCAGCAAATGGTTAGTGAGCGTGTTTAAACCGTTATGTAGCCACCATGGTTAGGCGTAGTTCACACGACACGCTAACCCATCATGTTTAGCTCAAAATGCTTAACCACCATGGCTTAGTGTGTCATCTGAACAGGGCCTACGTTTCTAAGTTCGTTCTTGTTCTGTGGAGGCTATCAAGATGGAGGAAGTTGGGGAAACTGGCACAGCTGTCTCTGCACTAGTGGGTTGGCTTCTAAGACCGCTTCCTCTTCTGTTATTTGGGTGTTCGAAGGGCCCGACTGCACCAGACGAAGATCCATCTTGTCCAGCCTCCGGGGAAATGCACAAGCCGGACAAGAAGGCTGCTAGCCTCCTCTGTTTGTATCCTGTCACCTTGGCTAGCTCCTGGAGTGGATTAACCGCCCCGTTGACATCAGAGCCACCACTGATCCAAGGCATGTGCTCTACCACTGAGCTATGGCCCCATGCCATTAGCTTGTATAGCTAATAGCCATTCATATTCAGATGCATGGAAGACAAGTCAAATGTTTTAAAGACATCTGTGGTATTGGCCATCACTGCTTCCTGGGGCAGAGACATCTGTACTATTTTAAATTCTTTTAATTGGGTTGTTTCGCGTCATCGACGTTAGCTGCCTTGGACATGATTCATGGAAGGGCAGGATATAAATAAATTATAAGAAGTTAATTACATGTTGTTTCAAAAAGTCCTTTAACACTCCCTGAACCTGACATAAATCAACTTCATTGGGATACTCCTAAATTCTTAAGAATTGGGGGTGGGAGTAATTTTAGGCGGTGTTATGAGAAATGTAACTTTACCCCTCTTTTGCCACACTGTTCATAATTCTACAAACTGGTCGCCTTTGGTGACTCTCTCCCCCACTTAATTGACCCCCCTCCAGATCTTGTTATATGGAGAATATGATCCAACCCCAGTTCCTTGTTGGGTTGTGGAAAACCTACTGTGCTCCTGCTGAGGGAGATGAGAGATGTTGGGGTGCTGGTGGTATTTAGGGGTGCTCTTAGGTGTTGACCCTGTTTAGCTATCGTAGAAGTAGTTATACCATAAAACAGGGTTGAAGTAGATGTTGCGGGACTATATCTCCCATCATCCTTGACCATTGACCATTTTGGCAGGGGCTGATAGGAGTTGGAGTCCATTGACATCTGAAGAGCCACAGGTCTCCCACCCGCCTGCCATAGAAACAGCTGTCATGGAAACCGCCAGGATTGAAGGCCACAGTGTTGCTTTTTGGATTTAGGCCTACTTTGGTCTTTGAGCATATAAGGGAAGATTTTGGCTGGTTGATGACACTGAGGCATGGGAGATAAGTCAGCAAGGACTGCACTGGCAGTCATTATCTCCCCCCCCACACACACACACACAATTCCCCGAAGCCAAATCTGATTTAGCAGTTGTTGGGGAGGAAGACGGAGACAGAAGAAAATTGTTCATTCTACTCAGATGAGGTTGACTCAGCACTAAGTCACAGAAACCGCAATGCAAGCTTTTTTAAAAAAGAAATCATTATTTGGACGCTTGCTGCCTGCACAAGATGGACTCTGTAAAAACACAACAATGTTTAAAATGGTATCTTTATCAAAGTGCACAAAATGGTGGCTGTCCTTCATGGCGGTACTCTGTGGCTAGGGTGACCGTATGGAAAGGAGGACGGGCCTCCTGTATCTTGAACAGTTGTAAAGAAAAGGGAATTTCAGCAGGTGTCATTTGTAGGCCTGCAGCACCTGGTGAAATCCCCTCTTCAGCACAACATTGAACGCTGCAAGAGCCCTGCCCTCTTTTGTATCGGGTCAAGAGGGCAGGGCTCCTGCAGCTTTCACTGTTGTACTGAAGAGGGGATTTCACCCGGTGCTGCAGGCATAGAAATGACACCTGCTGAAATTCCCTTTTCTACGCAACTGTTAAAGATACAGGAGCCGTGTCCTCCTTTCCATATGGTCACCCTAGCTGTGGCTTTAGCAAGGAGCATGTCCTCCTTGGGACTGTCCCGCACTGGTGTATGTGCGTGGGTAGAGCACACTTGTGGTATGAAGGGGGGGGGTGCTGTTGAGGCCCAAACCACACCAGGGGCCCACTGATTGGAGTTGCTCTTCATCTTCACCCCTCCGGCCCGGACGATGATGGTAAAAAGGAGGAGCAGTAGTTCGCATGGCCTACTTCCCACCGGCTCCCTGCCTGCCAAGCAAGCAATTGGCAGAAATGAGGAGACAGAGGATGAGGAGCAAGAGCAGCTGGTTGCAATGGCGGTGAGAAGGCATTCTCACTGAGAAACGGGGGCCATTGAGGGTGTCTTGCCCATGGGACCCTCAAAGTCCTGGAGTTGGGAGTGCTGGGGCTTGAAGTCCAAAACATCTGGAGGGCACCAGTTTGGGGAAGGTTGCATTACATGATTGTATCCTGATACTCATTGACAATATTCCTCTTAAGGTTTCTGGCAGAGGTCTTTCTTTCTCAGGCTGGGTTTATACAACGTGCTAACCCGCCCGGTGTGGGTTGTTGTGGAACTGTGGGTTATCGTGTTGTCTGAACACAGTCCTTTTTCCACAGGGTGGGTTATCATGTTGTCTGAACGCACCGCAGGGTGGCTTATTAGCCACCCTGAGCAACCCAGCAATGAGTCATGGGTTCTCAAGGTAGTTTGTTCGAGAAAAATAACCCACACCGCATGATTAACAAGCCACTCTGTAGAAAACATGCTACGTTCAAACACACTAACCCACCCTATGGAAAACACTGTGTTCAGACAATGCTCTGCGTTCAGACCAACACAATAGCCCATGGTGGGTTAGCGTGTTGTGTGAACCCAGCCTCAGTCTTCCTCCAGGAGTCTGCTGTGACAAGCACCAGTTCTCCAAGCAGTAATTCGTGAGATTCTTGTAGTTAAATCTGGGTCTTTCTTCAGGCAGAGTGTGTGGTCTGTCACTGAGCTATGAGCCGAACCTTTCACATGCTAAGATGTTTCTCTCTTTATGACTTTTATCCCAATGGGCATTGGAAAACAGGTGCAGGAGCTAAGCCCCTGAATATAGAAGCAGTCCTTTTTCGCTGGTCAAGGCTGCGGCAATTTCTTTTCTTCTCCCCAATGCATTATACTGCACTCTCTTGCTGGCTGTGCTGCATGTGTCAGGTTGTATATCACAGTAGACTGACTTTCACATCCCTCCTGCAACCTGCGCCAGCCTTTTTCTCTCAAAGCAATGGCATTTGAGGCTCGCCGAATTTTATGATGCTGCCCTCTCCCCAGATCTGTATTTCCCACCCCGGCCCTCACCCAAAAGGTCTGTGCTCGGAATAAATTGTGCCAATAAAGATAGTCTGCGTGCTTAAGCGATTCCAATAGCAAGGTTCTGCCTTGGGCCGTTCACAGTTTTGTAGAAAGACTGGGGAAGGGAGGGAGGCAAGATGGCAGACGTGCAGAGGAATTCAGGATGCTGTACAGACAGAAGGATCACAGGCCGCTTAAAGCCCTGCCAAAAGCTCTGTTTGGTTCCTTAATGCTGAGCAGACCTAACAGCCTGTGTGAATTCAGAATTTTTCAGCAGCCACGAGAGACGTTTTGATTTATAAACCCCCCCCCCCAAAAGGATGCTGATATTCCAAGGAAATTATAGTCAACATTTCATTTCACCAGCAACTCCTTCTTGCATATCTCCTGTTCACTTCAGCAGGGATTGCACAAGAGGACGTTCTCATGGATTGTGCCTCATCTTAATTACTGCGAGGGAGAAGGATTTTCTGCCTCAGACACCTAAATGTCTTCGGCTAGCCCTGGGTTCTGCAAATGCACAGATGCACAGAGAGTGAATAGTTCTTGGTAGATCCAAACTTGGCAAGACGTAGAGGCTTGGTGCGTATGTGTGCTGAATGTCCACTGGAGCTCGGCTAATGCATCCATTCAGCTTCTCTTGATCCAAACGGCATTGCTAGATTCCCAGGAGGCAAAGAGGGGCAGGTTCCGTACGGGTTGCACGTGTTTCCTGTGCGTTGCCTGCCTGCCTGCCTGCCTGCCAAAGGGTGCAGGAGCTGCAAAAAGCAGTAACTAGGGCATCTGTCTCACTTAACAACTACTTGTCAGGGGCTCAATAATGGAGGTGCCACTTCATGGCGATTTGAGGGGTTCTTGTTGATACTTTTTTTCGTGCAGCTGCTGTGTGGGATGTAGTGTTTACCTGGAAGTGTGAGAGTAGCTCTGCACAATTATGATTGTTGGTTTCCCAGATTTTGTGCGTTCTCCCCCCCCCATCCTGAAAGGTTAAAATGCCTCTCCTCCTCCTCCTCCTCTTCTTCATCATTATCTAATTTATCTGCCACTTTTCCGCAAAAAGTGGCCAAAGCGGCTAACGAAACAGCAATACGAAAACAAATACATTGTGACGACAGTACATCGTTACAATAATAAATAACTCACTTTACTAATACTAATATAACATTTCAAATTAATTACAAAATAGGCAAAATCAAACATTACAACAAGCTATCAAGTAGGGATGTGTATCGTATCGTTACGATGGCTGATAACGAACCGATAAGGTCGTTATCGGACATCTGATTAACGAGAACGATACACATTCCCTCAGGCCCTATCTGATATGATCCGAAATCCATATGTCCGATAACTATCGGGCATATCGGATTATCGGACCTAGGGCCGGCCCTCCCTCTCCCCTCCCACTCGCGCTCCTTACCTGGGCCTTGTCCGCTGCCGTCCGCTGCTTGGAACTACTGAGAACTAGGCTTTGCGGCCTAGTTCTCAGTAGTGTGCCGGCGCGCCGGGTGACGTCATCACCCGGCATGTCGTCGCTGTACTGAGAACTAGGCCACAAAGCCTAGTTCTCAGTAGTTCCTAGCAGCGGATGGCAGCGGACAAGGCCCAGGTAAGGGGGACCCCTCCCTCCCCTCTTGCTCCTAACCTGAGCCTTCCCTGCTGCTGCCGCTGCCCCATAGTACTGCTAAACAGGCTTTCTGGCCAGTTTGTCAGTACAGAGCCGCGCCGAGTGATGACGACATCACTCGGCGCTTCTCTGTACTGATGAACAGGCCGGAAAGCTTGTTTAGCAGTACTATGGGGGGGCGGTGATGCGTAAGGAGCGCGTGTAGGGGAAGGGAGCGCAAGTGGGGGGAGGGAGGGAGTGCCAGCCCAGTGTTTTCCCCATAGACTGGCAATGGGGGAAAGCAAACGTATGGGGAAAAACACTGTTATCGTATCGGAACTTCCGATATTTATCAGATTTCTGATGCGATCAAATCCGGGTACCCCCCCCCCCCCCCCCGATATGATCGGATCCGAAATTTTTTTATGTTGGAATTTCCGATAACGATACGCTACGATAATTTTGGACGTGCACATCCCTACTATCAATTATTATTTTTGGTAATGTGGCAAATCTCTATTGTGGCGCTCCGGTTGTGGAATGCCCTCCCCTTGGAGGCCCACCTGGCAATGGCGTTGGCCTCATTTCGACACCAAGTTAAAATGTGGCTTTTTATCAAAGACTTTAAGGGCTACATTTGCCCAAAAGCTGCACATCGTTTTAGTTGTTTTTGTTGCTTTTAAATTTTCTGCTGTTTTTGGCTTGTTAATAATTTAACACGTCATTAGCTGTGTACATTATTGATTGTTTTATACTGTTTGAATTGATTTTATCTGTGTACTGCCCTGAGATCCCAGTGATATAGGGCAGGATGCAAATGTTTGAATAAATAATAAATCAGGACAAATCGGAGCCAAATAAGCTCAATCTTTCATATGTATCAAGGCTTTAATAAACACTATGAACTGGAAACAGCAATGCCAGGAAGACAAAGTTAAGAAAATCACAACCAGATTTCTTGCAGCCTGCAGCAGCCAATCTCTCCCATGCTCCCTTCTCTCATTCTGGTGCAGTTGTCAAGGCTTCTGCAGCGATGTTGTGTGTGTGTGTGTGTGTGTGTGTGTGTGTGTTTTAGTCTCTCCCCTGGGCTCTGGATGTTTCTGTTGCTTCTCCCACAGTAGAGGCTCCCACATTAGAGGCCTTCAAGAGGCAGCTGGACAGCCATCTGTCAGGGATGCTTTAAGGTGGATTCTTGCATTAAGCAGGGGGTTGGATTGTATGGCCTTAAAGGCCCCTTCCAACTCTACTATTCTATGATTCCTAAGGCTTAGTTTCTGGCCCTAACAGCTTTAACCTACAATATGCCTGGCATGCTTTGTACTTTTGTTCCTACCTATCACCGGAAAGTGACCCCTGAGAACTTCTTCACAACTGAATTCAGCCCTCAGGCTGAAAGGGCATCCAGTGGTTTGCTAAGCAAGGGCACGCTGTTTTCTAGCCTCCATCTGCAAGCTTGTAGCCACCGCAAGCAGCTTCAGACCTCTCAAAACAAGTGAGCTAGGCCGCATGTTACAAAGGAAGGCAGAAGCTCTCCGAGGGGGACGCCCTTTGGTTTGGTTTGCCAGGCACAGAGGGGATTCCTGCCCTTCTTGTGTTCCTTCTCCAAAGCTTTCCATGCCTCTGTCTGGCAAGGTAAACCCATGTTTGTTGTTGCGCAAAACATTTCTTTGCAATCACCGTTTTTACAAAGCTGCCTGTATAATTTTGTCTGCTTGCCTGCCAATTATGAATAATGACAAGCCTTTGCAAAGCTCCACAATGGTTTCTTCATGCAACTAGAAGAGTCGGTGGACATATATAGTATTTCAGTAAACCTCCTTCCTTTCCAAGGGGTGTGTGTAGATCAGTACAGATCCAGTGGCGAAGGACAAGATGGCGCCCCCTCCCATTACATATACAAAAGCCTTCTGGACTGCCCATTGACTTTTCTTTCAACACTGACAATGGGACAGCATCTTTCACTGCACCTCAAGGCAGCAGGCTTACTTAGGAGGCAGATGATGAGCTACATGTCACACTGGTCTCTCCTCCAGTACCTTGCTGCCGTCTCCCAATATATACCCCCTGAGGCAGCTCCTTCACTCAGCCGAATGGTAGGGCCGGCCCTATTCAGTGGCTCTCCAGGCGTCTTCCACGTTACCTGTTTCTTTTAACTGGAGATGCCAGGGATTGAACCTGGGAACTTCTGCCTTTCAAGCTGTCACTCTCGCACTGAGCTGCTGCACCCTTCCTTGTGGTGGTGGGTAATTCTGCCACTGCTTTGCATCAGATATGATTGGATTATTCAGTCTCTTCTGGTCTAGATCAGGGGTGAACAGAAGGTAGATTGTAAGCCTGAGGAAAGGGACTATCTCATTATTAATCTGTATAATAGCCTCTTTTGTTTGAAGAGTAGGGTAAAATATACTGTAAGTAAATAAAGAAATAGTTGAAGATTTACTAGAATCATAGAATAGTAGAGTTGGAAGGAGCCTGTAAGGCCATTGAGTCCAATCCCCTGCTCAATGCAGGAATCTATCTTAAAATATCCCTGACAGATGGCTGTCCAGCTACCTTTTGAAGGCCTCTAGTGTGGGAGAGCCCACGACCTTCCTAGATCATTGGTCCCATTGTTGTACTGCTCTAACAGTCAGGAAGTTTTTCCTGATGTCCAGAATGTCCTGAATTTTCCTGAGTCAGAATATCATGTGGCACTTTGTCAGAAGCTATGCTGAAGTCAAGATACATTATGTCCACAGCATTCCCACAATCCATAAGGGAGGTTAGTAGCCATATCTAGGATCGCCCTGTGAACAACCTTGCTGTTAATAATATGGAAGTTCTGTCTGCGGGGAATGGTAATGGCTTTTTCACGTGTGCAAGGCTGAGGTTGAAGCCTTTGCTGTGATACTTCTGCTTGTGTGAACTAGCCCCTGGGTGCCATAATTACCATACATACATACAGAAAGGTGGACAATACTGTTTTTTTTTAAATCCAAAATCTCCTGGGGAGGAGAGAGGGGTGGGATTAAGGAGCCTGACAGAAACAGTTCTTGTATTTGTTTTGCAATGTTTGAGGTCTGTAGTTGTTGTGCCGCAACAGGTTTCTCTTGTCTTTTGAAATATCCTGTTTAATTGCCCGAATGTTTTCAGCCGTGGGTCTCTTCGCCCGGCCCTTGCTAATTCTCGGCAGAGCAGAAACCTTCTCTGGGTTCGGCCGGTGGGGAGAAGGGGCTTTGGCTACACATGGGAATTTCAACGATGCAGCCAACTCCCTGTCCGGCATGCTTGTCTGTCCCAAGTGCAGGAGGGGAGGGTGTAGTGCTCGGAACTCAGTTCCAGCAAGGGGACGTGGGTCATTGTAGCAGTGGTGGGTGACACATGGGCCATGGGATGCATGTTGGGGGCAGGGGAACATCGCTGTTTTTAGCACCACGGAGCACTAAAAGAGTCACATTTAGCTTGTTCCCAACTTGGATGTGCCACTTTTAGCGCTGCGTTGCAGTTTGCTGCCCAGTTTTCATGGCAAACCGCCATTCTTTTCTCCGTGGTGCCTCGCGCAGAGTGTAGACTATGGGGAGATCTGGGGGTACATATGGCACCCAGACCCACAGAAGATGCCCACCTCTGCTGTACAGTTTGGCCATCCTTGACGGGATGTCAAGGTTTGGACTTTCATGAACCAGGGCTCTGTCGGTCAGCTTTTCCCAACTTGGGGTCTTCCACTGTGTTGGACTACAGCTCAACCCTAGCCAGCACGGCCTAGGCTGGTCTAGACCAGCTTCCTCCTCACCTCGTGTCCTCCATCTGACTGGGATGACAACTCCCAGCATTCTTGGCTATTTGCCATGCTAGTTGGAGATGATAGGGTTCAGAGTCCAAATGATTTGGCGATGGCCAGTTGAAGAAGTCTGTTCTAAGCTGTCTGCTGGCAACAGTATGCAAGGGTCATTGGGGTTAAGCGTACCGGTGATGGCTTGCATTTCAAGACAATTCTTTTGTTTTCTCCAAGCATCCCCATTGGTTATACTGTCAGGGGATGGTGGGAGTTGAAGGTCTGACCAGAAGGTTGGGAAACACTGGTATAGATACTAGAGAACCACATGAGCTACATGAGGTCCCATCACCACTGTGACTGAGCCTCCACACATCCGCTTGCCCCTCCCTGACACATCATGAGACCTCCCCTCTCCCAAAGTTGTGGGAGGGCCGAAGGGAGGTTTCTCCTCACCTAGTAGCTTTGGAGCAGGTCGACGCAGCACAGGAGGGTGCTTATTTCTGTTGGATCCAAAGCTCAGCATGATAAAGACCAGCCCTCAAGTTCCCTGGTACACACAGAGAACTTGTGAGGGAGGAAGGTTTAGGGGCAACCACCAATTATGGCCAGCCGGCAAGCCAAGCCAAGCCAAAGTTTGTAGCCCCTGATTATGACCTGCTGTTGTGAATTCACAACAAGTTGCCATATTTTGCTTTGGGGAACTCCTTGGCGTGTCTCAGAACTGTTCCATCTTGCCCAATCATAGAATCATAGAATCATAGAGTTGGAAGGGGCCTATAAGGCCATAAGTCCAACTCCCTGCTCAATACAGGAACCCACCTTAAAGCATCCCTGACGGATGGTTGTCCAGCTGCCTCTTGAAGGCCTCTTGTGTGGGAGAGCCCACAACCTCCGTAAGGCATTGGTCCCATTGTCATACTGCTCCAACAGTCAGGAAGATTTTCCTGATCTCCAGCTGGAATCTGGCTTCCTGTAACTTGAACCCATTTTTTCCATGCCCTGCACTCTGGGGTGATCAAGAAGAGACCCTGGCTCTTCTCTGTGTGACAACCTTTATCATTTATCATTTCATCTCTGGCATGCAGCAATGAGAATACCACTGTCGATATACCATGGTGATAAATAAACCAGGAGCGCTTGTTATAACCCTCTTCTGACTTACAGGTGCTCATTGTAGCTCATCTAACATATTGGGTTTGAACCAGGGTTGAAATCCTGGCTCAGTCATGAAGCTCTCTTGATAGCCTTGGGCAAGCTATACCTGTCAGGCTCGTCCTCCACCCTGAGATTTTGCAAGTATTTTTTTTAAAAAAAATTGCATGGAAAGGTGTTGCGCAACTCTGAGCTGTTTGTGGGTGGGAAATGAAATGCCAACAGTGATCTAATACAACTAGTGATTAAGCTGTTGGTTGAATAAATGCTGCTATTTCTTCACCAGCAGCGCAGTTGGGCTTCTTCTAGTATCTAGCAGCATCCCCCAACCTGGTACCCTCCTGCTGTGTTGTTCTACAACTTCTATCATCCCTTGAGGGGCGCACTGCACTGATTGTGCAGTGTGCATGCCTCATTGCGGTTGTAGCTGCTGTTGCCATGTGCTGTGAAACTTGCTGACTGGATAGGTGAGGCAACATGCCTTGGCTCCTCTTATGTGTGGCAGAACGGGACCTGAGCCACGGGGCTGAGTCCATTGGGAAGTTCTCCTGCAGAAGCTCCATTGCAGTGGACAGGAGCTGCACAAGAACATGTTCAAAGCATCCTGTAGCACTTGAAAGAAAGGCACATTTATTCTGTCATGAGCTGTCCATGGCAGGAGACCGCAGCAGCAGGAAGCATCTCCTTTCTAGCTGCTGTTGATATTTCTCTGGCCAAGGGCATACAATTCAGGAGTCTCCCTCCCCTCCCCTTTTGGGATGAAGCTCTGAATTCAATGGGACATGCACTCCCGAGTAAGCATGCATGAAGCTGCCACCATAATTGAGCATTGGGGTAGACTGGATGACTTCTGAGACCCTTCCAATTTTATGATCACTTTATCACAGGATGGAACGGAAGTAAAATGAATACCTCCAGTTGTAGTAAAGGCTACAGCCCTATACACAACTTCCAGGGGGTAGCCACCTTAGCCTAATGCAGAAAAATACAAAGTCCAATTTGTTAAAGACTAACAAATGCATGTCTCTTAAGGTGCCACAACACTCCTTACAGTTTGCTAACCCTATGTGCAGTTACGCTCACCTAAGCATGCATAGGCTTAGGCTGCAAACATTCATTGGGTTAAACATGCGTAAGATTTTAATTTTTTTAATTGATTGATTTTAATTAATTTCTGTAATCAGCGCAGAATAGGTTGTTGTAGAGTAAACGGATAGCCTTCCACAAAGGCTTGTGTATCAGGCGCAGGTCCTTGAGGTGAGGGCGGGTCTGTTACAAGCACAAAAGAATGACCCTAGTCTGTGAAATACTGGAAGGTATGATGGTGCTTCATGTGTCAATCACGTTGAGATGGACTGGGAGTCGGGAGATCCGGGTTCTAGTCCCCACTTGGCCATGAAGCTCATTGGGTGATTTTGGGCCAGTCACTGGCTCTCAGCCTAGCCTATCTGACATGCTTGTTGTGAGGATAATTTGGAGAGAAGGAGGAAGACCATGTAAGCTGCCTTGGGATCCTTGCAAGAGAAAAAAGGGAGGGGGGATATAAATTTATTTGTTTTATTTTATTTACAGCATTTGTATACCACGCCACGTCCAGACAGATATTAGAGCGGTGAACAATACAGATAGAATAAAAGAATAAAAACACCATGTTAAAATAATTACTATTTTAAAAAAGGAACGTAATAATAAATAATAAGTCACATGTGCAAAGTATATTTCCTTCCTATATTCTTCCTAGAAACACCGTTCCAGTTATTTTCATGTTTTGTGTGTGTCCCATGGCATCAAAAACATGATGTGTTCTCTGCAAGTTCTACCACTAGCGGTAGAACTATATTTTTTTTTCAAAGTTGCAGGGAATTGCATAAGCATCTTTCTTGTGTGAAATAAGACATCTGAAGCTGCTAAGCCCTGTGGGCTTTCCCAGCTCTGCTGGGGTGCTGTCAGGTTCTGCATTGAAATATTTGTGCACATGTTCAGATGCTCTGAATTCCGTTTACACACCCAGGGCCTCTTCCCCGTCATAAATACATTTTTTAAAAAGACAGCGTTCAACTTGGGTGAGTTGACAGGTGCCTTGGTGGTAGAACCTAAATGGGCAAGCCTGAGACACGCCGTATTGTAATCTCTCTGGAGATCTCCTCCCCTTCCCAACCGTTCTTAAAAGAAGCTTGAGAGAGAGGGAAATGAGCGTTGGAACAGGCCCAAGCGGTTCCAAAATCTGGCAGCAATGAGGGAATTGCAAAACTTTCCCAGAGAGGAACACCGTTCCAGTTTTCTCCCAGTGGCCTCCAATAGATGAACAGCTTTCTGTGGCACAAACTTTCCTGGGCAAAAGTGGGGAATGGGGGTGAAATCCATTTGGTTCTGATTTTTAACACAAACTGACCTTACTTGTAGTTTCTGAAAAAACATGAGAGTTGGAATGCAAACTATCTGTTGGTTTTCACAGTTTTCTGAGCTTTCCAATGCAGTTCTCTAATCCAAAATTGCACACAGAAATGTGCGCATTAGAGGAAAGTGCTTGCAAAAAAATGTGTATTGACTTTTTTTCGTGTGGACTTGAAGCAAACAGACAAAAATTTGCAAACTGACGCGGAATTAGGATGGAAGAAACATGTGGTTGAGAAAATGTGGAAGTTATGGAAAGCAAGAGTTCATTCCATCCGATGTATAGAAATGTCTTTCCCTTTCTAGCTGTTTTTTGAAAAATGCTCCATTCATTAGAGCAGTGTTTTCAGCCCCTTTTAAATTGAGGAACGCTGGTAGTATGTTGCAATGTCCTGCGGAGCTCAAATCTCCTCTTCATGCCCCCACCCACCCACAAAGGAAAACCAAACAAAAATGAACTAAAAACTGGCAATAAGTAATTTGTTTAACGATTACAAAAAAAAATTGAACTGATGGGTAATTATAACTTGGAATATTTCATAACTTGGTTTAGACTTACAGCAGCTTTTCCCCCTCTGCACGGGTGGGGGACCCATTAAGATGGTCCGCCCCCGGTGGCTAATGGATCCGGATGGTTTCCAGAGGGCTCTGGGAAGTTTTCCGGCTGATAGGGCTGGCTCTCAAGTCGAAACCCTGGTTGATCTGTAGAATGCAGAAATGACCTGGGCGGTTGACACGATTGCTCCTGAGCGCTCTCTCCTGTGTAGAGCTTTGACCATGTGATGCCTCCTTCGTTAAATCCCTTCACTGGTTTCTTGTCTACTCCCAGATCCAGCAAAAAATCCTCTTCCTTAGTTTCAAAGCCCTACACGGCCTGGCCTCCTCCCACCCAATCCTGTGACTTCTTATCCCAGCCGAGTTACTAGCCTGCAAAAAGATTAACTCCCCTACAGGTTCATAAAACACTATGCAGTCTGGAAGAGCAGCCAGCAGGAAAAAAAGAGAAACAGAGCACCTTACTTGTTATTCACCAGCTTGCCCGGCTTCTGTACTGGCCATGGAGGAACTGAAGCCTTTTCTCTGCAGTTAGTTTGGAAGCTGAGCTCTTTTGCCAGCCCACTGGCTCGCCTAGAGGGAATCCCATGCTCTCACCCACATGGAATTCCTGATCGCCAGTGGTGACTAGGTAGATGCTTAAATACGAGACTGTCTTATCTAGAATATTCCTATCAGTGACCTTTGCTCCTCCAGCTCCACCACCTTTGTTCCAAGATCTGTTTCCTGAAATGACTCCACCTTCCCTACTATGCTGAAACTTCCTCCCAGAATATCTTCAAGATGCCACTCCCTCCCTTCCAAATCCATCCCCCCGTACAGTTCTCCGATATTCCTCATCTCCTACAAAAACTAACCCTAAGTATATGTAATTGAGCTGATACATATTTTTCCTCCATTATCCTCTTGTCCTTCCTCCCCTCTTTCTATTGCCACTTCTCCATCTAATATTGGATTGCATGCTCTTTGGGGCAGGGACCTATTTTCTTGTTGTTCCTCTGCACATGGATGGTGCTGTAGAGATGGGGCAGGGGACACTCCGCCAGGGTGCAATACAGAGCATAGAAGTGATTTTGTCTGATTCCAAAAGGCGTACAGTCTACATAGCTAGATAGATGGAGAAGGAGAAAGCAGAGGTCAGGGGTCTCTCGGGGAGTGTATGATGTGGCGTTACTGATAAAGGGGAGTCAGAGTGGTTCACTCTTCAAATACTTAAAGGTTGTCACACAGAGGAGGGCCAGGAACTCTTCTCGATCATCCCAGAGTGCAGGACTCGGAATAGTGGGCTCAGGTTACAGGAAGCCAGATTCTGGCTGGACACCAGGAAAAACTTCCTGACGTTTAGAGCAGTACAACAACGAAACCAATTACCTAGGGAAGTTGTGGGCTCTCCTACGCTAGAGGCATTCAAGAGGCAGCTGGACAGCTAACTTTCAGATATGCTTTAAGGTGGATTCCTGCATTGAGCAGGGGGGTGGACCTGATGGCCTTATAGGCCCCTTCCAACTCTATGATTCTACAATTCTATGATGAATAGCATGACTGGGACACCCCAATTCTGCTTTTGCTAATGATCCCCAATGACATGCGCCAGGCGCCTTGCGTGTCTCTGCAAATGGGGCGATGTGCACAGTGCTTCCTCAACTGGAACAAACCTGAAAGGTTAGCAACAAATGCGGTTTGTATATCTACTCTGTTCGTCAAATAAATAAATAAATCTGCATCCTAGTATTCCAGGTTCTGTGACCTGTAAACGTTATGTAGATTAACATGTATTCTCTCATTTCGTGTGTGTGCCGTTTACTGTGCAATTTTCACTCTTGTGCATAATTAATTTTGTTCCCATTTGTGATGGCGATGAGCAGGGTTACTGAGCAAGTCCCTTGACTAACATTTGAATTTTTACCAGGTATTGCCCTCAAAAGCAAATCTCCTTTTACTCAGATGTGCTTTACCCGGATTTTGCTGTTATGTAGGGTGACCATAAGAAAAGGAGAACAGGGCTGCTATGTCTTTAACAGTTGCATAGAAAAAGGAATTTCAGCCGGTGTCATTTGTATGCATGCAGCACCTGGTGAAATTCCCTCTTCATCACAACAGTTAAAGCTGCAGGAGCCCTGCCCTCTTGACCAGATACAAAAGATGCAGCACCTAACAGTGTCTCTTCCCTGGTGCTTTTGACTCTTTCATCCTTCGTACTGTTCAGATTTCTCTCCAGAACCTCTTTTCCTCCCTGCTCCCCCAATCTGTGTGAGTGAAGGTCTAGCTGCTTCCTGCATCTGAGAGCTCATTGCCAACTCTCTTTCTGTGGGTGAGGAGCAAGGAGGGAAGGAAATAAAAACTAGAGATTGGTGAGACATTTGTTTGAAAATTTGCATTTTTCTCAAGTCCGGCCTGCAGGTTGCAACAATAACAAAAAAGTACATAAAATGCAGACATTTAAAAAATGTGTACAAAATAGTTTGTATTTGCAAAGACGTGAACAACAATGCTTTATTCGATGGGGCGAAATGTGTACTTTTGCAAAACAGCAAACAAAATGTGTGTGTTTGGGGAAAATTGTACAAACTTTCATGCGGACAAAGTTTACAATCTGATGCAGATTTGGGACAGAGCGAAGTTTGCGTGGAAAATGAGAGCCTGAGCAAAATTGAGCTTGACAGATTTGTCTGCTCCTAATAGAAACTCAGATCCAAGGAGAACGTGAAGGTCGATGCGGCTGCAGTATCTTGGTTACAATGAAAGGCAAAAGCATTTGGCTTCTCTATTCTGAGAGGCTCAAACGGGTGGGTCAACCATCTTGATGGCTCAATTTCTCAAGAGGGAATTCGGCTGCACTTCAAGCGCACAATCTGGGGGCTATTGGCCTAAAAGACATGTTTTTTTAAAAAAATAAAGGTTAGGGAAGAGAACGATGTCTTGATATTCTGTATTAGCTGCTAGAGTATGTTATCAGATTTTTACAGCTCCATGAAGATTTCAAAGACTGGTTTCGCACAACACACTAATCCACACTCAGTAGTTGAATGTGTGTTGTTTATTGAACTGTGGGTTAGCGTGTTGTCTGAATCTAGGACATTTTCTGCAGGGTGGCTGATTTTTCTCAAACAAGCCACCTTGACAACCTGTGGTTTGTTCCTGGGTTGTTCAGTGTGGTTAACAAGCCACATTGCATGGTTAACAAGCCACCCTACTGAAACTGTCCCAGATTCAGACAACAACCTAACACACAGTTCAACAAACAATCCCTCTTTCAACAACAACCCACACTTAACCCCCGAGTTTGGGTTAGCATTTTGTGTGATCAGCCCCAGTGTGTGTGTGTGTGTGTGTGTGTGTGTGTGCAAAATTGTACATCAGTGACTATTGTAATGTAGTTCTTTGAATTGGTTCTCTTGTGGATCTGTACATAGTATTGGCCCTCAGATTGCAGAGGGGTGTGTGTTACCCAATATGGAGGATCAGGCTATCAATGGCTACTAGTCATGATGGCTTTATATTACCTCCAGTATCAGAGGCAGTATGCTATAGCGCACAGGTCCTACTTGTGGGCTTCCCAGAGGCATCTGGTTGACCACTGGGCACACAGAATGATGGCCTAGATAGGCCTTTGTTCTGATTGCTGCCATTTTCTTGGTTTACTTGCTTTAAGAGGAGAAAATGACAGCAGGCGCGGAGAGAGCCGTAAACATAAGGATAAAGTATAACAGAGGCCTAGTTCTCAGTGATGCGGTAAACCTGTGTGTTGTACTTCACACAAGGGCTCACGTGATTGAATGCTCCTCTATTAAAAAGACGTAATATTAATGGCAGATAATATATACTATTAATGGAAATACGAATGTTAATAATAGTAATGATGGTAATAAAATCCCACACATAGAAAAATAGCGTAGGCAGGATTAAGGCTTGCTTGGCTAAAACCTCTCACCCTGGCCTATTTTTTTCTAAATGGACGGATTTTTTTCGAAGTCACTTTATATAGAGGACCCTTCAGTTGGGCAAGCCTCCCCTGCAGCTTGAAGGGTTACAGCAGCACGTACAGGTTTACCACCTCTGGCAGAAACTAGGGCAGAAAAGGTGCCCTGTGTTGCAGGTGGAAAGCGGTGTTCCTGGCTTTAAAACAAGGTTATGAAGAGCTGTTCCGCTGGACCTTTGATGTGGGAGGCATATTCTGTATTCACTTCTTCTGTCTCTTTTTTTGTGCTTCCCTGCCCGCAGCATCACTTGAAGAGGATGTGCCCTTGGTAGCCAAAGAGTTGGAGGAGGACTTGTGCCAGAAGGACTCTGCTCCAGCAAAGGATGAATTGTGGGCAGATTCAGCCGTCTCGCAAGCCAACGTGCCGTTTTCGTCAGCAGTTGACCTTGGGCTGGGCAAAGGCTCGTCCATGACTCCTTCCGCGCCAGGAACAGAGCTGCCAGCAGAGCAGCCTATTGCCATTGTGGAGGAAAGCACTGCTCCAGCGAGGTCAGATCCGGACCAAACTTCAGCTAATGCCGTGCCCTCCGGGGCCCAGGAAGAGCGACAGGCTTCCCAGGAAGGCAAGGAGGTCCCCGCTGAAGGGCCTGCAGAATCCAAGCCAAACGGCGAGACGCTTGTGATTAGCAAAAGCAAGCTCCCACGAGCAAAACCGGCTGCCCTCCAGAAGAAAATGGGAAGAGAGAATCCAGAGGCTGAAGCAGCCACGGAAAGCATCCCTGTCCCCAAGGCCTCCTACCGCTTTGACCCAGAGGAGTACAATGAAAACGCGAACCCCTTTGTGATGGGAGGCTCCAAACTCCAAAACTCTCCCCCCGCGTCCCAGCAAGGCCTTGAGCTTCCAAACAGCGAGATAAAGGAGTGCGGGATGGGCGTGGTTGGCGAACCCAAAAGCCGGGCCGTGAAACTAGAATTCGATTTCGCAGAAGGGGTGGAAATCCCTGAGCCCAAGAAAGCCCCGCCGAGGAAAACTGGAAGGAAAGCAGCCAGTAAATTGTCTCCCAAGAGGCAGAGAGGCAGTACCAACCGCCCTGTTGCGGTCACCGAGGTTGGAGAGAAGATGCTTGCTGCAGAACCGCCCGACGTGCCCGCCCCCAAGGCCTCCCCCCCGATGGATGCTGACCAGTGGGATGACCCCAACTTCAACCCCTTTGCGGCGAGCTCAGATTTGCAGAGTTCCCCGACTCTTCCAAAAGGTTCCTATAACCTTGACGTGGCTGACCCGTTCAAGCCCACCAAGACATTGGGGGGCACGGGGGTGGACACCTGCCCCTCCGCCGAGAACAGCCTCAACGAGATCTTGGAGCTGCAGACGCTGGAGGCCGTAGAGGATGAACTGAAGAACGGCTCAGCCTCTCCAAAGAAAGCCAAGTCGCGTTTGATAACGTGAGTGAATGACGGGCCGGGGGCATCCATCTTGGTCGGCGAGTGTTTGGGCAGCCCTTGGGCTTATGGGGATCTGAGCAAGGCCATGTGCACCCCATCCCCTGCAAAGCTCCATTTGTGTTGTGCATAAGCGTCTCGCTTATTTTGCAGATAATTGGATGCCTTGAATGGGATTATAGGGAGCACAGAAACCCTGCCCCCTAACATAGCAATTCCAAAGTGGGGTGTTGGGACGCACTACTGCTTGGATGTTGAACCTGTTCAGCCTGAGGCCCAAATTTCATTTTGGAGAATCGCTCGGAGGGGGGGCACATTCCAGTGGTGGGCAGGGCCAAAGGCGGGGGCAGGGGCCAAAGTACCAAAAATACCAGCATATTTTAGTTTAAATCTGTTGCTGTTGGTATTTAAGCCTTAGGAGAGGCATTTGAACCTCGTACAATGGTGACGGGGCAGGGGGGTGGGCGGGGAAGGAATGCAGAAAAGTTGGGAAACCACTCAATAACCACCAATTGGCCAGGAGAAGGGGCGGGCTATCTGGCGAACCATGGAGGGCTGGTTTGGCATCCCACACAGGGCAGATTTGGCCCACAGGACTGAGGCTGAACACCCCTGCTCTAGTGCAACACCAGAAATTATTAAACTCTATCAGTAAAGTTGTGTGTGAGCCTGGAGCTCATATGGGGAGCGGGGGTTTATGCACCTCTGTGCCACACCCAGACAGTGACTGAGTTCGCACAACGTGCTAACCCACACGCCGGTTGAGTGTGGGTTGTTGTTGAACTATGGGCTGTTTGTAGAACCGTGGGTTAGGGTGTTGTCTAAATTGAGAACATTTCCCACAAGGTGGCTTGTTAGCCATGCAGTGTGGCTTATTTTTCTCGAACAAGCCACCTTGATAAGCCATGGCTTGTTGTTGGGTTGTTCAGGGTGTTTAACAAGCCACACTACATGACTAATCAAAACAACAAATAATCAAAATAATAAATGCAACAATTAAAACATTAAAAATATTAAAAAGCCAGCAGTAAAGTTAATAATCAGAACAACAAGTTAAAGCTTCAATGCTTGCTGGAAGAGGAAGATATTAGACCAGCACTAAATTTATACAGTGAAGAAGCCAGGCAGAAGGGCATTCCATAGACGGGGCCACTACAGAGAAGGCTCTTTGCCTGGTAGCCACCCATTGCACCCTTGTGGGCAGCAGTACCCAGAGAAGACCATCCAAAGACAATCTTAGCAATTTAGGATTGGCAGATTGAAATCCAACAACATCTGTAGGGCCACATATTCCCCAACTCCGCTTTCAAGTAAACCTTTTGGGATCTTAAAAACAAAGGGTGCTTGCATTTTCAATTGATGGGTTTGATGGGGGTGGGCGGAAGGCATATGCCTTTGCTGTCGGATGTTTGGGAAATATTGCCCTATCGTGGCCAGGCGTGTCTTCGTCTCTTTGCAGTCCATGAGGGACATGCGTTTTTAAAATGGAAGCCAGGAATCTCAGCATGCTCATTTCCTAACCTAGGTACCCGAGATCAAGCAAGAGGCCTTCTACAGGCAAAGCATACAACGTGCCACTAAGAACTTGGTTTATTTTTAAAATGGATGGTAAAGTGCGTCTGGCCCTGCCTGACCATCGCCTCAGTCTTGCCACCTGAGGAATCCTTGAGCAGGAAATGTCAGATGTGGATTGGGGGGGGGGGGGTGAGTGGGTGTACCAATGAGCAATGTCCCTTCCCAATTTTCCTTCTAGGGTGCAGGGAGATGTTTGGTAGCGGCAGCTCCTTTTGTTTTGACCTCTTCCTGTCACTTCCAGAGTTTTGTCGTGAAAGAAGTTTCAGGAACTCTCAGCCTGCCAGTTTCCCTGACATGAATAAATCTTTGGGGCTATAATAGGGGGGCAGGGACGGCCATGGGTCATCTTGCCCAGCCCCTCTGATTCCTCTAGGGAAGGTGTGATTGGAAATGCAGGTATTCCTGGCGGGAGCCGCTGTAGCTACAAAACGAACAAGCCTCGGAAAAAGTGTGCCTGTGGAGGAATAAAACTTCCTGGCTGTACCGCTTTCGGCTGCAGCTGGGGGGTTGCTTGATCAAAAGCTCCCCACTCTGTGTGTGTGTGTGTGTGTGAAATAGAGATAGAGAGATAAATATATAAAAACGAAAACCTCCCTACACATTGAGAACTAGTACATGAAGGGGAAGAGGGTTCACCTTTCCTTCACCCTGACGTGCTGATTTCTTTAATTGAACTAGGCTGCCTTTTAGGGTAAAACTCTCTCAGGGTGACTCTCAACATAGAATTTGATAACATATAGTCCCTGTTCACACATCACAGTAAGCAGAATGTTTTTTGAATTCTTTCTTACCATCAATTCAGTGGAGGCTGGTGGCTTTGATGTCAGTGGGCAGTGAATCCGCTCCGGGTTTCAGTCAGAACTCTAAAGGAGCCATCCAAGGTGCGGAGTTCTGTCTGGTCCTGACTAAAACCCAGAGCGGATTCACCGGCCCACTGACATCGGAGCCGACAGCCTCCACTGCATGAATGACCACGTGTACTGGTACACGTTGCGCTGTTTGATCACTCCCATTTGGCTCCTCCTGCTAGCCGGGACTCTCCATCCATGGTTTCTTCAGCCCAGCCGTCCCCAAGCTGGTGCCGTCCAGATGTTCTGGAACTCAACTCCTAGCATCCCAAGGCAGTATGATTAATGATCAGGAATGCTGGGAGTTGTAGTCAGGGCCAGCCCAAGACATTTTGCTGTCGAAAGCGAATAACAAGATGGTGCCCCTCCCCTGCCATGTAGGAAAGCTAACTAGCCTGCCAGGTGAATTTGTTTTCAATGCCGATGATGGGGCATCCTCCTCCACTGGACCTGAAGGCAGCAGGCTTAATAATTTAGGGGGCACAGAGAAGACTGCATGGTACACAGTTTTTCCCTCCACCTTGCTGCCACCCCCCAAGATCTGCTGCCTAAGGCGAATGCCTCGCTCTTCCTAATGGTAGGGCCGGCCCTGGTTATAGTCCAAAATATCTGGAGGGCAGCCGGTTGGGGAAGACTGATTTAACATGATATCCAGTCCAGCATCTCTGGCTTGTTGCTTTCCCAACAAGCCAAGGGTCATAAGCCAAGAACCTGAGAAGCCTGGGGGCGGCAGCAAGGGGGTTGGTTGGGAACCAGGGGTGGATTTGTGGGTGAAAGTCTTGTGAGATCAGTTCTAGTCGTTGGGCTGAGCCTGTGTTCAAAGGCACCCTGGTCCTTTGAACACAGAGCTGGCTCATCCCACTGTTTTGCATATAGCTCTGCTTGGTGGATTTTGATGTTCTAGTTAAAAAAAAAAATCCAGCAACCCCCTCCCCCAAAACCCTCCTGAAGTCTTCCCTGGATTAGGGTGTCCTGTGATCCTCTTGATCTGTGCTCACGTTTCCATCTTCTTAAGTGGGTGGGAATGTGGGAAACTAATACGGAACAGGTTTTAAGCCAGCCTTGTTCAGAAAATCCGACGCAGGAAATCACTGCAGAAAACCCTCTATGAGAAGCTAGTAATGCAAGAAATGATAATTCTAGAAGAGAGGAATCCCTTTTCACCCCATGGCATGTTTAGCCCCTTTCACCCTTCAACTATTAAGTTCTAATTAATAAATGCTCCAAGTACACACAAGGCCGTCAGGGGTTGAGGGCAGCCTTGCAGGCAGAAATTGCTGTGTTTGGAAGCTCTAGGAGTAAGTATGGAGAGCCAGTGTGGTGTAATGGCTAGAGTGTTGGACTGGGAGTCAGGAGATCTGGGTTCTAGTCCCCACATGTCCATGGAAAACCACTGGGTGACTTTGGGCCAGTCACAGGCTCTCAGCCCAACCTACCTCACAGGATGGTTGTTGTGAGGGTAAATGGAGGGGGGGGGATTATGTACGCCGCCTTGGGTTCCTTGGAGGAAAAAAGGCGGGATATACATGTAATAATAAATAAAATAAATAATAAAGTAAGCCCAGCGCCCTCAGCTTGTTGAGTTAACGCTTGCATGTATCGTCCCATTTCCCTCTCCCACAATGCATCAGGATTTAAAAATTCCGCAGGGACCAGCTAAGTAGTAAGTCTCAAGTTTGCTTCAGCCACAGTAAGGCATCTACAGGGGGAAGCACTTCCGCCTCAGAAATAGCATGCACACACCGCACACAGGTTGTCACGTGCGGTGACTTCGTGCAGGTTAGGACTGCTGCTGCATGTATGCCGGATAGGACATGCTGCACACACTGTATATGTGGAGCAAAAGATTGTGTGGTGTGTGTGTGGGGGGGGGAGCACGCACATTGTAGTTGCCACACTAAATTCTTCGTGGAAATATTTTTCACATCGGATTCTTATAATGTTTGAAGGGGCTCAAAGTTCCTAATAGTATGACGCTCAGTCCTGTCCCAGCCCAGGTAGGGCGGTTAGCAAGACGTGCGTTCTGGGTACAAATTCAGAGCATTGCTGAAACCGAGATGTGCCGTGAGGACACAGGTGTTACAACTGCTAACTCAACGGCTACTAGTCATGACAGCTTATATGTTACCTCTGGTATTGGAGGCCGTGCGGCTCTTTATACCAGTTGCTGGGGAACAGGAGCAAGAAGGTGACGTTGCACAAACCTCCTTCCGGGCTTCCCACAGGCAGCTGGTTGGCCGCTGTACGAACAGACAGCTAGACAAGATAGGCCTTGGGTCTGGCTCAGCAGGGCTCTTCTTACGTTTGTGAGAGAAGACCTACAACTAGAACCTTGTCCTAGAAGTCAGCTCCGTGGACAGCGGGTGGCTATGCATAGGGCTTGGGCCTAGGCTATGCTAAAAACAAGACAAGCCTGTCCCTGGGCAATCCAAATTCTCAGCCCCTCCCCAAGTTGAATTCAGTGACTTGTACGAATTAGGCCCGTTGCACTATTTCTCTCCTTTTGTACAATTCTGCATTTTTTGGCGCTCATCTAATTTGAGTTTTGCTAGCCGGGTCAAGTAACCCCACTGCTAGCCCCCGGTGAGATTCTTTAGCCACTTGTCTGGCTTCTGAGATCTCATCAGACTTAGCCCACATGCGTTGAGACATATTGTTGCAGTCATGAGGACTAGAATGGTGGCGCTGAACTATTTTTGGGCGGGGGACTGAATTGCCCACTACGGAGCACTCCGTGGGCTGGAGAACCTGAGCCTACTTGGCCGTGGCCTTGCCTGTTGATGTCATGGCCTCACCCATTGGGCCTTTCTCCATGCTCCGTGGAGGGTACTGGAAGGAACAGCATGCATCATCCTGAGGGGGGCATTGCTCAAAAGGACTAGGACACCCACTGCATCCCCATGGTTATCTCTAATCTCCAGTTGGAGATAACAGCTGGGATTCTGCCAGGGGACAAGACCTGGAGGCCAAGCCTTGCACCTTGGAGAATCCCAAGGGGGCTCCATGGGCCAGATGCAGAACCTCTGAGGACTGGAGGTGCCATATCCCTTGGCTTGAAAACTGGGTTTGGGTTTGTTCTTTAAAATGAAAGCAGAGATCTTTGGGAAGTTTAATGCTATCCACAAGACAGCATTCCGTGCTCTCACAATCAGGGTGTTCACCCACTGTGTGGCTATGATTTGTTGCTCATTTGGAGGTTTCTTTCCAGCAGCAGCAATACATATGTGCAGGTTTACATCTGTCCTTTGCATGCTTCTCCCCACTCATAAGATAACTTGCCTTTATCTAGGGAGGAAAGATATATCCAGGTCTTTCATGTGTGTGTGTGTATATATATATATATATTTTCCCTCCCCCTCCATCTTTCTCCCTCTCTCTTTCTCGTCTGTTCATTTTTGGTGCTCCAGGACTACTGAACAAGTGAAATTTCTCTGTTTTCTGTTGTAAGTACTCTCTTCCCTTTTCTTCCTTGTTCCTTTTTTGGGGGTTGGTTTTCTAAAAAGAATATGTTTTCGTTGGCTTTCTCTCTCTCTCTCTCTCTCTCTCTCTCTCTCTCTCTCTTTCTCTCTCTCTCTGCTGCATGCAGCTTCCTCTTTCCTGCCTTTTTATTTTTTACAATTTTGCGTCGGTTGTCTGGCTCTTGTTCTCCGCCGCCTCTTAAAAGACACGATGTTATCCGACGGCTTAGCTTTGCGATGGAATGAGGAGTGGGGAGATAGACGGTTGTGCCTTGCTCTCACGGCATGCTACTTTGCAATGGACTTCCATGGCACAAAAGCCATATGTGCAGTCAGTGTGATTCCTGTCCTCCCTCCAAATATTAGGACTCTTCTTTCATCCCTAAATCAAGAATTCCCAGGCTGCCCATGGTATCCTGCCTTTGTGTAGAAACAAAGGCTTGGATCTTTCCCCGAGTGTAAATAAGCCCTGGTTTCAGGGATCACGGCCCTTGCAGTCAGCCTTGGCCTGTTCTTATCGCTCACAATGCAGAAATGGCAACCCAGACGATTCGACATCGGTGAACTCAGAGCCGTGATGGCAGACAAGTCAGCGCAAAAGAAGGTCAAACCGGGCATTTAGTCAGAACAATGCATAGTATGCAGTGTATTCATTCTCTCTCTCTCTCTCTCTCTCTCTCTCTCTCTCTCTCTGTGCTTTAAAACTGATTGAAATTTTGTGCCAGCAACACCCCCAATTCTAAATGACTAAATTCTACATGGAGTCCTGCCTACGGTTTGTGTTAGGGCAGGTCTTGTAAAAAGCATCATTTCTGGCCCCTGAAGCCAATATCCAAATCTTAGGGAGACGATGTTATGCCCCCGCTGGAGGACTCCTCCTTCGAGGAGGAGCTAGAGCTCCCAGAAACAGATAATGCCAAGGAGCCATCCATATAAGGAGATCTGGGAGAATGGGACCTCAGGGGAGATCACCACTAGTCTATCCCTGCAGGAGGAGGGGAGTTCCACCTCCAAGACGGAGGTTGTGCAACCATCTTGCCACTGAGAAAGTTGTCACCTCAAGAGGCAGGCCAATAAGGGGTCCTTTGAGAAGACATGCTTGGTTTTAAAGGAGGCCTCTTGAGGAAGAAAGGACTTCTCAGGAGCAAGGCCCTCCTGAGGGCCTGTAACACACTGCAGCTGAGCCCTGGGTGAGGCACAGGAAGCTCTGGCTATATTACCCTTCAATTTTAGCCTAGCCAGTGCTGGAACAACATCATTCTTTCAGCTCCAGTGCCTTGTACCTTTTTTTGGGGGGGGGCACCTTGCCTTGTGATTGAACCTTCGTGCTATTGACCCTTGGACACCTGCTTCCGCACTGTGTATTGTATCTGACTGCTTCACTGTGCTTTGATTTTTGCTTGATCACTCCTACCTTAGCCTGATCCCATACCCGACTGAAATGTTTGTGTTTGACCATTTGCCTGTTTTGCTGCCTTGCCGTTTGGATTGCCCCAGAGTTTGCTCTAATGCTGAGCCTTATTCAGCCTTAGCAGGACACAAGAACTATTTGTCCATCAACTCAGTATGGTCTTCTTTGACTGGGAGTGGTCGTCCGGGTCTCAGACGGAGGCCTTTCCTATCACCTTTCCTATCATCCTTTTGAAGTAAGGACACTGGTGTTTGAACCTGTGACCTTTGGCATGCAGAGCAGGAGCTCCGCCCCAGAACTATCCTTCCACCTCATCTTAGGAGCCCGTTCTGTGTAGGGTTGAAAAAAATCTTCCAGATTCCTGAGTGGCAGCATCAAAGTTCTTGTTGGCCTGCATAGCTATGCTGTCGGCATTGGTTATATAGTTGTAGTGTAAAACACCCTTGCAGATAGGCCCATACAACTTACTGGCCCGTCTACCCATGTGTACTCTGTTAGGGAAAGAAGCGCTCCCCATTCGCTTTAAGCAGAGCAAGCGTGTTTCCAGCCAAGTCCAGGCAGTAAAGAAATACTCACACTCCAGCAGTATAGTGTATAATACAAGTCCTTTACTGTGGTTCCAATATAAATATATATACAGCAAACTGGTTTCTCCAAATAATTCAGGTTTTCCAGGAAGATTTTACAAAGCATATTTTCCATCCATCATATTTCTCATTCCACCAGCCTTCCTCCTCCGCATAATCATTCAGCCTAACAACAGCCATTCTAAGGTCCCTAACTTATATACCTTTTGGCTGTACCCTGACTCAGCACTCAGTCAATTAAGCAACCTTCCAGAAAGAGTCCCACTATCTCACTGACCTTTTTAACAGTGAATAGAAAAAACGATTCTATCAGATAATTGACTGCAGCTGCACTGTTCAGTTCTCTGGACACTCTAAACTGTCCAGTCCTTTATTCATCTTAATATAAATTTTCCCTGACATACTCATGTTAGTGATTGGTTGGCTAACAGAGGAAAAGAGCCAGTCCTCCTAATACTTCCCTGCCTGGTCACCTGGAGGGGAGTCTCACTCACCCCAAACACCTAGGCAAGTGGCTGTTTACCTGTCTGTCATAAGAGATGACCCAGTGTGCTGTCGCAACCCTGTCGGGTGCTGCTAGGGGATATGTTCCGCTCTGCCCTTCTCCTTTGGTGTCTTTCCTCACAGTGACACCAGGTACCTTGCCACCTCTCCTTGTCCATGGCAAGGAAGAAAGTTGGCAGCCCACCATCACGGCGATGCTATACTTCCACAGCCTCTCTTGGGCTGTGTTGGCCCATCCAAATTCCAAATGGTTTTGACCTGAAGGTATTAGAAGAGGCAAGGTTAGTTTTCAAGGGGCTTTAGCAAGGGACGGTTAGGACCATAGGGAGCTACCTTATACCAAGTCAGATCATGGGTCCCTCCCATGGTGGGACACGGTCAACACCTTCAGGGGTCTTTCCCAGCCTTACCTGGCGCCTTCTGCATGTAGAGCACATGTTGTACAGCTGAGCTATGGAAGACGTGACATGGGGCTGGCATACACCTAACACGATGTGTCCCTTAAGACATCAGGGTGGGCTAGGACAACCTTCCTGGATGCCCTCTACGTGCTCTAGGCTACAACTCCTATCATCCCCAGCCCGCCTGGCCAACACATCTGGATGGCACTGAGTTGGGGAAAGCTGGCTTAGAGGAACTTCCACACCTTCCCCTTTCCGGTCCTTCCCTTGGCCTTGTAAGGGGTGGAGGAGGGGTGGATGGAAAGTCAGTGGTTCCTCACCCTTTTCCTTGCCTTTAATTACCTAAACTTTCGTCACTGAACACAGACCCAATTTTTACTGCCTATCAAGAGGATGGATGTCTGAAGTTGCATTCTCCCATGTATTCCTGCCTAATTGCTAATACCATCTCCGGACGCTTTTCTCTGTGTGCCAGCATCCATAGTGGCGTGGTGGGTAGCTCCCAGGGAAAGGACCTACTTTGTAGTGGCCTCTTTTCTCTGGAACGGCCTTGCTAGGGAGCTTCGCCTGTTGCCTTCACTGTAACTTGTTTAGGTGCCAGATTAAGACCTTCCTCTTCTAAGCAGGCCTTTAATCTTTAAGGCTTACTTACAGAGCCAGTGTGGTGTAGTGGTTAAAGTGTTGGACGGGGAGTCGGGAGATCTGGGTTCTAGTCCCCACTCAGCCATGGAAGCCCACTGGGTGACTTTGGGCTACTCACCAACTCTCAGCCCAACCTACTTTACAAGGTTGTTGTGAGGATAAAATGGAGATGAGGAGGATTTTGCACGCTGCCTTGAGTTCCTTAAGAAGGAAAAAGGTGAGATAGAAATGTAATAAATAAATAACCTGTTGCCCTGATTATTAAGCTGGCTGGCTCTTTAATTTTTTTTTTAAAAAAACATTTTTAATGTTTTAATATTTTGATATTTTGTCGTACTTACTGCTTTGCCTGTTGTTTTATTGTTTGCTGGGGGGGTGTTTATGATTGTAAACCACTCCGAAGGCAGTCTATAAAATAACTAAATGTGAGAAGAAAACACATATGCTCTTATCAACGTATTCTTGCATGCCTGTCATGGCACAAGGGTCTGTCTTGGGAGCAGCAGCCCGAAGGATTCGCGATTCTCTCCTTGATGTGTGCATTTTAAAGTTGAAAATGAGGTGGGGAAAGAGTACAACGCTTGCTCTATTTAAGAAAGCAGGGCCGGCAGAAGGGTAGAGGGAATGAGTGAAGAGGAGAGAGGCGGGGAAGGTTGCGCTGTAAAAAAGATGATGGTTTGGAGGAGGGAGATGTGGGTTGGTATCTCTTTACTCAGCTGAGGATGACTCATCAGAATATTCTGCCCAGGCAACAGAAGCAAAGGGGTGTCTCCATGGCGCTGCTTTGCTGCGCCTTACTGGCAAAACCCCGCGGTATCGCAGCTGCGGGGTGGGGGCAAGGAACGGGGCCTCCCCGTGCTTCTGGTGACCAGTCAGTGTCCGCGACCCACCCCCGGCCTGAACTCAAAATCGAGGTCACCACCGACACACGGAAGAATGGTGATGACCTTGCAACGAATGGAAAATTCACGGTACGTCTGCGACTTTTTTAGTGCGCAGCTTTCGGGGAGACGACCCGTGATGGCTGCGAGTTGGCAGCTGTGTTGTATAACCGACGCAGCACCGCCGTGCAGCCGCCACAAGATAAATAAGGCTTTTAGACAAGCCCCAAGAACAGAGTGATGTGGCGGCCTTGCAACAGCTTTATGTCAGGCAGAGAACAACAAAGTTAGCCAACGAGGTAGGAAGGGATGTGGATAAAAGCTATCAGTAGCTAAATACTTGACAGCTTTGGGCCACCTCCTTCCTGCTGGTTAGTTTGGTGGTGATGAAGGTTTCCTGCTGGAATAATTGCACTTTCCCTTGGGAGCTCCTTGATGTTTGACCTGCAGCAGTAGGGGAAGAATTGCTATTGCATGTCAACACTTGGAACGTAGGAAGTTTCTGTATTTATTTATTTCGTTCATATCCTGCTCTTCCTCACAAAAAGCCTAGGGCAGAATAACTACCCATATAAAATAATATAACATGAATACCTTTAAAATCGTAAGTCTGAAATGAACAAATGTGGAACAATACAATGAAACCATTGCTAAAACAGACAAAACACTTGCCTGTTCCCCAAGAGCCTGTACAAATCAGGCGACACCTGAATGGCAATAGTGTAGGTGACAGCCAAATCTCTACTGGAAGAGAGTTCCATAGCCAGGTTGCCAACACTAAGAAGGCTGTGTGCCGTGTGTGGCAGCTCCACGGGCCACGTTCTTCACAGGTACTGCAAGCAGAGCCTCCCCACCTAATCTTAAATCCTGGGTTGGGCAGTTCTTCAAAAATAGGTAAAAGTGGATAAGTAGTTACGAGTCTGATGGACGAGAACCAGAAAAGAAAATTTCGGGGGTTCCGTTCTCAGAAGAGGGACACAAAATGTCTATTCCTGAGGAGGGGCAATATTGCTGAGTAAATTCTCAGACAAACAAGGCAATCTTTGGGAATGTCGGCCATTTTGTGCAACCTACTGCTCCCCCCTCTCTCACACCCACCCATACCCTGCATACCCTTGCCTGGTTCAGATGTAGCGCTACACTTCCTGTTTTAAACTTAACAGGTTTTCGTGTTGCGTCTGCATTGGGGGGGAGCTCTGGTTAGTTTGAATGGTGGTTTGTTAAGTGGGCAGGATTATAAACCATGGTTTGATCTTGGCTTACTTCAATAAACCATAGTTTAGAGTAATCACTGTTTGAGCCAACGTCGACGTAATGGCAAATTGTAGCTAGTTTGAACCAGGGAGCGGATGCTTCCTGTCTCCTCTTCGCGTTTGTGCAAGAGAAGGAGCGAGGAGGATGGAAGTGTTCATTCCAAAGACTCAATCAAACTTGTTCCCACGGTTTCGTGTTGCAACCAAACCAGGCCACTTTTAGCTTGGGCAAGCCTTTAAGGGCCTCTTAACACATTTGGTTTTTTGTTTTGTTTTTAGGGTTGTGTGGCAGATATTTTAAGCCTGCGCTTACAAGTGGAAGTATGTGTTTGCTTGCATGCTTGTCACTTGGACATAATTGTCCAGATATTCAGGATTGGCTAAATGGGCAGTGGATGAGCGTTCACCAACATAGCATGTAAACATGTCTGTAAGCGTTGGCTGTTTCGCAGAAGTAAAAGCTCTCGAGTGCAGCATCTGGTGTCTCCCCCCCCCCCCGCTTTAAGAAGGAATGTGGTTGGTGCCTCCCTTTCCCTGCCAAGTGTTTGAAAGGTGGATGCAAATGCAGGACCTGCCCTTCCTGTTGGTTTAGCCTCCCTCGGCCCATGTCCCTCCTCACCTGCCTCCCTCTTTCCTTTTTCCTTCTGGAAATCCTGTGCTTGACCCATCCTCCTTCTCTTTCTGTAGGAGTGGCTGCAAGGTGAAGAAATACGAAACACAGTCTCTGGTTCTGGATGTTTGCTCTCAGGTATGGGGTAGCCAGTCACACTTGGGCCACATTGCCATTGTCAGAAGATCAGCTTCCAATGGAGAGAAAGGGTGATTTGCTGTAGCAGTCAGGACCCCGATTTGCTGTAGCAGCCAGGACCCCGATTTGCTGTAGTAGCCAGGAACTTGATTTGCTGTAGCAGCCAGGACCCCGATTTGCTGTAGCAGCCAGGACCCCGATTTGCTGTAGCAGCCAGGACCCCGATTTGCTGTAGCAGCCGGGACCCCGATTTGCTGTAGCAGCCGGGACCCCGATTTGCTGTAGCAGCCGGGACCCCGATTTGCTGTAGCAGCCGGGACCCCGATTTGCTGTAGCAGCCGGGACCCCGATTTGCTGTAGCAGCCGGGACCCCGATTTGCTGTAGCAGCCGGGAACCCGATTTGCTGTAGCAGCCGGGAACCCGATTTGCTGTAGCAGCCGGGACCCCGATTTGCTGTAGCAGCCAGGAACATGCTCACATCTCAATGCCAGCATTAGAGGCTGGCGTTAATAGGTCCTGTGAGCGTCAGCATAGAGGGCAAGGGGGGGCAGTCCCCCCAAGATGAGCCATAACCCCCCGGTTCCTAGTTTTCATTTTTAAAAAAAAACAAAAAAAAACAAAAAATGAGTTGTTTATTTATTTATTTATTTACAATATTTATATACCACTCCCCATTCGAAATTTCAGAGTGGTGAACAAATAAAATAAAACCAGAATAGAAATACGTTAAAAGTACTTTTAAAAAAAAAAGCAACAAAGTGCAGATAAAACCGCGGCTGGTCATTAAGGGAAGGCTTCCTGGAACAATGCCGTTTTCAGGAGGTGTTGGAAGGAATGAAAAGTTGGCGCCTGCCTGACCAAACGAGGAAGAGAATTCCATAGGATGGGGGCCACCACACTGAAGGCTCTTCCCCTGGTGGACTCCAGTTGGACGATAGATCTATGTGGAACCACCAGGCGTATGCCCTTGGATGCCCTCAGTGACCGGGCAGGCGCTCTTTTGGCCCTTGCAGATCCCAGAGATGCAAAGTGAAGTGTGCAGGCACAGTTCTGCCCATCCTTTTTGAGAGGAACGACTGTGCTCCCACTTTATAGTCTTTTTAGGCAATGACTGAAGTCATAGCAATGATGGACACAACCACTGTTTGGAGAAAGAACTGCCTGGGGTTTTAAGCCTTGGGGTTGGGAGGGAGCCTTCTTCGGTGGGATGTGGTTGCTGCCCCATCAAAAATAAATATCGGAAATCCAGGAATTTAGTACAACTAATTGGGCAATAGTAGGATGTCCCCCTGAAAGCAAAAGGTAGCAGCAAAGAGAGGAGTTCATGATCTTTATAACTCGGGACTTTTTAAAGAACAACTGATTCCCCACCCCATGATTGTAAAGATTTTAAAGAATTACCTTCCAATGGATGCAGATTAATCCTCCATTATTATACCCATCTTTCCAGATACAATAATGGCCCTGGGGCTGAGAGAGTGTGGTTGTGCCAGGCCTGCAAAGTAGCCCAGTGCAGTTTTGTAGGGCTGTGCAAGCCTTGGATTCGGTAATCCGAATCATGGAGGCCATTTTATGGCAGATCCACCATTTTATGACGGATCCGCCATTTCCTTGCACTGCCCTAGGCCCCTGTAAGCAAGTTACAGCCTACAACCCCCTGCATGCAGTGCCTGGGAGGGCTGCACTTACCGGGGCCCAAAAACGGATGGCATACGTGTCCTCGTTGCTGCCGCACTCGCCCACTATTCGGCGTGAACGGCCACCACAATCCAGGATACTACGGTGACTCTGGAGAGGTCCCCTGCAGATGCCTGCTTCCCTCAAGAGTAGCCCACTCTGGTAAAGGAAGTGGCAGATCCAATATAAAATGGCCTCCGTGATTCGGATTTCCGAATCCAAGGCTTGCACTTCCCTACTGTTTTGCCCATTTTGCTGCAAGGAGAGAGGAATTAGAGTAATGTATCACAACCTTGCAGTGACGTCCAGTGTTATCCAGTATCCTGGCATAGGGAGGGGCGGGTTTGGGAGCTGCCTTTTGCTAGAATAGACTAATTGTCCATCTCCCCCACAGGTGGATAACTTGCAGTCCTCCTGATGTCTTAGCTTTCATCTCCCATCCTTGCTTACGACTGATTATGCTGGCTAGGTTTTGGTGGGAGTTGTAGGCCAATCACATCTGGAGAGCCACAAGCTGCCCACCCCTGATATGTCCCCATATTGTCTACTTTGATTAGCGACAGTTCTCCAGTATTTTAGAAAGGAGTGTTTTCCAGCCTTTCAAGGAGATGATGATTTACATTTATATACCGCCCCATACCCGAAGCTCTCTGGGCGGTTTACAAAAATCAAAAGATCAAACATTAAAAAGTCAATATACAAAATTTAAAACCATAAAACATAAAAACAGCTAACATTTAAAAGATTTTAAACTTTAAGCCTGGCCAGAAATTCAGTTCAACACCTCAACTTAAGCTGTTAAAATGCCTGGGAGAAAAGAAAAGTTTTGACCTGGCGCTGAAAAGATAACAATGTTGGCGCCAGGCGGGCCTCATCGGAGAGATTGTTCCATAATCAGGGGCCACCACAGAGAAGGCCCTCTCCCTTGTTGCCGTCCTCTGAGCTTCCCTCGGAGTAGGTACCCGGAGGAGGACCTTGGATGTTGGGCGTAGTGCACGGATAGGTTCGTGTCGGGAGAGGTGTTCCGTCAGGTATTGTGGTCCCAAACCATGGAAGGCTTCATAGGTTAAAACCTTCTGCATGCAAAGCAGAGGCTATGTCCCTCTCCAGGTGATGCATCAATGACTTGCCTGTCGCAAAGGCAGGAGTTTCTAGTTACATCCCACCATCCCATCTTTTTAAGAACATGGAGAAGGAAACAGAGGAGGACCGAAGCCACTTCTGGGCTCTCCTTCCAATCCTGGCTCCCATCCTTTGGCATCCTTGGATCAGGTTCCCTTTGAGTCGTGCATAGAGCCCTTAACCCATGTCCTGGCTGGCGGACTCATCCCTTTTTAATTGCCTCCTCGCTTGTGCAGGATGAAGAAGAAGCGGCCCTCCTCTCCAAAATCCCGGAGCTTTCCAACCGGGATGGGCACGCCACCGATGAAGAAAAGCTGGCTTCCACATCCTCCGGTCCGAAGCCAGCCGAGTCGGAGGCGAAAGGTGAGCCTGAGGAAGACCTGGAGTACTTTGAGTGTTCCAATGTTCCCGTGTCTGCCATAAATCATACGTTTTCATCCCCAGCAGAAGGTATGGAAGCATCTATCTCTTGTCTCTCATCATTTTACCTCTCTCTTGCCTTAATGCTCTAGGTCAGATCATTGATGTGGTCCTACGAGGGCTGTCAGCTGATTAATTCATTATTAGCTGCCTTTTACAAACAAACATGCCATACGATTCTATGTGTGTTTATTCAGAAGGAAGTCTGGCTGTATTCCATGGAGCTTTATCTCTTGTGTTTTCGGATTGCAGTTGTAATTTCATTTTAATGTTCACTAAGTATGCGTATTCTCAAGTCTGCGCAGGGCTTTTTGAGATCCGGCGGAAGCGTAAGACAGAATAACAGTAAATATAAATGCCTACTTGTTAGACGGATAAGGATGCAATCCTGTGGTCGCAGGACCACAGGATTTTTTCAAATTTCCCCTCCCAAAACTCTAAGACACTTCTACTACTTTGGGAGGGGGCTCCAAGATCTGACCCCTCCCCTTTCCGCCACCCTCTTGCAGCCCCATGAGAAGAACTGGAGGAAAGGGGGGTGTTCTAGTGGGCAGGAAGAGGAGAGGCCAGGAGATGCAAAATCCTATGGCCTCTCCATCCCCGCCTGCGTAACTACTCCAGATGGGTTCAGAGGCTCGTTTAGTGAAAAATGTAAAGACGGGAAGACAGAGAGGTGAAAATCAGAGGCTTCCGTCCTGTGGGCGGTAACCCAGTAGGGTTGCGCCCTAAGCCATCTGTAATATTTTTCTTTCTTTTTTTCAAAGTTTTATTAATTTTCCAAATAGAAAGACAAACAAGCTGCCAAAAAAAAGCAAAAGAACATTTCAGGGATTGTTAGGTGAGCGTTTCATTGCGGACCCGCGACTGACCGCTCACGGTTCTTTGCGGGTCAGTTTGATGACGCAGCGATCCTGCAGCGCATCTCCCGCTCCGTTGGCCGCTTTTCCTGCTTTAAAATAAGCCTTAGAAAACCCGACTTTAAAAAAAAAAAAAAAAGTCAGGATTTGTCGGGATTTCCGGCCACGTGCAGGAAAGCTCCGCTATAAAGGGCGCTGTTCTCATTGTTCTATTGGGGCTGCGTGGTCTCTGTCCACTTCCCCGTGTATTTGGCGCTTGTCCCCAATGCGGAAGGGAAGCGGGGAGAAGAGCAACGGTACTAGATGGCAGGGAAACGCGATTTCTCAGCAACTGAAGGAGCTCTATGTTTAGTTGAAGTCTTGTTGTTGACAGAGGGCGGTACGTTTCACCTATTTTCCCCTTTACTTTACAAGCAAAAGTATGAGTGGAATCCATTGGCCGCTTGGAGGTTTTCTTTAATATTTTTTTCTATATGAATTCTCGATGACATCAATGCAACAAAGCCAAGCTAGACTTTAAAAAAAAAAATGAATTTTTTTTCACTTAAAATTCCCCCCACCCCCCTCCCATGCCAGGTCAGATTGATTCATTAAAGCTTTCTTTGACTTTACTGATTTTAAACTGATTAAAACTTGCAGAATTGTAGCCCCTTAACAGTTAACAACAAAACCAATCTTGTCTCATGATCTGGCAAAGTGGGCCGGGATCTGCCCAAACCTACTTCAGAAATGATCCAGCGAAAACAGACTGATTAACTGGAGAATTGCCAGACTTTGGGAAATTGATTTTAATTGCAGATTATATTCAGAGTAGATTGGGCCCTTCTGTATTGAGATGACATCGTTGCTGGATGCCAGGACCTTGAGTCCTTAGGCCGGAGTGAGCAGCTTATAGCCCTCTCCTCAGTCCTTGCCAGTATAGCCAATAGTGAGGGTTGATGGGAGTTGTTGGCTGAAACATCCCTACCTTAGGCTTTAGTTCTGCATACCTGGAAGACCTCCCTGGCACCCACCCTGCCCGATCCCCTGGGTTCACACTACAAAACAACCCACAATAAAGGTTGAGCGTGGGTTGTCATTGAACTGTGGGTTGCTGTTGAACCAAGGGTTGTTGTGTTGTGTGAACCCTAACAAACCATGGATTGTTAACCATGAACAAAATGGTTTGTCAACCACAAACCCACAGTTCACAACCCAACAACAAACAATGGGTTCTCTTCACGGGTTGTTCATGGTGAACAAACCATGCTTTGTTAGCGCGGCTGGGTTCACGCTAAAGAACAACCCACAACCGCGCGGTTCCTTGACAGCCCACATCCAACCCATGCTCAACTGTGCATATGGGTTGTCGTATTGTGTGAACCTTTATGAGATAAGGAGACATAGCCGTGGGGGCTTCAGAGAGCAGCCTTTGGGTCTCGGGCCCTGCTTTTCATATTCGCAACTTCTCGTGGTTCACAACATTCCTGGACATGGCAGCAAGCATGCATGCCAGCACCCAAGGGCCCTGGGAACTACAAGACTTGTATTTCCCATGACACCCAGCAGCCCTGGATGTTGCCACGCAACCTTGCATGCACTCGTGGCAGCATCCAAGGCCTCTGTCTATACCGTGGTATTCATCTGTAGCCATGGTTACCATCATAATGTTTGCCAGTAAGTGGAAATGGGTGGGGAGAAGAGTCCTCAAATGTGATGCTGGGACACACGCACACTTCCCAGAGTAGGCCTGGCCCAAGGCAGGCTGCTAACTGAGGCGGGGACCTGCCACCCTCCCTCCCTCCCAATCTGCCCGCCCACCCACTTACTTTTGCTGGTGTGCGCATGTGCCCCAACAGCCCGCCCATTTGCGAGCTGAGTTAGTTTTCTTTGCACACGTATGCATGCCCGTCCGTCTCCCCAAGCGCACTGCCCGTAAGGTGTCCCGACTTTCAGGAGCCGCGCAGCACCTGTGTGTAGGGCAAAGTATCGGGAGAGACCCCGGAACTTCTGGGACCTCTCACCATACTTTGCCTGATGTTGTGCAGGCACCGCGTGGCCCTGACGGTGGTAACGCTTTATGGCAGCGCGCTGGGCAGGCGTGCAAAGGAAAGTAAGCTGGCCGGCCAGCCCCCAGCCGGGCAGGGCCAGTTGGGTTGGGAGGTGGACGGAGCGGGAGGCGCGGCGTGTGAGGGAGCGGCTGCCTGCATGGCCGGACCACTGGCCTGTCATGCGTGCGGCTGGCAGGACCAAGAAGTGGCAGACCCTTTGGAGGGGGAGAGCGACGCTCTTCCCTTCCTCCGCCATCTGCTGCACCCGCATCCTCTTGCTTCATGGTAGGGCCAGCCCAGAGTTCACCCTATCTCTAGTCTGGACATCGCAAAGATTCCCTTCGGTAGTAGAATGAAGCCCTTTGAATTGTCGTTTGGGACTTCAGGAAGTCTACCTGTTAATTCTTGAAAGCAGGGGTGCTGAACTTCAGGCCCGTAGGCCAGAGCTGGCCTCCTTGGGGTGGGGGTCTCACTCGAGCCCTCCAGGATTCCCCAGACGGCCACGTCACCTTTCCTCTGACCATCGATCATTATTTCCTGGCTTTTATGCAGTTTCTTCTCTCGATACGGAAAGCTTGAAATGCCTCTCCTAAGGTTTTATTGCTGGCAGCCCGAGATGTAAGCTAAAATATGACAGCGTTAGATATGCAAACGGCAAACAGGTTGTTGGTGAAGTTTTGTTAGGAGCCTTGAGCAGGCGATGAAACTCCTACAGGTAGTTTCTCACTGCCTCTGAATCTGCCTGTGCTGGCATACGGGTGCCGCTCCTGGCTGGCTTCCGCTGCCCTTGTCCTTTTTTAAAAAAAAATTCAGCCCATGCACTTAAACATAATTAAAGGCCAGGCGCCAGGAACATCTCACCGATGCCACTGCTTGCGAAATGCAGGCGTCGGGATCTGCCTCGCTGAATGTCTGTAGCCATTCGCTTCTTGCTCACGTCGTTTATCACGAAGCTCTAAAAGAGCTGTAAATGTTGCTTTTCGGGGAGAAGGAGCCAAACTCTGTGCCCTGCGGATCTCTGCACCTGCAGGCACTGGAGTTGGGTAGTTTCTAGAAATTCAGTGGAACAGGTTTGGCATTTGCAAGGGAGAAGGGGCCCTTTTATCCTTGTACCGCCCGGGAGAATTTCACCGAGCACTTAGAGGAGGCTAATATGCACGGGCTAAATGCCGTCTTGTGTCAGACATCCATCTGTGTGTGAGTGAGAACCCCCCCATTGAGAGACAGTGTAGTGTAGGGGTTAGAGTGTCGGACTGGGAGTCTGGAGATCCGGGTTCTGTTCCCCACTCGGCCATGGAAACCCACTGGGTGACTTTGGGCCAGTCATGGACTCTCAGCCCAACCTACCTCACGGGGTGGTTGTTGTTGTGAGGATAAAATGGAGAGGAGCAGGATTAGGTACGCCGCCTTGGGTTCCTTGGAGGAAAAAAGGTGGGATGTAGATGCAATAAATCAATCAATCAGAAGCTCCTGAGATCCTGACCGCTTGAGCATCACGTATAAAGTACCCACATGTCTGCTAGGCCCTCAGGGTTGAAAAATTGGCTGTAGAAAGGCAGCCAGGGGCTTTCGGATCACCCTCCAGCTTTCTTGGCCTAAATTCAGATTTGTCAAAAGGCCCTATATTGATTTGATTTGACTTCAGGAAATGTATCTTCAGGTTTTCATTTTTTAACACACACCCCGCCCTATATGTAGTCAGTGCATAGAAGAGGAAGTGGGACCATACCTGCTGCCTTTGGCGTCTGTGTGCTCCGCAGAACTTCTGAATATTATTATTATTATTATTATTATTATTATTATTATTATTATTATTATTATCCCGCCTTTTGCCCAATGCTGGGCCTCAAGGTGGCATTACAGAATTAAAACATATACAGTTAAAAGCTATAAATAAGAGAGATACAAAAGTTAAAAATATAATTAAATAGGTTTCAATGTTAAAACATTTCAACATTTAAAATACACATTAAAATTAAAAGTCTTGAAACGTAGATGGGGCTCCATGTTTTTCTCCAAAGGCGTGCCGGAATAAGAAAGTTTTTGTGTGCCTCCAGAAACATGTCAAGGAGGGAGCCAGTCTAGCTTCCCTGGGAAGGGAGTTCCCAAGCGCTGGAGCAGCCACCGAGAAGGCCCTCTTCCGCGTTCCCACCAGGCATGCCTGTGATGGTGGTGGGACTGAGATCATGCAGTCCTGTTTCCTCTGACAGCATCTCTTAAGGCAGTGACCAAGAACCTGAGGTCCCTGGGCCAAATCTGGTTCTCCTGAGGTCCCAATCCAGGCCTCTGGGATTCTTCATACGGTCACGCTCCCTTCATGCCCAGCCTTCGATCGTTGACTGGTTTCCCGACTTCTGTAGATTTTTTCCCCATTCTAAAAGGTGGAAATACCTCTGCTAAGGCTTTAGTTGCTGGCAATAAGAGCTTTATGTTATAATATGCTGTATTTTTGGCGCCTTTTGCCTTCAGCCCAGCCCCTACCAGAATATGGCCCAGAAGATCTTCTCCAGAATTGAATTTGGCCTTCCGACTTAGAGGTTCCCATCCCCTGCCTTCCGGTCCAAACAGATATGACTTTAAGTCCATATCTAACAGCCACATCTTTATATATATATATATATATATATATATATATATATATATATATATATAATAGGCACAGGGGGAGCGGGCTATTAAAAGCCCCTTTGCCGCCCCACACTAGGGTTCCTAACCGGAGCAGTGTCTGTGCCCCTTACTCCAGAATAAAAATGAAATAAAGACGTAGCTGCTAGATTCGGATTTAAAGTCATGTTTGTTTTGGTCCTTCCGTGAGCCGCATTGAGTGCCGTAGAATATGTCCCAGAATCCTCTGCAGCATACAGAGGTTCCTTGGCAGCCCAGCCGATGTGAAAAAGGGTTCCTGGGAAGCAGACGCTTCTGAAACGGCAGTAGCGAGGTAGTAAAGGATTCCGGGAAAGCCCCGCCGAGTCCAAGGCGATTGCGAGGCGTCCCGAGGCTCTGTCCCCCGTCGTTTGCTTCCAGCTGGAGACAGCTTTTATTTGCTCAGCAGATAAGAATAGAAGGGGATAATACGTGAAACCCTCATTCCGGTCAGCTTTGGTTTGCGCGAGCCTTGCATTCTCACCATTCTGAGGGGAGAAAACAGCTGCTGTTCAGGACCGCATACAAATATCTGCAGGGCGCGCGATGTGCCCCATTCCACCGAGGTGCTGCCTTAGGAGATGGGGCAAAATGACAGCTGTTTTTTCTGTAAAGCAGTAAAAAGAACTCTGTGTGTGTGTGTGTGTGTGTGCACACGCTTCAAGGAGGGGAGAGCAAAAAAAGAAGGCGAGGCATGCTCTCCAAGGGTTTCTCATTTTCTGTAGGGTTTTTGATTTTATTTTTATTTATTGTTGCATTTGTATCCCGCCTTTTTTCCTCCAAGGAACCCAAGGCGGCGTACATAATCTTCCTCCTCTCCATTTTATCCTCCCAACAACCACCCTGTGAGGTAGGCTGGCCTGAGAGCCTGCGACTGGCCCAAAGTCACCCAGTGGGTTTCCGTGGCCGAGCGGGGCCTAGAACCCGGATCTCCCGACTCCCAGTCCAACACTCTAACCACTACACCACACTGGGTTGGGTGGGGTGGGGTGGGGTTTTGCGTGTGGCGAAATTTACAGGAAATCATGTTCCAAGGTGGTCCCAGAGACGCCCTGTTTGCCTGAGGCAAACCAACCACACAGCAGTCTCCATCCCACCAGGGCTATGAACCGCAAGGAAGTTTTCCTGCACATACCTCGTAGAAATGTATGGCAGCTGAGCCTGTGCTTGTGCAGGAGAACAGCTTGGTGGATTGCCACTGCCCACCTCCCACACCCCAGGGCCTGCAATCTGCCTCCTCTTCCACCTTCTCCCATCCTTTTAACAGCACAGAGACTTACCATTATTTCATGAAGAGAGAACTATACTTATGAAGAAACGCAATGCTTACATCCTGCCCTTCCTTCAAAGGTCTCCCAGCGGTGTACATAGGGAACACCTTGAAGCGGGTCAGGCTGAGACAGGGAACGATGAGCTGGGTCGGCCGAGCTGAGATTCGAACCCAGGGTTTCCCAGTCTAGCATTTAGGGGTAGGGTTGAAAGGGGAACCCCACGAGGAACGTCAGAAAAGCCAAAAGCAAAGGCGTAGGCAAAAAGACGTTTAATTCAACGAAAACGATTCCAACGTGTTTCAGGGCAACGTGATATAATGTCACAGGTGTCGTTTGCTCCAGTCTCCTATACTCTCCTCGGCTTCATTGAATTAAGCATCCTTTTTGTCTCCTTCTCTGTTTGTGGGGTTCTCTTTCTGTTGGCTTCAGCCCCCCCCGCTTGAAGTGGCCATCTCACCTTGCTTTGCTGTAGGGCAGCAGAGCGCCAGGTTTGGTTTTCCAGATGCTGTTGGGCTTCGATTCCCGTCATCCCCAGTCAGCAGGGCCAATGGCAAGGGGTGACGGGAGCTATAGGAGGGCAGGATCCGTGCTGATTCCTTTCGTCCCTGCTGATTCCCTTCTGCAAGCATCAGGCCCTGCCAGCGCCGTTGCACAAATGGGACCCACTGCTTACACAAGGGAGATTTAACATTTCCTAGGGGAAGCCCCCAAACGAGGGGAAGCGCTTGTCTCTGTAAGGAGGTGGGTTGGTGGAGCTCCCTTATGCGAGCTCCGCCGGCCTGCCTTGTTCCAGAAACAAGCATGGCCGCTTGTTTTGGGTTTCCCCCGGAAGCACTAGACCGCTATTGCGCAAGCTGCCTGTGCTAGGGAATTGCAGCGGTGGAAAAGAATCAGCGGGGACAGAAGTGGCCCGATGGATTCTGCCCGTAGTCCAACAACGTCTGAAGTTGCTTCACCGTTGTTGTTTCTCTCTCAGAAATGGAGGGGCGTAGGGATATGCAGGATTATGTCCCATAAACAGTCATAGCTCTCTGGGACTTATACCTGCACGATACAGGTATTCCTAGACATAGACATTGGCCAGTTCATATTTTAGATGTGCATCAGAAAATTATGAAGGGTACTCAGACCAAGAAACCTGGCGCCCTCCAGAGCATCCTCAACCCCCAGCATCCTCCAGCCTGCCAACCAGGTTGGGAAAGGCTTCTTCTGTCTTCTAATAAAATCTTGGCTGTAATTCTGGGGGAAATAATAATCAAGCGAGATAGCGCTTTTGGGAAGTCGACAAAGCTCCAAGACGCAGAAGGTGACTGCCGGAGAAGCAACCTCTTGGATCCCGGCCATGCTCCTTCTAGAGGCTTTTGCAGTGCAGGTGACAGTCCAGAGGGCTGCAGAGACCTGCGTGGCAGCTTTTGCTTCGTCTCTGGTGCAATATTCTAAGCAGCTTTGCATAACTGGAGGCGAGAGGTTGCCCAGCAGTTCCCCTCTACAAAAGGGGGTCAGGTTCACACATGCACATTCACCGTTTGATGATGTCATAGGTGTGCGCACAGGATGTGCTGGGTGTGCCCAAGCAGACCCTAATTTCCCAGGGCCACCTCCGCTTTCCTGCCCCCCCCCCCACTCGTATTGGGGATTTTAAAGAGGACAGGAAAGCCTCCGGAAAGCTGCTATTCGCATCCCTGGGGGAACTACGCACTTTCCGGAGGCCCTGGAAAGCACACTTTCTCACCTCTCGCTGCTCCAATCGGGGCCTTTAAGGTGCACACCCTAATGAAATGAGTTGCGCACGCCTTTGGTCATCACGTGATGACATGCGTGTTTGAATGAAGTCATAGGAGATCGAACAGCCCAGCTGGAGCGTCCGCATCACCCAGGTTTGCCGCGAACACTACACATCCGACAGAGGGCAGTTGGCACGTATCAGTCTCTGGCCGTTGGGTGCTGAGCTATCGAGCGACCAAAGATCAAGCAATGTGCGCACGCGTACACGAACGGGGCGGGGGTGAGGAGGGGAGAGCACAGATCACCGATAAAGTACCTGGGTTGCCTGCAAACCATGCCAAGTTCATTCCCAGACCTCTGCAGGCGAAAGGAACATGCAGCAGGTGTTCTACCTGCTACGGCCCCTTTGGGAGGGGTCGTGGCTGCTTGATAGAGCCCCTGCTTTGCCACTTCTGATCTGCGGCATCTCCAAGCAGGGCTGGAAAAAACTCCTGCCTGAAACCCTGGAGAGCGGCTGCCAGTCAGTGTCGACAATACCGGCTAGATGGACCAACGGTCTGACTCAGTAGAAAGGCTATGTTCCTATGGGCCTGCCCCTTTCTTCTAGTGACTTCACCACGGAGGCTCCTGCCTTCAGAGTGTGCAACCCACTCGTGTCCTTCTTCCCTCCTCAGGTTCCGGGAAGGATCCGCCGTGCAGCCTGGCTGAGAGGAGCAACCCCAGCGATATCTTGGTAAGTGCGATCGCAGTGTCTGCCCTCCAGTGGCAAACTATGGGGCGGCTGCCTCGGCGCAGGCAGTTGAGGGTGTTTTTCACGTTGACGCATCAGGGCCTTTTGACGGCAGGGTTCCTTCCGCCCCTTCCTTCCTTTCCTTCTGTCCAGCTTTAGAACCCAAGAAGAGCCCTGCTGGGTCAGGCCTAGGGTCCACCTAGCCCAGCATCCTGTTCACACGGTGGCCAGCCAGCTGCCGACGGGAAACCCACCAGCAGGACAGGAGTGCAACAGCACCCTCCCACCCATGTGCCCCAGCAACCGATGCATATAGGCTTACTGCCTCTGATTTCTGGAGGTAGCACGTAGCCATCAGGACTAGTAGCCGTTGATAGCTTGTCCTCCAGGAATGTGTCCAATCCCCCTTTAAAGCCATCCAAATTGGTGGCCATCGCTTCATCTTGCGGTAGCGAATTCCATAGTTTGACTATATGCTAGAGCCCAGGTTCTAGTATTTCAAAGAGGGAGACAAATGTCTTTGCTGTCATTTTACGGTAGTACCGGTTGTTGAAGTGCAGGCACTCATCATGACAATCTCCACAGCCCAAGAAGAGTCCTAAAATGCTGGCAGCCGTGTTGATCCATATTACCAAACCTGTATGTCCATGTATACCAGTTGCTTGGGAACATGGACAGGAGGGTGCTATTGCACCCGTGTCCTGCTTGTGGTTCCCTGGTCGAGAGCTAGTTGGCCACTGTGTGAGCAGAAGGCGGGACCAGATGGACCCTTGGTCTGATCCAGCCTCAGGGCTCTTTTTCTTAGGTTCTTAATATTAATGGGAAATAGTTGCAACTGTTTATAGATAACTCCATTTATCTGCTGTCTTAGAATCTTAAATTTGAGGGTTGTGTACATGGTGAAGTTGCATCATGTCCATTGAAGACTCAACATCCAAACAAAATCTTCCAGGAAGTTTTCAATACTCTGTGGCTCAATTCGGACGACACAATAAACAACTGGTGTGGGGGAAACAATCATCAGTTGTTTTGACTATCGTGTCGTCCGAATGCTGCCATAGTCAACTCAGCGCTGATCCTAATCCACACCACAGTTGATTATTTATTACCATGTTGTGTGGGGAGTACCCCCTAGATGAACAACTGTAAAGTTGATTATTACCCCACCATTGACTACAGTGTCGTCCGAATTGAGCCTGTGTGTGTGTGTGTGTGTGTGTGTGTGAGAGAGAGAGAGAGAGACAGAGGCTTTCTCCTGTTTGCTTCGTATCATCCTCACGCCCCATCTCCCATGCTTCATTTTGTCTTTTCCCACCACTCAGGCTTGCCACAACCTTCCAAATCTGAAAAAAAAAATCCCAGCTGGCAGCTGAGTCCCGAGAGCTGGTTTTGACTAATTTGCCCTGGTGACGAAATGGGATCAACTCCAATACATCACTCAGATCTTCTACCGTTGCTTGGGCCCCCGGAGTGGACACGACCAATTTAGGAAAAAATAGTCCCGTTAAGGAGGGATGACGTGTGTTCTCTCTTGACCAGGCCTTTTTTTCCCCCCACAGGGCCTTTCTGAACTGTGTTCTGTGGAGAAGGCCCCTGGAGCTGGGACGAGAGGAGGTGCTGAAAGCCCTCTGGACGCCATTTGCCTCAGCGAATCTGAAAAGATGGCAGTTCTGACTCTGATCAGAGAAGAAGTAAGTTCTGGGCTGGTCAAGTCAGCGCCGATCACTTGACCCTGACAGGATGCCAGCAATAGGGTTGTTGTTGTTGGTCTGTTGTGAAGGGGAGGGGGGCACACAGTTACATTTGAGAATAGAGCCTTTGTGCTGAGAGGGATAAATAATAATAATAATAAATAATAATAATAATAATAATAATAATAATAATAATAAATTTATTTCTTACCCGCCTCTCTCTCTAGATCGAGGCGGGGAACAACATCAAATATAAAATAACATAAAACTGATTAAAAGCACATAAAACTAATACATTATTAAAATACCAATAAAACTCTTAAAATTCGACTGGGTAGGCCTGCCGGAAGAGATCAGTCTTTATGGCTTTCTTAAAGTCAAAGAGACTGTAAAGTTGACGAATCTCTTCCGGCAGGCCATTCCAGAGTCTGGGAGCAGCAGAAGAAAAGGTCCTCTGAGTAATACCTGTCAACCTAGTTTTCGCTGACTGAAGTAGGTTCTTCCCAGAGGACCTAAGCATGCAGGGCGGATTGTATGGGAGAAGGCGATTCCGCAGCTAACCAGGACCCAAACCATGTAGGGCTTTAAAAGTGATGACCAACGCTTTGTACTTCGCCCAGAAAGTAATTGGCAGCCAATGGAGTGATTTTAAAGCTGGTGCCCTTTATAAATGGTTATAACATGGTTGTGGTAGGAACCAGTGGAGGTTGGTGGCTCCGATGTGAATGTGGCGGCAAATCTGCTCCAGGTCTCAGTCAGAACCCTAAAGGAGCTACCCAAGGTGCTTCCACCTGCCACGCAACGCAATTTACTCCTCATTATGAAAGGTGCGCCTCCCAAAAGTGTCACAGGTTGGTTTTCGAGGTGGGACGGCTTTGATATGGGAAGCTAAAAGCTGTGGTGTGTTTCCATACCTTCTAGATCATCTCTAAAGAGATTGAAGCAAACGAATGGAAGCGGAAATACGAAGAGAGCCGGCAGGAGGTTTTGGAAATGAGGTAAACAACAACAGTAGCTGGAGGGATGCCTTTGCATTCCCGGTGAGCCTCCTCTGGCCATTTGCAAAAGCTCAGTTGCAGAATTGCCGGGGTGCCGGAATGGGTTCCTCCCCATGTCGGCTTTGAAATCTTCCTGGCTGCGTGTGCTCACGGCCATTGAAATGGGGGGATGCTCTTGTTTCCCCCCACTTCTCCCCTTCTGTTATTACTTTATTGGATGAGCTGATTGGATTTGGGAGACGCTTCACCTCCCCCCCCTTTTCATCTCAGGCCTGCTGGAGGAAGAGCAGGGTGGAACCAGGATCCCGTGTAACACGGTGGGCAGAGTCTAAAGCAGCCTTCTCCGACCTGGTGCCCTCCAGATGTGTTGGGCTGCAACTCCCAGCATCCTCAACCAGCGTGGCCAGCGGCTCAGAATGATGGGAGTTGGAGCCCAACACATCTGGAGGGCACCAGGTTGGGGAAGGCTGTGGTGTACAGAGTGTTAGACTTGGTACTGCGGAGAGTTGGGTTTGAGTCTGTTCTCAGCCATCAAATTTACTGGATCGCTTGGAACCCTCACTCACTACCCTAAGAACATCAGAACAGCCGTGCTGAATCAGACCACCTAGTCCAACACAGGGACCAAGCAGCTGCCCACAATAAACCCATAAGCAGGACATGAATGCTTCAGCACCCTCCTGCCCATGTTCCCCAGCCATTGATGTATGTAGGCATACTGCCTCTGATACGGGAGGTACCATATAGCCATCAGGATTAGTAGCTCCTGCCTTCTCTTATTTCACATTATCGCCCCGTTCATGCTCTTCACTCATCAAACGTTATGTTCCTTACCCGCCCCGGGGTCTCTACTTCTCTGGCTCGGCTTCGTCCATTTTCTCTCGCTGCCCCCGATGCCTGGAATTCCCTTCCAGAGCATTTACGGACCGCGAGTTCAATTATGCAGTCTTTAAAGCTCAGTTGAAAACTTTTCTTTTTTCTAAAGCTTCTAGAACTTGATTTTGATTTTACTTTTATACTGCTAGTTTCCTTGTCCCCTGTGCCCGTTTGGTGCGCTCCCTTCCTTTTACTGTTTTATTGTGATTTTATCAGAATGTAAGCCAATGCGGCAGGGCGTCGCTGTGTTATTGTTTCACTATGTACCGCACCATGTACAGCGATGGTGCTACATAAATAAATAAATAATAATAATCCTCCAGGAGTTCGTTAATCCCCTTTTAAAGCCATCCAAGTTGGTGGCCATCACTATGCCTTGTTGTAGCGAATGCCACAGTTCAACTATGCGCAGAATGGGGAACTCCTTCCTCTTTTCTGTCTGTCCCGCTTCATGGGACGAACCCGGATTCTAGTATTATGGGAGTGGGAGAAAATGTCTCCCTATCCACATTCTCCACCCCATGTGTCATTTTGTACACCTCTGTCCTATCTCCCCTTACTCACCATTTTTCTAAGCCAAGCAATCTGAGCTGTTGTAACCTTTTCCATATAGTGGAGTTGTATCCTGGCTTTTTACCATCATATATTTTATTAATGTGTGTGTACTTAATATGTTATTATAATGGTCTGTTGACTGTGAATAAAGATTGATTGATTGATAGTGGAGTCGCTCCAGGCCCTTGATCATTTTAGTTGCCTTTCCGCACCGTTCCCAACTCCACAATATCCTTTTCGAGGTGTGGTGACCAACTGTACACAGGACTCTTAAGTATGGCTGCACCATAGATATGTATAACACCAGTATGATATTGGCAGTTATAGTTCCACTTGCTTTCCTAATTGCGCCCAACATAGATTTTGGCTTTTTCACACACTGGGTCAACATTTTCACCAAGCTGTTGCTGGGGTCGAGCAAAGTTGCAGGAAAAGGAGGGATATGAATGGCATTTGGGGGTTCCCAGTCCAGTGTCGAAAGAAATAAGGGCTCTGACTGGTTTGTGCTTCTTTTTCTCTTTAGGAAGATTGTGGCTGAATACGAGAAGACGATCGCTCAGATGATAGGTAAGCCGTTGCCAAGTGCTAAAAGTTCAACCGAGAAAGGGTGGGAGGATAATCAGCTCCTCCTACCTAGGGTGAACTTGAGTAATCCAGACCATAATAGGCAGAGAACGTAGATCGACAGCTGTTCGCTCTGCTTGCGCGTTATGCCATGGTCTGGATCGCACAGGTGGACCAGAGACAGAACAGTGCTAAGGTTGGTAGGTGGTACGACCTCATGGCGGTGGGTAGGAGACCTTCTGCTCCTGTCCAATTCAGTAATTTTTGTAAAGGTGTATTTTTAAGAGTCATCCCAGCAGCTCAAGCAAGTGAGCTAAACTGCGTCATTTCTAGCTTTTCAAATTATAGACTGGAGCTGTTCCTTCAGCACTGATATAAATTGGAGGAGGGCTCTGTATATACCCCACAAGCATCTCCACCCCCCCCCCCTTTCAAAGTTTAGGATTTGGAGCATTAGAGGCTTCCTGGGAAATCCTACTTTCTTTTTTTTAAAAGAGCACATTTCTAGCTCTGAAGGTGGTGAGGATGAGTTTGAATGTGGGCAGTGGCTTGCTGAAGATTTCCAGAAGTCGGGGGCCGGCGCTCAGTATAGCTCTTTCCCCCTCCCCACGGCTGGGAGAAGTATTACCGATTCTGCAAAATAATAAAAGATTTCAGAATGAATTGTGAAAGTTAGGAGGAATCAGAAAGTTGCGGGATTTGTGCAGGTTGCCGAATTCTTTCATTGCACAGGACACAGGATCCTGCATATGTCATCACCTCTGCAGAAGAAAATATATTCACAGACCAGGCAAACTGCTTCTGCCCATCTGTCTCTGCCACTTGACCATCTTATTAGCGTAGGCGTGCACACAGGGTGTGCTGGGTGTGCCCAGGCACACCTTAATTTGCCAGGGCACCTCTGCTTTCCTACACACACACCCCGGCTTGAATTGGGGCTTTTAAAAGGACGGGAAAGCCTCCAGAAAGCCGCCATTAGCATCCCTGGGGAAACTACGGACTTTCCGGAGGCCCTGGAAAGCAGCGCCTTCTCACCCCCACTGCTCCAATCGGGGCCTTTAAGGTGCACACCCTAATGAAATGAGCTGCGCATGACTATGCTTATTAGCCATTCCACTATTAAAAGGTCTCAGCGGTGGGCCTTCTAGAGGTCATTGGGCTCCAACTCTCATCAGCCCCAGCCAGCGTAGCCAATGCTCCGGAATGACGGGAGCTGTAGTCCAGCAATATCTGGAGGGCCACCGGTTGTCTGGCCCTGGCTAGGGACACAAGTTTTAAAATAAACACCGAACAGGTTGGCTAGCTAGTGGGAAAGAAGAGAGACGGCGAGTTCTTCAGGGCATGCAGCTTGGAACTAAACCTTGGGGTGGAGCTCAGTGCCCAAATTGCGGCGCTCGCGTCCTGCTTTTTAGTACTTGGCTCTCAGATCGTGGGCTCAAAGCCGGGCAAGGAGAAACCCCTGGCTGTTGCAGGGGACCCTATGCTACAACGCTCTCTCCTCCGGGCCAGGCCTGATGTTCTCCTTTTGCCTTTGAATTCACAGAGGATGAACAGAGGACCAGCATGGCTTCCCAGAAGAGCCTCCAGCAGCTCACGATGGAGAAGGAGCAGGCGCTGTCCGACCTGAATTCAGTGGAGAGGTCCCTGTCTGACCTGTTCAGGAGATACGAGAACCTGAAAGGGGTCCTGGAAGGCTTTAAGAAGGTCTCTTGCTTGCTTCAAAAGGCCTTTTCTGTCCTATGGTTCCTTTGCTGTAGACCAGGGATGGGGGAACGCAGGGCCCTCGACGTGTTTGGGCTGCAGTTCCCATGGCTGTGCTGACCAGAGCTGATGGGAGCTGTAGTCCGACACTGTCTGGGGGGTCTCACCTTCCCCACCCTGGCTGTAAGCCATTAGAGGTGCTAAGTAAAGTGTTCGCCATCACTACGCCGGTCCATGCCTCCTCTCCTTGCAGTGGAGCCATAACAGAAGAGCACATAGCTCAGGATTAAAGAACATGTCTAATTTCCCATGTTCAGTACCTAGTATCTCCAGTTAAAGGTCTTTGGGAAGCAGTATTTCTTGGCGAGGGGGTGCAATTCTTTTCCTTCCTAGGGTGATGCTCCTTCAATACCCCCAAATACTGGAAGAGAGCAGCAAGTCACTTTCTGGGTTCAGGATCCTGCATAGGAGCAAGGAAAATACCTGTTTCCTTTCTCTTATTTACTATGGCCTTGTAAGGCTGGTGATGCAGGCAGGGTGAGCTGAGAAGGGGTGATTCTTTGGATTATTATTATTAATATTATTATTATTTATTGCATTTCTATACCGCTCCATAGCCAAAGCTCTCTGGGCGGTTTACAAAGATTAAAAACACTGAACATTAAAAACCGATATACAAAATGTAAAAACCATAAAAAGCATAAAAACAGATTACAAAAACAATATCCGTTTAAAACAACTATTCTGGGTCAAAAGAAATAGTGGGTGGGGGGGAACCCTGAACATCCGCTGTTAAATGCCTGGGAGAAAAGTCTTGACCTGGTACCGAAAAGATAACAATGTTGGCGCCAAGCGAACCTCGTCAGGGAGATCATTCCATAATTGGGGGGACACCACTGAAAAGGTCCTCTCGTTGCCATCCTCCGAGCTTCCCTTGGAGTAGGCTCCCAGAGGAGGACCTTAGATGTTGATCACAGTGTATGGGTAAGTTTGTGTCGGGAGAGGCGTTCCATCAGGTATTGTGGTCCCAAGCCATATAAGGCTTTATAAGTTAAAACCAGCACCTTGAACGGACTCAGAAACATACAGACAGCCAATGCAAGCGGGCCAGTGTCAGTCGTATATATTTGAACCTTCTAGTCCGTTATCAATCTGGCCACTGCATTTTGCACAAGCTGCAGCTTCTGAACCACCTTCAAAGGCCGCCCCACATTGAGCGCATTGTAGTAATCCAATTTGGAGGTTACCAGGGCATGGACAACTGAAGCCAGGTTATCCCTGTCCAAATAGGGCCGTAGCTGGGCCACCAGCCGAAGTCGGCAGAAGGCACTCCGTGCCACTGAGGCTAGCTGAGCCTCAAGTGACAGAGATGGTTCTAGGAGAACCCCCAAACTATGAACCTGCTCCTTCAGGGGGAATGTAACCCCATACAGAACAGGTTGAACACCCTCCATCTGGTCAGAAGAACCACCCACTAACAGCATCTCAGTCTTGTCTGGATTGAGTTTCAGTTTATTAGCTCTCAGCCAGGCCATTGTCGCAGCCAGGCACCGGTTTAGCACATCCACAGCCTCACCTGTTGAAGATGAGAAGGAGAAATAGAGCTGTGTGTCATCAGTGTACTGATGACAATGCACTCCAAAACTCCGGATGACCACTCCCAACGGTTTCATGTAGATGTTGAACAGCATGGGGGACAAGACACCTGATGCCCTTCTGTGGTGTGCAATGCCAGACGGACAACTCCGTGCAAATGTACGGAGAAGTCATGACGTCCATTTCTGTACTGTTTCAAAAACAAAAGGAGGAGAGCATCCAAGCCAGGTCAGAAAAAAGGAGAAACGAGTTCTCAGGATGCAAATGATTCATTTTCACAAAGCCTGACTCGTTTCGGACTGTATTTTATTCAGAGGCCTTCTTCAGGGGACTGTAACAACAACAACAACAACAATAATAATAATAATAATATATTAAAATACATTAGGATAACACATAATGTTAAAATATGTTTTTGTTATTAAGTTAATTAGGCCCATTTCCACAAGGGCCTCTGCCCATAGGTAAGTTTTAAAACTTTTGACATTGCGCTAGACATATGTGGTATTAATACAGTCATACGAAACTGGTTCCCAAGCCAAGCTCATTTTCCCAAGCCAAGCTCATACAAATGACCTGCGTCTCAGCCTCTTTTCTCCTTTCTGTTCAGTGTAATGAAGCAACGTTATTCCATGACATTGCATAGAGGAAAATTAAGGGGCCGCAGGACCAAAAACTGAGGAGGAGAGGGAAGCCAGTCCTCTGCGGAGGTGGGCTCCTGCCCCATCTGCGTTCCCTCCCCCAGCCTCTTAATTTTCCTTTTGCCAAGTAATTCTGCAACATCATTTCATTACATTGCATAGGGGGTACCTGCCACCACCACCCCCACTCAGATTTCCATCCGAGCTGGGAGACTGGCTCCCCTCTATTCGGCACTGGTTAGGCCTCATCTTAAGTATTGCGTCCAGTTCTGGGCACCACACTTCAAGAACGATACAGACAAGCTGGAGCGTGTTCAGAGGAGGGCAATGAGGATGATCGGGTCTGGAAACAAAGCCGGATGAAGAGAGACTGAAAGGACTGGGCATGTTTAGCCTGGAGAAGAGAAGATTGAGGGGAGACGTGAGAGCACTCTTCAAATACTTGAAAGGTTGTCACACAGAGGAGGGCAAGGATCTCTTCTCGATCAATCCAGGACACGGAATAATGGGCTCAAGTTATAGGAAGCCAGATTCCGGCTGGACATCAGGAAAAAATTCCTGACTGTTAGAGCAGTACGACAATTGAAATAATGCCCTAGGGAGGCCCACAGTAGAGGCATTAAAGAGGCAGCTGGAAAGCCATCTGTCAGGGATGCTTTAAGGTGGATTCTTGCACTGAGCAGGGGGTTGGGCTTGATGGCTTTATAGGCTCCTTCTAACTCTGCTACGATTCTATGACTTTGGGGGCTTGTAATGCGCTCGTTTCTGCTTTGAGGCAGACATTAACAAGTGTCTGAACTGCTTTTCAGGAGCACTTTGCTAGCGTCCCTCATCTTTACGCCCCCCTCGTTGACACACTTGCATCCTTTATTATTAAATGCGCGCCTTCTGCCAACTTTTGTCTTCTAGAACGAAGAAGCGTTGAAGAAGTGTGCTCAGGACTATCTCAACCGGGTCAAACAAGAGGAGCAGCGGTACCAGGCCTTGAAAATCCATGCTGAAGAGAAGTTAGACAAGTAAGGAACCTGAGGCGTTTGGGAAAGGGAGAATGGGGGAGGGGGGTGGCGGCGTTCGGCCAGAGCCCTGAAGCATAATGTAGCAGACAGGAGCCCACGGAGGAGGAATCAGCCAGAATTCAGTTTTCCCTTTAGCAGATTCCTAGCTTGCTGTTACATGTGACCCCGGAATTATGGCTTAAAATTGTGGCTCGTTTGTTAGACAGGCGAGGGGAGCAGGGAGCACACAAGCCCAAGTTTTCACATGGGCTCCTTTCTGCCACCGCTAAGCATTGCATGAGGATCCTCCCTCAGGCTGGGGGGATGGGAAATGAAAGCAATATAAGGGCACAATCCTATGCATGTTTAGACAGGAATAAAAGTCCTACAACTCCCAGCATGCCCCAGCCAGCCATGCTGGATGGGGCATGCTGGAAGTTGTAGGACTTTCCCTTCCCCTGTTTAACATGCATAGGATTGTGCCCTAAGTGACTTCTCTCTGAACCAGATTTTCAAATATAAGTAGACATTTTCCAGACTAACAATGATTACGACGTGTCGAACAACTATAGCGTCTCATGAATAACATCCAAAGTGGGTGGGCCATATTACCAAAACTAAATTGAAATTCTTCACCTCCAAGGTGGGGGATTGCATTTATTTATTTATTTATTTATTTATTTATTTAGTATATCGTCTTTCTGCCAAAAATGAGGCTCAAGGTGGCTGACAATAATAAAATGCAGATTGAAAATCAATACAGGTCAAAGGCTCTCTCCTGTGTTGCTCACAAACTCTGGAGTTCCCCCGCTCCGGAGTGGCGACTGGTCCCCACACTCTCTGTACGTTCAGGAGGGGGGTGATCGAGCGGCATCTTTTTAATCATTCCCTTTTACATTATTACAGTTTTTTTTAATGTTGTTTGCACTGTTTTGCTCTGTTTTCATCTGATTGCGGTTTTTAGTTTTTGGAGCTTTTTGTAAACCGCCTTGATTGGTGTTAGAAAGTACAATAAATAAACAAGCAAACAAATAAAAATAAAAATAAATCTTAACTATGACATAAAAACTGATCCATTAAGAATGCAATCCAGTAGGATTGCCACTCTTTAGACAGAAGGGTCTGCCTAAAAGGCTCGTGGGGGCGGGAGTGGGTGGGAGACCTTCACCACTCTATAGAACCTGGGATGTCCTTCCAGAGACCATAGGATTGTTCTGTTAACTGCAATTAAAAACACAACAATAAAAGATCTAGAAAGCAACCAGCCAGGTTAAAAAAAAACCTTCGACTTCTACGCCAAAGGCTAAGGTGTTATATTTATTATGACTTAGCTAAGTGCAGTGGTGTGAGGCTCTAGGGCAGCTTTCACCATCCTGGTTCCCCCCTCAGATATGCAACTCCCATCAGTGATGATGTTGGCTGATGGGAGTTGCAGTCCAACACATTTGGAGAGCATGAGGTTGGGGAAAGCGATTCTGGGGGCGTTTAGGAGATAAGACTATTAATGGTTCAGTTCAGACAAAACGTTTCTCAACTGTGGTTTTAGAACTCCACGGTGGAGTTTTTACACCACCGTTGAGAAATGTGTTGTCTGGCGGGAAAACCCCATGCAATGGTGTTTTTTTAAAAAACACTCCACGCAGAATATCCACACTGTACAGAGGAGAGTTCCTGCACAACCGTTGTGTTGTGTGGAGGGCTGTGCGTTGAATTGACTTTTCCCACTGGCTACAGAGTTCCCTGGCAAGAGCAGCAAAAGGAGGGAGTGCCGCTCTAGGAGTGCCACTGAGATTTTTTTTGCAGCAGTGGCTGATGGGATACCATTGGGAGGACTGGGGAAGGAGAGAGGGCCGAGGAACTGTCAATCAGACGTCACAATGGATTTTACTCAACTCCGCGGCAGCCCACAGTCACACAACGGTGGAGTCAGAACATGTTGAGTGGGGAGTACCTCCTAAAAACTCAACCGTTGAGTGCAGTTTTCACACTGCGTTGACTAATGTGTTGTCTGAA